>CM067065.1:21954586-22638336 GCA_033980235.1 Diadema setosum
AAAGTTGTTTTAAACCTTACTTGATATTGAAGTAGTTCAGGAAGCTAGTGATGGGCGTGGTGTCGAATTTCGTCTGACGATTTTACGTGTTGACGATTCAAATGCTCTATCTCCATTGGCTAACACCATCCCCTTCGCCACGGAGTATCGAATTTGCCAGTTCAAGTTCAGCGATAGCTTTTGTGCAGTTGCAGATATCACATTATAGTACGCTCTTAAATTCTTAAATTGTCGCCTTTCTACAGACATTATCATTGACGCGGCCGCATTAATCTGAATCTGGAAGTATCGACTGTACAATACCATGTAGAATAAAAGTTGTAAGTTCTTTGCCATTTGGATGTGTTTTCACCAACGGGAATGATGTCTAAAGTGATTAATTGTATGAATGAACACTTAACATTTTAACTAGAAATCAATCGCCGTGTTTTGTTTTGTTTTGTTTTTGTTTTGTTTTGTTTTGGGTTTTTTCCAGCGCAATCCAAGTGCTGTCAAGAAAACTTATGATACATCTCGCGTTGGATATCTCTGGTGGTGATCGTTATTGGAATTGAATTTACGAAATCGCCGTCTCTATACTCAAATTCGAAATCTTCAGACACGTCCTACTTAATTCTATCACAAGATATCTTCCAGACACAAGCTATAATTGTATGGGCAGCATTGTTGTTGTCGTTGTTGTTGTTTTCTTGCAATGCATCTACTGCAACTGTGCTCGAGTCTGTTCCACGAACATCATCACTTGTTTCATGTGTTTTGCCTTGTTTATGCTACTAATTTTAACAGGCCACTTTATGAGCATCATGTGCATGCCCTTATTTATTATTTTGTACACCTCGTGTTGTTCACAACCTACACAAAAGTGGGGACTTTGCCACTGGGGGCGCTATGATTATTTTGGAAGTCCAGTCATTGCTGCACATGTACTCACCCTTCTTGGCTTGCTGCGTCCCAGATTTGAAGAGATTTCACCGTGTTGTCTAGCAGCAATGGCTTCATGTGGAATCCAATTTCTACCCCAAAATATGAATGTACAAGTAAAACATAACGTTATTGATCACGCAAAATCAGGAACTGAGAAGATAATCGTTTAGCATTTCTTTTCAAGCCTTGAGTGGGTATTCCTCTTATTTAGAGCAAAATAGTTATTAAGATAAAAGTATTATAAATGTACATAAAATACTAGCTTCAATTCCGAATCCTCAAGATTTCTTTTCGAAGGTGGACTTGTCTCTATAAAATTATATTATACCCATTTTTCTTTTTCCTTTTTCCCCTAACCCACTTTCTGTCATCTACTTTTGTTTTTCTTTCATCCATTTTCCTGATGACTCATGAATTTGTAACCATCGAGCTCTGTAGTTGTGTGTGTGTGTTTGTTTGTTTGTACATTTCGATCTGTGAAGACGGCTGGATAGCCCATATTCAGCTAAGTTAAGCCGGTCTTCCATGGGGTCCAGTTGGATGTGAGGTGGGACCACTTCACCGGATTAAACACCCTGTCTTTTGCGATGAATGAATGAAGCGGGGTCTTTTACGTGCATGAGTTGTGACTCTCTCATACACGGAACCTCCATTTTATGTCTTATCCGATCAGGGACAGAGTGTTTTGCCTCTTGCAAGAGGGGACGGTATGCTTACACACAACATTGCTCAGTCCAGACTCGGGTTCGAACCCGGGACCATATACGATATATAACAGGATCGTGAGGCAGATGCGCTACCGACTGAGCCAACTCACCGTGTGTGTGTGTGTGTGTGTGTGTGTGTGTGTGTGTGTGTTTGTGTGTGTGTGTGTTTTTTTTTTTTGGGGGGGGGATTGCTTTTTTTGGTATTCTCCCGATTCTCTCTGAAAAACCCTTCGAGAGGGAGCTCACCATCGTCAGATGCTGGATATAAGCTATTCGCTTGGTAATAGCATGAAGCTATTCTCTGGCCGACGTGCTTCACTCCTTTTGTTCTTGCGCATTCTATCGGGGGGAAAGCCTACTGAGACATTAGCCACCTTCTACATGTTGTATATTCATTGTTTCTTATATCTTTTCATTTCTGACACTCTCTGCACCTCTCTACTCGTTAACAGCAAACCAGCCTCGTTATACAATTCGAATGCATACAAAGAGCGCGTACCTTTCACAGTCACGCATGGTCGCGGCCCACTATCCTCTGCATTCGCTTTTATCCCGCAGTATCACGTTAGGTTTCTGTCGTGTCAGTTTCTCTGTTGTGCCAACGTTAGCCATGGTTGCCCTCTAGAAGCAATGGCGCGGATAACACCTAGTCAGAATTGCCCCAATTCACAATGAATGACAGGATAGAAGATGTACCTTTTCACTCTATGTTAGATGATGATTTTTTTTTTGATTTATTTAGACCTGTTACGCCACAATTCGATTTTTTAGATAAAGAAGAAGCTTTTAATAAACGCACACATCCTTTTGATGAACTAGTTGAGGACAATCTTAATTCTATAGCGGAAGAAATGCAGTATGATTTTAACGATCTGACTCAAGCTCCATTGTATAATTATGTCACCTTGAATCAATTCAAAGATATTAGAAAGGGTTTTGTGAAAGATACATTTTCATTGGTACATTTGAATATAAGAAGTATGAATAAGCATTTTGAAGAATTGCAGTTATTGTTAGATAATCCAAATACATTTTTATTTTTAGTGATAGGACTCACTGAAACGTCGTTGTCTTCATGTCCAAAACAATCTTTTGCACTTGAAGGGTATAATGTTTTTGCGAATAATAGATCTGATCGCTCTGGTGGCGGAGTCGCTTTATATGTTCTACGCTGCTTTGAATGCACTGTCCTTGATAAGCTTAGCAAAATGAATGACATTGTTGAGTCAGTTTTCATTGGGATTACTGTTCCCGGTAATAAAAACATTGTAATAGGTATTATTTACAGACCTCCAAAGTCCAACAACAGAGACTTTTTATCATATCTCACTGAGGTGCTTACAAACCCTTTATTTATAAACTCAAATTCTTTTATATTCGGTGATTTCAATACAACGGACAACATCTCGGGAGAATTTCTTGAGACATTCTTATCCTTTTCTTTCTTACCTCTTATTTCGAAACCGACACGCGTTTCACGTCAGTCAGCCACTCTAATTGACAATATTTTTAGTAACGTTCTAACCCTTCCAAATTCGTCGATAATCTTATCAGATATTACTGATCATTTTCCACTAATGACGCACCTTAAATTTAGCCATATTAGTAATAATTCATCCCAGCGATATTTGAGGCGTAAAGTAACCCAAGAAAATTTGACTTCTTTTTGTGCTTCCTTGGATAATGTTAATTGGGATTGTGTGTTTGATACTGATGACATTAATTTGGCTTTGAATAATGTTTTGGAAATTTTTGATAATCATATGGATATTCACATTCCCAAAAGAAAGGATAAACGGGGGAATTATAAAACAACTCCAAAGCTTCCATGGATTTCCAAGTCCATTTTACGTTCCATAAATAGGAAAAATAAACTGTTTTATGTATTTAAAATGAAAAAAAAAACTGAACAAGCACGAATTAAATATACCTTGTATAAAAATACTCTCTAAGATAATACGTATTGAAAAGAAAAAATATTATCATAAACAATTAGAGAGATATGTGACCGGCGACAACGGTTTCAGGCAAAAGTCGGGAATTTTGAAAATTCATTTTTTCACTGAATCACATTGCCCATTTCCTAAGCTTTGCATTGGTATAAAACACTTGTATTCTTCGGCACCATAAGTGGGCACAGAAAGAGAAATAAAATGCACTTTTTAAGTTGTTAGCCTGACAAAATTGCGAGAAAACAGGCTTTGAAGATTCACCTCTTTCTCAAAGACAATGTCCGAGCGGCGATGCGAGGGGAGAATCACCCATCCGTACGATGGTGCCAATCGATGTTAAGCCCCGCCTCTAGCAACCACATCGCCTTCTGATTGGCTCACTGAGAGAGTCAAATTTCCCGGGCACCTTCCTCGGAGCTCAGCGTATGGAGCCGAAAAACAATGCATTTTGCTCGGGTTTGTTTACCAGTACGTCTTTCAAGATGGCGAATACGATAATTGCACGTATGGTGTTACATGTACATGACGTATATGGTGCACGTATTACGCAATGACATCCACACGCCATGACTGTGTGCATATGTAACAGGAGCGGTGGCGAATCCACACATTTACAAATCGCGTTTTCATTGTGGTTGATTTGTCTTTATCATTGGCGACCCTTTTGAAAGCAGAATTGCTAGTGCTGGCAAGGGTCATGCTTGAATTAAAAAAAAAAACACGACTCGTTAATTTGGTGCGATTTTGACGTGTAGTATTTGAATGTAATTGGTCACCCCTCCTTTTCTCTTATCTGCCTTTCATTGAGTCAGTCTGCTGTCATAATCTTTAATACATGTACAAGTAGACAAATTTGAGAATATTTAGTTTTCTTTTCACACGATTATGCCATGCTACACGATTTTTGTTTCACTTCCGTTGTCGAACATTGCGGTAGAATACTTTGGACAGAAAGCCAAACGAAGAGCACGCACTACAGAGCGAGCATATAAACCTAGCAAGAACAATGGAGCATGTAATCGTGCACGCGTGGACAAAGCATTCCCCACACGCTGCAACTGTCTCCGAAAGCCGAATTATGTAAATGTAAGCGACGCACCAGCCAATCGCATGCGAGACCGTACGCCGTAGCAACACTGGGGATATTGGCGCGGCGTTCGAAAGAAGCTCGAAACTGACGAGTGCGATCCAACATAGGGTGTTTAAAATTCCATTTTCGATAGGAAAAACTTAGTCTTATGCTATGAAATTTAGTGTAGATGTAGAAAACATATCAAAGATTCGATTTCTGCAAAAAACCTAAATCGACAAAAATAATGGTCAAAATCTTTGTACCCGCCTAGGAGGGAATTTGCTCTTGCGACTTTTGCCTGAAACCGTTGTCGCGGGTCACATATTGGTGTAATATGAAAAGTACATGGAACGTATTGAAACAAGCAATGAATATTTCAAATGAAAAGTTAAGTATTTCGAAAATGAGATTTAATGATGAAATTATTGATAATCCTGATGATATATAGCAAATGTTTTTAACACATGTTTTACAACAATCGGAGAAAACCTTGCTCGAGAAATTCCCGATAATAATAAACATTTCTCTGATTTTTTAAATCGATATAATATGAATTCAATACTTTTTACCCCTAACACGAGGTACGAGATTACTGATATTGTATGTGGTTTGAAAAACAAAAAACAAAAAAAAAACGTTCCGGTTATGATGATATAAGCAATATGATTTTGAAAAGTGTTATATCTTCTGTTGCGGATCCTTTGGCACATATTTTTAATTTGTCAATGTTAACGGGTGTGTTTCCGGAGCAAATGAAAATAGCTAAAGTTATTCCCATATATAAGAATGGAGATAAATTAGATGTTAGTAATTACAGACCTATTTCTTTATTATCTTGTTTGTCCAAGATTTTAGAGAAAATTACATATAAAAGAACGATACATTTTCTAAAGATGTGTGATGTTTTTACAAATTCGCAGTTTGGATTCCGAGAAAAGCATAGCACCTGTCACGCTTTGCTTAATTTTGTTGACAAAGTAGCACATGCTTTAGACAATCGCTCACATTTGATTGGTATCTTCCTGGACTTCTCCAAGGCCTTCGACCCTATAAACCATGATATCTTACTCTACAAGTTGTCTCATTATGGTATACGTGGGAAGGCCTTGGAGTGGTTCAGGAGTTATCTAACTGATCGCAAACAATATGTATTTTTGAACAATCATAATTCTGATATGAGAGAACTGAAGTGTGGCGTGCCGCAAGGTTGTTTATTGGGCCCACTATTGTTTATTGTTTACATTAATGAATTTTTGCTTCGTCAGATGTGTTATCGTTCATACTTTTTGCCGACGATTCAAATGTTTTTTACTCACATGAAGACCCAAATATTCTTGTGCAGACGGTTAATTCCGAATTAGAAAATTTATGTGAGTGGATAAAAGCAAACAAGTTGTCTTTGAATATCCAAAAAACAAAATATATGCTTTTTAGTAACACTTTAGATAATTTAAATATGGACATTTGTTTTGGTGACGCTGTCTGAGTAAGTGTTTCCCATATAAAGTTTCTCGGTGTTATAGTTGATAACAAACTTTCTTGGAAATTTCATATTGATAATGTTTGCAAGAGAATTTCACGTAACATAGGTGTTATTAATAGATTAAAACTGTCTATTCCTCAGCATTCGTTGTTAACATTGTATTCATCTTTCATATTGCCTTATTTAAATTATGGAATTTTGGTATGGGGAAACACGCATCAATTATTATTGGATAGGATTCTACGGTTACAAAAGAAGGCTCTTCGCATTTTTTGTAATACTGTTCCATATTCACATACAGATCTTTGTTTTTTGATAACAAGATTCTGAAAATTAAAGATTTGTTTTTATTACAATTAGGGCAGTTTATGTATACTTATAACAATAATTGCCTCCCGTTTGGATTTAACTCCATGTTTATGCGTAACCGGACATACCATAGATACCCAGCTAGACAGTCAAATGAATTTCATTTACCTCTGTTAAGAACCTTGCTAGCTCAACAGACTTTTATTTATGTAGGTCCAAGATTCTGGAACTCCCTTCCTATGGATATAAAAAATGCACCATCATTGAATTCTTTTAAAAAGAGATTGAAAATGTTTCTTTTGAAGTCTTATAATGTAACTGAATGTATTTAATTTTGTAATATTTTTGTAAGCACGATATCGTCTTCTCTTCTTTCACCGTAAGGCTGCGTTCTCTCGAGGCATCAATTATTTTTACTACCTGGTAGTATTCTATACGTGCTCTCGTCCTCTCGTCCTCACAGTTGAATCTCTTCCGCTGGAAAGCTGCTCGACAATGTGTCACTTTCGAAAACACTTGGCTGATTGTCTCTGTGGGCTTTCACCCTTGGTGTATGCATCAACAATTTTTTGGCTTCTCTCTCTCTCTTCCTCTTTTCCCTGTTTTTTGTTTCCTTTTTTTCACACTTTTGCTTTCTTTTTTTTCTCTATTCCCCACTTGCCCAGTTTCCCACACTCTTTGTAGTTGTAAGTTTTCACCCCATTTTCCCCCTTTCCCTCAGAGGTATCCACATGTTACAAGCTTAGTCTTTTGAGTGGGTACCTCCACTTTTTTTTTTCTCAGGGTGTATATAGAGTGTATGTATCTGTATTATACTGATCATGTAGACATGAACATGTTGTTAATCCTGTTTGGTTATATACATTTTCAACGATTCGCATGTCAAATTTATAATAATGTTTCTTGTACATTCTGTTGAAGGAAGAAAGTGAAAATAAAGTTTGAATTTGAATTTGAATTTGATTATTGACCTTTTCAATTCCTATCTTCTTCTTGGGTTTTTTTTAATCTCATTAATAGTTTTGTGGTTCTTTTTATATTCGTGTTCTCTCTTTTCTATTTCTTTTCCACGATAGACAATGATACTGGTGATTAAGACACCTAATATTTCACCCGACGCCTGGTGGCAGAATCCATAGGTGCATGAATGCAGTGACAATAATCAATTTGTATTATTAAGTACAACCGTGTAATAAAACACATGGTGCCGTGCTTTACACCCACTGCACTACCAGGGATCAAACAAGTAATACCACTCGCGTATACATCTGCTTAATCAATCAACCATTACAACCGAGTGCGAAGATTACGTGTTTGCCCACTGACCTATATTGTTACTTGTGTGATGACTGTGAAGCTGTTGTGACAGAAACTCCGCACGAAACTCCATTTCCCTACGCCCGAGTCGCCGCACATGACCACCTTGGAGCACAATTCTGGAGTTCGTAGCTGGAGGATCCGGCGAAGTAAAGGTGTTACCATGGAAATATAACTATGAGATATGAAGATTTTTTTTTGAATGACATCCTAGGTTGAAAACAATTCCATATTTCAGGTACAATAGCAAAACATACAGAGAGAGAGAAAGAAAAAGAGAGAGAGAGAGTGAGTGAAAAAAAGAACATGATATCAGTGTTAGTATTTTAGACTACAGATGGCATTATCTGCATTGATACATTTATTGATATCAATAATAACAAAGCGATAAATGCAGTTTCTGATTGTTTAGCACTTGAGTTTGTATTTTCAATCTATAGGCTCTTCTCTCCTCGACTTATCTTTTCTTTGAAATTATTCACCCTTTTTCCATTTGTGACCGTGCACCTCAAAACGAACATAAAGTCGCACACACTGATTTTGCGTGAGGACTGAAAATAAGTAAAATGGGTCAACCTATCCGAACTTGACTTTTTCATATTTTCTGAAAGAGCGGGTCTTCTTCTACATTATGCTAAAATTTGGTATCATAAAACGGGCAGGAAAGTGTGTTTTTTTAGCAGTTTATCTCGAACATTTTTGGCTGAATAGTGTGATTAGGTGTATCTTTAGAATCCCTTTTTCATTTCTGAAAAACCTTGTCCACACTCTTCACTTTCAACTCTAATAACTTTTGAAAGCATAGTGTAACTGCTTTGAAAGTTGGCATTAATTATGGACAAAATGTGTTAATAAGGCATGCTTAATTTCAGTTTAATCTGATAATCCTTTCATTGTTGTTACTCTGGTGGTTTACCTCCTGTTTTTTTGTCCCATTCATCGCACAGCCAGCTCGGTTTGGTAAAGATTAAGCGCTTGAATAGACACTGTACTTCAGAGCCTCTTTTCTCAGTTCACACTTTTCCTGAGTTTGTGCTTTCTTTCCGCTATTTAGATAGGTTAGGAGAGTCCACTTGATTTGAGTTATACATCATTTTAAAGCTTAAAGTCTGCTCTTTTAGAATATGGTCTTAACTAAAAATTCATGTCTGGCGACTTTTTGTTTGTTTTGAGGTGCAGCGTCACATTTAATTCCGCGTTCCATAGTCAACATCGCTCGCCGACTTCGGTCATCTCTTTGGATCCATGAATCTTTACTTTTCTCTCCTATCTCCATGATTTTCCAACCTTCAACTCCTCCCTCTTCCTCTTCCCTTCTATTTCATCCTTCTCCTCCCAACGATGTCCGAACATCTTACTTGATTCTCACTTTATTCTTCCTTACCACTCTCATGGTTCCCTTTTCTCCCGTCTCTACTAGTACAACCTCAACTTTCATCCCATTACTGTCCCCAACTCTTGTGCCCGTCTTACAACCCTCATATGCCGCTTCCCTCATTAGTCATTCAGTTCTCCCTTTTTTAAAGTTTTTCCTCTGCCAAGGAACGAGCTGGATAAGAAGTACTTTCACATGTCTGTTTGTTTGCATGTTTGTGTGTTTTATTGATTGATTGATCGATCGATCTATTGAATGGTTAAAGGGATCGCATAGTTTTGGTTGAGACATAATTTTAGGTTTCTAACATTTTTTTTTGGTGAGATAATGAGAAACCTCTTTTGAAATATGAAAGAGCATGTAATTCTATGAGGAATTCAACATTTATTTGATGAAAATTGATTTTGAAATGGCTGAGATATCCAAAAAAGAGCGATTCTAATAAAGTGTGGGACCCACACTTTATTACAATCGCTTTGTTTTACTTTGTTTTTGGATGTTTCACTCATTTCAAACCTGATTTTCATCAATTGAACTTCGAATGTTTGTATCATCAATATAAATTTTTTGAGGAAGGGTGGGTTGGGATAGAAGCGTATGAAAGTGTATGAAATATGTCTTATCAATATTCAATGAAAGCTTGTTACTTCTAAACCATTTCGAAATGTTGCTTAATTCCATATTTAGTGTATCAACCAGTGTTACAATGTCCTTGAGGGAATAAAAATTGTTGGTGTCGTCTGTAAATAAGATGAAGTTTAAACGTGTTGTCTTTTTCGAGCGCCTCAAATAGTATTTTTCCGAAATGACAATACTGGCGTGATAGTATAGAACATCAACCTGCATTTTCCAATAATCCTCATGTTGTATATGTGACAGTGCACCTCAAAACAAACACAAAGTCGCCAGACATGAATTTTTAGTCAAGACCATATTCTGAAAGAGCATACTTAAAGCTTTAAAATGATGTATAACTCAAATCAAATGGACTCTCGTAACCTATCTAAATATTGGAAAGAAAGCACAAACTCAGGAAAAGTGTGAACTGAGAAAAGAGGCTCTGAAGTACAATGTCTATTCAAGCGCTTAATCTTTACCAAACCGTGCATGCTGTGCGATGAATGGGACAAAAAACAGGAAGTAAACCACCAGAGTAACAACAGTGAAGGGATTATTTGATTAAACTGAAATTAAGCATGCCTCATTAACACATTCTGTCCATAATTAATGCCAACTTTCAAAGCAGTAGCACTATACTTTCAAAAGTTGTTAGAGTTGAAAGCAAAGAGCGTGGACAAAGTTTTTCAGAAATGAAAAAGGGATTCTAAAGACACACCTAATGACACTGTTCTACCAAAAATGTTCAAGATAAACTACTACTAAAAAAAAAAAGAAAACACTTTCCTGGCCGTTTTATGATACCAAATTTTAGCATAATGTAGAAGAAGACCTGCTCTTTAAGAAACTATGAAAAAGTCGACTTCGGCTAGGTTGACCCATTTCACTTATTTTCAGTCCTCACGCAAAATCAGTGTGTGCGACTTTATGTTCGTTTTGAGGTGCACGGTCACATATCATATTTTTTCACCCAATTTTATCAGAGTTAAATTCAATTTAACGAAGTCACGACAATGCGACCATAATAACTTCAAGCGTACTTATATTCATTCAATTTGATTTAATTTCATCAGTATTATATTTCATGATTTTCTCACAATAACGTGTAAAATGCCTGTAAAAATCAAAACCGCTTACAAATTTACAAACACATTTAAATTAGCATCTCAGTACCGCCGTGGTGCACTAAAAGGCAAGCATTTACAGCATTTGGACAGTGTTTCTCTTCACTGCTGATGTTTCTTTTGTAGTATCTCATTTATTTGAACTTAATATACTTCAAAATGGGACCTTTGACTCATAATGGAACGCCTCATCTCTGTGACAAATCATCATCCGAAGCAACAACATTCATACGCACAAACGGCTACAACTTTCTAACGCATACATTGCTGCATAATAACTGTAATAACTCACACACGACTTTGGCGGCTTCTCGAGGATCAGTTACACAAACACACACACACACACACACACACACACACACACACAAAATGTATTAGTATCTTGAATATGGACAGAACTGAAGTTGCTGAAGCATTTGAAAACTACCACAAAATTACTATCAATAGTACTCCTGGTTGAAAAATAGATATACGGCTGTATAGAGCGATGTGCATGTTTATTGTAAATAAAAATAAAGTAAAAACAAAAACAAAAACAAATCGACCATGCGGAGGGGTCCTAAATGAAAATGATATTATTGAACGATATGTTCATATTCATTGTTGGCAATGGATAAAGTGAAAATGGTAAAATTAAGAAAGAAAACATAATGTTAACTGATTATTAAATGAAACTTTAAAATAGAGACGAAATAACTCAGATTATTTAACAGAGGACATGGAATTTGACATGCGTAAATGCGGTATAAATTATCTATAAAACAGACCTTGTTTATATTGATTGAATTCGAATGTTTCCAGTTCGAATTTATGTTCCTATAAATACAATTGGAATTGGTACTTGGTACCAAATTGGACGTTTATCCCGGATGCACGTAGAATGCCAACTTTGCAATGTTAAATTGAATGAATTTCTCTCTAAAACTGATTGAAATACAGTACAAAAGGAATGATATGAAATCACTTGTAATGTTTAATGAATTAAAATTAACCATGGGAGCAGCAATTACGTTAAAAAAAAGAAGAAAAAAATTAACCCCTTTTTCTTTAATTCAATTGTATGTCTGATGAAATGGGTGAAAAAACGCCTACAATATAACTTCATTATCTCTCTCACCCTGTAGTAATTCTATTAATTTTAGAAAGGATTTGAAGACGGTCATACGTCCGTACATCAACAACAAAGTCGTCCACATCATCTGTGTTTTCTAGACTGAAGTAACATAAGTCATCCCTATGAATGCCTCAATCCCCCCCCCCCAAAAAAAAAACAGAAAAAAAAACAACTTGTATTTTATAATGTTGAAGTTAGTGATAGTTAATGATAGTTTTTACACCATGGCAGGTATTTGCAGAAAGAATCTGCCCTCTACGAGTAATTGTACAACCTGGTAAAATTTACTGCGTTGACTTTTTTTTTTGAGCAATTAAGTATTATAGCGATTAATTATGACCGTTGATGATTCAGATACCAATTCTTTGTACAAAATATGGATCTTTAAAATGTTAATCACGGTTATTTCCTTTCTGAGGGTTTCTTATGAAATACCGCCTTCTACCTTTTAGAAGTCGAGATGACAGTAACAACCTTAATTTTGCTATCTTCTTGTTTTGTTTCAATTCAATTCATTTTTTCATGCTTTATTTCATTTTTCGAAAAGAACATAAACATTTCACTTTCTTTGGTAACAGAGAATAAGGTTGCATAGTCAAAACAAAGTAAATTGAGAAAAATATAATCGAGGAACCTTGGAATAAGAAATACGTTGTAATGAAAATTGACTGAAGTGATAAAGACGACATAATACGTAAGACATCGAAAAATGGAGGGACGTACTAAAAAGACAATGCTTGTAGAATGTGGGCCCCTCAAGTACAGAATGTCAATAGAAATTGAACTGATGCAAAAAGGGGAAGAAAGACTGGGAATGAAGTAAAAAATAAAAAAAAAGTCTGGAAGCCCACTAGGAAGATGGAATATCAAACAGACATGCATACTCAGGCGAGTAAACAGAAAACGAAACTGGGACGACGAAACTAATAAAGGGGGACTCATAGACAAGACAGAACGAGACAAGACTAATATAACAGGAAGACAATGCAACGGACAGAAAGACAGAACAGATCCAGTGATCCTCGACAGAATCCATTGAAAAAAATGATAGGATGCGTGAAAAGGATACCATTATATAGAAAAGTATAGAGAAATAGATGCAGAAATAATATAAATGAAATCAAACCTACTCTGTAGGTGTCTCAGGACAAGAGAGACGAGAAAATACTGTATATCACTTGTAAGCCAAGTTCTTCGAAAAGGAATTGAAATAAGCCAACAGGCTAATTCAATTCTGTGGGATCATAAAATTGCAATAAAGAAAACTTTAATCTTCTTTTAAATGAATATATAGAGGGGGAATATTTTATATCTTTATTCAGGGAATTCCAGTAAGTTGGGCCAGTGTAAATAAGTGTGTTCTTAGGAAACATCGTTCGTAAAAGAGGTAAATGAAATTCATTGGAGCGTCGAGTGGGATACTCATGGAATGATTGATTTCTTTGAAACATAGAAGCAAAAATGGACGGGAGTGAGTCGTTGCTCTACATGTACATAAATTGCAACAAATTATATACAAACAAATCTTTGATTTTTAATAGCTTATTGGAGGAAAATAACAAATTTGAGTGGGAGGGTATGGAAGGATAACAGATGATAGGGAGAGCTTTCTTTTGTAGAAGGAACACTCTATCCAGTAGATTCTGATGAGTGTTACCCCATACTAAAACACCATAATTGAGATAAGGCAATATCAATGAAGAATATAACATAAGTAATGATTTTTGTGGAATATACGAATTCATTCTATTTATAACGCCTATATTACGCGAGATTGTGTTGGATATATAATCAATATGTAACTTCCAGGAAAGTTTGTCGTCAACAATAATTCCAAGAAATTTAAGATGTGAAACTCTTTCTAACTGAATATCATTCAAAACTATAGCTGTACTCAGAGTATCAACAGTATTACTGAAAATCATGTATTTCGTTTTTTGGGCATTCAAGGATAATTTGTTGGCTCTTACCCAATTACTCACTTTTTGTAATTCAGAATTAACTTTTTGAACAAGAAAATTAGCATCATTGTGGGCAAAAAATACATTGGTATAGTCAGCAAAATGGATGAAAGAAAGTACTTCAGATGCCTGACAAAAATCATTAATATAAGTAATAAATAACAGTGGCCCTAATAAACTTCCCTGCGGAACACCACAATTTACTTCTCTTATTACTGAACAATTATCTTTGATTATAACAAACTGTCTTCTATTTTCCAAATAACCCTTGAACCACTCCAAGGCCTTCCCACGTATTCCGTAATGTGATAACTTGTGGAGTAGACTATCGTGATCAACAGTGTCGAAGGCCTTTTAGAAGTCCAAGAGAATACTAATTAAATGAGAATGATTATCAATTGCGTGAGCCACTTTATCAATAAAATATAAAAGAGCATGAGTTGTACTATGCTTCTCTCGAAAACCGAATTAGTAAAAATATTATGCAACATCAAAAAACCAATAGTTCTCTTATAAATGAGTTTCTCTAAAACTGTGGACAACGATGATAATAATGAAATTGGACGATAATTACTGACATCAGATTTATCACCCTTCTTAAATAATGGAATTACTTTGGCCAGTTTCATCTTGTCAGGAAACACACCGTTAGAAATTGACAAATTGAATAAATGAACAAGTGGATCAGCAACTGAAGATATAACACCTTTAAGAATGAAACTATCTATATCATCATACCCAGAACTCCTCTTGTTCTTAAAAGAAGATACAATATCAATAATCTCATGTCTATTAGTTGGAGTAAAATAAACAGAATTGGAATTGCGCTGGCCTAAATATTCAGTAAAATGATACTCTGACGCAGGAATATTTTGGGCGTAACTTTCAACTATCTTTGAAAAGTAAGAATTGAAAGCATTTGCAATGTGAACAGGGTCACTGATGATTTCATCATTCAACTTAATGTTGTCGAAACTAGATTTTTTACTCGAGACATTCATAGCTTGCTTTAACACATTCCAAGTATTTTTCATATCAAACTTGTATCTTTGCAATTGCTTAAAATAGTATCTTTTCTTTTCAGAACGTAAAATTATAGTTAGAGTATTTTTATATGAAGTGTATTTACGTTTTGATTGCTCATTTTTACCAAATTTGTATCTATAATACAATCGATTTTTCCTGTTAATCGACCGAAGAATTGATTTTGTAATCCACGGCAACCTAGGTGTCTTTTTATAATCTGGTTTATTTTTTTGTTTTGTTTCGGAATTACATTATCCAAATGATAATTAAATGTTTCCATGAAATAATCAAAAGACAAATTAATATCATCACTTTCAAAAACTCTTGACCAATCAACAGTTTCGAGAACCGAATCAAGACTAGCTAGCTTTTCAGACGAGACTCTACGACTCAATAAAGGAGATGAAAAAATGTAACATTATTAACTGAGGTCTTAAGCGCAAAATGAGTCATAATTGGATAATGGTCTGTCATATCTGAAAGAATTATATAAGAATTAATAAGGGGTAGGGTATTACAAAACATATTGTCGATCAGAGTAGCAGAGTGGTCAGTGACACGCGTAGGTTTCGAAATAAGCGGAAGAAAAGAAGAGGACAAAAATGTTTGAAGAAACTCGTGTGCGGCAGTATCATTTTCCAACTTGAGTAAGTCAATATTGAAGTCGCCGAGGAAGAAACAATCCTTATTTTTAAAAACTGGGGATTTTATCAAATCTGAAAGGTAAGTAAAAAAAAAATCCTTGATATTGGAGTTTGGAGGTCTGTACATAATGCCGACCACAATATTCCTAATTCCTGGGATGTAAATTTCTAAAAATAATGATTCAACAATATTATCCATTCTAGAAATATCATCATGAACAATACATTCAAAAGCATTCGATATGTACAGTGCAACACCTCCACCACTCTTATCGGGCCTGTTATTAGCAAACATATTGTAGCCGTCAATGTAGAAAAAATTTTCAGTGTTAGAATTTAACCAGGTTTCACTTAAACCAATAACAGAAAATGCCTGATTTGCATCAGTCTCTAAAAATAATTTTAACTCATCAAAATGCTTATTCAAACTCCTGATATTCAAATGCAACAAAGAAAAAATATCTTCAGAAAAACTTTCGTAAATATCTTTACATTGATTCACAGTAATATATTTACACAACATATTTTCAGTTAACTCTCCACCAAAATCATAAGGCAATTCATTTACAGATGAATTTAAGTTTTCAGCGACAGCATCGTCATAAAAAATTGCTCGTGAATTAGATACTCCACGAACCGGATCTGAATCTAACCTTATGTGCCTAAATAACTCAAAAAAGTCATTATTTGAAAGAGAACTAAACGGTGCATTCGAGAAATTAGCCATTATAAATGTGGAATATATCTATGAAAGTTTGTATTACCGATCGAGCCTCAATGACAGGAACGAGTGCATACTGCGAGAAAATAAGAAACCAACAGAGTGAGGTAGGACACTGGGGAAGCCGAAGAACATGGATTCTGTCAAAATCATAATGAGCAGAGGATCGCTGCGAAGAAGTCGAACAGGGAAGAAAAGAGAGCAGTACAAAGTAGATGATAAAGTTCAGTAACAACGAAGAGAAACATGGAACACACATAACATGTAAACGAGGACAAATTGGTTGTCTCCGGGGGCTTCCGAGACGATAACAATGGAATATATACAACACAGAAATCCGAGCGGACATTAGGAATGACATGCTAATAGTTTTTGACTGGCTCCCGCAATGTATAGCTTGTGCGCTTTGAGCGCTCGAAAAGGTCCAGTTGTGATGTAGTGGATGGATAAAAGAGAAAAAAGAATCACTATGCTGAAAATAATAACAGGATAGAAAAAATACAATCTGTTTGACAGACAGACTAACGAGTACAACATCCTGATATTACAAATAAAATCAGTGTGACACACGAAACGCTTATCAAACAAGAGCATTTGCCCATATAATTAGATGCACTTAAATATGACATTTCGGGGGCCCATGGAGTTCCTATAATAAACCAGATCACTAACATGAACAGTATCACAAGCCAAGGCCGTGTAAAAATAATCACTAAACGCATATGGAAAGCTGTGAGTGGTGCGATGTTTTAGCCAATCGGGTTGCAGGGACTCCCATTATGCATAATCAATATACAAGGAACACATATGGAAAGATTTATAAGCATTACAGGGGTCGGTGACTGAGTGAACCAACTTCAAGTCACTGATGTCATTCAACGTGGGCTCATAAGAATAAATCAATAGGTGACCGGACAAAAGCCAAACAAACAAAACACAGGCGTGATCGAGAAGGCTAAAAGTAGGCTAAAGCACTTAAGGTATTCCATAGTTTGTCAGACTGAAGAAAACATGAGTGCGCATAGTGATAACACATAATAAACAACTGATGTGTAACAAGAATAATCAGCTGTGGTGCTAAGTACGTAATAAACTATGATAGATTATGCATGACTCAGAGGAGAAGGAATCTGATGGAGCAGGGTTCACGACCACAGAAGTCTGTACACTATCAAGCAGACAAAGAGTAATTTGAAATCATTTAAAGGATCAAATTGCCAATCTTAAAGAATTTGGTGGACTAAAAGTAGGCAGGAGCACCTGAGGTATCCAACAGTTTGTTTGACTGAAGAGAACATGAATGCTCATGGTGATTACACAAATTATCGGAAACTGATGAGAGTAGTCAGCTCTGGGTGTTAAGTGCGTAAATTGACTATAATAGAGGTTATGCATAACCATAAGGAGACGGAATCTGGAACAGGGTTAACGACCACAACAACTTGTGTACAATATTATACAGGCAGGGAGTGATTTAAAAGCGCTTAAAAATCGGTTTGCCTGAGTGAATAAAGTGCGTGGATGGTTGAAAAAAAAAAAAACAACACCCTGGAATCTGGAACAGAGGAATTTGATTTGTATAGTTTGATTGTGTCTATGCATGGAAAACATCGGTCACCTATTTGGTAGTTGTAACAATCAACTCGAGATTATGCACGAGTCCTCAACTACAAACACACTGGTTCAACAAACAAAATGAAAAGCACAATCATTTCAGAATACAAGGGGAAAGTGCTGACACGGCTGTTGGCTGTTTGAAACAAACTGTTCATTGAGGTCACTCAACCTCTATTATGTGTGGTACATTAAAGGGAAGGTAAACCCCAAGAGCAATGTGGATTCAGTGAAAGCAGCAGCATTAGTAGAACACATCAGTGAAAGTTTGAGGAAAATCGGACAATCGATGCAAAAGTTATGAATTTTTAAAGTTTTGAAGTTGGAACTGCTGGATGAGGAGACTACTAGAGGTTATGACCTATGAGTGGACAACAATACCAAGAAAATATAAAGAAAATTCTGCAAAAATCCATTTTTCATGAAATTACAAATTCCATCAACTTGATATTGACATATGTTAAGGGTAGCAATTATTTCCCCTGCTTTCTGAAAGCGGTTGGTCCATTGCTCTTTCATAATTCTAGAAAAGTGAATTTTTTGTTGAATTTCCTTTATATTTTCTTTGTATTGTTGTCCACTCATACGTCATATCCTCTAGTAGTCTCCTCATCCAGCGGTTCCAACACCAAAACTTTAAAAATGTATAACTTTTGCATCGATTGTCCGATTTTCCTCAAACTTTCACTGATGTGTTCTACTAATGTTGCTGCTTTCACTCAATTCACATTGTTCTTTGGGTTTACCTTCCCTTTAAACAACAGCAGCTAGGAATGCATTAAACACCCGAAACGAAGTATAATTACATAATAGGACCTGCTCTTAAAGGGACGGCGCAACGTCAGCCGAGACTTGGCCTTTAACTTTTACAAGGATACCAGAAACCAGAAACCACCCTAGTTAAAGAACCAAAGAGCATCTCTTAAGAGACTTTCTATCTTCATTTTTTTTAAGAGTGAGAGAGAGAGAGAAAGAAAGAGAGAAAAGGAAAAGTACCAACTGAATCAGCGCCATCCCTTCAAGGAGACGCCTCGAACAGTGCAGAATAATACCGGCAGTAACCATGGTAACATAAGCTTAACTTTGTTAAGTTCGAAAAATAACAGAATACAAATACGTAGAAAATTACCCGAGTTCATGTTTTACATGTAGTTTTGAAGAAAAAAATACATCGTATACATAGCTTGTTGTGTCTTGAATGTCAAGGGAACCCATGAAGTTATCAGGATCAACATTCATGGTATGGGTAAAGACATACATGCACCTGATTAGATGAGACATACAAACTTATCTGAGAATGTGAAAATTTTCAGACAGAATCTCGTAAGGAACATTGGTGCTATGATACTTGCACCAGTCTAACATTAAATATACTTATTCGGGTCACTCAACATGGGGAGAATAGATTAAATAACAGAGGGAATGCAAGGAGCATCCGAAACTCGAAACAAACAAACAAACAGGGCTGACTCTTAAAGGGACACTCTGGGACATGCAGCAAAATGTTATGCATTTCTATATACAACAAACTTTCATCAAAAGGTCACAGAATCAGAATACTATAAAGGGTCTCAAATATGATTGAGAATGTATTGACGGGCTGCATGAAACAATCGAGTTTGGTCATACGGGAAGAAAAAAAGGAAAAAGAAATTTCAACCCCAAACTACGAAAATGCTGCAAATTGGAAAATACAAAAAAAAAAAAAAAAAAAAAACTAGAGAGCATTAACAAGGACTCAAACTTTTCAGCAATCCTCGAGTGAAATTTTCACGTCTTAGATATACAAACCGATATGACAGTTGTTCCTGTGACACTATAAATTTTCTCAATATCATTAATCAAAACAACTATTTCTGAAAAACATTTGTCTTTACCTCCTATCTGCTGTGCATGAAGTCTTAAATGAGATATTAAAAACAAAAAATCTGGAAAAAGTAAAATAAAGATAAGTTCTATTTTTTAATCGACATACCAATACCTATAGACAGTTAAGGAGAGTGAGCCAAACTCGAAGATATCAAAAGAAACAAACAATCAATTATTTACTAAGTGATTAAACGCCCTTATAACAATTATAATGGCTTTGCTCAATTCACAGGTGCATGCATAAAAACCCTATACCAGAAATAGAGAGTGGAAAACGAAGAAAAGAGAGAAGAGGTACACCCGGGGTGTCATTCGTTTAACCGAGGTCTTTCGTTATGCTCTGGCTTAAAGAAAATGAAATATCTTATTTCTCCATACAATATTTCACTAAGTTTTGCCGGAGAGTAATGAAGGGAAATAAGACTTCTCTCCATGAAAAAAGCAAAGCTTTACATCAGTAAGAAGAAGAAGAAGAAAAAAAAAAACTCATCACACCTGCCTTCGACAGTAAGTATGAAAGTTCATTTCTCCCTGCTCTCCACTTTCGCCATAACACTTACTGCTCGAAATTAGCAGCCCAACAACGTCAACAACAATTTATATCATATAATAAGGAGAGGAAAGAAGCAATGCTTCTTGTTTGACGGCGATTGTCATAAATGTTGTAATGCAGTATAATATTTTCTCTTACTAGAAAAACCGATAGAGCAAACAGAGCATGCGTTTATGCGACATTTTGTGAAAAAAAAAACAGTTTCAAGCATAACGGAGTAAATATCATGATTGAATCAGTGCAGTCATCAGAAATAATGCGAATGACCATAGTTAGCGTGATAGAGCAGGGTGTAAATCAAAACAAATAGAATAGTCTGGGTGCCAGAGGCTGAACCTTGTTTTACCGTCCACCCAATGTTTTTTGATGGTTCTACCCTATTTCGGGGGTGCTGAATCCGAATCCGGATGATGCAACTCTGGCATCCTTGAGGGTTTTGAGATATTCAAGATGGCCGCCAAGATGGCCGCCAAAACCGGAAATTCCCACATATTTCCTTCTAAATGGTGAGATATTGAAAACAAGTGATGGTTTTACCCTATGTCGAGGGTGCTGAATCCGAATCTGGATGATGCAACTCTTGCATCCATGAAGTTTTTGAGATATTTAAGATGGCCACCAAAATGGCCGCCAATTAAAACCGGAAATTCCCATGTATTTCCTTCTAAATGTTGACAAATTACAAACAATTGATGGTTTTACCCTATTTCGAGGGTGCTGAATCCGAATCTGGATGATGCAACTCTTGCATCCATGGAGTTTTAGAGGTATTCAAGATGGCCGCCAAAATGGCCGCCAATTAAAACCGGAAATTCCCACGTATTTCCTTCTAAATGTTGAGAAATTGAAAATAATTGATGGTTTTACCCTATTTCGAGGGTGCTGAATCCGAATCTGGATTATGCAACTCTTGCATCCATGAAGTTTTAGAGATATTCAAGATGGCCGCCAAAATGGCCGCCAATTGAAACCGCAAATTCCCACGTATTTCCTTCTAAATGGTGAGATGTTGAAAACAATTGTGACCCGCTACAACAAAATGATCCTAAAGTCGGGCGAGGTCGATTATTTGAAAATTGCATGATATAATTCCCTAATCTTTCTGTTTTAAATTGATATACAACACAATTAATAAAAATAATCGGCTGCGGAGATATCGATGTTTAAAAGAGAGCATGTCTAGACGTCTGGAAATCACTGTTTCGAGAAAAGCGCCCTAAAAGTCTTCCTTTCGAGGCAATCGCGATCAAGGGACACGCTAGTTTTCAACTCTGGACAATAGAAGGTAAGCCCTAGCAACCCCCGAAGAGTTCATTCAAGCACATCAGCGTCGACGGTCTCCTCACCAACCAATCAGTGACCAGGATGTGAGAAGCGGCTGAGCATAGCGCACCCCACCCGCACGCACCTGGTACCAGTCGACTGGGCAGTGTGCGAGCTTCACGCTTCGGTTAACAGCAAGCAGCAAACTGACCAATGAGATCACTCTGGTCGTTGTTAGGGGCGGAACCTATCGGTGGCGCTCAATCCATATTTTCAAACCAGTTTCTGCTTCATTGGAACGCCAAAAAAACATGGCTCAGAAAAACGCTATTTTTTGGTCTTTCCTTTGATCATTTTGCTTCAAAATTTTGACAGATGATAGAAGACATGTTAGACTCCAATAATATGTCAAAATCAGAAAATCGTAAGTTTTTGACCAATTTTAATGCTCTGACTTTAAACTCGATTTTTACGGCTTCGACCGTGCGCGACTTTAGGACTTTTTTGTTGTAGCGGGTCACAATTGATGGTTTTACCCTATTTCGAGGGTGCTGAATCCGAATCTGGATGATGCAACTCTTGCATCCTTAAAGATTTTGAGATATTTAATATGGCCACCAAAATGGCCACTAAAACCGAAAATTCCCACGTTTTTCCTTCTAAATGGTGAGAAATTGAAAACAATTGATGGTTTTACCCTATTTCGAGGGTGCTGAATCCGAATCTAGATGGTGCAACTCCTGCATTGTTGAAGATTTTGAGATATTCAATATGGCTGTTAAAATGGCCGCCCAAAACGGAAGTTCCCATGTATTTCCTTCTAAATGGTGACAATTTGAAAGCAATTGGTGGTTTTTATCTTATTTTGAGCGTGCTGAATCCGAAGCTCAGGACACAACTTTTGCATCCTTAATGGTTTTGAGATGATAAAGATGGTCGCCAAAAATGACCGCGAAAAACGGAAATTCATATGTAGACCCCCATTTCCTTCTTAATGGTGTAAATATAAAACAGTTGGTGGTTTTACACTGTTTTGAGTTTGCTGAATTTGAAGCTCCAGTATACAGCTCTTACTTCCTTAAGGGTTTTGAGATAATAATGATGGCCGCCAGAATGGCCCCTAAATGGCCGTCAAAAACGAACATTTCCATGTAAGCCCTATAATATTACCTTCTAAATGGTGTAAAATTGAAAACAATTGGCAATTTTACTCTTTTTCGAGGGTGCTGAATCCGAACCTGGTTGATACAACTTTCGTGTTCTTTTTTAAGGGTTTTGAGATGTCCAAGATGACCGCCAAAATACTGTCAAAAATTGGTAAATTTTAGGCCTTATTCAGCACCTTCGAAACTTGGTTGTTGAAATTCGTCCATTCTTTAGGGTTTTTAGACGTCCAAGATGACAGCCAAAATAAGTGGCAGAAATTCCAATGTTAATATATTTTTTCTTAATGATAAAACTTTGAAAATAAATGGATGGTCTTATCCTATTTCGAGGGTGCTGAAGGTCTTCGAAGGTTTTCGGACATCTATAAATGCCCTGTATGAACGGAAACTCCTTAAAATGTTCTTATACTGAAATGGTGAAGTATTGTGCTCCAACGCGAAGCGGGAGATTAAACCCATGCAGGGTGAAAAGCAATAATTCGTATTCTTGAATTCAACTCAGTTGAGCGAATTTGTCAAATGAGCCTAAATTTATTGACAGTCAAAATGACTGCCACAATGGTATTGTAATATACTGAGATATTCCGATATGTCTCAAACGGAACTTTAACAAGTACTGGAAAAAAAAGAAGTGATATTGACATCATAATGAAACGTACAAACGCAAAGAAAGATACGACTGAAAATGTCTTTATGCATAATTGTTATGAAATAATGCTTGTGGTCGCCAATGATATGGCTCCATAGATGTAAAATTAATCCTTTTCGGCTATCAATACAGTAAAATTAAATTATGGCATGTTGGTATTTGGTGTTGAAACTTGTCTTGTATTCTGACGAGTCTCGCCTCGTATTCTTGTGAAACTTGTCGCATATTCTGATTAGGTCATTGGAAATGGTTGCATCCACGACCACTATAGTAGATATCAATAAGGGTAATTTCAAAAGCACTCTGCGCGATTATGATATTCGTAAGTACTGGATTATCAACTATTGCCTTCCATGTTGTCGTTTGATTTTTATCTAGTTTTTTTTTTCACGGCGCGTTACCTGTGATTTGTCCGCCCCCTCGTGTGTGTTTGTAATAGATTAAATATACATACATTTGTATATACATATACACATACATAATGTTACATCATATTGAAGAAAAAATAAACATGTCACAATGTAACAATAAACATGTCCCACTCGTGTCTTCAACAATGTCATCAAGACCACCAATATAAACCAAATAACCAATTTGAGTGTTCATGGATAAAGAGATTAAAACTGCTCATGGATTAAGGCATGTAATGTTGGGTAATTTCAGTTCACTTCTCTACATTACTATCACAATATGATTTAGATGAACATGTCTTGTCCATTAATTGTTAGTGTTCAAAACCTATCCATGATATGTAGAGGAAACAGTGTAATCTTGCAATTATCCAACCGCATCTGTAGTCTTGAAGGGTTAATTGCTGGCACACTTGTATCGTACCAACTCAAAGATATCCAGTAGAGCTGGTTTCACTGTATATATACAGCAAGTTCAAACTGTGCCATTGACGAAAACCATCAATTGTTATCAATTTCTCATCATTTATAAGAAGGAAATACATTGGCGTTTCCGTTTCGGCGGCCATTTTGGCGGCCATCTTGACTATCTCGAGGTGCATCATCCAGTATTCGGATTCAGCACCCTCTAAATAGGGTAAAACCATCAACTGTTTTATATTTCTCACCATTTAAAAGCTAATACATAGAAATTTCCGGTTTTGATTGGCGGCCATTTTGGCGGCCATTTTGGCGGCCATCTTGAATATATCAATACCCTCAAGGATGCAAGGTTTGCATCATCCAGACTCGGATTCAACACCATAGAAATAGGGTAGATCCATCAATTGTTTTCAATTTCTCACCATTCAGAAGGAAATACATGGGAATTTCCGGTTTTAATTGGCGGCCATTTTGACAGCCATTTTGGCGGCCATCTTGAATATCTCAAAAACTTCATGGATGCATGAGTTGAATCATCCAGATTCGGATTCAGCACCTTCCAAATAGGGAGAATCATCACTTATTTCCAATTTCACACCATTTAGAAGGAAATAGATGGGAATTTTCGGTTTTGGCGGCCATTTTGGCGGCCATCTTGAATATCTCAAAATCCTCAAGGATGCAAGAGTTGCATCATCCAGATTCGGATTCAGCACCCTCGAAATAGGGTAAAACCATCACTTGTTTTCAATATCTCACCTTTTAGAAAGAAATAGGTGGGAATTTCCGGTTTTGGCGGCAATTTTGGCGGCCATCTTGAATATCTCAAAATCCTCAAGGATGCAAGAGTTGCATCATCCAGATTCGGATTCAGCACCCTCGAAATAGGGTAACTCCATCAAAAAACATTTGATGGACGGTAAAACAAGGTTAGGCCCAAAAAGTGGCTTTGGCACCCAGACTAGAATAACAAAATGCAGCTACAAGTCTGTCAACATCCAAATCAGGGAGATCCCACACAGCAATCAGGGAGATTGCTGTGTGTTACATACATTGCAGTGTGTGAAAATAATTCCCAAATCAGGGAAATTCTAATATTCTCTTATTTAAACAATAAATATACAAATTGTGACATTTTCAGAGAGACTTCTGCAGAATCGGGGAGACTTGACATCTCTGCAGTTACGTAACGCGGTAGGCATGGTCATCGCTTACGGGGTAAAAAATTGGGTTTAACTCAAAACACCAATACTCTTGTCATACAATATATATCGGTGATTTGACTATTGTTTAGTTAATATTTGACTGTGATGTAGGCCTACATTGTCATGTGGTTGTGTGTCTATATTACATGGGTGAATTATTCTTATTTTTGTCAAATGTTATTGCCTGTGATCCTGTATGAGAAGCCAATAAAAAGCTAGGCAACACAGCACAAGCGCAGTATGCTTTCAAGGCTGCCTGGCTCTTATTATGAACGCCAGTATTATATGTCTTTGTGTTTTATTTTGCGGAATAAATGGCGTAAGTAGGCCTCAGTCAATCAACAAAAAAAAGAAAAAAAAAAGCTAAGTGTAAGACGAAGAAGAGAAAATATATTGATGAGATACGTGAGACACAGATGACTTGTCCACAAGACCGGACTATAATAATGAGGGATCCCTCTGCTGTTAAAAAGGCAGGAAACAATAATGGAGGAATAAGACTGATTTCATTGAAGCACTTCGTGTCCCGCTTTGCTTATGTGGTTTCTCATTTTACTGTCTGTTTTTTTTTTTCGCACTCTAGTCAACATTCTCTCCCCCCCCATCTACTTGTACCTCTCCATATCTCTTTCCTCTTTATTTCCCCATCTATACTTGCCCAATATCTCTCGCCCAATTCTTTTTTTTTTTGCTGTCACCCACGTCCTCAGCCTCCTCTTCCCTTTGTCCCATTTCTTACGTTTTGCTTTGTTTTGTTGTTTTGTTGTTTTGTTTTTCTTTTTATGTGTGCTGCGAAGTACTTGCGTTGGAGTTAAGCCTGCTAAATGTTGCCGGTAAGGGTCTCCTACTGGTGTTCTGCGTATACCCTCTGCGGGCGAACCCCGCGACTCACTCGGAACAAGTTTTGAGCATGCCGAAGGCCTTGTCATACCGTATCTAGGGAAGTTCTGCGGGTTGACATGCGGGGAAACAGATTTGCTACAGGGAGCTCTCGGCAGTTGGTTCGCACTTGACAGTATCTAGCGCTTATCTCGCACGTAGTTGCCCGGAGATGTGCAGGCAAGTCCAATTTACCCGCAGCCAAGTTTTGAGCATGAGCAGGGATTGCCCGCAGAGGGTCACGCAAAACGCTGGTAGGAAGCCCTTAGCGGCAGCACCTCGCAAGCAACTCCCACGCAGGTACTTCGCAGTTCCCGTAAGCGGCCAAGATAATGACATTCTGTGAGACTTCAGCCATTCTTTTAGAGGAATTCCGTCACTAAGTTGTCAGCCCCCATGCGCCTGGCACGCAGGTCACACACACAGAATACCTGTCAGAAGAACTTAAGTAGCACGCGTCCAGAAACTAAGACACATGCCAAAAATTGTCCGCCCTCAGAAGTTGTCGGGTGTGCTGAAAATCCACGTACGCAACAAGCCCGCGTAGCTTGCCCGGAAAGGTGTGACAGGGCCTAAACGTGGTTACAGGTAAAAAGGATACTTGTGCGCACCTCCGGGAGACTACGGGTGAGACAAGTGCTAAATAGTCGCATGTGCAGGTCATCTGCGGCGACCTCCGGGTAGTAAAAAATTTGTCTTTGCAAGTCGCACGCAAGGCTTGCCCGGAAAGGTGTGACACGGTCCTATAAGTAATCAAATATGGTAGGACCCTCCGGTAGAGCACTCTGGTAGAGCTGCAGTGGCAACGCTGTGGAGGCTACCCTGGATAAAAAAGCTCTTAAGTTCAAGTTCAAGTTCGAGTTGCTTTTTAATTCATTCCCAACAACTTAGTGAAACAATGAAATGTTCGCGAGTACAAATAATGTCAAGAAACCAGTACAACAGTGTGATGAACATAATAATATATCATACAGACACAGATAATAAATCATCAACAGAAATACAAATAAAGACTGTCGTTATGTTAAATTCAGAAGCAAAATTGTTGGAAATGGAGGGGAAGATTAAAAAGCAGATCCTGTAGTAGGCAATCACCTCACTATGTTATTATTGTTATTAACAAAAGAACTAAAGATTAATAGTGGCCTTGTCAACGATTTATACACGTGAAATGAGAGGATGAGAAAATCCCAATGTTCATATTTTTGTTGAATACACATGCATTTGATTGTCTACATTATGGTACAGACAACATAATCTGTTTCAATTTAACTCTACAATATTGTATACATGAATTACTATTTCTGCTTAAGTCATAGATTTTAAAGTAAGAAAAAAAAATCGGTGCTGAAGGATAACAGTTATTTAATAATATTGATGTAGTATACTCCTTCACGGATATGCCGGATATAATCAAGTAGCCTACATTCCGAGGAGAAGATGTCAAACGATTATCACTGATTATTCATCTATCTGGATTGTATGATGCAAATAAGCACATCCTCAATTGCCCTCTCCCATTCTCAGGAGTGTGTAAAAATTTTCAAGAAAAAATTTTCAAGAAAATTTTCCAAGAAGGGTTAAATATTAAAGGAACGATCGATTCTCTCCATGTCACACTGTAACATTCTCTCAGAGCATAATGAGTGGTAATACTAACTGAGTCCGGGGAGCTGAAATACCTGCACAATAGGAAAAGATGACAGGGTGTACGTGCATCACAAAACCTATAATAACTTGCACCCCTTCATTTTGCGTGAGGGCTCAAAACAGGTGAGATGGGTAAACTAAGTCAATCTGTAGTTTTTCATATATTATGAAAGAGCTATCTTTCTTCTACATTATTCTTTAGTTTGGGATCAGAGCACGATTAGGAGAGCGTGTTTTCAGCAGTTTTTGTACAGCTTCTGTTTGAGGGAGAGTAGAATGATCAGGTTAGAGGCCCTCTTTCATTTCTTTAAATCCTTGTACACTGTTAACTTTCAAGTCTAATGACTTTAGGCAGGATAACGCTACTGCTTTGAAAGTTGGCATTAATCATGGACAGAAAGAATTAATATAACATGCTCAACTTCATTGTTCTTGCTCTGGTGGATGTCATCTTGTGTTTTGTCCCTGTCATCGCACAACTAGAGCAGCCTGGTGAAAGATTAAGTGCTTGAATAGACCTTGTACTTCAGAGCCTCTTTTTCTCAGTTCACACTTTTCCAGAGTGTGTGATTTCTATCCAGTATTAAGGTAGGACAGGGGAGTCCATTTGAATCGATTTAGACATCATTTTAAAGCTTCGAGTCTGCTCTTTCAGAATCTGTCCCTAACTAAGAATCCATATCTAGCGACTTTTTGCTGGTTTTGTGATGCAGGGTCACATAATATAGTAATAAATCATGGTGGTAGTAGTAGTGGCAGGAGTAGTAGTAGTAGTAGTATAAGTTATGCTACTGCTATTACTGCTACTACTACTTATAATAATAAAGATGATGATAATAAAAATATTGGTAATAATAATAATAGTAATAACAACAAGGAAAAGTAGAAATTACGCGGTGCGTAATATATGTCCCCGCCGGAAGTAGCATTTAGTAGCAAAATGTACAATATAGGTAAAAAGATCAAGGTCAAAGGTCAAAGAAGTCAAAGGTCAAAATTCTATGTAGAAGTTTTGAAGCCCTCACCTAGTGCCATCACATAAAGCAAACGGAATCGAAATCGGGTTAGAAATGGCGTAGGAGTAGCATTTTGTAGCCAATGTACAATATAGGTAAAAAAATCAAGGTCAAAGGTCAAAGAAGTCAAAGGACAAAATTCTGTGTAGAAGTTTTGAAGCCCTCACCTAGTGCCATCACATAAAGCAAACGGAATCGAAATCGGGTTAGAAATGGCGAAGGAGTAGCATTTGGTAGCAAAATGTACAATACAGGTCAAAAATCAAGGTCAAAGGTCAAAGAAGTCAAAGGTCAAAATTCTGTGTAGAAGTTTTGAAGCCCTCACCTAGTGCCATCACTTAAAGCAAACGGAATTGAAATCGGGTTACAAATGGAGGAGTAGGATTTTGTAGCAAAATGTACAATATAGGTCAAAAATCAAGGTCAAAGGTCAAAGAAGTCAAAGGTCAAAATTCTGTGTAGAAGTTTTGAAGCCCTCACCTAGTGCCATCACATAAAGCAAACGGAATCAAAATCGGGTTAGAAATGGCGAAGGAGTAGCATTTTGTAGGCAATGTACAATATAGGTCAAAAATCAAGGTCAAAGGTCAAAGAAGTCAAAGGTCAAAATTCTGTGTAGAAGTTTTGAAGCCCTCACCTAGTGCCATCACTTAAAGCAAACGGAATTGAAATCGGGTTACAAATGGAGAAGGAGTAGGATTTTGTAGCAAAATGTACAATATAGGTCAAAAATCAAGGTCAAAGGTCAAAGAAGTCAAAGGTCAAAATTCTGTGTAGAAGTTTTGAAGCCCTCACCTAGTGCCATCACATAAAGCAAACGGAATCAAAATCGGGTTAGAAATGGCGTAGGAGTAGCATTTTGTAGCCAATGTACAATATAGGTCAAAAATCAAGGTCAAAGGTCAAAGAAGTCAAAGGTCAAAATTCTGTGTAGAAGTTTTGAAGCCCTCACCTAGTGCCATCATATAAAGCAAACGGAATCAAAATCGGGTTAGAAATAGCGAAGGAGTAGCATTTTGAAGCAAAATGTACAATATAGGTCAAAGGTCAAGGTCAAAGGTCACAACTGAAATTCTGTATAGAAGTTTCAAAGCTCCCATGTAGTGCTATCATATAAAGCAAACAGAATCAAAATCGGGTTAGAAATGGCGAAGGAGTAGCATTTTGAACATTTTGATCACACACGGACGCACGGACGGACGGACGGACGGACACACGGACGGACACACGGACACACGGACACACACACGTACGGAGCCCGTTTCATAGTCCCCTGCTCGAACTCGTTCGGCGGGGACAATAATAACATAAACTTATATTAAGACATGTCTTGCACCGAACATTTCCGTTACACCAAATGTAATACAACTATACATATTCCCATAGTCTCTTAAAGCGCGAGAAATTACAACTCATATCCAAAAGCTGGGTATTGCTAGCTCGGCCTGATTATAACTTTTATTCATTATTTCCAGAAATTGATTAATATTAAAAAAATATCAAAATGTTTAATGAATTAACATTTTCCTTATTCCATATACATTGAAACTATTTATTGATAATGATAGAAAAGGGAAGGGGTTAGCAAAACGATTTGCCAAATTCCAGTATTTAGTGAAAATGATTTATAGATTCTGAAAACAGGAACATACAGAAACGAAATGGAAATTTGCTTGAGTACAGTTTCAGTGTACTGTCAGTGCCATACATGGTTCTATTCACCGTTTCTTGGAATCCTTCTTTATAGTCCACGCTTGCTGATAGAGCGGGTAATTTATGACACTATTCTTATTAATCTTCCCTCTGTGCATGCGTGTGTGTGTGTGTGTTTGTGTGTGAGTGTGTATTTGTCGGTTCCATGACTTTTGCTCCCGCGACAATTGCTCCCATGCAATATTTGCACGCAAAGCCAAACATAGATTCTACCCACAAACATAGCCCTAACCTTAAAGCAGAATACTAAAGGAAACGCATATTTTGTTGGATTATTCCCCCATTTCAAGCATAGAGCATGTTAAACACAGCGGCCCTTAATTCATCCATTTAGAAAATTGCGTTTTGGAGAACGGCTGCTTAGAAAAATTGTATCCTGAATCATGCTCAATCGGAAGATCCGTGGTTATTTTGGGGGCGTGTCCATGACGTCATGGGATGGAAGGCAAACCCGGGAGTATCACACAATAGCCTAAGCTTACCTATGTATGCTCTCGATGAGAGCGTGATGACGAGGCTCATACCCCGAAATCCCAAGACATTTTTTATCAGAATGTCACGAAAAATGAAATAAAATTGTTTTCTACTTCAATTCTCCTGTGAAATCACACATTTCCTCGATTAAATAGAGTCTGTTACGTGTTATTTAGGCCACGAATACAGCAGCTGTATTCGTCCTATGCCTGTATGATGGTGCTTCGTAGTCGATCAGTCACATGCATGCGCCCATCACCGGGCGCGTATGTCGCAGTGCAGTAGCCTCCGGAGCTCCGTGTATCAAAGAGCGGAGAATTAGAAGCCTGAGCTTCGTACCTCTTTGGTACGTACAATGTATTATATCGGCAGTTCCTCGGTAGTGCTACAGCTGTGTACGCCATATACATGTATTTAGCGAGTCTATTTTTTCGCGAATCGGGGCTTGCCAATAATTTCGCGAGTGCTTAAATTCGTGGTTGTGGAGTACACCACGGAAGGGGGAAATACGTACGAAAAGAGAGTTAATATTTTCTCGTGTTTTTAAATTCGCATAAAGCACTAGGTTCGCGAAATTGGCGAAAAAAAAAAAATTCGGCGTACGTGGATCGCTAATATAATGGCAATGCTAGATACCACGCAATCAATGCGCAGGCATCGGCTAAGTCCAAGTCTTGACTAGGCCGGCCGGCCTATCTGGTGATAAAATAAACGATACAGAGCACTGCGATTTTCATCGATAGTTATAAAACTTTGATGGACTCGGTGAAGTAATGAATGGATCGTGCAGTACCTAGCTCTTGCTAGATAGAATGCGGATGAGCTGTGAACGGGAGTACGGAGAGAGTTAGCCCAACCAGACGCTGTAATATTAGTACGCTGTGCGAATACCCGTCGCGACGTACCTACGTACAGCGACTGGGTTGTGTATAGTTAGGAGTGTGATGTGATTGATAATAATACGTAGCCCGACCAGACGCTGCGCTCCTTACAGCGACTGGGCTGTGTTCAGTTAGGCCTACTGCTGCTCCGAAGTACGAGATCAAGTCAGCACTAAGCTCGGTTCATTTTCAGTTCAGAATAAAAAAAAAAAAAAAAAAAAAAAAAAAAAAAAAAAAAAAAAACACTCTTACCCATCTAAATTTTGAAGTCTACCTGGCATTGGTCCTGCGTAACCAACATTGTCCCCTGGCCTGATGTGTGGCAAGGGCTCGTACTACCAATCTCCACTAAGTCCGTCCGCTTCAACCGGACCGCCCTGGGCCTTCCTCACTAGCTAGCTCGCCCGTAGCTTCTCCCTCCTGCGCCCCGCCGTGCGGCTCGTCAGCAACATCTATCTCTCCAACTTCACCAGGGTCATCATCACTAGTTTCATCATCGTTATCATCACTAGTGTGTACTGTATCACTCAGTTCATCATCGCTCCCACATTCAAATTCCACCAAGAAATCATCCTGATCATCACTGCATGGCCTTAACGTACGATGTCGTGCATTATCGAAAAACAAACTTTTAAACTTTGTATGCAAATACTATATCTACAACAACTTGTATTCTACAATGCATGCATTATGAGCGCGGGGGCCTGCGGCGCTCGAGACCTTGCAAGATTCCTTTCATCCCATGACGTCATCGGCAAAGCCTTGAAATTTACGCTGTGACCTAGATTTCGGGGGGGGGGGGTGACAGGTGTAAATTTTCAAAATCCTCTAACTCCACTTCAAAAAGGCCATTACAAACGATGTAAACGACAAATTGTTCTATGTGTCCCACTCTTTCACTTCATATATAATTCTTTTTTTTTATTTTTTTTTTTATAATTCTATTTCTTTTTTTTTTTATAATTCTATTTCTTTAGTATTCCCCTTTAATATTAATCCTCACATTAAACTAAACTTAAAATCCCATCACAACAGTATTCCTAACCATAAGTCCTTGGAGAAATTAATACCGGAACGATTGTCGCTGGAGCAAATGTCGTGTTACCGTATTTGTCTGTCATATAATGAGAAATCAAGTATAATATCACCAAAGCCTACATTTTTGGAACTTGAATAAAAATAAAATAGAAAAAAAATCGTTTTAAAGTTGGCCCTGACATGGTTGTGGCGTCAACTAAACGAGCTAAAATAATACAGTTTGAAGTAGTATGGGCTTGAAATGGACCGATCCATTAGGTAGCTATACCTCACCTGCTTATCTTCCATTCGTTCGTTCGTTCGTTCGTTCGTTCGTTCGTTCGTTCGTTCGTTCGTTCGAGTATGTTGGGGAGCGATCATGTTTTCTCATTTAGCACTGCCAAGAAACAAGGCAAAGAAACACAATGTACAACACGTGTCTAAATCATTAGAAAGATGAAGAAAAGGTGTTAGGCAGGATCAAAACGACAATCGCGTACATACTGATTAATATGTTTGCACGGAATCTCTCGTGGATTTCCTTTTTCATGACCCACATTCTCCATGTAATCACCATCAAGCTAGCTCTCGCGTTATTAATACAAGCCCTTTTTATAAATACTTTTACTGTTTTCATGTAATAAAAAAAACCCCATCTATTACCTCTCCTTCGACATTGTAGATTATGATTCCACCAGCTCTCTGAAGCACATCCTCAATCACCTCCTGTTCCATTCCCCTGTCAGCGTGGTGGCATTCCCTTGTTTTCTTTTCTTTTCTGTCTTTCCTTTCATTCTTTCCATCTGTACCGTCACGTAGTGTCATGTTTTTGTGTTTCTCCTGTTTTGTTCCGTCCTGTCGTAAATTATTTTTGTGTAAGTGTTTGTTTTAATTCATGTGTTCTTGTTTTCTTTTTTGCTGTTGCTGTTGAATGGGTCACATTATACAAGCTTGCATTTAGGTGGCCCCCTCCTTTTTTTTTTCTCCACTGAAGCATAATTTTCCATTCTTATCCAGTATGCATGTTTGTTTATTTGTACCATTTATCTTGTCCAAAGTCGAATGCTCACGTTTGTGATGTAAATCCTGATTTATTATGTCTTATGTTTTGTTGGAAAATGAAGAATGAAATATATATATATATATATATATATATATATATATATATATATATATATATATGAATTAGCGTATTACCATCAACTGACCATGATAATACTTGCCTGGGGATAATACAATCATCACTTGTCTCCTTGTATCTGAAGGGAAATTATTGGGGTCTATTCCCTGCCTCTGGTACGGAGCAACATATGTCGACCCGTTACATGTGCCTATGCGTTTACAAGACATATCCATAGACGACAGGCTTCATAATAAGCACGTTCAATTGTGTTTGTAGTATGTGGTAGCTTATGACTCTGCCTGTTCACCTCATGTTAATGTAGATGGGATTCTCTTTTGAAAACTCAAGCACGACGTTCCTTCTTCATTAAAAATACACTTGGCTTGTAGACATCATTGTGTTAATTCGAAATAGTGCATTAACTACCTGTCATTCTGCCTACGTCAAGAGAGTTCATTTTCTTGAGAGAAAATGTTGTAAAACAACAACATATGTGACCCATTACAGCAAAAGGATCCGGAAATCGGTGGAGGACGACTGTCTTAAGAAAACACGGCATTATTTCCTTCCTCTTCCGCTTTAATTGCATACAAGACACAACTTATAAATGTACTTCATTGTGTAGATATTAATGATTTAAAGAGAGCATGTCAAGTGGCCGAGGAAATCGGCATTAAAAAAAAAAAAAAAGTTCCCTTTAAAGTGTTTCTGCCTACGCAATTATGCGTATATTATAGAGGTACGACAATTTTCACCAGTTGACAATGGAAGGTATGCCCTCAGCAACTTATGCGATCTTCCTTCACGCTTAGTGTTAGGGGTTTGCACACGACCAATCAGAAACTACGATGCCACTCACCAGTAAGATCACTCCCTTTTTGCTACAGGTGGAGTCTATATGCAGCGCTACTTACTTTATGGTTTATTTTTGGTCTATTCATTGCACAACCAGCACGGCTTGGATGAATTAAGCGCTTGAATAGACCCTTTTCCAGAGTGTGAGCCTGCTTTCTAGTATTTGCAGAGAATAAGAGGGTCCAATCGAATTGAGTTATACACCATTATGTTAAACCTTAAAGTTAGCTATTTCAGAATATGTCCTTAACTAAAGATGGTGTATGGCGACTTTTTGTTGGTTTCGTGATGCAGGGATCACATTAAATGGGGAATACATCTTAATGTCACTATTAGCTGTGAGCCTACCTACTCTTCAATTTTATACATGCCATTTGTGACCCTGCATCACAAAACCAACAAAATGTCGCCAGACATGGATTTTTTTGTGAAAGATTCTAAGCTTTAAAATGATGTATAACTGAAGTAATATGGACTCTCTTATTCTACGCAAATACTGGAAAGCAGGCGCACACTCTGGATAAGGGTCTATTCAAAATATCTAAATGCTAGGAAGAAAGCACACATTCTGAAAAAAGTATGAATTGAGAAAAGGTGCTCTGAAGTACAGGGTCTAATCAAGCGCTTAATCTTTACCAACCCGTACTAGCGGTGCCACGAAACGGACAAAACACAGGTGGTAAACTACTGGAGCAACAACAATAAAGGAACTAACAGTGAAATTTAGCATGTTCAATAAACACATTCCGTCCCTAATTAATGCCAACTTTCAAAGCAGTAGCGTTATCCTTTCAAATGTTATTTGACATGCAAATGAAACGTGTGCAAAGGATTTCAAGAAATGAAAACGGGCTTTTAAAACATACCTGATCTTTCTACCCCCCTCCCAACCAAAGAAAAAACAGGTTTTAGACCAAAAAATATTTTAATCACACTTCCCCATTCATGTTATAATTCCAAACGCAAGAATAATGAAGAAGATGGATAGTTCTGTCAGAAAATATGAAAAACGAAGGATTGACTCGGTTGACCCATTTCACCTTTTTTTGAGTCCTCACGTAAAATCAAGTTATGGTGCGACTTTTTGATGGTTTTGTGATGCACTGTCACGTTTGATGGGTTCTTGACTTCCTAAGGTGTTACACAAGTGAACATGTTCTATCTCTTGGTTTGGGGGTTGTCGTCAGGCGAAAGTGGTAGTGTCTTATTTTAAATATGTAGTGTCTTATTTTAAATATGTATGTTACTTTACTCTGAAACTCGTCCACTCTTGTCCGTGAAACAACCACTTTGATTAAAGTTACTTGATAAAATAACATCTGTCAAAACTACTATATCCAAGAGAAAGATTTAGTGATTAAAAAAAAAAAGAAATCTCATTTCATACAAAGAAGATATAGAAGACAATACGAGGTACTCTTTGATACTAATAGTGACCCTGCACCTCAAAACAAACAAAATGTCGCCAGACATGAATTTTTAGTGAAGACCATATTCTAAAAGAGCAGACTTTAAGCTTTAAAATGATGTATACCTCAACTCAAATTGACTCTCTTAACCTTTCTAAATATTGGAAAGAAAGCACAAACTCATGAAAAGTGTGAACTGAGAAAAGAGGCTCTGAAGTACAGTGTCTATTCAAGCGCTCGCTCTTTACCAAACCGTGTTGGCTGAGCGATGAATTGGACAAAAAACAGGAAGTAAACCACCAGAGTAACACCAATGAACTGATTATCAGATTAAACGGAAATTAAACATGCCTCATTAACAAATTCTGTTCATAATCGATGCCAACTTTCAAAGCAGTAGCACTATCCTTTCAAAAGTTATTAGAGTTGAAAGTGAAGAGTGTGGACAAGGTTTTTCAGAAATGAAAAAGGGATTTTAACGACACACCTAATCACACTATTCTACCCAAAATGTTCGAGATAAACTGTTAAAAAAAGACACTTTCCTGCCCGTTTTATGGTACCAAATCTTAGCATAATATAAAAGAAGACCCGCTCTTTCAGAAAATATGAAAAAGTCAAGTTCGGCTAGGTTGACCCATTTCACTTGTTTTCAGTCCTCACGCAAAATCAGTGTGTTCGACTTTATGTTCGTTTTGAGGTGCACGGTCACAATTAGAATACACTATTGTGGAAACATTTCAGCAACAACATCAAAAATGAAATGGGAAAATTAGATCTCATCACTTTCAATAACTACACAAGAGTCCCTTTGCATTTGACTCCATGGCAGTCTGGTACTGGAAACTTGTCCTCGGGTGTAATGTTAGCTTCTGTGGTAAACGTTATAGTAGTTTTCCTCGGTGTGTTGTAGTATGCCTGGGTAAGTAAAAAACAAACAAACATTAACACTAACGTTCCCATTGAAGGTTGCTGGTGGTTTGGCACTAAGTAATGATAAGCAATAAAAAACTATAATAAAGAGAAAGAAGAATAATTGAACAAATAAAATTGTAATGTTGTGACAGAAATTAATATGAGAAGCGAGGAAGGCAAACACATGCAAGAAATTACAGGGCAGGACTTTCACCCCCAACATTTAATCAATATATTCATTTACCACGTCTTTGACTTGCAGTATTATCATGTACAGCAACTACATACGGCATACATCGCAAGAGAATGCGCCAAAAACAAAAAATCAAATAATGCACCAAGAGGCTTAAAGGTTTTCTCACAAAGTTTCTTACCCGAATGAAAAAGCACTGCCAGCCAATCTGAGGGGTCAAAAACTCGGCAATATATTTCCCAGGAACCTAATAATTACAAAAGTCATGAGATGAAGATCTCTGTTAAAGATACCCGAAATTAAATTGTATTAGCAACTGCGATTCCTAGTCATTTAGTCATTAACATACAAACTCATTATATGGAAACAATACTCACTTTATCATTCCATCAGACTAGTATTTTAGCGTCAGTTTCAAAGGGAAATTTATGAGCAGACTAAAACCAGAGATATAGTCTTATTTTTTTTTATTGCTCATCACTTTTACAGTTTAGATTTTCCAAAACTTTCACATGTCAACCTGAATAACTATATTCAACTACAACGCTTATTTACCATCTGAAAAAGAAAAAAAAAACTGTCTAACATTGTAAATCAACTATTGAAATTCCACTAATAAGTCACAATGGTGTGTGTTTAAAAACTAGGTCAAGGTCCAATGGATTGCAGAAAAATTATAAAACCTGAGTGTCACTGCTATTATAAATGGGTTGATCCTTTTTTTACCGACATATTTTATACATGTAACAAATATCATAAGTATCATAGTTATAAATTACATTTAATATACATATTACATAATTATAAACACACACACACACATATATATATATATATATGTATATATATATATATATATATATATATTATATCATATATATATTTTGTTTTGTTATATTGCAGTATTCCACACTTACGTCACTGATAGTGCAACCAATATTTCAACGGGAGGTAATCATCTTATCAAAAGAAAAAAAAACAATAATTAATTATTATCACTACTGCAATCCAACACAATTTTTTTTTCGCATTTTAGAGACAATCACTAGAGCTAAAGGTCCACATGTTGCAAGGTCTTTATTTCTACAACGAAATATGCCAGTGACAGAGATACAATGAAATAAATAGTTAACTCTGTCAAAGTTAATGACACCTTACCGGATTTCTGACGGGAAATCTTTTGTAAAGAATAACTTGTAACTTGGGGTCTGTAGTTCCAGGTACTTTGGCGGCAGCCCATCGAAAATCACGTCTGGAGAAAAAAAAGAAAAGAAAAGGAAGGGACAGATTGGGCCTTCTCTTCAACTCATATTCTATTTTTTACTGTTATTGTTGTTTTTTGGATCATGTGTTAGTGGTAACAGCGTTTTCAATCTGAATACTTTTCATTTTGAAGAACATAACGTAACATCAGTAAAATATTCCGATATAAAACATATTCAATATAACAGGCTTTTGACTGGTTTTGGTATTGTTAGTACTATTATTTGGAGTGATTTTCCCTTCTTCATCAAGCCCTCCGTGTTTGCCGTCAAGTCGCTTTTCTCTCTTAAAATCTCCTTTGGACAAATTCAAATTGTTTTTGTTAAGTGAGAAACGAAAAGATGACGTCTACTTGTCCGGAGGATAATGTCAAGGGTTTTAAACATTTTGTAGTCACTGTATGAAATATATGCCTGTATCTCTATATAATCAATTGATGTCGACCCTACACAAAGACAGGGAATTTTACAATCTGTCACGTGAAATAAGCATTAACTACGTCCTCTGTTGTTTACCTAGGTCCTCTGTTAGTGAGAGTTCGGAAGACTTCTACTTTTGCCGGTAAAGGGTCTGAATTCATTTCTATGATACCGTGGGTACTGTTCTGTGAATGAAAGAAAAATAATAAATCATCAAGACGCAGGCAAACATGCAACAATAAAAATGAAGTAGGACATAGGTGCATATCTAACCATCGGTGGACGTTTGAAATACCCACATGTTAAATTAAGTTCTCTAACCCTTCAAAAGTAGAAAAGATAAAGAAACGGTATTTGGCTCCTGATTACCAACACTTCTTGATTATGAGAGTGATGTCATTATCATCATCACTATCATTATTGTTATCATACGATTAGATATATGTGACCGTGCCCCACAAAACGAACAAAAAGTCGCACACACTGATTTTGTGTGAGGATTGAAAATAGGTGACATGGGTCAACCTAGCCGATCTTGACTTATTCGTGTTTTTTGAAAGAGCTAGTCTTATTCTACATTATGCTAAAATTTGGGATCATAAAACGGGCAGGAAAGTGTGTTTTCTAGCAGTTTATCTCGAACACTTTTTTTGGTAGAATAGTGTGATAAGGTGTGTCTTTAGAGTCCCCTTTTCATTTCTTAAATACTTTGTACACACTCTTCACTTTCAACTCTTATAACTTTTGAAAGAATGATGCTACTGCTTTGAAAATTGACATTAATTATTGACAGAATGTGTTAATAAGGCATGTTTAATTTCAGTTTAATCTGATAATCCCTTCATTGTTGTTACTCCGGTGGTTAACATCCTGGGTTTTTTGTTTTTGTCCCATTCATCGCACAGCCAGCAAGGCTTGGTAAAGATTTAGCTCTTGAATAGACGCTGTACTTCACAGCCTCTTTTCTCAACTCACACTTTTCCTGAGTGTGTGCTTTCTTTCCAATATTTAGATAGGTTAGGAGAGTCCATCTGATTTATGTTATACATCATTTTAAAGCTTAAAGTCTGCTCTTTCAGAATATGCTCATAACCAAAATGTCATGCATGGCAACTTTCTGTATGTTTTGTGATGCAGGGTCACATATACTTATATACATATTCAATGTTTTCATATTCATTTCAATATTTCTTTAAGTTATTACTCTTCATTGGCTTTGTAATTGAAATCATCATTCTCAAAACGTTGCGAAATAAGTGAATTTCCATTTGTTTCTGACATTGCTCAAGAGACGTATAGATCACCGATTAAAAGATATTTTACATGAAAGTGTCTTTGTAATTAGAAAAAAAAAAATATCTCGGCGTAGTGTGTCATGGGAGAAAACGATTAATATGAATTTCTGATGAGTGCCATATTATGAATGCCATCATTGGATTCATGTCTGTATACAGCTCATGATGTCATTATCTATGGCAATGTTGCATCGCAGATTTGATATTATCCGGCCTAGCATCCTTGCCAATGTGACCGTGCGTCACAAAAACAACACAAACTCGTAACCTTTGGTTTTACATGAGGACTCACAAATAGTAAAAACGGCTCAAACAAGTCAATATTCAGTTCTGAGTTCAGAAAGAACTATTCTTCTTTAACAATATTCCTAAGGTTGAGATCATAAAATGAACGGGAAGGTGTGTGTTCAGCTGATTTTTTTTTTTGAGAGTGGTGTGATTAGCTTTCACGTTAAGAGGCCCCTTTTCATTCCTTGAATATCCTTTCCATACTCTTCACTTTCAAGTCCAATAACTTTTTAAAGAATAGTGCTACTGCTATGAAAGTTAGCATCAATCATGGACAGAATGTGCAATGGAATAATCCTAATTTCATTTTATTTGATAATTCCTTCATAGTTGTTGCTCAGATGGTTTCCATCCGTTTTCGTTTCTATTCATCGCACAGGTAACACGGCTTGGTAAAGATAAGCGCTTGAATAGACACTATACTTCAGAATTGTTCAGAGCCTCTTTTCTCAGTTCACACTATTTCAGAGTGAGTAGTGTCTTTTCAATATATGGATAGCTTAGGAGAGTCCATTTTCTTTGAATTGAGTTGTATATCATTTTCAGAGCTACGAATCTGTTGTTTGTTTGTTTCTACTTAACCCTCACCTAGAAAATCCGACGACTTTTTGTTGGGCTTGTGATACAGGTTTATAATGTGATCTTGCATCACAAAACCAACCAACAGTCGCCAGACGTAGATTTTAAGATTAGAGTAGATTTTGAAAGAGCAGAATTTTTGTTTAAAAATGATGTGTCATCCATTTCAAGAAGACTCCCCTAACTTGTTTTAACATTGGAAAGAAAACACACACTCTGTAAGTTGTGAACTGGGAAAAGAGGCGCTGAATTACAGGGTCTATTCAAGCCATTAATCTTTACCAAACCTTGCTAGCAGAGCGATGAATGGAACAAAAACAAGATCTTAAACACCCCGAGCAGCAAAAATGAAGGGATTATCAGACTAAGCCGAAATTGAATACCCGTTATCAGCTCATTTTACAGATGATTAATAAAGACTTTCAACTTTCAACATTTAAATTGTGAGATCTCTTCAGCCTTTTGCACTTTTAAAGAGTTTGTGTTTATTGTTTTATTTTTAAGAAGTAACGAAAACGTTGGCACCCACAGGGCCACTGGGCACATTATTGTTTTATTTCTTCTGTGGACTGCAGTACAGCAGGACGTTGCGTCATTGAGTCATTTTGGTAAACGTTAAAATTACTTGCGTCATTGAAAATATAGCATTATGGGTTACAGTACCTCATATCTTCTCCAAGTGATGTTCGGGGGAATCCAGCCCGTCGGCTACATCAACAATAACAACAACAAAACCAAAGTGGCATATAATAAATTGATTTGCATATGCATTACACATTATTGAGCATACCGACCACTTACTTTGCGTTGATAGATTCGTTTTATTAAACATTATCTCTTAGCTTCAAACCGATGAGCATAGTATCTAACATGTAACATGCCTCGCTAATATCAGTCAGAAGCTGGATATTTGGAAAAGAAAATATATTGTGAAGTGAAAGTTGGGTAGATTATTATTTTTCACAATGGAGGGTCCAGAGAGTGAAAAATGAATTACTTAAACAATATTCCGCAGATAGAAAAGAATAACAAGGGCACTGATTATTCAAACTTTGCTCATTTCCTCTTGCAATTAAAGAAAAAAAAATCATACCTCAACGACAGTCAAAATAAAGCTGGTGAGTTGATTGGTGAGCTCCACGTCGTGAAATCGTAACTCATGCTCGTCGTTTGGCGTGATGCTAGTTTTGACGTAGTGTCCAGTATCGTGAGAATAAAGATACAATTGAAAAGTTATTTGATTATAAATACCGAGAGGAAATGAGCAATAGTACGCTGAAAAGAGTAGAAGTTAAAATATTTTGAAGAATAACTTCGTAAAGCATAATTTGAAATGTGTAAAAGGTTTAAGAGAAAGGAAAATAATGTTCTTTATATTAACAGAATAGATATCGTTACATCTTGGTTATTAATTTGATGTATGATTATCCCAAGCTTTATTATTTCGGAGAATTTTCCTCAATCGGCAAATTTACAAAACGAAAATGTGGAAAACAAATAACATATCAGACATGTATAATTATAACATATTTACTGCCGTGTCCTACTTCACTATTGAAATTGGCTTTAGTGGGATTTTTAGTGGTTTTATAAATGCAGTCCCCCACCAATAAAAAACAACAACAAACAAACAAACAAACAAACAGTAACCCCCCCCCAAAAAAAACACCAAACAAACAAACAAACAAACAAGCAAACAAACACAAACAAACACACACAAAACAAAACAAAACAAAAGAAAAAGAAAACACGGTTTTCTATGGCTGCATGTTTTATTAAACTGCGTGAATGAACTTATTAAAGTCGGAATTCTCACCTGAGATACTTTGGACCAGGTAGGTCATCGAAATAATAATAGGAGTCATCTGGGAGAAAGAACTCGTCAGAGCCAGCTGTTATGATAAGCTTTGGCATCGTCAAACGATCCCTGTAAGCTGAGGAGTGGACGAAACAACAGCAATGACAATAGGGAGACGTCGCATTTTTCATTGTTAACAATAATTCGCTGGCCACAACTTTGCACGGTGCAAATGATAAAATAATCGTTTCAACGAAGTAAAAATACATGTACAATCACATGTCCCCATATGGTTTATTGTTTGTTTAGCACAATTTCTATGTAACAAAGAAAGAAAAAAAAAGTATTCCGGTTTTGGTCAGATTATGCCTAAAATTGGTTCACTGTATAAACAATTTTTTTGCTGTGGAAACTTTCAAAACAGCAGCAGCACTTCATCAAAAGATTTTGGAGATCAAAATGAAGAGCATTCAGAGATTATTTACTGCATTTTTTTGTTTTCTTTATTTTTTTTTTGCTCTGATTTTGTTTATTTTTAAGTATAGGGGCAATCGATATATTAGTCTATGCAATAAAGTATTGTAAAAAAAAAGAAAAAAATACGATTTTCTAGTTATTTACTGATCCAAAACTTTGGAGAGAAGTTACCTAGAAGAAGAATTGTTTTTTTAGAAACGACAACAACAGTAACTAAAAATTGGCCACAACAGCTCATTCCACCTATCTTTCGTGATGCACGGCAAATCAATAAAGAGACGAATGAGAATTCTTTTAAATACATCTACATGTAAAACAAAATACATCATAGCAGCAAGCTTTAGAACAGAAGTCTTTAAACTGTGCAAATATTTTACTCTAAAATCAATTGAACTATTCAATACAGAGCCCTTATTGTCAGTCTGATGTTTACTTCCATCAGATTTCATGTTTGTTTGTTGCAAGAAGTGAAAGTGATGTTCTGCAATACCGTATGGATCTACTATGCTGGCCATTTCAAAGATCTGCGGCACGTCCATGTACAGCGTGATGTTTTCCTCGTAGTAATCGTTAAACTCGAATGTCCAGCCTCCGAGTGAACGATAATGGTGATGCATGTTCTGAAGGAACGTATAAACATAATATGTTTATACGCTCAGCAATATTATTGCTGAGCGTTACCACGTGCATTCAGATAGTGTTGATTATCAGTTTACATGAATGTCCCTTTTCTCTGAATTGACCCATGAAATAAGAATCGATTAATCTTTCCGATACGATACATAAAGTATTTTTTTCTTATAGCTTGATGTACTTTGTCGACAGGAACGGTTTCTGCAATCAACTGTTCGTAGAAGAATGTCGTGTTATTTCTATGGAGCATATTGTAATATAAATTGTCACTCTATTTTTTATAGCAAACAAGTTACAGAAAAGGAAGACATGCTCTTGACATGAAGTAATTGTCTGATACGTGGCTAAAATTCACTGTTCAGAGATAAACAAAACCATGTTCATAATGCATTGCTGGTTTAATAGCACAAGGGCTTTGTTTCGTCTTGTTGGTAATCACGTTTTCCCTATAAGTCGTATACTTTTGAAAACTAAAATATTTTGTTGCATCATTTTATCAGACACGATATCAAATGCTACCTTAACCATGTTGAGAAGGTCAAGGACTATAGGCGCAATAGCCACGACCCTCTTGTCCACGGCACCCGTCGTCCAGGTGGTCCAGCCCCTCTGCGATTGTGAAAAAAAAAGGTAGAATTAGTTCTTAAAGTTTACCGGGTTTGATAAATGTACGGAGAGCTATTATGTCTTGCCCCAAGCATTTCTGTCCCTTCCCAGCCCCCAGTGCACATGCAAATATGCACTTGCACTTGTTGTAACTTAAGGTTTAATGGTAGATTAGCTCGTTATGTGTTTTGGTGTAAATCCCGTGTGACACATTATACAAAGAGAGCAACGTATTAATGCTTTAGGAAAACATTTTTTTTTTTCAATTCTATGTAACTTTTATAGATTTTTTGTTACAATGAACATGTCGTGAGCAAATTTATAGATAAAAAAGTCCATCTGTGCTTTGATGCTAACTGTATGACAGATGTATCATTTAGTTTTTGTTTTTTTTTTTATGACCAGCAGCTACATCATTATACAGGCATTACTTTTACACACAAACAGTGACAAAAGCTCAGAATTTACTTGTAAATTCAGTAAGGAACACCCCTGATAGTAGATCACCCCCCCAAAAAAAAATTTGGACGATTTATCGATCATGTTGGGCGGGTTTATACGTATGAGCAGAATATGCGAAGTTGGCAAGCCGTCCACTGAGTCGGGCGTTCGAGCTTGACATATAAAGCGTTACAGCATGCCTTTAAGGGTTATATATATATATATATATATATATAAAATGAATTATCACATCCGCCCAACACTTGGTGTTGATAAGAATAGGGTGGGATAGTCAAGTTAGGCGGTTTGAACAACAAGAATACTAAATTATACAGTATGTGTATAAATATACCTTTAATAGTGCATGTGCAGGCGTGTTACTATACACTTTCCTTGAGGAGACATGTTGTGTTAACCCATCCCACCTCCCTCAAAAAAAAAAATAACAGAATAGTTATTGAAAGTTTTTAAATGGTTTTGATGAATGCTCTGCAGCTGTGAGGGTAACAAGTCATTCATAAGTTGAAAATCACTCCATGTCCACTCCAGATATTAGCAACGAACCACAGTAAAAAAAAAAAAAAAAAAAAAAAAAATCAAATACCAAATGTAGGAAGAATAATAATGATGACACATTTTTAAGAAACCGCGGTTTTTGGTCTGGTTATTCTTTTCTTCGTTTTATATATATATATATATATATATATATATATATATATATATATATATATATAGAGAGAGAGAGAGAGAGAGAGAGAGAGAGAGACGTGTATTGCTTGCCTGTAATCACTTACGTGTTTTACACAAAACAATCACGATAAGGTAAAGCCATCCACAACATTGCATACGTGGAAAATGATTTTATACTCGATTGATTTAATTATGACCATCCTTAAGGCTTCAGAAGGCTGATTTTGTAATGTAATAGGCAGAAGAATTAGTATTTTGTCAGAAGATGTTTAAAACAAAGACACCTTTGATTCCCCGGCGACGATGAATTTTGATACATTTTGTCCCGGACACTGTTGCGCCACAAAGGTTGTGATAGTATCCATCGCTCGAACAGCTGCCTATACCATAAACGACAAAAGTACATGACAAGACGATACTATTAACATTTCAAAGATGTTTATATGCCGCGAATTCCATATTTTTTATTCAGTTAAGTCAGACGCCCACGTTAGTCCATGTAATAAATATTTTGTGTAGCAATTTTATTCGCTTTTTAAAAGGTTGTAAATACAACAAATCGATTGAGGAAATGAATTACGAAGATAATCAATGAGGGAGAAACTAATTAATGTTACTATTTTATAAAAGTTATGTTATCAGTGATGCCTCTTTAGTTAGGAGTCAAATATGAAACAAAATAGCTACTCAACGTCAAAACGTAAGTGAAAAGTTGAGATTCGTCAATGTTTACCTTCGTCATGGGTAACCTGAGCAACCAGTTCGGCTGGTCCGTCCCATTCTCTATAAAATGGCGCCAGGTGAAAGCAATGATCGCATCCTCTGTTCTTTTTATTTGCTTGGGATCGGTCTAGCACAAAGGGAAGTGAAGATAAGTGCTATGCATACATTCACATATTTCTAGGGAATATTTTGTATCACTCAAGCGCAGGGAACTAAAATGCTACATTTCCGATAATGAAATCTGCATCTCATTAGCTAAACAGTTGCCATATGAGTTGCGTTATAAGGCCAGTTCGTATTTAGCTTGTGTGCACATTGCTACAAAGGATTTTTTTTTTTTTTACTGCTTATGTATAATTGGAAATTCCTAATCAGCATCATTATGAAATAGTATCACACACACACACACACACACACACACACACACACACACACACATGCACACAAACAAATAATACGATTCTTCACACACGTTATGCGGTCGTGTTTGTGCTGATGTAGATATATTTCTACCGCCGTAAGAAGCGTATTTTGTCAATATTAAAGTTATATTAATGACACATATATAGCAGCTGGATAAAGTTAGAAATACATTGTCTGCACAAAGATGGTCTCTTTCATGGATGCTATAAATCATGTATGAACCAAATAACAAGAATAATACACATTATAGTCATTATCATCCTCTAGAGTATCCAGAGTTTTCCGTTATCACAATGACCTCAAAATCCTATCCGTAAACTTACCGTGAAAACAATCGGTTGGTTTGGAACTTGCCGTAATGTACCACCAACGCTGAAATGAGAAATGTTTAAAGAAAAGAACACACAGTTGCAACATGTGATTCGTCGCATTATTTCAACATGTCCGAACTAATAGTAGTTTTTGGCTCACAGCAAATACGATGCATTGAATTTAGAGCTGTTTTGGTTTGGTGATTCGACAAGTTATGCTTTAAGTGGAAAACAAAATATTGTTTTATCTACAAAGACACAATCTGACAAAAGAACGTGTGTCATTAGTATGAACATATACGAACTCTTTTTTTTTTTTAGACGATGACAGTCTTCAGTTCCATATTGGATATAATCTAATTTCAGATGGATGCATGGAGAGGAATTAATTAGAGCTTATTGGAATATCAATGCTATTTGTTGAAAAAAAAATGCCTACAAGAAATATCGCATGAAGAATGTCGCTACTTTGTGCCCTTCACTACTTCCATTCACTGTCGTCTATTGTATGTGTGTATAATATATATATATATATATATATATATATATATATATATATATATATGTATATATATATATATATATATATGTATATATATCGGCCCTAATCTGGCAAAAGGGTCTATCTGCACATACGCCCTCGAAAATCTTTCCGAGATAATCGACTTTGAAGTTTGAGCATTTAATTTACTTGTAGAAAGGTTGAGAATTAATTTTAGCTGGTGGACTCTGTTCTGTCACTTAGATTATGTTTCAAAGATTATTCTTAGTCATTTTTCATTATTTTAATCCATTTCCTTTTCTTTCAAGAACTGATTTAAGGCAGATACACCCTTTTGCCAGATTAATCTCAGAAGCAAAGGCAGTGAAATTCATCTAGCAAGAGTGTGTATGTTCACATACACCCTAGTGAAAGTTGGTCTTAATCTGGCAAAAGGGTGTATCTGCAGATACACCGTTTTGCCAGATTAAATGGTGACGGAAAATGTATTTATTTAATCAGGCAGAAGGATCTATCTACACATACACTCTTTAGCCAGATTAAATGAGGAAAAAAAATGTGTTAATTTAATCTGGCAGAAGGGTCTATCTGCACATACACCCTTTGGCCAAATGATGGATGGAAGGCGCATGGCTCTGGTGGAATTCTGGTGCAATTAAAGGGTCGATCTGCGCATACACCCTTAATATTTTTCCACATGGGGGGGGGGGGGGATGCCATGCAGGGGGAAAATTGTGTAGGTTTGTGGAAGTTACATAACTGTAGGGTGTATTTTCTGCATAGCCTATCAATTTATTCTTGGTCCATAATTTGTAATCGATACTAAAGTCTTGTTTATCTTTCAATGTATCTATTATGGATTTTCATTTATTTCGCTAGAAATGATGAGGCAACGATTGGGAATGTATTATGGAAATGTCTCTGGTCGACATTATCTATCTATATATGTACATATATCTATATCTAAATGTATCTACAATATAATATAAACATAGACCTACATGTCCAATATGAAACAAAAGATAAAAATACATGTATTCAACATTTTATAATTATCTTAGGAGCCAATTAAATTATACGCGTGAGCCATATTGTTTGCTTTTTTTGCACATATATGAATCCGTGTGTGTGAATGCGAACATGTTTGTGCATACGTTTGTTAACTTAGAAAGACCTAACACTTTATCAGGAACCTGGTTCTAATCTAGGTGGTTCTAGCGGCTGTCGCTTAACCCTAATCCCTTTGGGTTGTTTTGATCACTCGAGTCCATGGGGGGGGGGGGGGGGGGGGGGCATTTTGGCTTCCCCCTCAGATCTCGGCAACTATTAATTTTGACCGATTGACTTGAAAATTGGCACAGTCGTAAAACAAGTCATGTAGAATAGGAATGTAAAAAAATCTGACGTTTATTTTTTTATTTATTCAAAGTTTGAATATGCAAATTTTTGACGAATTTTGGGGAAAATGGGATTAATATCTGAAATCATGAGTAACATTTCTTTGAATGTTGGAGCAATGGACTACTGAAATGTCTCTTTCACATACCAATTTTTTTGGGGGTAGAGATACACTTTTTTTAATAAATCACACACATCAACACCAATGTGGCTCCTAAGATAATTATGTTATTACATGTTGAGTTCATGTATTTTTATCTTTGTTTTACATCTAACGTGTTGTGTTTGCTTTCCAATTAATGTTTGTATTCACCTTATTAGCCAAATTGAATCACTGAAGGTCTCAACCGAAAGCTTTGAAAATTAAAAGGATGTAATTGCGACATCCGTCTCCACATCTTTTTTTTTTGTAATCATATATATATGTATATTATACATATATATATATATATATTATACATATATATATTATACATATATATATATAATCAAGAAGCGAGGACGTTTAAAATCATTAACAATGTAAGAAAGACACAGTTTGAGGGTTATACCCCAATTTTGAGTGGAATCTGTCCCTTTTTGTATTCATTTTCCTATCATTTTCTTGCATTTGCATTAACTTTATACAAACTCAAGATCAAATATATTTACTGAACACCGTACAATAGGCTACAGAAACACAGTTACAAGTATACGTCACTCTTTACACACACACACACACACACACACACACATATATATATATATATATATATATATATATATATATATATATATATATTATATATATGGGGGGGGGGGAGTAGTGATGGCCAAAGTCAGGTCAGAGAAGGAAGGATGACATTTTAGCATGCTCCCAACAGACCATCACTTATATTGATTTTCTCCACTCTCTGGGGACTATTATTAAAGGAGGCACAAATCATGCTCTGTAATCATACAGCAGTTGTAATCACACTCACTTTCACAATAACCGTAAAACTGTCAAAAATACAACAGGTTTAGGACTCGGCTGTCTATAGTAATTAACTACAAAGACTAAATTCAAGTGAGCTTGAGTAATGAATTTTAATTTCAAACTATTTTTTTTTTCTCAATCATGATACAATTAAATGATGCTATATACGGGTCCGGAATGCTACATGATTTTTTTTTTTTTTTGACGTTTGCGATGAAATGCAATCATTAAAACATATAATGAACAACAATGTCATTATCCCATTGATTTCATATGAAACACACACACACATAAAATAGCATGAATGCCTACCTTCATGCATGCTCACAGGCCCCTAAAAGCTCTGGGGTTGTAGTTGCTATATGTGATGCTTTATGAGACTTATACAAGTATATTTTGAACATTTGACCACAAAGGGTTGTGATGGAAGGAAAAAATCATGAACATTGCAATTACTAATTTTTGCTATGTGGATAATAGAGTTTGTATGGAAATTGTTGTGTGTTTTCTCAGAAGTATGTTCCACAAAAATGTCAGCATATTGTACAAAAATGTCAGCATGTTGCACACAATTTTAGCATGTTGCTGCAACATGCTAACTCGCCCCCCCCCCCCACCACCACCACCCTGTATGTATATCAGATTCTACAACTAATACTGTATATTTATACCCCCGCCAAACGAAGTTTGAAGGGGGTATATAGGAATCAGCGGATGGTCGGGCGGTCGGTCGGGCGGTCGGTCGGGCGGTCGGGCGGTCGGTCGGGCGGTCGGTCCGTTGCAAATCTTGCGTCGCGAACTACTTCCTCAGTTTTCAACCGATTCCCATAAAACTTGGCACAGATGTGTGCCTTGGGTTGTAGATGTGCAAGACGTATCTTTTGACAGTACCCAAAAGTACGTTGCCATGGTAACGGCATACTATGGGCAAAAATGGGTACAAATCTGGCGTCGCGAACTCCTCCCACAGTTTTTGATCAATTTTTATGAAATTAGGTACAGATGTTCATCTGAATATGTTAATGTGCAAGACACATATTTCCGCAGTGGCAAAAAGTGCGTTGCCATGGTAACGGCATGTTATTGGTAAAATATAGGGCAAAATGCTTCATGGCAAAACTGCTTCATCTGTGTTCTTCCAATTCTCATGGAATTAATATTGAATGTTTGTCTTAGGATATAGGTCAGCATGACACATTTCTTGACAGTGACAAAAAGTATGTTGCCATGGTAACAGCTCACATATTATGAGCCAAAATGATGGAAAATTTTGTGTTGCAAACTACTTCCTCAGTTTTTGCCCAATTTCCATGAAACTTGGTACAGATGTGTGCCTTTGGTTGTAGATGTGCAAGACGCATTTTTCGACAGTACCCAAAAGTACGTTGCCATGGTAACGGCATATTAATGGCAGAAGATCAAGGAAAGATCTTGCGGAGTTAACTACTTCCTCAGTTTTTTGACCAAAGCTTATGAAATGTTGTTTTGACCAAAGCTTATGAAATGTTGTTTGGCGGGGGTATAACCAGTCGCTGTAGCGACATTTCTAGTTTTGGCCTATGATAACTAACAGTGTCTGCAGAAATGTAAACATGTTTTTAAGATTTTCCTCCAAAATCGTACACCACTTTTGAGTTAACACTCGTTTGTGACACTAATACTTGACAAAAAGTCCAAACTTGAAGGGAAATTTGTCCCCGGTTGCACACCAGCAGGTTGGCATTATGCTGGATCTGTATACCACGTTAGTCCCCTCCTTCTTCCAAGTAGAAGAAAAGTAAGTATTTAACAATGCTCTGACAATTTGCTTGAACCTACAGGCACAATATTAAAACCAACGAAACCTCATTCAACAACCAATTAAAATTTACAACCTCACACCTGTTAGTAAACAAGAGTCACATCTTCCGATATGCTTATAGGGCTACCATTTGAATTCAAATTTTGAATTAAATTTGAATTGAATTGAAATGTTATCAACATTACCATTTTTATTTACAGTTCAGATTTTACATGAAATGCACACAGGATGTCAATATCCTCTTGATTTCATACTACATACATCTACAATTGAAAAGTTTATTTCATTTCTTTGTGAGTGATGTAACATTTTCAAGATGATTAAAATGGAAGTCTCCTGGAAAATTTCAGTTCTCATTTAGACACTATTTTCTGTGAAACACTACACTTCATTGCAAAGTTGCACCTTGAAAAGGCTGGAAGCTACATGTATCCATGGACGTTCACAAAATGTGCAAACATATAAATTCATTCGAATAAGAAGTTAGGTGAAAATGTTGAAATTATTGACGTATCAAATATCTGCATGAAGCATTATAAACTATTTTGACGCAGTTACATGTATTGTATTCTCATCTACATTATCCTCGCAACTTAACAATGGTTCCATACATACATGTGAATGTGAAATCACTCGCTCATGGCTCCAGGCTCAATCTCTCACTTTACATCAATTTTCTACCTTTAGTAAACTTTAGTAAAAATCATTCATGACATTCTCCTGCGGAAATGTGGAACATTTTGGGTTTACTTGGATATGAGAATGCGTAGCTTGGGTTTATTTGCCCTTTAATCCTATTGCCTTTCTCGGCCATATCTTTAGGTTTTCCCGCATATGTTTTTCTTTTCAAGCGATGTAACATTATCATTTCTTTTTTTTTAAATCGAAGCCTTCTAATGCACAACGTCAGTTATACTGACACTCTAAATCTTATTACACATATAGTATATCAGAATCTAGGATTAATATACGTTAGGCCCATTATAACAGTGTCTGCAAAGGGGACATTTGGGCATTTTCACAGAAATGGGGTCCATTTCAAAGACATTAGGTAATCTTATGTTTCTAATGTGCATGAACCTCCAAACACTCTATCACCGTATAAAACTATTTTCAACTAGAAATGTCGCTAAGGCGACTGTCATAATGCCTCCGCCATAATGCCTGATTTTCCTAATAGGTCTATAGTACATGTGGAAAATGTGTGATTATATTTTCACAAAATTGGCAAAATATTAAAATGACAAGTTTGTCACAAATGTGTTGAATGTTCACCTTCCTTGACCTAGATTTAATTGGATGAATAGGAGAGCATGTATTTGGGGATTTAAGGACTTTAACATGACTTTGCCCATTCATAAGTTTATGCAGTGAGTAATTTTCAAGGTATGGAGAAAAAGTGCAATTTCTGTATTGAAAAGTACATTGTTACCATTTTCATCTGGCCTTTGACTCTAAAATTCATAGGATAATCACTGTCAGGCAGAACATGCATAAATATGTAGAAAGTTTCAAGATAACTTGAGCCACTTCTGAGATATGGAGGAAAGTTAGTTCAGCACTTTCCCTTGATCTTTAACCTTTTGACCTTTGAGGCAAAAAACAAAGTTTCCAGAGAATCTCTATTAGGTTATACATGTATACACCAAGTGAAAAAAAAATAATCCTGCTGGCATTGCATAAATATGATGGAGATAGTAAAATGTTGAAGTGTTGCCTTGGACCTTTGACCCCTGACCTTTGACATCATGAACCCTAAATTCTCTAGATAATCACTGCCAGTCAGTTCATGTATATATAATATGTTCCATGAAGATACCTTGAACAATAATTTCGAAGTTAGGGAGCAAAAAGTGAAGTTTTGATATTGTTTTTTGACCTTTGACCTCATGACCCCAAACTTTCACCAGAGAATCTTAATTGTGTAATACATGTATACATTAAGTTTTAAGAAAATATCTTAAGGCATTGCATAGATGTGGTGGAAATAGTGAAATTTTACGTATTTGACCTTGAACTTTTGACCTTTGACTTTGAGCATGAGCACCCAAAAGTTGATAGGCACAACTTCACCCCCTGATACATATACAAGCCAAGTTTCATTAGGATACCTCCAAAGATTTTTTAGTTACGCTGTCCACAAAATTCATTACCGACGGACGGACGGAAGGACGGACGGACGAACGGACAACCCGAAAACATAATGCCTCCGGCACCATTTCGTGGCGGAGGCATAAAAACATAAAAATAGTGAACGTAACAGGTGGACAGACATTTGTGTACTAATGCATGTATGACAGTCAAATTAAATACCTTCTATGGTAAATGATAGGGTGTATGTGAAGATAGACCCTTTTGCCTGATTGAATTAACACATTTTACCCATCATTTACCCTGGCTAAAGGATGTATGTGGCAGATAAATCCTTTTGCCAGATTAACACCATTTTTTTAAGGATGTATGTGCAGATACACCCTTTTGCCAGATTAAATACCAGTAAAATGATGAAAATTGATTTTGGTAACCTTTGGTATCTCGAAAACTAAAGCCCGAGCACCAATGAGAGTTGGCCAGATGAAAATTTTGACCTCAAAAACCCTAAAGATGAAAAAAAAAAATCGGAAATTTTGCAGATACACCCTTTTGCCAGATTAGGGCCGATATGTATATATATATGTATATATATATATATATATATATATATATATATATATATATATTGTTATGGATACATGTGCATTGTATTGTCATTTCTGGGCACTTTATTGTTCCGCGGAGGAATATGTAAATACAGAGTTCGACAAGATGACCGAGATCGACCGAACACCTTGTTTGAGAGTCTGGGTATTTTTGGTGGTTATGATGGTTCGTTAGGCCAAATTAACCCCCCCTGTAACAAATTGGGGGCACGTCACAGGAGTTCGGCAAGGTTTCTGCGGACTTTTAGGTGATTTGGTCGGGCTTGATATGATCCCAGGAGTGTTTTTTCGTTCTCGCTTGGCCGATGAATTTCGGTGAGTAGCGTGGTGTAGCACTCTATGCTATGTCGTAGACATGGGCGATCGCGATACAGTTTACGTCGCGTCGCGCAACTACGAACAGTACTGTATGTGGTTTGCATCGTGATTGTTACAGTTTACTGTATGTGTAGGTGTTACGATTTGAGAACGCATGATGCGTTTATGGCGTAGTGTGTGTGTGTGGTGTGTGTGTGTGCATGCAGATGGACGCGGAGTGATATGTTATACAGTTTGATGTAAATCGGTCGTCTTTCTGTGCCTGCGTGAGGGAAGCACACGGTCGTATTTCTTTCGGTATCGAAAGGGTTAATTTGGCACGTGCGTAGTGTTGAGGATGGTTTAGTCCAGTTATACGCTGCGCGTGTGTAGTGTTTGCGTGGAAACGTTGGTCAAACGTTGGTCGTTCGTCCCGTACGTGGTGGTTCGTGTGTGGTTTAGCACACGGGTTATTCCACGGTGGTTTGTATGTGGTTTAGCATACAGGTGATTTCACGGTTGTTCGTGTGTGGGTGAGCACACGGGTTGTTTCAAGTCGGTTCGTGTGTGGTATAGCATACGTGTCATTGTTTATAGTGTGACTGGTTTTCTTCAGTTGAAAAGAGTTTTTTCAGCTGGCTGGCTGGTGATAGTCAGGTTTTCTTGTAGCACTACTAATTGTACATTACTGGTGCAGAATGGAGAAAGATCAAGAGTTTCCCATTGAGAAGTTTGTGGATTCACCCACAGTTGAGGAGTTGCTAACCTTGAAAAAAGGTCGATTTGTTGCGTGTTGTAGAAAACTACAAGGTTCCTGCTGTGAAGAGTACAATGAAAAAGTCAGAGATTACACAGCACACAATCAAATTTCTTGTAGATGAAGAAGTATTTCCCCTCCAGGCATTGCGTAGCATATCAGGTAGTCCCCCTGGTGATGTGCAAGGGAGTGTAGAAGTACGTCTGAAAGAACTTGAACTTGAGAAAGCAAGAATTGAGTTAGAGAGAGAGAGGGTTTTTCTAGAAAGGGCTCGTCCAGTCGGTGAGAGAGAGTATTGTGTAAGCGTCAGTGGTGGGCATTTTGATATCGCCAAAAATGTCAGAATGGTCCCTGAGTTCGATGAAGGAGATGTGGATGGATATTTCCTGCACTTCGAAAAAGTGGCGGATAGCATGGAATGGCCGAAAGAAAAATGGCCTCATCTCTTGCAGACTAAGTTAAAGGGAAAGGCATGTGATGCTTATGCTTCACTGTCGCGCGAAGAGGCTCAGCATTACGCAACAGTAAAGAAGGCAATCATGAACGCGTACGCCTTGGTTCCTGAAGCGTACAGACAAAAATTCAGGAATAGTAGAAAACTAGAGTCACAGTCATTCAGATAATTTGCAAAAGTGAAGGAAATTGCCTTCACTCGTTGGCTGCAATCAGTAGGCGTGGCTACTGTTGAAGATTTGCGGGAACTTTTGCTACTAGAGGAGTTTAAGAGTTCACTACCTCAAGAGGTGCGTACACATATTGAGGAACTAAAAGCGAAAACTTTGTTGGTAGCTAGTACAATGGCTGATGAGTATATTTTGTCCCATAGCCATGGAAACAGGTATGTAGGAGGCAAGTATGCAGCTCCTAATCTTCTAAGTGTTGGCAAGACAAATTCTAGCAGTAAGGCAGAGGTGAAAGCTGGTCTAGTGGTAGAAAATGAGACTGACAAGAAAGGTAGGAACACTGAGAAACTTATTGTGTGTTTCCATTGTAGGCAACCAGGGCATGTGAAGTCTACTTGTCCCGTTCTGAACAAGAAAAAACAGGAAAAAGACAAAGAAAAGAAGTCTCATCCAAATGGATTGGTGAGTCGTTCGGTTGAATCGACAGGTGATTGGTGTGAACAAGTTCAGAGTGTGATTAAGTCGGCTGATCAAGACAAGATTAAGTCTCAGTATGAACCATTCACTTCTGTAGGCTATGTGTCATTGGTAGGGTGTGATGAAGCCAGAAAGGTTACCATCCTGCGAGATACTGGTGCATCCCAGTCATTGATTCATGACAGTGTTTTACCTTTTGGGCAAACGTCGTCCACAGGCACAAGTGTACTGTTACAAGGAGTAGAAGGAGGTTACGTTGAGGCCCCTCTTCACACAGTCGATTTGCAGTCAGGCCTAGTTTCAGGAAGGGTGAGCCTTGGTGTTAGGAAGTCACTTCCTATGGATGGTGTAGCATTGATATTAGGCAATGATCTTGCAGGAGACAAAGTGACTATTCCAGTGGTCAGTGCAGTCCCTTTGGATAAAGAAGGAAATGAGACAGCTGCATTGGTTCAGGAATTCCCTGAAGTTTTCCCAGCTTGTGTAGTCACACGTTCCATGTGTAGAAAATCAGAGGAGTTTGAAATGAAGGCTAGTCCAGAGGATATCGGTCTAGAAGGGAGTTTCTTCTGTCGGATGGATGATGTAGAAGTAAGTAGAAACGCAGCGTCAAAATCACATCAGATAGGAGATGAGTCTCAGCCTGTAGATGAAACTGATGTTGAGAGAAGTGCAGGTGAGAGTGTGAAGCCATTCATGTGTGTGGTTGGAGAAGAGTTGAATCACACAACAGATGACCAATGTGCTGAACTAGAAAGGAAGTGTTCAAGTGTGAAGCTTAAGAACTCGGATGCACTTCGTGATCTTGACAGGAAAATGGGTCATTTGTCCCATGGTGAGAAAGATGATGTGAAACAGATCATTGCAGATTTTCCTGAGTTGTTTTCAGATGTTCCTTGTCGCACAAGTGTGGTGCAACATGATGTGGATGTTGGGGAGTCAGGTCCCATCAAGCAGCACCCTTATCGTGCTAACCCAGAGAAGATGCAACATTTGCAGAGAGAGGTGGAGTACATGTTAGAACATAACATTGTAGAGCAAAGCATTAGTGCATGGAGTTCACCATGTGTATTACTTCCCAAGCCGGATGGCTCATATCGCTTTTGCACGGATTATAGGAAGGTGAATTCATGTACCAAATCGGACTGCTTCCCTATTCCAAGAGTTGATGACTGCATCGATCGTATTGGAAAAGCGAGCTACGTAAGCAAGTTTGACCTACTGAAAGGGTATTGGCAGATACCTTTAACACAGAGAGCAAAGGAGATTTCTGCGTTTGTAACTTCAAAGGGCCTTTTCCAGTATACCGTAATGCCGTTTGGGATGAAAAACGCCCCGGCTACATTCCAACGCATGATGAATGAGTTGATTTGTGGATTGGATGGCTGTGAGGTATACATCGATGATGTGGTGGTTTACAGCGATTCTTGGGATGACCATGTGAGAACGGTGAGGGAGTTGTTCAAGCGGTTGTCGGCTGCCAGTCTCACAGTTAACCTGGTGAAAAGTGAGTTTGGGCATAGTGAAGTGCAGTTTCTTGGTCACGTCGTTGCTCATGGTCGAGTTCGTCCCGCAGCGGCTAAAGTCCAAGCAGTCCAAGATGTCCCTGTTCCCAAGACGAGGAAGGAGCTGATGAGATTCATCGGCATGGCCGGATACTACCGTCGCTTCTGCCATAACTTCTCGGATGTTGTGGCACCCTTGACTGATCTCCTGCGGAAGAATGTGAAGTTCCAGTGGTCAGCAGCATGCCAGTCTGCCTTCGACCAAGTGAAGGCAATCCTGTCAAGTGGTCCTTTGTTGGCAGCGCCGGACTTCAACAAAGGCTTCAGCCTAGCTGTCGATGCCAGCGATGTCGGAGCAGGCGCCGTGTTGATGCAAGCTGATGACGATGGGGTGGACAGACCGGTCTGCTACTTCTCAAAGAAGTTCAACGCGCACCAGTGGAAGTATTCTACCGTTGAGAAGGAGACCCTAGCGTTAATTCTTTCGCTCAGCCATTTTGATGTCTACGTGGGCAGCACAACTCAACCGATTGTTGTGTGGACTGATCACAACCCACTGACATTCGTCAACAGAATGAGAAACAAAAACCAGAGACTGATGCGATGGAGTTTAATCCTACAGGAGTACAACCTTGACATTAAGCACATTCGCGGAAAGGAAAACATTGTCGCAGACGCCCTTTCTCGTGCTTAATTGAGACATCTCAATATTTTGTCTTGTTGCCAGATGCAACATTTGTGCAAATGTATTTTATGTTTGTAACACTTTCAACAGGTGTAATTTTGTTTTGGAAGTACACAGGACAGTGTGTGTACATCGTGTATATTCATGTATCTTGCATACACTATAATTGTGATGCCAACAACATGAATGGCACTTTGAATGTGTAAATAACAACATGGAAGTATTTTCAGACATGTTTGTGTTAATAAGGAAACACAGCAAACTATATTTGTGCTTTGAGTCACTCAACAAAAGAAGACACTATGAAGGCTGTTTTAAGTTATGCTAGCCATCAACAGTTGTCAAGAATGTGAGTTGTTGGTAAATTGATTTCAAACAGGTAGTGTCGCTGTTTGTATAGAGAATGTGGTGTATCAAGTAATGTAGGTACACTTCAGGTACTTGAAGTTTCATACTTGTACATGTACAGGTATTGGTTAAATTTGTTGTGGCACATACCCTAAGTTGAGTGGATGTTGCCTTTTGGATGTAATTAGCATAAGTATGCTGTATTAGGTACAGAAATTATATAGTTATACATGTACAAAGCTTTTGCTCATTATTATAGCTCAATCATAGCCTTGGCAAAGGTGTTCAGTATTTCACAGTTGATCCAACATACCAACAGGCATATATTTAAGCTGACTGTGTTATACCAGGATGTATACAGGCAGGTATACACTCACTTATTAAGTTTAGGTGTACACACAGGTTATCATCAAGTATATCTCATTCAGGTTCATTTGATGCCTTGTCAGGCAGGTCATACTTTTGGTGTTTTGTATGTTGACAGGCAAGTTTTCAGAAACATAAGTAGGGTATATGACATTTGTTGATATCTTGACATTTCAATAGATGCTGACAAAACGTCTACAGGTATATGTAAGTTACATATCATGGAATATGATGTTTGGTTGTAGGTTGTAATATTGTTACATAGTATTTTGACCCCCCCCCCCCCAGCATCCTTTAGAGAAAGAGGATGTTACATAGAGTTAGGCAATTCTCCATTACTTCACTATGTAATATAGTTTCCATTCGTGCTTTAGTCCTTTCCCTTATACAATGTAGTTCAATAACCCATAGCACAGTAACCCCAACACCTGTCCATCACCCATCATGTCAATAGGAGTCTTTATGTCAGACCACCAAGGTTAGTTTCCTCCTAACAACCCCACATCAAAGTATCCACTCCCATTGTGGTCAGAAAGTTATCACCCCTTGTCCAGTTCCCTTCCTGCAAATCCATCTCCCATTACCCTCAACACTGTTCCTTTGTTTCAGGCCCCAAAATGAGTAAGACCACACCCTACGTTTCCATGCCTACGCTGAACTGACCAATCATATTGTGTATGGACCATGCGCTTTTCAGGATGAGAATTTTCCCCAATTTTAGATGTAGTTTCTTAAAGTAGAACCAAGACTTCTATTCCAGGCTTCAGCCAGATGGGAATGTAGCATTTCATCTGCTCTTTGACATGTGAATTTATCTGTGCTACCGGCATTGGAGATACTTGTAACTCGTATAACTCCTATGTTACACGTTTACTATTTTGCTGTCTGAGTTTCGGAACTCAGAAATAAACACTTCAACTGCATATTATATTTGGACTCCACAACTTCTTTATTTCGTTGATGACTTTAGCGTAATTGCATGTTTGAATCTGTACCTCTCCACAATGTCAAACACATGGCAACTTCGATCCCAAATGGCGCCTAGCGCGCCAATACACAACAATATGATTACATCAGTTGGATTATATGCAGTTGTTTGTGGAAGAGATGACGTGTTTATGATCTTCGTACACAAGGTTAATCATTATGACAGTGTAAAATTGACTTATATGTATGTTCTAATGAGGAAACCATCTGATTTTAATATAATATGCATTGTTTGTATGCATGACATGACATTGCAGTATTCAGTGTTGCACAACTACATGCAATTCCAGTATGCTGTAATTAACAAGCAGCAGTAACTCACGAGAGTGTTAGTTTGGTACACGTTGAATGGTACTAAAGTCGTACATGTTTTATCGCAGGTTGTGATGCTGATATAGCCATAGCATACTTTGTTTATGTGTTCTTATAATGATGCAACCATGGTAAACTCATGGAGTTATAAGGGTGAATTGGAAGAGGAATGTACAATGCTGTTCCAAAATATTGTGCCAAGGTATATAGAGTCCATTTGTGTTAAAACGTTAAATGCACTCTTTTAGGGGGGAAGTGTTATGGATACATGTGCATTGTATTGTCATTTCTGGGCACTTTATTGTTCCGCGGAGGAATATGTAAATAAAGAGTTCGACAAGATGACCGAGATCGACCAAACACCTTGTTTGAGAGTCTGGGTATTGTTGGTGGTTATGACGGTTCGTTAGGCCAAGTTAACCCCCGCCGTAACAATATATACATATATGTATATATATATATATATGAAGAGTTTGTTTGCAAAAACCGATAAGTCCATATTTGTCAAATGGAGATATTTGCGATTAAAGGTCAAGAAAAATAAAGAGAATAATAAGAAAATTTTTGCTTCTTTTGACCATAACTTCAAAATAGTACCTTTATGAGTAGTGACCAATATATCATTTAAAAGGTATTATTTTGTATTTTATGACAGATGCCGTACTTCAAAATCTTCAAAAATGGACTTACCGGTTTTTGCAAACAAACTCTTTATATATATATATATATATATATATATATATATATATACATATATATATATATATATATATATATGAAGAGTTTGTTTGCAAAAACCGATAAGTCCATATTTGCCAAATGGAGATATTTGCGATTAAAGTTCAAGAAAAATAAAGAGAATAATAAGAAAATTTTTGCTTCTTTTGACCATAACTTCAAAAATATACCTTTATATGTAGTGACCAATATATCATTTAAAAGGTATTATTTTGTACTTTTTGACAGAGATCGTACTTAAAAATCTTCGAAAATGGACTTATTGGTTTTTGCAAACAAACCCTTCATATATATATTCAAAAGCTACGTCTACCCTCTCTTCTTTACTCTCGTGCATATCGTCGTATTAATAAAAAATACAATAGAAACAGGTTATATGGAACAACTTACATTCCAGCACCAAGAACGATATTTGACGTTCGTCGTACTTCGTTGTCCGATCTTGGGTCAGGTGGGCTAGGAAAATTAAGGTCAGAATAGATATCCGTTGCAACACAGAAGTACAGAAGCAATTAACATTTTTTTTTCTGTGCCGGGGACATTGGACTCTATTTGCAAAGGTTAGGAATTTTATTTGCTATTCTGCCTTCATAGCAGGTAATAGTAATAGATCAAACAATCAAGTACAGGAACACACTCTAGATATATTTATCGATACTTGTTTTGGTTTGTTTTTTTTTTTTCTTCATGAGAAGAAATGCTAACAAATAAAAATCCCATCTCTATTAATCAACACATGAATTCTAGACTGGGATTAATGACATATAGATTTGCAATGGAAAATTAGTTCGTTTGTTTGTTTGTACAAGACATTATGCTTCCATTCTGTTTAGGACTATTTGCATGTGTGTGACATAGAGCCTGTGAGTTTGTTGTCACTTTAAACATACAAACTCACACACACACACACACACACACACACACACACACACACACAAACGTATGCAGAAATATACACAAACCCAAATATGAAAATATATATATATATAATATGTATTTCCAGGCTAACAATATTAGTCGATACACTGGCCAGAGTAAATTCCACCACTGCAAATGTGTTGTCTGCCACATCAGCTTCAAAGTAGTGGCATGCCTTCTTCTTGTTCATGTCCGTTGATATGCGCGTTGAAAAAGAAACTGAACGTGTATGAATTAGATTCCATGTTAATACCTGTGTCTCTGAAGAGAAAATAATAAAAATCAAATCCCCATAAAACGATATATTTATGTATAATGCTAATGATAGTTATTTTGACGCACCTGCTATGTTGGGATCCACCGGTAATGAATAAGAACGCATGCTCAGTACTGATCAACCGATCAGGAATCGTGATCGTCAGGTAATGCCACCAAATGGCACTGTCGGAGTCATTATCTGCGTAGCAAAGATACTTTGTAATCTTTCAATGATATAGTGAACACTTTTTTTTCGTAGCATGCAAATCAAATTACAATGAATATTTCAACAAATAATGTTCTGACTCACTTCACTTTCTTGCTATTAACGCCAGACAAATTATTATCGTAAATATTGCACACACACACACACACACACACAAATATGTGTTCAAACACAAATCAACGGAGCATATGGGATAAAACCTAAACACACTCAAAGATGATTAACTCTTCATGTGCCATGGTGGAAACCCCCTGTGTGCCACGTTATTCTGAGACACGAAGGTAGTCATGCTTTGAGAAAGAATTCTGTTTTTCCAATTTGTATAACTTCTACAAATTTCTGTTAAGATGGGCGTAATAGTAGGCAAAGTTAAAGAGGAATGCCAAGCTTTGTTTCGATATAAATTGTATGCCGACTCTATTTTCATTTTTTTCTTTTAATGACCAGTTGCTACATTACTATGAAGGCATGACTTTTGGACATTAAACCGTGACAGAAACATAGAATTTACGAGTAAATCTAATTGGGAACATCGCTTGATAGTCGATCACCACATAGAATGCAACCCGTATATGAGAGGAACAAAAGCACGAGAAACGCTTTCATTGTGCCGCGGGATTAGCAGTAATTAGCGGTTTATCGATCGATCTTGGCGGCTTTGTTCGTTGAGCAGAATGTGCGAAGTTGGCACGCCGTCGACTGAGTCGGAGGTGCGAACGTGGCACATAAAGAGTTAAAGATAATGCTTTGAAACCCTATACGAAATATGCAACTCACATGTAAGCCACTTCTGTGAAGTCATGTTGATGACATAGGTCGTATATTCGTCTGGAATGACATATTTGTTGAGGAGTGTAAAGCTGTAATAATCGTCGGGCGCATTAACGTAATCATCAAGTGGAGTTGCGCTTGCTACTGCTACCAAGCAGGCAACAAGCAGGACAAGACAGTTCGAAGAAGCCATCATTCTTGCAGGTCCGCTCTAAACGACACAGTGGTGTAAGCTGGTATTATGTTAGTACAAGTGTCGAAACTGTCTTTTCGGAGGCAAGGCAAGATTATCCTGTTGCATCAGCGTAAAGTACAAACGATTAGAATATCCAGTGTTTTCGTTATGCACTTACTGTAGCTTTTAAAAATAATGATATCAGTGCTGATAAGTTTGTTTAGAGCAAGTGGAGTGGTGGCTTGTCAGTGGTTTGCACAAAAGTCAAGTGGAAAAAGTCGGTGCATACACGCACACACACCTACATAGACAGACAGACAGACACACACACACAGACAGACACACACACAGACACAGACACACTCACACACACACACACACACACACACGCACACCCACACCCACAAGCACAGCCGCTGAATGTTGATAACGTACTACCAATAAACAATCTCCCCTTATGCAATAATTGCTAATGAAACTCAAATGAAGGTAATGTCATGTCAGTCAGGATATCTACAGATGATCTTAGCCAAAAGGCCGAGAAGAGATCTGGTTGTTATGCGAATAGATTAGATTGAGAGATTATTTAGAAATTATACACCATTCTAAGTGTTTTGTATCTTTTTTTTGGGGGGGGGGGGAGCAAAAGGGCAAAAAATAATAAAACATTCATATCCACATCATTCGAGGCATCTAGAGGTTTGTTCATTTCGATGGATCTTCAACATGATACAAAAACTTTTCATATTGAAGCATAACATTCTGTATACCAAGAAGTAAATAGAAACCTTTAAATTATTTGTTTGTATGATCATAAGGACTTGGCTATACGTGGAAAAGCCCCCTTGTCCAAAAAAAGATAGATACGTTTAGAATTAAACTTGCCACGCCATAACACCTTCAGAACAATTAAATCGTAACTTTATACCGAAAACAACGTAAAGGAAAAAAAAATTCATGTACAGTTGTAAGATAATAACTTTGTTTGACAGGACATGAACAAGATAAGAGAGTAAACTTGTCTTACAGAAAGTCGCCATGCCCTGACTGATATGAAGAATATGCTATAAAAATTCAAATTTTACTCACCTGTGCTTGAATTAGTGCTTGGATTTTGCGTTTTGTTTGTTTGTTTGTTTTGTTTGTTTGTTTTTTGTTTTGTTTTTGTTTTTTGTTTTTTGCACAGGGCCTGTCGGTAGAGTTTTGTTACACCGTTAAGTCCATCTGCCACAAGAGGGAGTACTTTTCGATTTTTTTTTTTTTTTTTTTTTAGCACCGACTGCTCCATCCGTTCTGTATGCATGCAATGACCATCGATGATGTTACTGGATACTTGATTTGCTTAGGGATATACACAAATATCCTCCCGAATCCTATTATCATAATCATGATTCGTTTGCTAGTGAGCTGGTATATGCGGTGACATCATGCACTGAATCTTGAAGAAGTGCGCATTCGTATCCATTTGTTGAAAATATATGGTATCAAACTCAATTTTGACAAGGTTGATCAGACACACCTATTTTGGGTTCTCACATAAAATCAAGACATAAATTGGAAGTATTAGTAGAGCGATTTCGTGTGGATTTTCCTCGTATAGATATTGCGAGTATCTTTTACGACACATACATATATTAAATCATAACTATATTGAAACGGCATACTGGTGTCTTAATTCCATTATGTATACACAGAGTAAAATCAGACACGTTTGTTTGTGTGTTTGTTTGTTAGTTTGTTTGTTTCCGACCTACCAAAAAGATCAAACACCCTGTGAGACTGCAGTGCGCCATATCGCGCAATGTTCACACTGCCCATGTATGAAAGACTGAACCATTCATGATCGTTTTTTATCTCTTATTCGCTGTTAAGCCTGCAGGTAAAAAGCAAATATGAACTTTGCGCACGAACTGATTTATGTGGTAAAGGATTCATTCTGCGGCTATAGCTTATTGTCCTAATATTATATTGTTAGGTTCCGAATTTCTCATCCATTGTTTGCCTAGTTTGCAAGCACAAAACCTCATCGGTCCTACACAAGTCTGCGCTGAAATAGACGACATGCACCACTAGCACTGCCTATTCTGTAGTTGTTCTTTATATTTCATGCAGAGACCCTGGGAGAGCTTTGGCACAGTCTCCTTGACAACCGACAAGAGACTGTGCTTGCAAGCTATTGTTAACCCACTATTGATTATCAAGGGCGTCGTGTCATGCTATCACGCCATGAGAATATAAATGCTAACCATGTAGTTTATATAAAGGGAGGAAAAGAGGAAACCACATAACATGTAACGAGTTGGGATAATGAATGCCTTCCCCGTGGATGCTCTTTTCTATTTCTTTATTTTCTTTTTTTTTTTTTTTTTTTGGGGGGGGGGGTTGATTACATATTGCGACAACTTTGGGTCAATAATACTTCATCGCAGAGTTCTAACTAATATTTTGGATTAAATGGGATTAAAATCAAATACAGCATCAGTCACAGTTCTACGACGTATACTTTGGAGATTGAGGAAGTTGTGTGTATGAAATTGTGTATAGTATGCATATCTATACACATATTGCATTCATCATCCCCTATAAGACAAAAAGTGCCATGATATATGCTAAACCATTACATTTCATAAGTGTCTCATTTCTGTCTTTTTGAAGCTATCCGCCTTGGATATCTCTTGTACATTTAGTGCTTGTTCGTTATTGGGCGTTGGACACTCTCTGCTAGTCTGTTCACGTTCCCAGGACGTGAAATAGACTCCAAAGTCTAAAGATTCCAGAGTCTAAAGAGGGAAACAAAATGTATAATGAGACACATTCAAAGATCATTCATGCTACTCCTCATTGTTCAACGTGAAGGGTCATAGGCCAACCTCCCACCCCCTCCACCCACACACACACAGGAAACTTTGAAAGAAAGATAACAAAATATGAATGTATTCTTTAGACTATTTTTTTTTTTTGATCAAAGGGCATGTAGACATGGATTACTGCACAACAATAACGACTCGTTAAAAAAAAAAATGTATATGCTGGATCAGTGTAAGCCAATGTACCAATGTAACACTGAGATCACAGTCTGATTAACGTGGTTGTGACATTGGACTTTCCAAGCCATTAGGGATCTCTCGATAACGTCCTCGTTGAGGTAAGGCTGCATCAGTAGATTTAACACTTATATCGTTGACTCATTTGGTTTGTTTCACTCCCTTAGTAATGCTGCATATTACGAAACAACATTAAGTTCGAATGACATACGATTCGACAAGTACAGAAGAGAGAGAAAAAAGGAAACTAGTTTAGGAGCTGTGACATCATAATGAAATGAACACGTTTAAAACTTTTGTCAAATAGGTTAATATACCACTACTGGATGAATCATGAGGAGCATTACATAATGGATGCTTTAGATGAATCAAAGTAGCAGTAATAGTATCGATAATATCGATAATATCAATCATTCAAAGGTGTATCTGATGACTGATGTTTGACATAGGCCCTTCTGTCTTTTACCTTTGCTTAGTCATATGAAAGTATAAGTAAAGGAAATATTAAGGAACAGGGTATGTATTATATGTGCATATGAAGAGTTTGTTTGCAAAAGCCGATAAGTCCCATATTTGTCAAATGGAGATATTTGCCATTAAAGGTCAAGAAAAATAAAGAGAATAATAGGAAAAAATTTTGCTTCTTTTGACCATAACTTCAAAAATATACCTTTATATGTAGTAACCAATATATCATTTAAAAGGTATTATTGTGTACTTTATGACAAAGACCGTACTTCAAAATCTTCAAAAATGGACTTATAGGTATTTGCAAACAAACTCTTCATATATACATCATATATGTGTGTGTGTGTGTGTGCATGTGTTTGTGTATAAGTCGCGTAAGTGACGTTTGCTTCTCTTGTCGAAATTATTGGAAAGTATCGTTTTAAGTTGTATTCGGCGGATAAAGCACCTGTAAATTAGAAAGAACTCGCGACGTGAAACTCCTGGCTTTCATGTCACAGTGATTAATGTGCATAGGGCCCACTCCAATTCCGTACTTCAAGAGTTAATAAAATCATTGTTATAGGCCTACTTAAACGGAAATTATCTCTTTCAATGCTGTTTCATTTGCTTTGGTTGTGCCTCTGTGTCCCTCGGTTTCTGGAAAGTAGCAGGTGAGCCTTTACTGTCAATTGCACTGAGTTCTTGCGAATTCATTATCGGTAAAGACATAGCTTAATGCTACTTTCCCAACATTAATATCTGACAGGCTTAGTTTAAAACCTTGAGCTGGATTACGAATTGTGACATGTCATCGACTAAAATCTGTGTTAACGTGAGAATGATCAGCTCAGTGATACTTTAGTAAAGTACATTTTTACCCTTAGTGTTCCACATTATTTAGTTTTGAAACGTTTTATGTCTGGAATTTAGGCACATTTGATCCAATAGTGCAGGAAGAGTTACAGACAAATTGGTCCCTTAAAAAAAAAACACTAGGGTTATTTAGGAGTGTGTGAAACATCTCTGCCGCATGCGTAAGTGTTGTTATTCCTGGACTATTTGCTGTCTAATGCCCTGGCACTTTTTGTGAGACATTTTTTTTTTATCATTATCATTGTTATTAGTACTGCAGCATATGATTTATCATTCATCCAAACTTTATTACAGAAGAATGGGTTATATCCTTCAGTATTCTATGTTCTTGTTCATTTTCTATGTTTTGCTCATTTTTTTTTTTTTTTTGTACCCGTTCTCCTCGTCTCAATTTTTGCACTCCATTTTGATTTGGATTTGTATTTAACGTTGTTTTAAACTGGGCTCCACCATGTTTTTTTAAGCATTTCCCCCGACTCCAACTTTCATAGAAGGACTGTCCATTGTTGTTCATTATGATTGCAATATTCTGTTTGCTTCCTAGCTGGGTATCATGTATTATTTCAGTTTGATATATTTGACGTATTTTTCTCCGAGATATATGAGAATAATAAAAATCAAATTATTATCACTATTATTGATTATCAGTTTTTTTTCATCATCATTATTATCATCATTATTCTTAACATTACTACTAGTCTTTCTTTGTGTGTGTGTGCGTGTGTGTGTGTGTGTGTGGTTCGGTTCGTACATCAGTAGAAGCAAGAAATTCTGAATTCTACATTTTTCCATAATTATGACAAAGGAGCTCAAACAATAGAATATAGTACAGCCACCCTTTGAGATTCAGTAACACGATAATTCTTTACAGGCACTCTCAAGGTCCAAAGTAATTTGACAAGTAACCATTATTTCATGTTTCTTATGTATGCAGATTTGTTTAGCCTTACCCAGCACTATATTCAAACTGGAGTTAGTCATATTATGTATTTATACACATGTATTGAATTTATTGCACGTCATGCAGACTTGGTTTAAAAAAAAATATATGATAAAGATATAATAATTAAAAAAAAAAAAACTTCCTTGCAAATATCTGGTACGGTAAGTTGTGCCGAATCGCAAATACCCTTTGACAGCAAAGTCTAAATAACATGAAGAATAGCAAAAGTGTCACGTTCATTTTTTTTCCATGACAGTATTCGTTAATATTCCTGGAAACATTAATCACCCTTATTAGAGTATGAGTTTCATGTTTTATTTTTCGCACATAATACGTTATTTTACTTTCGTTTGATTCTAAGTTTTTCTATTTCCCTGTTTACTGATGTTCATGTTTCTTTTATTTCGTTTAAGCATACATCAGGATATATCCAATTCTCTTATGGCATGGAAAAAATGGAATGGTCTATACTCTGGATTGTCCTCTTCATACATGCGTCTTGTTTAGGTATGACAAAAATATCAGACTTTTCGATTATAAACAATCAACAAAGAAACAATCAAAGCTGTTCAGACAATGTAACAAGTCATAGTTAGATAAGACTTGACAGGGTGTCTTTAATATTGTAACAGCATATGGTCAATATAGGGAGCCATATGGTCATATGTGTCTGTTTAGGCAATATTAACATGGCAACATGTATGAAATATAAATGGCAACAACGGAAATGCAATCAAGATAAATTTTTATGAACGTTAACACAGAATCAAAAGCCTTGAACAATCAAGGGAAAGTACACTGTAAGAATTAATGAAGGGTATCATCGAAAAACAAGGTTATACAAAGGATGACTGAGGCAGTGATGTTATAGGCTTGACCTACTATAGACTTTTTATCATGTTGTCGGGAAATTGCTGCAATAACATTCCCACGTTTTTGTTATCTTTTTTTTTTCTTTTACTTTACTTGTCATTACGTGAAACGAACAGTATATGAGTTGTATTGTTTGGTTTGTTTTCTTATTTGGTGTTTTTTTCTGCATTTTTGGGAATCGCAGCCTTTTCCATTCCCTTATTATTTTTCGTTGATGGTTTGTCATTGTCACACAGGGTTCGTGGCTTCCGATGTGCATGTACAATCCAACTCGGGTCAAGATGTCGTGCTTCAGTGTTCACTGCAGAATGCTGACGTGTTTGTGCAGTACTGGCAGTATTCTGTTACAACAGAGTCATTGTCAACATGTCGAAACCAAAGCTTCGTAGAGCTTGTAACAGAAAATCGACTTGACGGTATTATTCAATACAGTGCTAACTTGACGAATGAGTTCAAAGCAAAACTCATCTTGAAGGCCGATTTCGATGTAATACTTTTAAACGTCTCTCAGTATGATGCGGGGTGCTACAGGTGTGGCAAATCTTTGTATGACGGCCAGGAGCTCCTCGACAATTCGACCATCTTGAACGTTTTGCACAGCTATGATACCGGTGACGAGAGTTTGCACTTTATTCTAATCACTATATCAACAACACTATTTCCCTGTCTTTAAAACAGGCTGTACGCGCTGTTTCTCATTGACTGCGATAGCTACTTGATCGAGTATTTAATTCTTCGTATCATTATTAATATTTGCATTTATTTTTATCATTTTTGCTATAACCAGTAATCAATATCACAAGAGATGATGCGTCCAAACTTTAAGTTCGTTGTTAGTTTTGCATAAGGAAATGCCATGTCTTTCGATTTGAGTGAAATGTAGTCAAATGATTACGAATCCCGACAAAAAAAAAAATAAAATGATCAAGAGGGTCACAAAGAGTAGGGAGTTTACTAAGGTCAAGTCGATTCAAAAGAGGAATGCAGTGCAATTTCCCTTATCCAAACTTTTTCAATTTCTACACAAACTAATATGAATTACAAATTAATTATCCCAACATAACTAACATACATTCACATCAATTTTGCATCTACAAAACATAAATTCAGACATCCACTACCCCCAAATCACCGCAAGAGCATGGATTGACAACTTTTCATTAATGTAGGGCACGGTACAATGATCGTTCTTTAATAAGCACTTCCATGTATTAAACATGGAGTCTCCCATATCCGGTTGAGAGAGGTCGGACTGTACATACTTACGTGTCGTAAACAAAGACGATTTCGCCTTTAAATCCAGTATAATTACCCAAGTACTTTGATCAATGGATTGTGGAACTTTTTATCAACAAGTGCACCAGAATAGTAGTAATTACATTTGCCTGGCGTCAAAATACAGATTTATTTATTTTATGAACACTATACAATACTCAATGGAATTGCCTATTGATGTTAAAAAAACAATAAAACTCATGGTGTCAATTCCATGCGTAGATATACATTTTGGTTTGAATGGAGTGAAAACTCAAATGAAAAACAAATCATTTACTTTTTCTTAGCTATCAAAAATGTAAAACATTTTCGTAAAAAAAACATACTAATAACATTTCAAATAAATGGTAGACACATATGAAAAAGTTAATTGCATATCAATACGATTGTTTGTTGCTGTTTTTTAAATGCATTTTTCAGTCTCAGTTCATCGTAATTGTATTTTATGAACAGCAAAAAACGATACCGTGAAAGAGCCAACTTCAAATGTAGAGTTGACTCCTCTTTACGTACTTCTCGTAATCGTCCTCTGGGTTGCGTCGCTTATGGTAGTGATTGTCATTAGGAGAAAAGGTAAGTTCCTACATGCGATTGGTAATACTGTGGTAAGAACCAAATATGCCGAAAATGATATAATAAGTAGACACAGAATCATGCCAATCTGCTGTTTCGAAGAAGCTATACGGCGCTACGATTGTGTGTTGAGATTATTCTAACTTTAATGTAATTTCATTTCGCATCTTTAATTGTCTTAAAGGGGAAGGCTAGTAACTGATCAGTGGGAATCAGTGGAAATGCTGGGAGATGATTGTTCCAATCCTTATGGGATTCATTCGAGAGTTCATTGTATATCTATTGTTGTGTGAAAATGATTTGCTTCAGAACGGTCTCATATACAAGTAATGTGCAGATTAATGCTCCGTCACTAACCAGGGACGCTAACCTGGAAGCATTAAACTGCACATTACTTGAATATGAGACCATTCTGAAGCAAATCATTTTCACACAACAATAGATATATAATGAACTCTTGAATGAATCCCATAAGGATTGGAACAATCATCTCCCAGCATTTCCACTGATTCCCACTGATCAGTTACTAGCCTTCCCCTTTAAGTTATGCATAAAAAAAAATCGTATGGAGATTTAGCTTCGTCACACATTCGCTATGAACACACACATACATAAATATATATTCAAAATATGAAATACAGACGATATTCTATAATATCTCGGTCTTTTTTTTTCTCTCTCTTTTTGAAGAAATACCTGATTAAAGATTGTACATACTGTCACATCACACGGCATCTTACAATGCCATATTTTGCCAAAGAAGAATTCAGTATGTGTAACATAGTATGAATACTACAGCAACGGAAGTTAGATAATGTTATAATTATGGACGGTGTTTGCCCTCTTTGCTACCAATTAGACATTTATCTTTGCGGATCTCCAATACGTTCTGTTGTATAAATTCCACGGATACTTATTAGAATACGCAAAAAAGAGCAAACCATATCCAGTTCTCTTTTCTTATCAACCGGAACTTTTACTTTGCCTTGCCTGAGTTAATGGGATTAATCCGATCCATCAAATGTACAATGGCTTGCAGTTTTACACTATTTGACACATTGCATGGATGACTTACATTACTGTAGATCATATATATCTTTTGCACATTACATCTTTATGTTTCGAACAGGAATTTCTTGCAAATATGTTGACTACCAAAGTGATGATGAGGCAGCTTTCCAACTTCTTGATGTCGATAGCAAAGGTATGCTTGAAGCAGAATGCAGTAAACCAAGATAAATCGAATGCAAAACCAGGGTTTGTAGCACACTTGTATCGACAAATGATTTTGTAAAATGTACTTATTCACACCAAAAATAGAGTTTGTTTCCTTTGCTGCATATGTTATAATATTGATAGGACATGTATTTGAAAAATATAATTGATCGAGTAGCATAATTATTACCATTCTGTTTGTTAGCAAAGGCTACTTTAGTGGCCGAGTTAACATCAGGCTGGAATTCATTCATATTTTAACATGTATATTTCGCAGTCACTTTTTGATTTATTACATTCAGATGTAAGTGAATGAAATATATCGCAAAATGTACATCCACATATCTTCATGCCTTGTTTTATACATGAAATACAAAATATTAAAATCCGTCCACAACCTATATGGAGTATTGAACACATATAGAGGAGTAACAAACAAAAGAAGTAATTAAATTAGCCACTGGATATTGTATCCTATTCTTTTGACTTGTCTTAGTTTTAAAAATAAAATAGCTAACGAAGAATAAAACAATGTATAAATCCGAATATGCAGTATACAAAAAAATCCTTCCTTGACACACAACCGTTGTTGTAAATTTCTGCTCCAAGAATGTTTTGTGGCATCAAAAGTTATGTAAATTATGCCACAGTAAACACTATCATGTATATCTATGCCATCGGCGGGCACTTATTTTCATTCACAACATTTTCATTATGATGCCACTTTCCGAAAGTCTGTTGTTTGACAATGTCATTTTAAACAAATGTATGTGCCTCTTTAATTGTTGACCTTGACATGTGATTGTTCTCTATTATTTCTTTCGTTACAGAAAAGGTTCGTGTTTCAAGAAAGGTAAAAGTAAAAACATTCCGAAATGCAATGCGTAACATCAGTAGAGACAGTAGTGTTCACGGGACCCGTATTCTAAGCTTGGTATTCTTTGCCCGAACTTTAATCCATTCTTTAATAGGGTACACTGCACATCCATTTCATTGTCTTTCATCAATAATTGTTGAATTTTGGAACGTCCATGTTCCAAATAAAGCACTAACTATTTTGTGGGGGGGGGGGTGGGGCGGAAAAGAATAAGACAACAAAAATCACAATCAGTATCAATTGATTGAATTTGAATCTTTGTGTGTGTGTGTGTGTGTGTTAGGAGCAATTAACTTGTCATAATGAGCGTATCATCTCCTCTTTAAGAAACCTGCGTACGTTTCAATATCATAGTTGGTTAGTTTCATGGATTTTCTGAGTATGAAAAAGTCTTATTTGTTAAAGACAAGAACAACATTTTGTTACAAAAATTTTCTGTTCATTCGTGCTACTGAGCTATTCAGATATCTGCGAATTGTAGGGAAATAATCATTTCTACGTTTACATAGTAACGAAGCGAACAAAACATTCATGTTTTGTGGAACTTACAAAGCATACACAGACAGAAGAATAGGATTTCAGTCAATGTGAAGAAAGTTTCTAGAAAACGATTATTTATTCATCCATTGTTTTCATTTTGTACTTTATCATATGCATCGGATACCATCATTTATGTAAGTTATGTTGTCACACGCATAGGCAATCAACGACGTGATGTATGGGATGATCGAATTACCATATTTCTGTAAACTTATTATCGACACACCGGAGTTTCAGCGGCTACGTTTCATCAAACAACTTGGTCCAGTGTGTTATGTTTATCCATGTGCAGTACACACTCGATTCGACCACTCCATTGGGTAATAATTTCCATTACCATACATCTTTATCAATAGAAATAATAAATTCCACTCTTTAAAATAAAAATTGCAGAAGTGGTGTGAGTACTATGCTCATCCTGTTAAAGGAATGGTATAGTTTTGGTAGATATAGGATTATTTTTGGTTTTTACGTTTGGACAGATAATTACAAAACTTCATCTGGGAAATTGAAGAACATATAATTCTAAGAACAGTTCAATTTCTTTTGTGAAAAAAAACGTTTGTTTTTCAAATATATCAGCAATATATTCAAAAGCAAATAAAACAAAACGATCCTTATAAATTGTCGGTTCCTTTATATATATATATATATATATATATATATATATATATATATATATATAAGTGACAGTGCATCACAAAACAAACAATAAGTTGCACTCCTTGATTTTACGTGAGAACTCAAAAAAGGTGAAATGCGTCAGCAAAGTCAATTTTGAGATTCTCATATTGTCTGAAAGAGCTATCCTTCTTCTTCATTATTCTTTAATTTGGGATCATAACCTGAATGGGAAAGCGTTTCTTTTTCACCAGTTTTTCTACAACCCTTTTTGGTGGGGGAGTAGAACGATCAGGCATGTCTCAGAGGCCCTTTTTCATTTCTTGAAATCCTTTACACACTCTTTATTCCCAAGTCTAATAACTTGTGAAAGGATAATGTTACCACTTTGAAAGGTAACAGTAATCAAGGACTAAATGTGTTGATAGAACATGCTCAACTTCAGCTTAATCTGATGATCCCTTCATTGTTGATGCTCCCGTGGTTTATATCATGTTTTTTTGTCCCATTCATCACACAGTGAGGATGGCTTGGTGAAGATTAAGCACTTGAATAGACCTTGCACTTGAGAGCCTCTTTTCTCAGTTCACACGTTTCCATTATTTAGATAGGTTAAGGGAGTCCATTAACATTGAGTTATACATCAGTTTAAAGCTAAGAGTCTGCTTTTTCAGAATCTGCCCTGAACTAGAAATTCGTATCTGCCGACTTTTTGTTTGTTTTGTAGTGCAGGGTCACATATATAGTGATTATATATATATATATATATATATATATATATATATATATATGAGATTAAAACCTAAAATGGCATTAAAACGCTTTATCCTGGCGAGGAAAGCGCATGTTTTTGAAACAAGACACCAAACAGGTTAGTCATCGCATTCTTCATCAGCGACCAGGATGCGATGTGATGTTAGATTAAAAATCCGTTTCTGAAGCAGAACATACACACAAGGGTATACGTCTGCTCCTGGTCGGACGGATTTCAAAACTAACCCGCTTGTGATGGAATGCGTCTAAACTGGTGGTAGTTGTTGCCACAGTGATGGTAACCGCCCAGTTTGTATGTGCGCGTTTGGCGTAGCAACGACGCATCCATGGACTGGTTCCCTCCACGAAGAGCCAAAGATGAAAGGATGAAATCAGTTTAAAAAACATGACAAACATGAATCCCTGATAGCTTTTCAATGGACTTACATTGCCAACGTCATGCTCCGATTTACTATCACGAAGATAAACGGTTCAGAGACCCACCTCATCTTGTCTTTCACTGACGCAAACTCACACCTCCGGCCCCCATAGAGACATCCCAGCCAGTAGTTGTGCCTTGTCCGTGATGGAATACTGTATCAGACTTTCCTGATAGTCAACGGTCTTTCCCGTAGTCAATCAGACTTTTCCCGATAGTCAATCAGACTTTACCTGATAGTCAACCAGCCTTTCCTGGTAGTCACTGATCAATAACGAACAGAAGTGAATGAGATTAAAACATAAAATGGCATTAAAACGCTTTATCCTGGCGAGGAAAGCGCATGTTTTTGAAACAAGACACCAAACAGGTTAGTCATCGCATTCTTCATCAGCGACCAGGATGCGATGTGATGTTAGATTAAAAATCCGTTTCTGAAGCAGAACATACACACAAGGGTATACGTCTGCTCCTGGTCGGACGGATTTCAAAACTAACCTGCTTGTGATGGAATGCGTCTAAACTGGTGGTAGTTGTTGCCACAGTGATGGTAACCGCGCAGTTTGTATGTGCGCGTTTGGCGTAGCAACGACGCATCCATGGACTGGTTCCCTCCACGAAGAGCCAAAGATGAAAGGATGAAATCAGTTTAAAAAACATGACAAACATGAATCCCTGATAGCTTTTCCCTGATAGCTTTTTCCCTCTTATATATATATATATATATATATATATATATATATATACATATATATACATATATACAGTGTATATATATATATATATTGAAACAAGGAAGAAGGAAGAAAAAAATGACTAGAAACGATTACACCAGAAACAATTACAAAAACAAAAGAAAACCCAGTTTCTTTGCTCAAAGTTTTTGCTATATATATATATATATATATATATATATATATGATTGCACTGTTTTTGCTATTTCGGCCATTTCAATGTTTTGTTTTGTTTTTTCTTTATCAAATAAACTTCGATTCTCCTTGGAATGGTATGTACTTTCTAATATTTCATAAGAGGTTTCTCAATATCTCGCGAAAGGTTCGGCTATCTTATCCCTTTTATGACTTTATTTTGAAACGTCAGTGCTTTTGATTTTCAAACTCTTCCTGAGTTATTGTGTTTTTTTAAACATGTCTATTTAGTCTGTTATTCCAAAATGCATTGGTACATTGTATCCTTAAATGCATTTCTACACTGATTTACAGGTGTTGTTTGTAAATGTACCCCTGCATCACAAAATCACCAGAAGTCATTAATTTTTAGCTAAGGGCAGATTCTGAAACAGTATGATCGAAGTTTGATAATAGGGTGCAGTTCAATACAAAAATATAATATTTCATATCATAAAACATGGTGTAATAATAGAAAGAAGATACACACGCAAAACCGTGATTACTGAGAAAATAGGCTCGGAACATGAGAATCCATCCAAGTGCTTAGTTTTACCAATCTCTTCTCTGTGCAATAAGTCCCCCCCCCCCCCACCCCCGAAAAAAAAAAAATGTAAAAGCCCATTATATCAAAACGACTTTCAGGTTAAGCTTGAACTATGCATACACGATAAAGAACAACAACATTATTATTATTGATAACTGATATCAACTTTGAAAGCAGGGGCACTGTCTTCTTTTGAAGTTATTAGACTTGCAATTAAATAGGGTGGTAAGGGTCCTGAAAACTTAAAGGGCCTCTAAAACATTCCCAATCCGATCACTCAACTCAAGGGCAGATTCTAAAAGAACAATTTGTAAGCTTAAATATGGTGTATATCCCAAATCAAATGTACTTTCCTAATCTCTCTAGATATTTGAAAGAAAGCCCATACTCTCTGATAACTGCGAACCGAGAAAGAGACTATAAAGTAAAGGGTCTGTTCATGCACTTTACCGTCCTAGCTGTGCGATGAGTGAAACAAAAACAGAATGTAAACCACTGGAGCAGCACCAATGAAGGGATCATCCTATCAAGTTGAAATTAAAAAGCAAACTCTATTAACACATTCTGTCCATAATTATGCTGTCTCTTCTAAAGTTATTAGAGTTGCAAGTGAAGACTGTGCAAAAGATGTTGAAGAAATGAAAAGCGGCATCTTAGATAATCTCAGTACTAAAAAAGAAAAGGTTAAGGAAAAACTGAAAACACACTTTCCAATTTACTCTGTGATCCCAAACTTAGCTATGTTGAAGAAGAAGAATAGCTCTTTCAGAAAGTTGAAACACCTAAGATTGACCTGGCAGACCCGATTCACCCTTTTTTGAGTCGTCATGTAAATTCAAGGTGTGGACTCTTTGTTGGTTTGGTAAAACACGGTCACATATACATATCCTGTACTAATATATCGTAGTTCATTTTAATGGTGTTGTGACCTGATCGAATACGAAATTGCATGATAAAGACAAAAATGCATAATTGTCAAGTCCTAGGCTCTTGAAGTGCTGCTATACAAGAAAGATATTTAAGTATTTTTGACATGTCTGCGCGTTTCGTTTTACATCTCAGGGTATGTTACATGGCAGGGAACCTGGCCAAAAAGCTCCAATTGCAGAACAGTAACATAACAGATGTTGATGTACGATGCGTGCAAATCGCTGGTTTGTGCCACGACCTAGGTCAAGGACCTCTCTCTCATATATTCAAAGAATTCATGGCTGAAAAAGGAAGAGACTGGAAGGTACGTTTATAGTACAGAAATGACTTGGAAATTCCCTTTCAACTTATTACAGTTATATTATGTCACCAGTATAGGTGATTAGACTGCTATGCCATTTCATGTCTACAACATTATTTTGATGGTGTATTGCTGATACTTTACCTTCCTTTTCACCGTCTCTGAACGGTCAGCATTGTAGTCATGGTGAATTGATATAAAAAAAAAAGTACATCATGGTCCTACAATCGCTAAATCTTAGAACACTCATGAGTTTTTCCTAAATTAATGACAGAATAAAATTAAATCAGATTTTTTTTTTTTTTTTTTTAGGTCTTACCATTGTTTATCTCAGGTAACAAGTTGTAACAGGCACCAGATGTGGCATTACCAAATGAAATTATTCTGTATTTCAACTTCACCCGTGATCTCTTTTACCCGTTGCATTAGCTGACAGAGCAATCTACGCGCATGTTCAGGTATCTCATCACAAAAAACAACTTAATGGGGAAGCTTTCTGCACCAGAGTTCGGAATCACAGAAGAGAAAGTAAATATCATCTGCCATCTAATCTCTGGACAGACAGACGAATGCGAGAGTGTAAGTCATATTGTTCTCTTGATATTTGAAAGTGTCAGTCATAATAGTGCTCTTGATATAGCGTGATTATTTTTGCACTCTACACATAACGTGGCATGCAGGGGCCGCGGAAGCGGGGGGGGGGGGGGGGGGCTGGGGGGGCTGCAGCCCCCCACACTTTTGGTTCGTCCCCCCCCCCCCCAAAAAAAAAAAAAAATCGAAAAAAATCACAACACTCATGAATTTCAATTCCCAAAGATTCCGCCCTTAGATTCTTCCCGTCTAAGCGGGGGGGGGGGGGGGGGGGGGGGGGTGTTCTTCACCTTGCCACCCCCCCCCCCCCCCCCCACACTGAAAAACGTTCCGCGGCCCCTGTTATGTGCCACGTCCGCACGTCCGACTCAGTCGACGGCGTGCCAACTTCGCATATTCTGCTCAACAAACAAAGCCGCCAAGACCGATCGATAAACCGCTAATTACTGTTAATCCCGCGACACAATGATAGCGTTTCTCGTGCTTTTGTTCCTCTCATATACGGCTTGCATTCTATGTGGTGATCAACTATCAAGCGATGTTCCCAACTAGATTTGCTCGTACATTCTAAGTTTCTGTCACGGTTTTATGTGCAAAAGTCATGCCTTTACAGTAATGTAGCAACTGGTCATTCAAAAGAAAAATTGAAAATAGATTCGTCATACAATAGTATATCGAAACAAAGCTTGGCATTCCTCTTTAACTTTGCCTACTATTATGCCCATCCTAACAGAAATTTGTAGAAGTTATACAAATTGGAAAAACAGAAGTCTTTCTCAAAGCATGAATACCTTCGTGTCTCAGAATAACGTGGCACACAGGGGGTTTTCACTATGGCACATAAAGAGTTAAAGGGCAAGTTGTGAGAGAAGCAAAAAACGCTAAAATTCAAAATGATACATTATTCAATACGAATGGATCTTCCTGAATAATAACCGTGCATCATAAAATAACAAAAAGTTGCTCTCACAAATTATGCGTGAGGACTGAAAAATGGTGAAATTGGTCAACCAAGCCAGTATATATACATATTTGTGTATATATATATATACATATATATATATATATATATATATATATATATACGCTTGTACAACTAGGGATAGGTGGACATTTGTCGGTATATCCCCTTGTTAGGTGGACGCGAACCGGCTAGGTGGACATTTTTAGGTCCACCAAGCCGGTTGGCTCCGTAACTCCTCTATGCATTGATGTACCATCACAAAATCACGAACAATCCACGAACAGAGAGGCACGAACATAATTTCGCTGCCTCCCTCTTGTCAGGATCTCCGAAGTCTTCCAAATAAAAGATCGAAAATTGGGGATCATCCCCCAGAGAAAGAGGGATTTTAAAAGCCTTCAAGATGAACAGCGCCATCTACGTGTAGTGTCGAACATCAGTACCAGTCCTGTACAGTACTGCATGCATGCAGCAGTGGTTGTGATGCGCTAGCAGCCGCTGAGGCCTGAGCAATGCACGATCACGATAAACCTAGTGATGGATATGATGATGAAATTTCCACGTCAAATCTTACCAAAGGTATGTCAAAAATTGTGAGCAATCTATGTGAATATCTACGCTCACAATTATCTCGATATATATATTACGGAGCAGTAACAAGTTTTCATGACGGAATGCTATATAATAGTCCCATATATGTATAAATATGTTGTAAATGTAAACCGACGAACGGCAACCGAGCGAAACGGTCTCTAACGTTAGAATTCTTATTTCTTGAGTCTTGATGGAGTAATCCCTATAGCAGCTGCAAGCACAGCTAGACTGGGATGGGTTGGTGCAGTCGTTAAATTACTAAACTTAAGGCCCATATGTACTGTGTATATTAAAAATTGCATTTGACAAATGTTGGGTAATTCCGTGAAGTTGGGGCACAAAGTTGAAAGTGTTACATTTTAGCATAACTCAATACTAATTATGCTATAGACCTGGGTCTAGATCTAAAGTTTACATAGATCTATGTTTATAGGCTTTACATTTGTATTGAGACCATACATTTTTCTGGAAATTTTGTGCCATTCAGACTCAATTTTGATGAAGTTATCTTTAAAAAATGTAACTGTGTCATGTAGCATCGTGACGTGTCCATGTAGCATCGTGATACTATAAATAAAAAAATCTGGTCCTAAAAGACAAATTAATGCAATTAGCTTGACCAAAATTTGACATGATGTGCATAATTACTAATACTAGATTAGTCAGCTAGCTAAATATCTCAACTTTCCTTTCCACAGTTTTACTTTTACAAGAAAATTACACAATGTGTCACTATGCTACCCAGTGTCCCCCAAATGTAACAAAAAAGGAGACCGCGTAGCATCGTGATACATTTTGTAATTTTCTTTTAAAATTAATATGTGTACAGGAAATTTGAGATGTCTCTTAGGACCAAATTTTAAAATATCACGATGCTACATGGACACGTCCCGATGCTACAGGACACCGTTACATATTGTTTAATAACTTCATCAAAATTGAGTCTGAATGGCACAAAATTTCCAGGAAAATGTGTGGCCTCAATGCAAATGTAAAGCCTACAAACACTAAATGTATAGCATCAAAATACTGAGTTATGCTGAAATGTACATTTCAAATTATCACGATGCTACATGGACACTGCCCCAACTTCATGGAATTACCCATTTATGTTGTGGCTGTCAGAAATGTGAAGATGGACCTTATCTCACGATTTCATTTCATTTCAAAGGCAAAGCCAATCTGTCCAAGAAATAAGCCAGTTAAAAACTAACGCAACTCGCGCAGTTCGGGGTTCCACTTTGTCATTGAGCATGGATGGATGGGCAGTCAGAATTCCAGAAAAAAGGGTCATCTGTTGGCGTGTTGCTGTACCTACTAGGATTCTACCAGGAGAGCATGTTACTTGACTTTTAAATTCACTGTGATAAGTATCTGTGATGTCGTCATGATTATTCAAGTGATCTTTTAGGGCAATTCCACGGTATATAGGACACAGGTGCCAAAAATTCAAAATGATATTTGTTTCAAACACCATACATTTTCAGACAATACTTGAGTTGAAGTTCTAAGAATCATTATGTTTTTCAATGTAAGCGGCCATTTCGATTTTCAAAATGGCTGCCAAAATATGCCTATAAATACTCAATGGTAAAAAGAGAGGATTGTCACATAACTTACTCTCTGTATTATATCCACTTTACTAGTACTCTAAACAGCAATCTTGTATATCATGCAGTTACCAGAGACGTCTTTTACCACACGATAGAAAAAAAATCTGGTCGCTTTAAGGAATTTGATAAAAACTTTTAATTAGTTTGACAATGATGGATGTAACGTCAGTTACCAAAAACAAGGAATTTTTAACTTTATTCATCAAAGAAAGTGAGCTGTATGATGTAACTGGGGATTTCTAATGTATGCCTATTTGCCTTTCTTTTAATACTGGAAATAAGGATACTTGGCATACTGGAGAGTCAGTCAAAATGAACACTTCAAAATGTGTAACGTCAGTTACCGAAACGTCATACATGAGTATGTAGTAACGTCAGTTACCATGACCAGTAATTATAACTGAGGCAATTTTTTTGACTTTTAAAGGCCATTTCAATACATATGGGAAGTCAAAGGTTATCAACAAAGAGCAGCAATCCCTTTGATGGGGAATGATGTCATCACCATGGTATGTCCATGGATATATTCTTTTCATTTTATTAAACATTTATTTATTTATTGATCATAATTATCATTTCTTATGGGGGGCTTGAGGTTTTGATTTTCGATTCAGCACAAGTTTAAGGTTAAATCATCTGGAAGTTTAGGTTTACCACGTGCAATATATATGCACTCAAATTATACAGTACATTCACAGTCCTACATGTATGGGATGATAAAGCTACCAAAGTTTGTAGGCCTAATCAATGACGTGGTTGCATGGTAACCACCTTTTCTATACAAAAGCTTGTGTACAGCTGTATACCAACAGTTTTATAATCTTAACTTATGATTGCTTTTGCTAGCATTTGTCTTCTTTTCTGGAAGCTTACTGAAGTTTCTACCTCAAGGCAAATGCACAAACAGATATATTTCTTCGCTTGCACTTATGTGTGGTTTAGTTAATGTGACACATCTTGTATTATGGTACATACATAAGGCATGTACTGTCATTACTGTTTGAAACTTAACACTAATGTTGCTTAATGTTTAACATTGATGTTGCTCAAAGTGAGAGGTGATTCTAGGGTTAAAAAAAATTGTTCATATTTGTTGATTACTTTATTTATTTATTTCATTCATGCAAGGACATTTTGTAATGGTACATGATAATTTAAATTATGAACAGGAAGATTTGTTCATATAATTGATCTTTAATGGATTTTTTTTTTCGTTGCAAAGTCCTATTTCTTGGTATCTGGGATGTATTTGCAAGCCTTGATACATCAGTGAAAAGGAAGAGAAAAACAGTTATAATACTTTATTACATTACATTATTTATGCCCAACTGTGCTATAACATGGGGGTGGGGGGTTGCCCCCTAAGGGCCCCACCCCATTTGTGTCTTTGGATTTTGTTTTAATTTGTTGCTAAGTAATTGCCTGGGATTGTTACTGGTATACTGCAGCAATATAATAACCTGTTAAATAAATTTGTTCTCTGTAAACCCCATAGCAAAAGTATGTGTAACGTGAGTTACTGATATGTTTACCTTTAAGTTTTCATAGAACACAAAGAAAATGGACTTATGATTCATGTCATTTGTGTATTCATAATTGATGAACCAAGGTATGATGCCATATCAAACAAATCATTCTGAAAGGTCAGAATTATAAAATATCACAAAACTATTCCCAATCATGATTTTGCATGTGTAAACCCTATGGCAAATGTAAGCGTAACGTCAGTTACCGTCATGCCTTCACTGAAATTGGCATGGTGCTAAAAGGAATATATCTAAAGTGCACATTATTTTGCACACCTGTTCCTAAGAACCTAGGTGTATTGCCATATTAAACACATAAAGGCTAGAAGTCAGGGACATGAGATATTTCCATTTAAATCTACACCATAATTTCCCATGTCCTTTTTCCGTAACGTCAGTTACTGACACATTTTCACTTGCTATGTGATAAGAAATGCAGTTTGAGAGAAAAACTTTCCACCTATTTCTTCATTCTAATGAACTCATTCATCAATGCCAATTGCAAGCCCCAGGTGCTTTCATTTACAAAACTACAACTTAAAAAAATTTCATGAAAATCCTTACGCGTAACGTCAGTTACCGTGGAATTGCCCTTTAGTGGTGCTTCTCGGCATTATATTATCCACCTGACACAGCAAAAGCAGTATTTGACAATAATAAATAGAAAAGTATTTAATACATTAAATGCAAAATAATGAAATTTACTGATGTTTTTCAAAGTGCTAAGTCATTACTGTATGATGGATCATCCTTCTGAATTCTGGTCACCTGGTCTATGCCAGTTCATTCTTTTTTTACTTTGTTTAAACATGACTGATGAATTCCATAAATTGTTACATCAGGCAAGCTTTTGCCTTCTGTCGCTTGAAAGTTGTAGTGGTGGAGTGCCTAATCAATTGAGAAAAAAGAAAGGTCATTTGTACAAATGTGCCCGTGAGCTAACCCGAACTGGCTTGAACTTATCCATACACATCCGGTATCCGGAGGCTGTGTTGGCGTAGCATGGTATCACTCAGCCAGGAATGTCGTGAATCTTTTATCTGATGTCACCCGCATGTCTTCTGAGGAAAGAGAAACCATTCTCTAGTTACAAGCTGCAAATCTATGGAAATAAGGAATTAAAGTCAGGTCTAATGTCAAAATAACACCAGAAATGTCCAGGAAATGTGTTATATTGACTTAAGAAGTACGGTATTCATGTGAGGTAGTTTGATAATCAGCTCTTTGACAATTGCCATGCCCTACAAAGCCATGGAAATATGGTTTGTTGAGTAAAGGCCGCTTTCGTACAGCTTTGCAGATCAATTTGTCAAGTAGAATATATGCTGATCAATCTAAATAGCCAAGTCATCATAGGCAGGTATGCCCTTAGTCCACGTATTAAAAGCATGTGGAAACATTAAGTTGTGACACCAAGCTAACAAATTTCATGATGTTAACTCATTAATCATTTTTTTTTTAGAGCATTATGACAAGGTACATGACAGCTTTCTCAAGGTTCTGCTCATGATCAGTAGATTTGCACCTTTGCTGACCTCTTTAAGGTGCCTCTCTTGTGTGAACAAGAGCTTGTGAAACCATCAGCACACACTTTATTTGTACCTCACATCTGATCAAAAGTTTGCATTGTTCAATGTCCCTATTACTTGTGGAAATGGAATACGTACTCCTTGACTGCTTTACATTCAGCTGGATCACCAACTTGTGAATATCCTGGCAACGCTCTAAAAGAATCTTCTTTTGTAGCTTTGTAGGTTCTCCCAAACACTAGCATGAGGAATGGGTAAGGAATATCATTTTCTCTTCAGGTGTGTCATTTGTTTTTTGAATGGTCAAGTCCCCCTCCAGAGGCAGGTGTATACTGTAAAACATGATATATTCGCGGCATGAAATTTTCGCGAATTGCCACTGGCGTTCAATGCATGTAGTGTAGACAAAAACTTTCGCGTGCATTTTAATTTCGCGAATTTTGGCGCTCGCGAAATTCGCGAAATTAAAATCCCAGCTTTTAATACAGTACTGCTGGCCCTCCTTACAAGGTGAAGGCTGGTAAATGTCAAGCATCTTTTGTCCATGTGGTCTGAGGAAAGAGAAACTGTCCTGTAGTCATGAATACATGCAAATTTTAATGAAATAAGGAATTAAATTCAATTGTAATATCAAGATAACTCTATGAATTTCCCTGGATGTGCTATTAACTTTAAAAAGTATTCATGTGAGGTAATTAAATTATCAGCTCTTTGATGGTTGCAATATCCTACAAACCCATCGAAAACATAGTTTGTGTGATAGGGCTAATTGACCAGTGTACCATATGTGATAGGACATTCTAGCTTGTCAATTTGTTTCATGACACCATGCTGATCAAATACATAAATAGCCAAGTCATCATAGACAGGTGTGATATGTCTATAGTCCTCGTAAGCATGTGAAAACATTACTAAGAACTTTGTGACACCGAGTTAATGTATTTTCATAATTCTAATAAATTATTGTTGCTATTGTAGGGCATACAAAGATGGTAGGTGACAGCTATCTCAGATCTGTTCAGTAACTTTTGTCATTCATGACTCCTTAGTTGCTTCTCTTGTGTGGAACAAACAGGTTTATGAGCCCATCTGGGGCCCGTTGCATGAAAGTTACAATTATGGTAACTTTGCCATCCAGTGGTAACTCCCATGGAATTCTTGATTCTGATTGGCCGTTGAGTATTGTTACAGTACCATGGTAGTTACCATTGGATGGCAAAGTTACCATAATTGTAACTTTTATGCAATGGGCCCCAGGACACACTTTAATACCTTGTACCTGATTAAAGTTTACATTGTTTGATTGCCCATAAAAGTTAACACTAGAAAGGGGATGCATACAGTGCTTGACAGCTTTTGCACCTGGTAGGTGGATCAGCAACCTGTGAGTTCTCTGTCCATGTGCTAAAAGAATCATCTTATTGTAGCACTGTAGGCTCTCCACATCTAGTGGGAGGAATGGGTTAATGGGTGTATTTGGATGCTCAAGTGCATGGTCATAGTCAGGTGTGATACTGCTAGCCCTCCTAACTAGGTGAAGTCAGGTAAATGTCAAGAATCCCTTGTCCATGTGGTCTGAGGAAATAGAAACCATCCTGTAGTCATAACCTGCAAATCTATGGAAATAAGAAATTAAATTCAGCTTTAATGTCAAAGTAACTCTAGAAATTTCGCTATCTACTATTAACTTTAATAAGTATTAATGTGAGGTAGTTTGATTATCAGCCCTGTGACAATTGCCATGCCCTACAAAGCCTTGGATGGTTTGTTAAATTATGCTTTACCATCTGTGATAGTACAGGTTTATATGCTGAATCAGTTAAATATAGCCAGGTCATCATAGGCAAACATACATTTATGCCCTATAGTCCACGTAAACATGTGAAAACATTACTAAGTTGTGACACCAAGCTAACAAATTTCATATTACTATAATCATTGTTTGTTTGTTTGTTTGTTGTTGTTGGTTTTTTTTTTTTTTGGGGGGGGGGGTTGTAGGGCATAATGGTAAGGAACACGACAGCTTTTTGATAATTCTCTACTCAGTAGATTTGCACCTTTGCTGACCTCATTATGGTGCCTTTCTCGCGTAGAACTAGAGTTTGTGAAACCGTCAACACACACTCTATTGATACCTCACATCTGATCACAAGTTTGCGTTGTTCAATGTCACCATTACTTGTGAAGCTTATAATTCCCTGTAAACAAGCAAAAAGTATCTTCTTTTGTAGTGTTGTAGGCTCTTCCAAACACTAGAAGGAGGAATGGGTAAAGAATCATTTTCTCTTCAGGTGTGTCAATAATTTTTTGAATGGTCAAGTCCTCATAGGCAGGTGTATATACTGCTAGCCCTCCTTACAAGGTGAAGGCAGGTAAATGTCAAACATCTTTTGTCCTCGTGGTCTGAGGAAATAGAAACCATCCTGTAGTCATAACCTGCAAATTTAGGGAAACAAGGAATTACATTCAGATTTAATGTCAAACTAACTCTAGAAATATCCCTATGTGCTATTAACTTTCCTAACTTAGTATTCATGTGAGATAGTTTACTTAAATCAACTCTTTGATGATTGCAATGTCCCACAAAACCGTGAAAACATGGTTGGTGTGATAGGGCATTTTAGTTTGTCAATTTTTTTTTTCAGGACACCATGCTGACCAAGTTCATGTAGGCTGTCTTTACACTGAGTCAAAAACAGGGAAGTGGTCTGAGAACCAGGCTACTAACAGCTAAACGGCTTTTTACACTTGTAAATTTTTGCTTAGTCCCGTACCAACTGTGGGGCTAAGGGGGGGGGGGGGGGGGGCCTTAGCCCCACTGTTGGTACGGGACTATCCTTAGCCCACTTTCTGTTTACACTCGTTTTTGCCAAAGTGGGCTAGCCCCACCGATAGTCCGGTACTATCTGGCCCTGCAAAATAGCAGGGTTAGCACCACAATTGCGGTGCCAAGCAAGTTAGTGTAAACAGAACGAAAAAATAATCCTGGGCTAAGCGTCGGAGACGAAGTCCGACCCTCACTGACCAATCAGAAATGAGGTAATCAAGTGCTGCCGGTGCGTGCGTGTACATGTACAGTACACAGCGTGATCATGAATATTCATGTGGTTTGGAAAGTCCGGGGCTATAAGAAATACGAGTGTAAAAAGGTCAGTTTTCTCCTTAGCCCCGGACAAGAGATAGTACGGGACTAATTGGCAAGTGTAAAAAGCTGAAAAAATTGGTACAGGACTAACGATAGTCCTGGGACAGAGAAAGTCCGGGGTTAAGAAACACAAGTGTAAAAAGGGCTTAAGCAAGGTAGAGTGGTAGGGAAGTGAGTGAATGGGAGATTGCTGTTTCAGGGGGTTAAAGGGATCTAAAGTTTTGGTTGAGACCTAATTTCAGGTTTCTAACACTGTTTTGGTGAGATAATGAGTAATCTCTTATGAAATATTAAAGGATTGTAATTCCATGAGGAATTCAACATTTCTTTGCTGAAATCGGTTTCAAAATGGCTGAGATATCCAAAACAAAGCTATTCTAGTAAAGTGGATAGAACCCACCTTTTATTACGATCGCTTTGTTTTACTTTTTTTTTTGTTTTTTAGATATTTCAGTCATTCAAAACCTGATTTTCATCAAATAAACTTTGAATTCCTCTCAAAATGGTATGCTCTGTCATATTTCATCAATGTTGTGTTGCTATCTTGCAAAAAGTTAAAAGCCAAATTCTCATTTCCGTCAATACTGACTGAGTCATCCCTTTAACAGAGAGGTGGGTCTGGTATAAACCACTGAAATGTTGGATGGCCTTGACCAGGGATGTGAGTCTCACCTCCCTGCCCATAGTCTTGTTGTGCACACATACTCCAGTTCACTGGAGGACCAATATACATGTACCATATTACAAAGTCTCTGTACTTAGATCATCTTGAGCATGCTTGTTGATTACAGTGGCATTTTTCATCAAACCCTTCCCCTGATCTTAGACCTCAGAATACATTTGTAAATAGTATTTGTATATACTGATTAATCTAATTTGCCCCTTGATCACCAGCTGCACCAAGTGGTATGTAGTACCTTTGATGTACACAGGCCTTCCCATAAAGTGAACCATTCAATGAACTATTTCTTGAAAAGAACATTAACATCTATCCTATATTCTAATATCTCAGATACATAGTTGTATACAAATGATGATTTTCTTTATTCACTTTCTTCCAAAAGAGGGAACTTTGTAATCCCATACTGCACAGACACATATTATGGGCCCACTCAATGTCAATAATCTGAATCATCGTGACATGTTTTTCAACATGGATAGTAGGATACATTCTTGGTATTTTATTACTATTTTTTAATGTTTCAGTTATTCAAAACCTGATTTTCATCAAATAAACTTTGAATTCCTCTCAAAATGGTATGCTCTGTCCTATTTCATCAGTGTTTTATTGCTATCTTGCTAAAAGTTAAAAGCCAAATTCTCATTTCCATCAATGCTGACTGAGTCATCCCTTTAACAGAGAGATGGGCCTGGTATAAACCACTGAAATGTTGGCTGGTGAGTCTCACCTCCCTGCCCATAGACTTGTTGTGCACACATACTCCAGTTCACTGGAGGACCAATATAACTATGTGCATGTATTACAACTGTACTTAAGGATCATTTTGAGCATGCTTGTTAACTCTTTACATGCCACGTTCGCACGTCCGACTCAGTCGACGGCGTGCCAACTTCGCATATTCTGCTCAACATACAAAGCCGCCAAAACCGATCAATAAATCGGCGAATCGATCACTGCTAATCCCGTGGCACAATGAAAGCGTTTCTCGTGTTTTTGTTTCTCTCATATACGGCTTGCATTCTATGTGGTGATTGACTATCAAGCCGTGTTCCCAACTAGATTTGCTCGTACATTCTAAGTTACTGTCACGGTTTTACGTGCAAAAGTCATGCCTTTAGAGTAATGTAGCAAGTGGTCATTTAAAAGAAAATTGAAAATAGATTCGTCATATAATTTATATCCAAACAAAGCTTGGCATTCCTCTTTAACTTTGGCTGAGCACTATTATGCCCATCTTAACAGAAATCTGTAGAATTTATACACATTGGAAAAACAGAATTCCTTCTCAAAGCATGACTACCTTCCTGTCTCAGAATAACGTGGCACACAGGGGGTTTCCACTGTGGCACATAAAGAGTTAATCAAAGCACCCATTTCTCACCAAACCCTTCCCCTGATCTTAGACCTCAGAATACATTTATAAGTAGTATTTGTATATAAGATGCTGATTAATTTACTAATTTCCCCCTTGATCACATACAGTTTTCTGTATACCAGCCACCCTGAGTGGTAAACAATGTGCCAGGTAGTAACTGTATGTTACACAGGCCTACCCATAAAGTGAACCATTCAATGAACAATTTCTTGAAAAGAACATTAACGTCTATCCCATATTTTGATATCTCAGATACATAGTTGTATTTATATACAAATGATGATTTTCTTTATTCACTTTCTTCCAAAAGAGGGAACTTTGTAATCCCATACTGCACAGACACATGGGCCTACTGAATGTCAAAAATCTGAATCATCGTGACATGTTTTTCAACATGGATACATTCGGGGTATTTTATTACTTCCGTATTACATATTTGCTTAATGATCCATGTCCACAATCTCTACTTTTTCGTAGGAAACTGTTTTTCCATTGCTGATTGAACTCTTTATGCATGTAGGCCTACGTGCCACAGAGTAAATCACCTTTTTTTTTTGTGCCACATACTCAGTGAGCTAGCATGTGCAGTCATGCTTTGGGAAAATATTCTATCAGAATCATATAGGTTTGTTTGTAAATGTTATTGAAACATAAGGACATAATAAGCAAAGATCTGGGGCATATGACAAGCTTTGCTTTGATCATGAATTATCATGGAAATTTATGATTATTTTTCATTAGAAGGACCAGTTATAGCAGCATTGTTATAGAGCCATTATATGACTTTAATTTGCAAAAAGTATAGTGACTGAAATTTATAATTTACTTGCAAATCTAGTAGGGAACATTGCTTGATAGTCAGTTAGGGTGGATAGGGTGGGGGGCATATTGGGTGCACACGGCCTCTCTTTATATTTTGTCAAAACAACAGAAAATTAAAAAATGGGACTTTTGATTCGGTAAAAGCACCTCCCCATTACGAAACTCCAAGAATCCCCCCGTAAGTCACCACATACATGTAACATGCAAACTACTCGTGCACAGGAATGGAATCGCAAAAATTGCTTTTAAGTTATATTGCAGTAGCATTTGAAGATCAATTGGTCAGTTTGGGCAAGTTTGTGATTTGTGCAGAACTTGTCACGCCATCGACTGAATTTGCGTGCAGAAGTGGCACATTAAGAGTTATTTTTGTAATGCATAATTATACTGCTACAGGCTTGTATATTGGCACATTTATATTGTACTTTAGCCCAGAGCTTTACTCTTTGCGCGGATATGTTGTATCATACATTGATTTTTTTTTTTTGAAAGAAGGTAGCTGGATTGAATGCATAATCATAAAGTAGCATGAAGGCATTATGTGCACCTATATTGTACAGATTGTATGACCACATGTATGTTTTTTATTGTTTTTCTGTAATTTTTATTTGATTTGTATAATTTCACATGATAATACATTCATCTTGAATGTATGAACACAATAAGCAATAAACAATATTGGTTTTGAAAAAAATGTACACACACACACACACACAACCATATAGACTATTCATGAGCTCACAAGATTACTGAGCAAGTGGTAAAAGAGATTGCCCAGTTTCAATCACAGAAGCTCAAAATTTTCAAGGCTACATCATTTTATCTTTGGAATGCTTTCCTTTTTTAATTCAGCAGATCTGACCACATCAGTATAAAAACAAAATAAGAAATGACACCTGGTGCATTGTTAGGGATTCATGTTGTTTTTGTTGTTGTTGTTGTTTTTTTTTTGGGGGGGGATATAATTGTGTCAGAAAATATGACCTTAATTCATTCATTAACAAGAATTTTCAAATTTCATGTTGACACTACAGGATAACTTACATAACCTTAAAGCGACAGTATAGTTTTGGGTGATATTGGGCTTCAGATTTCGAAGTTCTTTTGTGAGATGATGAGTAGCATCTTATGAAATATGAAAGAGCATGTGATTTAAGAGGAATGCAAAGATTATCTGATGAAAAATGCATTTTGAAATGGGTCTAGGGCATTTACTCAATGGGCACGATTAAAACAGACCCTTCCCCTGACCCAAACCTAATCCTGATCCTGAACATAATCCCAACCCTAACCAAAACTCTAAATCCCAAAACTACCCCTAACCCTAGTCTTTATTCTAACTTTACCACCAACCAGTGTGTGTGTGTGTGTGTGGGGGGGGGGGGGGGGTAACAGGTAATTGCCCTGATACATTTGAAATGGCTGTGATATTCAAACCAAAGGGATCCTAATCAATGGTTGAACCCACCTTCCTTATAGGATTGCTTTATTTTACTTTGTTTTTGGATATATATCAGCCATTTCAAAACCAATTTGAATCAAAGAACCTTAGATTTCCTCGTAGAATTGTATGCTCTGTAACATTTCATAAGTGGTTTTGCAGTACTATCATACAAAAAGTTGAAAACTCAATCCTCAATGCTATAGGGTCCACCATCCCTTAAATTACATTTTGGATGCAATTTGGCTTCATGGTGCCTGACCCTACGAAAAATCCAGTCATTTGCATTGAGTTGTCTGAGTATTCATAAATTATGACTTAGCAGCATAGTGATTGCATCTACTCTGAAACATGGCAAGGTTAATGGTTAAGGTTAGGATTAGAAATAGAAATTAAGGGTTCGCTAATGAACATAATTATGAGGTACAATCAAATCTGTAGGCTTTTCTTCGCATGTTACATTTTTTGTTCTAAGAGGAAATAGGTCCGAAAATCCTTAGATATGATCATAAAATGTCCATGCGAGTATACAGTACTTGGGCAGGTGTCTATGATGGGAAGTGCGTGTTGTAGCAAAATCAGTCCATCCTCCTTGTCAGTGGTCAGCAAGTCTGCTCTTGTGTGTATAACAAAAAAAAAATTGTATACAATATTCATCATGAGGGAAATATACAGCTCTAAGAACCAATATATTAGGCCTATATTGTCCTGTACCTATATTTGTTGATAGAAAACATGCACACGTTTTAATACACAACTATACAACCACCAACAAATGGGAGTGTCAAGCTGTTCTTCTTATCTGGAAAATGAAAGGTGACATGATCTTAATTTCTTCACTATATTTTGAACAAGATGAAAAATATAGGGCCTAAACTCCAGAAAAATGCATTGTATGCAATGACTTTTAAAGGGGCTGTACAGTAGGCCTACTGGTTGAGGTGGCTGGGATTCATGTTTTTACATTCCTAAGTGAGATAATGAGAAACCTCTTATGAAATATGAAAGCGAGAGCATAAAATTTTGAGAAGAATTCAACTTATAGGCCCATTTGATGACAATTGGTTTTCAAACGGCTGAGATATCCCAAAAGCGATAAAAATGAAAGACTACAGGCCTGGCTTTTATTAGGATCTCTTTGTTTCACCTCGTTTTTGGATATCTCAGCCATTTCAAAAGTGATTTTCATCAATAAACTTTGGATACCCCTTTGAATGGCATGCTCTTTGATAACTCATAACTTGTAGATTGGTTTCTGAATATCTCGCAAAATGTTAAAAGCTAGAATGTATGCAAAATGTTAAAATGTGCCTCGACTAGAACTGTACAAACCCTTTTCAATAATTATCAATCTGTACTTTTACTGATGTGTATCAGATGACCAGACATCTTTCTCTTCTCAATGGTGATGGAAGTAATCTCCTCATCAACACTTTCTCTTTGAAAAGGAATGATGATCACTCTTTTTCAATATAGGCCTACCATACGAGAATATCTTTAGCAGGTACCCCAGTCATTTTGGCCAGCGGAAAAATATATTTTTTCACTATTTTCCATATATTTTTTTGCTATTTCATCATTTCATGATATATTTTTTGGCTATTTTCTTTGAAAATAGTCTAAAAATCACACTATTTTTCTGCTATTTTTCCCACCTTCCCAACAAGGTGGACTGTTTTTTTACTATTTTCATTCACAAATAGTGGAAAAATAGCTCTATTTTTTAGCTATTTCAATTTTTCTTCCCCTTCATGTGCTATTTTTAAACTATTTTTTGGATACCACTAATCTTCTGCTATTTTCCTTGAATTTCATGTACTATTTTTTAACTATTTTTTTGTCTCTAATTATATTTAAAAGACGATTAAACTATTTTCTTGCTATTTTTTGCTCTCTCATCTCCTTCACTTTTTGTTTCTGCACTATTTTTTAGCTATTTTTATGCTATACACACATTCGATTTTTTTTTAACATAGAAAGGGTCTAACCTACAGTAAATTTTACCAGTATTTGCAAAATCGGCTGACAAACTCTCTCGCTCGATCACTCCTGGGGAGTGTTTCATCAACGTTTGTCGGCGCTGACAACTTGAATCACGATATCACCATAGTAACAGTCATGGTGACCATGCAGAACATCTCGGCCAATCAAAACCAAGGATTTTGCTGAAACTGGTCAGTGCCGACAGTTGTCGTGCGGCGCTGACAAACGTTGATGAAACACCCCCTGGATGGTACATGTTTCATCAATGTTTGTCAACGCTGACAAACGTTTATGAAACACCCCCTAATTCCTTTGAACGCCACATTGTATTCATGCGTACGTGTGTAAGTACACGGGGATGTGAGCAAACAATACTTGTATAAAGTACTTTTGTATGCGATTAGCGGTTTTGTACAGTGTATGTAATCCTATTGCTACACACATGAATGGAAGATCGGGTTATTGAAAGTTCATCAAGCCAGACCCTAGTATATGTCACAATTACGTAAACAAAGTTGTCGGCAAAATTTATTTATAAATCAATCTACTAGGATTATAATTATTCAATGATGTTTATCACAAAAATGAATGCGAAAAGTCATATTTTGATGGTCATTATGCAAGTCATGACGGCCATCCAGACATCGAACGTGACTGGCATCAACCGTGTGGTTTCAACAGGCGGAATTATTATCAGACAGTAATCTTACCATTGCAAGCATAATGCGGCTTCACTTTGTTGATTTACGAAAATAATAAAATGCAACATCTATTCACTACGGAATAAAGCATGTAAAAACCTTGAACAGGATCACAGACTCTTGAAAATAAGCACGTAGTAACTCATTGTATCCCGTTCCCCGCAGCTTCCGGAGCGCCGTATTGAAGTGTACACAGAACAATAGAAAACTGTATGAATGCGATTCATCGGCGTGTATTGTACGATGAAAAGGAGATCCGGAAATGAGGCTCGTTCGTACAAAAGATTACGGAGAAAATCTTTACGAAAATATATTGAGCATAAAAAATATTAATACAAATTATTAATAATATTTGATATCACAACGTATATTTTTACAATTTAGCGCCCAAAATTAATGACAACAAATTATTGTGGTCATAAACAGGAGTAAGATGTCCGTGCGCATGTTGTTTTTGTTGTAGCTGATGGCCGTTAGACAGTGAGCGGTTTATCATGCGCATATCGTATCGCGCCGTTATTTGATTTGCGCTGTTCATTTCAAACTGCGGCGGCCGAACGGACGTGTACAACACAAGCTTAGTTGCTCTTTACATATAGTACAATAAGGGCCTAATATTTGTGAAATGGCAAGCAAACGACGCAAGAGAATAAGATCAGGAACTGCTCCTTTTGGACTCGAAAAAGGTTGGTGAATTCAACTTTTATAGAACTAGAAGACTATATAGATCTACTGTATTAACTAGACTTACCGTAGGTAGCTAAAAATAGCAGCAGAGATTTGCAATGGCTGCCCTGCTCGCTCGATCCGTTCCGAGCTCTCGATCTGCAAGGTTTAGCTCTCACACCCATCGGCCTGACCACACAGTGAATGCCCTGATAATCACGGCTCTAACGTTATCACATCACATCACATCACATCTGATACGGAAGTAGAGGACTGGTCCTGTAGTATTCCGGTCTCAACATAATATAATCATCTTCAACTTTGTTGCTTTATGTGCGTTGAGGAGCAGAGGTTTTGAATTTTTCCCCCCTCCAATGTCTGTCTAATAAATCTTTGAAATTATTAATCGAAGAAGCTTCAACAACATTAGCAGGCAATCTGTTCCAGTCGGCAACTACTCTCTGGCTGAAAAATGTACTTCTCAGTTCTAATCTTGAACGTTTGGTGAAGAGCTTGTATCTATGACCTCTTGTTGATGAGTGGATGGCTGGTTCGAAAAACATGTCACCAGAAATCCCCAACTTTCCATTGAGCAATTTATAAACAGTAATCATGTCGCCTCTTCGTCTCCTGTAGTATAATGAGTGTAGGTTGAGTTTTTCCAGGCGTTGTTCATATGGCAAACATTTGAGTTCAGGAATCATACGAGTGGCTCTTCTCTGCACTCTTTCAACTTAGTCAGAGTCCATTTTATATCTCAAGTGCCATAAAATGTTGCCATACTCCAAATGAGGTCGAACCAGAGATACGAACAAAATAGGAAGTATTTCTATCGTCATTTGTGAGAATGTCCTGTGTATAATCCCAAGTGTTTGATTTGCCTTTTGGACAGCTGCTGAGACATGTTGATGGAAATTTAATTCTTCATCTATTATAATGCCAAGGTCCTTTTCCTGCTTGGTTGCTTCCAACTCTACACTATTCATTCTGTAGTTTTCCCTTGGGTTATTTTTTTCCAATATGAAGAATCTTACATTTACTAACGTTGAAATCAAGTTGCCATCTTTTACTCCATTCATCAACAGGGATCGAAATTGCACTGCACAGCGAATTTTTTACTTTGGGTTTGGCTTAATTACTTTCCATCCCGCTGTGTGTACTGACAAAAAGAAAAGGTTTTTACTTACTATGGATAGACCTGCGCAGACACTATGTACGGTATTCGTCATATAACAAAGTAAAATGTTAGTGTTAGATTCTACCCGTAACTATGTTAGAATCTAACAAGTTAACGTTAGATCTAGACAACATAGAAATTAAGACTGTTAAACTTAACAGTTGAGTTACGTTAGAACCATTTATAGCAATGTGAAACTGTGTGAAAGAGTGTTTGCATTAACTCATAACCATTGATAACTGGTAGACAAAACTAACATGTTAGGCCTAACGTTAGAAACTTTATTCACAAGGTCCTGCAACTTCGTGTACGTGTGATCTTTAATTGAAAGTCTGAACTGATTCCAAATTGGAAACGAAACCATTTGGATTTCATTTGCAGAATGCCAGAATTTAGAGAGGAATAATGCCCACGGTTAACGTTAGAGCTAGCCACGTAGTTTTAAATTGGCTACCGCGTTAGACCTAACGTTACACTCACACTTTAGAAAACAGTGACTCTTGTTGTTCTATAGTATTTGAGTGTTATCGAACACGGTTATGACAAGTGTTACAACTTATTTTTAGATACAACAAAGACCAAAGTAAAAATTCAGGCGCAGCCTCATCAATTCATCATCTCTGTGTACTATTTTTTTTTTTTTTTTTGTTTATAGACGTCTATATTTGTTTGGTTATAACAAAATTTTAAGAGATAGAACTCTAACATTATTTTGTTGCTGTTTCTTATTCATCAGAATCAATGATAGATTGACTGGCTGATGCATCGAGAGAAGACTTGAAGTCCATCTATGAAAACTGACCGTCGATCATACTGTTCATTCCTTTCTTGGGTACCCGGTACCGGTACATCTGCATAGTACATGCATGCAGCGCTGATTAACGTCAATACGTGTATGGCATCCTCCTAGCTGAATTCTTGGGCGAAGAAGTCGATGCTCTGATGTCCTGCTTTTTTTCTCGGCTTAATTCTCCATGTCATCAAGGGGAAGGTATTCCTCTTTTATTGTTATTATTTTTGTTTTTGTTCAACCTATAGGGTGGCCCCTGAGGGGTTTGAGCATATTGTCTGCAAGATACCATAAATGTTTGTGCAACATGCTCAAAAACCAGCAGCATGCTATGAGCAACATCCTCAAAATAAGTCGAATTTTGGCAACATGCTCAAAATAAAATGTAATCAACAGGTGAAAGTGAAGCATGTGTGCAAATATTGAGAAACATCAAACTACTAAAGACAATTTGTGCATAAAACATGATATGGAGCGTTGAATGTAATGGGCTTCGCCTATATGTGACAGGTAGAAGTTAAAATGACTGTAAATTCTTTTAAAAACTTTAAAAGTACACCGTGTCTTTGAACAGCATCTCACATGCACCTCAGAGTGATGAAATGACCAATAGTTGTAGCAATCTAATCCCATTCTTTACATGTTACAGTGTTGCATGGTATATATCCTGTGCAAGAACTACTGTTATGAGATGATAATAGTGCATTGAATAAATGTTCTATTCATTGCAGGAACAATCTTCAACAAGAAAATTCTCATGGCTCTCGGTTGCGAAAGGACATCCCAACGCTCTACAATGACAAAGCTACAGCACACTACCCAAGCTGTATCAGACCTCGTGCAAAGCGTCCAACAGAAGTTGTGCTGGAGCTTCCTGCCTATATATAGTCTTGGACATTAAAAGTTCAAGAACAACTTTCATAGCACAAGTGTGCATACATGCTCTCATTTCAGGACTGTTGGTTGCAAGATAAGGTTTTAATGTTGTTTCGTTCCCCACCCCCATAGGTAGGCCCTGTTGTTCAGTGCTCCTGGTGTCACTGAAGTCCAAAGCTTTCATGTATTATCTAAGCTATACATACATCTGTATTTTTATGTACATGAAACATGTCAAAATTTCACTGTATTTGATATTCAATTTAGAATTTTGTAGGTGTTATCATATCTCTAAATCATGTGACTGGCAATACAGTAAGCCGTATGTACAGCCACCGTGCTGTACATGAAGCAATAAACCTACTTTTCAATTGTCATAAGTAATTAACTTGAACAAATGTGCATTCTTTGTCTTACAACATTGTATAATTTGTTTACTGAGGTTCAGTACACTGTCTTCTTTGATTTGTTTAACCTACATTTCTGCAATTCTTGGGAAATAATGTGGTATCTGTATGGTACATGTACCTTGTACTCTCACTTTTTTTCTTTACTCTATTTTCATATATATTTTAGAGCGAAGCTATTTTTATTTCCTGGAAAAAAATATGTGCAAAATATATTTTTTTGCTATTTTCCACTGATTTTCAGGCTATTTCTAAGCTACTTTTTTCCTATTTTGGACGGGAGAATAATCCTTTCTTGGTCTATTTTTTGACTATTTTCATGTCTATTTTTTGTCTATTTTTATGTTCCAAAACATATAAGGTAAAAATATATTTTTAACCTATTTTTTTCACTATTTCCATTATATTTCTGAGCTATTTTCTCACTATTTTTCAAAGCAAGGAAATAGTAAGAAAATATATTTTTTGCTATTTTTCACTGATTTTCAGGCTATTTCTAGGCTATTTTTTTCCTATTTTGGACGGGAGGATAATCCTATCTTGGACTATTTTTTTACTATTTTCATATCTATTTTTTTTACTATTTTCATGTCTATTTTTAGTCTATTTTTATGTTCCAAAACATATAAGGTAAAAATATATTTTTATCCTATTTTTCTTACTATTTTCATTATATTTTCAAACTATTTTCTCCATATTTTTTCAAGTGTGGAAATAGTAAGAAAATATATTTTTGGGGTCTATTTTTGTTATATTTTCTCTCTATTTATAAACTATTCTATTTCGACTGGGGTAAACTGGTATAATGAAGCTATGTGGAGCGTACAGACCTACATTCTCTTGATCCTTTTGCATATCTCTGATGGGGTTTATGTTTGATGTATATCCAATGAACAACAAATATTTGCATATGTAATGGCAAAACTGTACCATTCTTTTATATGGGATCTTTGAAACCATCCTGCTCTTGTACCTCGGTACTATATTGGGACCATTGTGAGGGGTATGAAGGTAATCTTCCTGACTGGTTTGGATCACCTAGTTTTTATAGCACCATAGGAGGAACCATGTATAGTATTCCCTTCCACTACGGTGTAAGATTAGACTGACTGGCACACCCTGTCTGTGCATGAGGCTTATGCAAATATTAACAGGGATCTTTAAAATGTGACTGTTGCACTTGGGTTGTTGTTTTGTTTTTTCAAATGTGAAGCTACTTGTGCCTATGAAACAACAACCCTACAGTTTTGGTGATTTATCAACACAACTGTTGCAAGGGCAAAACGAGAAAAAAAAAAAAACAGTTGGTCTGAGAACCAGACTACTAACAGCTAAACGAGCGTGTACCAGAGAGTGGTAGGGAAGTGCAGTGAAAGAATAAGAGATTGCTGTTTCACCATGAAGAATGTTGGCTGGCCTTGACCAGGGATGTGAGTCTCACCTCCCTGCCCGTATGCTTGTTGTGCACACATACTCCCAGTTCACTGGAGGGCCAATATACTGGAGGGCTTTTGAAGAAATGCAGGTCACAATCACAGTAATACTAGGGAGGTGGTGGACATTAGAATAATGGGTTTATCTCAAGCATGCATGTGCTTGTATTTCTCATGTATACCTTTCCCTACTGTAAGACATCAAAATAATATTCCCAAATAGTAATTTCAAGCAGTATTTGTATGTATATGATGCTGCTTCTAATTTGCTCCTTGAACATAATAAACTGTAATAAGTCAGCTCAGCTCCAGTAGTATCCTGTACCCCAAAATTGTAAAAAAAAAAAATACTTTTATAAGACAAAGTGCTGAGTTGATGGAACAGATTATCCATGTTATCAAAATAATGGGAGCCCGTATACTATAGAAACAAAGGGCTTTCTTTTGTAAATGTAATTTGTACTCAATAAAGAGCTATCTTCCCCCAAACTATATTACAATGGGAAATACACAGTAGGCCTATGTGGAAGTACAAGTGAATTACAAAGAATAATATGTTAATATATTTAATATTTTTTCCTATAAAGATTCCTATCCAAATTAACACCAAGAAATTTGATGGAATCCGTTAGCTCAAGTAATATAGATTCAATTGAAAACTACCATAGTGTGAGCATGAGTGTGGAGCATCCCAAATACCAATCCATACGAAAGGGGGTACACCATTCTCCTGATCCTGGTCTTATTACTACAGACCTGTCAGTCTGACCTGATGTGTATGGTGAATCCATTATTCATGATTATTTTATGAAGCACCTTGACATTAATGATCTAGAGTATACAGTATGTACATGTATATGGTGTTTATTCCAATTGTGCACATGTTCTCTTCAACAATTGCATGAAGCTTTTGTCAAGAGTCCTTGACAGTGGTGACAGTTCTTCTGAAGACAAAGGCTTTTGATTGTGTCTCCTATAACAGGATTCCTGGCATTAATGAGAATATGTTGAGCTGGATTGAGGGTTTTCTCTCTCATAGGATGCACATTAAGTGTCGCTGTCCACGGTGGGGCGACAACACCCCGTATCTACAAAATGTCAAATGTTCAGGAGAGCCAAAAAACATGGTGGCCAAAACACTGTGGCGAATGGGAGAACCTTTCCTTTGACATACCCTGGTGGCTTCATTTTTGGAGTAAGACAGTTAGGATTATTAGACCATTAATCTAAAAAAAGTCATTTTCACCAAAATTGCAGATACAAGGTCTTGCCACCCCAGTGACGAATTATGCTAGTTCATACATTACAAACAAAATGTAATGTAGGCCCTGCATGCATGCATGCAGACATGCCAAGTTTCTCAAGTGCCTGCGATAGAGGAAGAAAAGTGATAATAGGTGGGAGAAGGGTGTTCCCGCTGTTAGGGGACTTTTTTTTCTGTTTTGAATTAGAAATTGTGCATGTTGGTAGTACATAGTATGCAATAATTTTTCTTGCATATAATTCCAAGGAGGAGCTCACCTACTACATCCTTGGTAATTCTCATCTACTGTATATGATGTGGAAGATCTTGGTAATTTCTGGCCTAAATTGTGGTCAAAGGTGAATGAGTTTAAAATATGACAAACATATTATTAGAATGGGCAATTTCTAGTGACATCCTTGATAATCTATTATAAGTACTGAATAGCTGTTATTTGTCAGATATATATATTTAAAAAAAGATATTTGTAAGATAAAGCCATGATTGTATATAGGTACCCTTTCAAGCAAATTGAAAAAAAAAAAGAAAGTTCAAACGAAAAAGTTCTCATTAGCAGGCTTATCACCCAATGTGCATTGCATTGATATGTGTTCTTTGTTTTTTGAGAGCATTATTGCTGGGGTGGTAAGACTTACTTAGTCAGCATGATATGCCAAATGTTTCGAGAGGTTTTTATTTCCACGAATTTCGCAAGTCAGGTGCTATTCGCAAAATAAAAGACTCTGATCCTGATATGGATGTAACGCACATGTGTACATTTCTTTATTCAGTACAAAACTCCACCATTATGAATATAACCACTTGCAAAATCGTCGGGAAGTCCCCTTTCATTAAAATTAAGACCTACTAAATAGCCTATATGGTGAATACAGTAGGTCACTGGGGCAAGACTCCAGGGGGTCTGTAAATCACCACATTGTGACACTAATACTTCATAAGTCAATACCACAGAAAAGCTCATTTCAAATTGTACTCTTGACATAAATTATTTTTTTGGCTCAAGTGAGCTATTGCGATCGCCCTTCGTCCGGTGTCCGTCGAGCGTTGTGCGTCGTGCGTCGTCCGTCGTGCGTAAACTTTTGTACATTTTCATCTTCTTCTTGAAAACCCCAAGACCGATTTCCATCAAACTTGGCAGGTAGCATCCCTAGGGGGTAAGGAACTCAATGTGTTAAAATGGGCACCATGCCCCATCCAGGGGGCCCCCAGGGGGGCCCAAACCCCCCAAAATTAAGGAATCTGTAAAAATCTTCTTCTCTAGAACCAGAAGTGATAGAGCTAAGTTAATACTATGAGTTAGTACATTGATGACTGTAGTTTCAAGTTTGTTCATGGCAGAATCAGGGGTGCCCCCCTTGGGACCCAGGGGAGGGGGTGGGGAGGGGTCCTAATGGGGCCTAAATTGTACATTTTCATCTTCTTCTTAAGAACCGCATGACCCATTTTCACCAAACTTGTCAGGTAGCATTCCTAGGGGGTTAGGAACTCAATTTGTTAAAATGGGCACCATGCCCCACCCAGGGGGCCCCCTGGGGGGCCCAACCCCCCCCCCCCCCCAAATAAAAAAATGAAAAAAAAATGAAGGAATCTTTAAAAATAAATTCTCTAGTATCAGAAGTTATAGAGCTAAGATAATACTATGAGTGAGTACATTAATGACTGTAGTTTCAAGTTTGTTCATAGCAGATCCAGGGGTGCCCCTCTTGGGGGCAGGGGGGGGGGAGGTTCAAATAGGGGCCTGAATTGTTCATTTTCATTTTCTTCCTGAAAACCTCTTGATGGCTTTTCGTCAAACTTGGCAGGTAGCATCCCTAGGGGGTCAGGATCTCAATTTATAAAAAATGGGCACCATGTCCCACCCCGAGGGCCCAAGGGGGCCCCAATTCCCCCAAGGAATCTTTAAAAATTTGGGCCCTTATTGTACATTTTCATCTTCTATTTGAGAATGCCTGGTCAAATTTTAGTAGAGCTGTGAATAATTTAGATTAGTGACTGCATGAAAGGTGAACTTGCGATACTCAGGTGAGCGCTGGACCCGCGGGTCTCGTTTTTGCCAATATGATTTCGTGATCTTATAGGCCTACATGTAAAATAGAAACATAAGCAGATTAACACATTACAAAATTAGCAAAAAGATACTTTTACATCTTAAGTGACTTCAATATACTGTATCCTTGAATTGACAGTATAGAGTACAGTATGATTCTTTCCTTTTTAAAAAAGTGGATATGAGATTCATAAGACAAACCTGCTTTTACCTGAAAAATAAAATGGACTACATGAGTACATACTTGCCTATGTAGACTTGAATATACAACTTAAGTTTATTGCCAGCCCTCAAGAGAAAGTGAGCTTCTTAACCCATTCCTCCCGCAATTCTCCAAGCACCTTCAATGCACCCAAATTATCAATATAATTTTTTTTTTGCAGGTTGGCAGAGGAGGACAGGTTGGTAATGGGTTAATAATGTTTGCTATTTTCAGATCAACCACAAATTGAATATAAAGTTTACCAGTAGGGCTGTTTGCAGTTATACCAGACAACCCGTCTTTCCACTTTCTGATCAATAGTCCTCTTCAAAACTAAAGAGAACTTGTTCAGATTCATGAAATTCTTCCTTCGAGATGTTTTATCATTATCATTGTTATTATTGTCATTACTGTTATTATTATTATTATTATTATCATTATTATTATTATTGTTATTGTTAGTGTTGTTATTATTATTATTATTATTAGCCGTAGTATTAGTATTATTAGTATCTTATTCAGCTTTCAATCACAAATATCAATATTACATTTTTCGAAATCAGAACATACACTGGAGTGGTAAGGGTGCACCACGTTGGGCAGCCCGGATCTAAAAAGAGTCAACTAAATGACTTGGGCCCTCACACCATCCTCCCCAACCCACCTGGTGCACCCAAAACAGTCAGTTTACAATATAAAATGATACAAATTTCATTATGAGGTATCAATAAAAAACAAAACTGTTTCTTTGTGTCAAATAAAGATATGTGTAACTACCAATCTTTCTTACTCCATTCAAATATCAGAGGTAATTTTCTACATGAGAAGACTTGCAATATACTTTACATATTGTATTGATATGCCAGCTCTTAAATGGCTAATGACATCAAAACCTGAATCCCACAAGAATTGGAACAATCATCCCCCAGCATTCCCACTGATTCCCACTGATCAGTTACAAGCCATCCACTTTAAACTAGCTCACATGAATACTTCTGGAGTCAATAACACATGCAGACATTTCTGGTGTTATTTTGACATTAGAGCTGAATTTAATTCCTTATTTCCCTGAATTTGCATGTTACGACTAGAGGATGGTCTCTCTTTCATGAGATGACATGGACAAAAGATTAATGACATTTACCTGCCTTCACCTAGTTAGGAGGGCTAGCAGTACATACACCTGCCTGTGAGGACTTGAGTATCCAAATACACCCATTAACCCATTCCTCCCACTATATTTGGAGAGCCTACAATTCTACAATGAGAAGATTCTTTTAGCACATGGACAGAGAACTCACAGGTTGCTGATCCACCTACCAGGTGCAAAAGCTGTCAAGCACTACATGCATCCCCTTTCTACTGTTAACTATTATGGCGAATCAAACGATGAAAACTTTAATCGGATGCAAGGTATCAATAAAGTGTGTCCTGATGGGATCACAAACCCGTTTGTTCCACACAAGAGAAGCACCTAAGGGGTCAGAAATGCACACACACACACACACACACACACACACACACACAAACACACACACACAAGTTACTGAACAGACCTGTGATAGCTGTCATGTACCATTTTTGAACACCCTACAAAAGAAACAATAATTTATTAAAATTATGAAATACATAAACTTGGTGTCACAACTTAGTAATATTTACACCTGCTTACGAGGACTAAAGGTATATACACCTGCCTATGATGACTTGGCTATATGAACTTGATCAGCATGGTGTCATGAAACAAGTTGACATGCTAAAATGTCCTATCACATATGGTACACTGCATTTCAAGCCCTATCACACAAACCATGTTTTTCCAGTTTAGTAGGGTATTGCAAAGAGCTGATACTACCCTACATGAATACTTATTAAAGTTAATAGTCCATAGGGAAGTTTCTCGAGTTATTTTGACATTACAGCTGTATTTAATTCCTTATTTCGCTAAATTTGCAGGTTATGACTACAGGACGGTTTCTATTTGCTCAGACCACATGGACAAAGGATGTTTGATATTTACCTGCCTTTACCTTGTAAGGAGGGCTAGCAATAGATACACCTGCCTAGGAGGACTTGGCCAACTTTAATATTGACACACCTGAAGAGAAAATGATATTGTTTGTTTACCCATTCCTTCTGCTAGTATTTGGGAGAGTCTACTAAGCTACAAAAGAAGATTCTTTTAGAGCGTTGACAGAGAATCAAGTTGGTGATCCAGCTGATGTAAAGCAGTCAAGGATTACATGTATTCCATTTTCACAAGTAAAAGTGACATTGAACAATGCAAACTTTTGATCAGATGTGAGGTATCAATAGAGTGTGTGCTGATGGTTTCACAAGCTCTTGTTCACACTAGAGAGGCACCTTAATGAGGTCAGCAAAGGTGCAACTCTACTGAGCAGAGCCTTGAAAGCTGTCATGTACCTTGTCATAATGCCCTACAAAAGAAACAATGATTATAGCAATATCATGAAATTTGGGAGCTTGGTGTCACAAACTTAGTAATATTTCCACATGCTTACGTGGATTAAAGGCATATATACCTGCCTATGATGACTTGGCTATATTACATTGATCAGCATACATTTTATTTGACAAATCGGTCTGTAAACCTGTACTATCACAGATTGTAAAGCCTTTACTAAACAAATCATATTTTCATGGCTTTTGTAGGACGTGGCAAGTGTAAAAGAGCTGATAATTGATCTACCTGACTTGAATTCTTCTCAAGTCAATATCACGTATGGACATTTTTGGTGTCATTTTGACATTAGAGCTGAATTTTATTCCTTATTTCCATAGATTTGCAGGTTATGACTAGAGGATGGTTTCTCTTTCCTCAGACCATGTTGACAAAGGACTCATGACATTTACCTACCTTCACCTAGGAGGGCTAGCAGTATTTACACCTGCCTATGAGGACTTGAGTATCCAAATACACCCCTTACCACATTCCTCCCACTAGTTTTGGAGAGCCTACAATACTACAATGTATGAGAACATTCTATTAGCACATGGACAGAGAACTCACAGGTTGCTGATCCACCTGTGCAAAAGCTGTCAAGCACCACATGCATCCCCTTTCTACTGTTAACTATTACCGCGAATCAAACAATGCAAACTTTAATCGGGTGCAAGGTATCAATAAAGTGTGTCCTGATGGGCTCACAAACCCGTTTGTTCCACACAAAGAGAAGCACCTAAGGGGTCACCAATGCAAAAAAAAAAAAAAAAAAAAAAAAAAAAAAAAAGTTACTGAACAAATCTGTAGTAGCTGTCACATACCATGTTTGAACGCCCTATAAAAGAAACAATAATCTATTGAAATCATGAAATACATAGATTTCGTGTCACAACTTAGTAATATCTTCACCAGCTTACGAGGACTAAAGCCATATACACCTGCCTATGATGACTCGGCTATATGAACTTGATCAGCATGGTGTAATGTCATGAAACAACGTGGCAAGCTAAAATGTCCACATATCACATATGGTACACTATATTTCAAGTCCTATCACACAAACCATGTTTTCCCGGTTTTGTAGGGCATTGCAATCGTCAAAGAGCTGATAACTTAACTACCCTACATGAATACTTATTGAAGTTAATAGCCCATAGGGACATTTCTAGAGTTATTTTGACATTACAGCTGAATTTAATTCCTTATTTCCCTAAATTTGCAGGTTATGACTACAGGATGTTTCTATTTGCTCAGACGACATGGACAAAAGATGCTTGACATTTACCTGTCTTCACCTTGTTAGGAGGGCCAGCAGTATGTACACCTGTAAACTTATGGACACACCTGAATAGAAAATGATATGCTTTACCCATTCCTACTGCTAGTATTTTGGGAGAGTCTACAAAGCTACAAAATAAGATTCTCTTAGAGTGTTGACAGGGAATTCACAAGTTGGTGATCCAGCTGATGTAAAGCAGTCAAGGATTACGTGTATTCCATTTTCTCAAGTAAAAGTGTCATCGGACAATGCAAACTTTTGATCAGATGTGAGGTATCAATAGAGTGTGTGCTGATGGTTTCACAAGCTCTTGTTCACACAAGAGAGGCACCTCATTGAGGTCAGGAAAGATGCAAATCTACTGAGCAGAGCCTTGAAAGCTGTCACGTACCTTGTCATAATGCCCTAGAAAAGAAACAATGATTATAGTACTATCATGAAATTTCTCAGCTTGGTGTCACAACTTAGTAATATTTCCACATGCTTACGTGGACTAAGGGCGTATATACCTGACTATGATGACTTGGCTATATTGAATTGAACAGCAAAAGATATTGACAAATTGGTCTGCAAACCTGTACTATCACAGATTGTAATGTCATTACTAAACAAATCATATTTTCATGGCTTTGAAGGGCGTTGCAATTGTCAAAGAGCTGATAGTTAATCTACCTCACATGAATACTTCTCAAGTTAATATCACGTATGGACATTTTTTGTGTCATTTTGACATATGAGCTGAATTTTATTCCTTAATTGTCCCCGCCGAACGAGTTCGAGCAGGCTCCGTACGTGTGTGTGTCCGTGTGTCCGTCCGTCCGTCCGTCCGTCCGTCCGTCCGTCCGTGTGTCCGTCCGTCCGTCCGTGTGTCCGTGTGTGCGTCCGTGTGTGATCAAAATCTTCAATTTGCTACTTCTCTGTCATTAATGAGCCAATTTTGATTCTGTGTGCTTTATATGATAGCACTACATGGGAGCTTTGAAACTTCTACACAGAATTTCAGTCGTGACCTTTGACCTTGACCTTTGACCTATATTGTACATTTTGCTACAAAATGCTACTCCTTCGCCATTTCTAACCCGATTTCGATTCCGTTTGCTTTATGTGATGGCACTAGGTGAGGGCTTCATAACTTCTGCACAGAATTTTGACCTTTGACTTCTTTGACCTTTGACCTTGATTTTTTGACCTATATTGTACATTTTGCTACAAAATGCTACTCCTTCGCCATTTCTAACCCGATTTCGATTCCGTTTGCTTTATGTGATGGCACTAGGTGAGGGCTTCAAAACTTCTACACAGAATTTTGACCTTTGACTTCTTTGACCTTTGACCTTGATTTTTGACCTATATTGTACATTTTGCTACGAAATGCTACTCCTTCACCATTTTTAACCCGATTTCAATTCCGTTTGCTTTATATGATGGCACTAGTTGAGGGCTTCAAAACTTCTACACAGAATTTTGACCTTTGACTTCTTTGACCTTTGACCTTGATTTTTGACCTATATTGTGCATTTTGCTACAGAATGCTACTCCTTCGCCATTTCTAACCCGATTTCGATTCCGTTTGCTTTATGTGATAGCACTAGGTGAGGGCTTCAAAACTTCTACACAGAATTTTGACCTTTGTCTTCTTTGACCTTTGACCTATATTGCACATTTTGTTACAAAATGCTACTTCCGGCGGGGACATATGTTACGCACCGCGTAATTTCTACTTTTCCTTCTTTCCATAAATTTGCTGATTATGACGAGAGGATGGTTTCTCTTTCCTCAGACCAAGTGGACAAAAGACTCATTACATTTACCTGCCTTCACCTAGTTAGGAGGGTTAGCAGTATATACACCTGCCTATAAGGACTTGAGTATCCAAATACACCCCTGAACACATTCCTCCCAGTAGTTTTGGAGAGCCTGCAATACAATGAGAATATTTTTTTAGAACATGGGCAGAGAACACGCAGGTTGCTGATCAACCTGGGTAAAAGCTGTCAAGCACTACATGCATCCCCTTTCCACTGTTAACTATTATGGCGAATCAAACGATGCAAACTTTAATAATCGGGTGCAAGGTATCAAAGTTTGTCCTGATTGGCTCACAAACCTGTTTGCAGTATGTTTGCTGTTTGTTCCACACAAGAGAAACACCTAAGGGGTCACAAATGCAACAGATCTGTGATAGCTGTCACGTACCATGGTTGAATGTCCTACAAATTAAAGAAACAATCATTTATTGAAATTATGAAATACATAAACTTGGTGTCACAACTTAGTAATATTTACACCTGCTTACGAGTACTAAAGCCATATACACCTGCCTATGATGACTGGGCTATAAATGAACTTGATCAGCATGGTGCAATTTCATGAAACTAGTTGGCAAGCTAAAATGTCCTATTACATATGGTACACTATATATTTCAAGCCCTATCCCACAAACCATGTTCCCGGTTTTGTAGGACATTGCAGTCGTCAAAGAGCTGATAATTAAACTACCATACATGAATACTTATTAAAGATGAAAGCACATAGGGATATCTGTCGAGTTATTTTGACATTACAGCTGAATTTAATTCCTTATTTCCTTAAATTTGCATGTTATGAGTGCAGGATGGTTTCTATTTCCTCAGACCACGTGGACAAAAGATTCTTGACATTTACCTGCCTTCACCTTGTTAGGAGGACTAGCAGTATATACACCTGACTATGAGGACTTGACCATCCAAAAAACTTATTGACACACCTGAATGAATATAAAGTGATATTCTTTACCCATTCCTACTGCTAGTATTTTGGGAGAGTCTACAAAGCTACAAAATAAGATTCTCTTAGAGCGTTGACAGGGAATTCAGAAGTTGGTGATCCAGCTGATGTTTAAAGCAGTCAAGGATCACGTGTATTCCATTTTCACAAGTAAAAGTGTCATCGGACAATGGAAACTTTTGATCAGATGTGAGGTATCAGTAGAGTGTGTGCTGATGATTTCGCAAGCTCATGTTCACACAAGAGAGGCACCTTAATGAGGTCAGCAAAGGTGCAAATATATTGAGCAGAGCCTTGAAAGCTGTCATGTACCTTGTCATAATGCCCTACAAAAGAAACAATGATTATAGTAATATCATGATATTTGTGAGCTTGGTGTCACAACTTGGTAATATTTCCACGTGCTTACGTGGACTAAGGGCATATATACCTGCCTATGAGGACTTGGCGATATTGAAATGATCAGCATATATATCTTATTTGCCAAATTTGTCTACAAACCATGTACTATCACAGATTGTAATGTCATTACTAAACAAATCATATTTTTATGGCTTTGTAGGGCGTGGCAATTGTCAAAGAGACGATATATAATCTACCTCACATGAATACTTCTGAAGTCAATATGACGTAAGGACATTTTTGGGGATCATTTTTTAATAACATCTGAATTTTATTCCTTAATTTCTATAGATTTGCAGGTTATGACTAGAGGACGGTTTCTCTTTCCTCAGACCACATGGAAAATAAGACTCATGACATTTTCATGCCATCACCTAGTTAGGAGGGCTAGCAGTAGGCCCTATATACTCTTGCCTAGGAGGACTTGAGTATCCAAATACACTCCTTAACAACTTCCTCCCACTAGTTTTGGAGAGCCTACAAAACTAATAACAATGAGAAGATTCTTTGAGCACATGGACAGAGAACAATCAGGTTGCTGTTTCACCTGTACAAAAGGTGTCAAGCACTATACATGCACCCCCTTTCCACTGTTAACCATTATGGCGAATCAAACGACGCAAACCATTATTTGTGTGCAAGGTATCAATAAAGTGTGTCCTGATGGGCTCACAAACCCGTTTGTTCCACACAAGAGAAACACTTAAGGAGTCACAAATGCGCACACACACAAAAAAAAACAACAACCAAAGTTACTGAACAGACCTGTGATAGCTGTCACGTACCATGTTTGAACGCCCTACAAATTAAAGAAACAATAATATATCAAAACTATGAAATACATAAACTTGGTGTCACAACTTAGTAATATTTACACCTGGTTATGAGGACTAAAGCCATATACACCTGCCTATGAGGACTCGGTTATATGAACTTGATCAGCATGGTGTAATGTCATGGAACAAGTTCGCAAGCTAAAATGTCCTATTATATATGTTACACTATATTTCAAGCCCTATCACACAAACCATGTTTTTCCGGTTTTGTAGGGCATTGCAATCGTCAAAGAGTTGATAATTAAACTACCCTACATGAATACTTATTAAAGTTAAAAGCACATAGGGAAAATTCTCGAGATATTTTGACATTACAGCTGAATTTAATTCCTTATTTCCCTAAATTTTCAGGTTATGACTGCAGGATGGTTTCTATTTCCTCAGACCACGTGGACAAAAGATAATTGACATTTACCTGCCTTCACCTTGTTGGGAGGGCAATCAGTATACGCATACACCTGCCTATGAGGACTTGACCATCCGAAAAACTTATTGACACACCTGAATAGAAAATGATCTTCTTTACCCATTCCTCCTGCTAGTATTTGGGAGAGTCTACAAAGCTACAAAATCTTGATTCTTTTACAGCGTTGACAGGAAATTCACAAGTTGGTGATCCAGCTGATGTAAAGCAGTCAAGGATTAACATGTATTCCATTTTGACAAGCAAAAGTGACATCGGACAATGCAAACTTTTGATCAGATGTGCGGTATCAATAGAGTGTGTGCTGATGGTTTCACAAGTTCTTGTTCACATGAGAGAGGCACCTTAATGAGGTCAGCAAAGGTGCAAATTTATTCAGCAGAGCCTTGAAAGCTGTCACGTACCTTGTCATAATGCCCTACAAAAGAAACAATGATTATAGTAATATCATGAAATTTGTGAGCTTGGTGTCACAACTTAGTAATATTTCCACATGCTTACGTGGACTATGGGCATATATACCTGCCTATGAGGACTTGGGTATATTGAAATGATCAGCATATATCTTATTTGACAAATTATTGGTCTACAAACCTGTACTATCACAGATTGTAATGCCATTACTAAACAAATCATATTTTCATGGCTTTGTAGGGCGTGGCAATTGTCAATGAGCTGATAATTAATCTACCTCACATGGATACTTCTCAAGTCAATATGAAGTTAGGACATTTTTGGGGATCACTTTCTTTTTTGAATAAGAGCTGAATTTTTATTCCTTATTTCCATAGATTTGCAGGTTATGACTAGAGGATGGTTTCTCTTTCCTCAGACCACATGGAAAAAAACCTCTTGACATTTTCATGCCATCACCTAGTTAGGAGGGCTAACAGTAGGCCCTATATACTCTTGCCTATGAGGACTTGAGTATCCAAATACAAATGTACAACCCTTAACAATTTCCTCCCACTAGTTTTGGAGAGCCTACAATACTACAATGAAAAGATTCTTTGAGCACATGGACAGAGAGCAATCAGGTTTCTGATTCACCTGTACAAAAGGTGTCAAGCACTATACATGCACCCCCTTTCTACTGTTAACTATTATGGCGAGTCAAACGACGCAAACCATTATTTGTGTGCAACACATCAATAAAGTGTGTCCTGATGGGATCACAAACCCGTTTGTTCCACACAAGAGAAACACTTAAGGAGTCACAAATGCGCACACACACACACAAGTTACTGAACAGATTTGTGATAGCTGTCACGTACCATGCTTGAACGCCCTACAAATTAAAGAAACAATAATTTATCAAAATTATGAAATACATAAACTTGGTGTCACAACTTAGTAATATTTACACCTGCTTACGAGGACTAAAGCCATATACACATGCCTATGATGACTTGGATATATGAACTTGATCAGCATGGTAAAATGTCACGAAGTTAGTTGGCAAGCTAAAATGTCCTATCACATATGGTACACTATATTTCAAGCCCTATCACACAAACCATGTTTTCCCGCTTTTAGAAGATAGGGCAATGCAATCGTCAAAGAGCTGATAAATAAACTACCCACCATGAATACTATTATAGATATTAGCATATAGGGAAATTTCTATAGTTGTTTTGACATTATACAGCTGAATTTAATTCCTTATTTTCCTAAATTTGCAGGGTATGACTACAGGATGGTTTCTATTTCCTCAGACCACATGGACAAAAAATGCTTGACATTTACATGCCTTCACCTTGTCAGGAGGGCGAGCAGTATATACACCTGCATATGAGGACTTGACCATCCAAAAAACATATTTGGCACACCTAAATATAAAATGATATTCTTCTCCATTATTCCTGCTAGTTTTATGGAGAGTCTACAAAACTACAAATGAAGATTCTTTTAGAGCGCTGATAGGGATAAGTTGGTGAGCCAGCTGGTATAAAGCAGTCAAGGATTACATGTATTCAATTTTCATAAGTAAAATTGACATTGAACAATGCAAACTTTTGATCAGATATGACGTATCAATAGAGTGCGTGCTGATGGTTTCACAAGGTATTGTTCTCACAAGAGAGGCACCTTAATGAGGTCAGCAAAGGTGCAAATCTCCTGAGCAGAGCCTTGAAAGCTGTCCTGTACCTTGTCATAATGCTCTACAAAAGAAACAATGATTATAGCAATATCATGAAATTTGTGAGCTTGGTGTCACAACTTAGTAATATTTCCACATGCTTACGGCATGGTGTAATGTCATGAAACAAGTTGTCAAGCTAGAATGGCCTATTACCGGTGCCCTATATTTCAAGTCCTATCACGCAAACCATGTTTTCACGGTTTTGTAGGGCAATGCAATCGTCAAAGAGCTGATAATTAAACTACCCTACCTGAATACTTGTTGAAGTTAATAGCACATAGGGTCATTTCTGGAGTTATTTTGACATTACACCTGAATTTAATTCCTTATTTCCATAAATTTGCAGGTTATGACTACAGGATGGTTTCTACTTCCTCATACCACATGGACAAAAGATGCTTGACATTTACCTGCCTTCACCTTGTTAGGAGGGCTAGCAGTATATACACCTGCCTATGAGGACTTGAGCATCCAAATACACCCCTTTCCACATTCCTCCCACTAGTTTTGTAGAGCCTACAATACTACAATGAGAAGATTCTTTTAGCACATGGACAGAGAACAATAAGGTTGCTGATCCACCTGTACACAAGCTGTCAAGCACTATACATGCATCCCCTTTCTACTGTTAACTATTATGGCGAATCAAACGATGCAAACTTTAATCGGGTGCAAGGTATCAATAAAGTGTGTCCTGATGGGATCATAAACCCATTTGTTCCACACAAGAGAAACACCTAAGGGGTCAGAAATGCACACACACATACACAGACACACACACACACACACACACAAGTCACTGAACAGACCTATGATAGCTGTCACGTACCATGTTTGAACGCCCTACAAATGAAAGAAACAATAATATATCAAAACTATGAAATACATAAACTTGGTGTCACAACTTAGTAATATTTACACCTGGTTACGAGGACTAAAGCCATATACACCTGCCTATGATGACTTGGCTATATGAACCTGATCAGCATGGTGTAATGTGATGAAACAAGTTGGAAAGCTAAAATGTCCTATTACATATGGTGCACTATTTTTCAAGTCCTATCACACAAACCATCTTTTCCATCCAGACTTGACCATCTAAAAAACTTGACACACCTGAATAGAAAATGATATTTTTTACCCATTCCTTCTGCTAGTATTTGGGAGAGTCTACAAAGCTACAAAATCTTGATTCTTTTACAGGGTTGACAGGGAAGTCACAAGTTGGTGAACCAGCTAATGTAAAGCAGTCAATGATTACATGTATTCCATTTTCACAGGTAAAAATGACATAAAACAATGCAAACTTTTCATCAGATGTGAGGTATCGACAGAGTGTGTGCTGATGGTTTCACAAGCTCATGTTCACACAAGAGAGGCACCTTAATGAGGTCAGCAAAGGTGCAACTCTACTGAGCAGAGCCTTGAAAGCTGTCATGTACCTTGTCATAATGCCCTACAAAAGAAACAATGATTATAGTAATATCATGAAATTTGTGAGCTTGGTGTCACAACTTAGTACTATTTCCACATGTTTACGTGGACTAAGGGTATATATACCTGCCTATGAGGACTTGGGTATATTGAAATGATCAGCATATATCTTATTTGACAAATTGGTCTGCAAACCATGTACTATCACAGATTGTAAAGTCGTTACTAAACAAATAATATTTTCATGGCTTTGAAGGGCGTGGCAATTGTCAAAGAGCTGATAACTAATCTACCTCACATGAATACTTCTCAAGTCAATATCACGTAAGGACATTTTCGGTGTCATTTTGACATTAGAGCTGAATTTTATTCCTTATTTTCATAAATTTGCAGGTTATGACTAGAGAATGGATCTCTTTCCTCAGACCACGTGGACAAAAGACTCATGACATTTACCTGCCTTCACCTAGTTAGGAGGGCTAGCAGTATATACACCTGCCTATGAGGACTTGAGTATCCAAATACACCCATTAACACATTCCTCCCACTAGGTTTGTAGAGCCTATACATTACTACAATGAGAAGATTATTTTAGCACATGGACAGAGAACAATAAGGTTGCTGATCCACCTGTACAAAAGCTGTCAAGCACTACATGCATCCCCTTTCTACTGTTAACTATTATGGGGAATCAAACGATGCAAACTTTAATCGAGTGCAAGGTATCAAAGTGTGTCCTGATGGGCTCAGAAACCTGTTTGTTCCACAAAAGAGAAACACCTAAGGGGTCACAAATGCCCCCCCCCCAAAAAAAAAAAAAAAAAAAAAAAAAAATACTGAGCACTAGATCTGTGATAGCTGTCGCGTACCATGTTTGAACGCCCTACATATTAAAGAAATAATAATTTATCAAAATTGTGAAATACATAAACTTGGTGTCACAACTTAGTAATATTTACACATGCTTACGAGGACTAAAGCCATATACACATGCCTATGATGACTTGGATATATGAACTTGATCAGCATGGTAAAATGTCACGAAGTTAGTTGGCAAGCTAAGATGTCCTATCACATATGGTACACTATATTTCAAGCCCTATCACACAAACCATGTTTTCCCGCTTTTAGAAGATAGGGCAATGCAATCGTCAAAGAGCTGATAAATAAACTACCCACCATGAATACTATTATAGATATTAGCATATAGGGAAATTTCTATAGTTGTTTTGACATTACAGCTGAATTTAATTCGTTATTTTCCTAAATTTGCAGGGTATGACTACAGGATGGTTTCTATTTCCTCAGACCACATGGACAAAAAATGCTTGACATTTACATGCCTTCACCTTGTTAGGAGGGCTAGCAGTATATACACCTGCGTATGAGGACTTGACCATCCAAAACATATTTGGCACACCTAAATATAAAATGATATTCTTCTCCATTATTCCTGCTAGTTTTATGGAGAGTCTACAAAACTACAAACGAAGATTCTTTTAGAGCGCTGATAGGGATAAGTTGGTGAGCCAGCTGGTATAAAGCAGTCAAGGATTACATGTATTCCATTTTCATAAGTAAAATTGACATTGAACAATGCAAACTTTTGATCAGATATGATGTATCAATAGAGTGTGTGCTGATGGTTTCACAAGCTCTTGTTCACACAAGAGAGGCACCTTAATGAGGTCAGCAAAGGTGCAAATCTCCTGAGCAGAGCCTTGAAAGCTGTCCTGTACCTTGTCATAATGCTCTACAAAAGAAACAATGATTATAGCAATATCATGAAATTTGTGAGCTTGGTGTCACAACTTAGTAATATTTCCACATGCTTACGGCATGGTGTAATGTCATGAAACAAGTTGGCAAGCTAAAATGGCCTATTACCGGTGCCCTACTAGTCCAGTCAATCTAGCGATTTTTAGGGGGTAACCCACCACTAATTGCAACAGTAGGAATTTCACTGCAGAGCAAGTCGTTGAGGCCTCCTGAACACCATACTAAAAGTCCAAAAAAATACAGCGGGGCAAAATAATAACATTTGCATAATATGCAAATTAGCACCTGAAATGAGAGGAAATTGACAGATCTCAGCTTCCCGTTATCCAATTTTAAAGATTTAAATGTATAAACTTATATTTTGTAGGTCAATGAACACGATAGATGCCTTTTCGAATTGGTCGTACAAAAATAATTTACATAAAATGCAAATTAGCGGTAACTGTAAGAGTACATTCATAACAACAGTACTCACGTTGGCATAATGCACGTTTTGCATATGGGGACGCGGGGTTGAGGGGGTAACTTTGGGCGCCTCCCAAGGAGCCGCTTTAAATGTGCACCACTTTTTACTATATAAGTATTGTAAAGCAAAGTCTCCTGTATTGATTACATTGTATTTCTTGAAAACAAAAATACCCTTGCTATAAGGCACGATCGAATTTTGACGGTATGTACTTTTGGAACATATATATTCGCGTCATATGATATTATATGTTTTCTATATTGTCAAGAGGATAAAGGGCATTTCGGGGGCACACGCCACAGGGTCGCCCTTCAATAAGCACCCTCTTTTATTGTGTAGATCTTGTAAAGCAAATCTTCTTCTATCATATTCATGACTTTTCATTTATATAAGAGTGTATTTGCTGTATTGCCGGACCTACATTTAAAACCATTCACGCTAGAACAACTGCATTTGCGTTGCTAATATCCGTATCTTGTCATAAAGGGCGTGAGCGTAGGTGTAAATTTAGACACCTCCCCAGGGACTACCTTTGCATGTCCACCTTTTTGAAAACGTAGTTATTGTACAGCAATGTTTCCTCTACTAATTAGTTGCATTTTTTGGGGAAACAAAAGTGCCTTTGCTATACGGCACGATGGAATTTCGAAAACATGTACGTTTGGAACATATATATATTCGCGTTATATGATATTATATGTTTTCTATATTGCCGTGAGGGTGGAGTATTTTTGGCACATCCCACAGGGTTGCCGTTTGATGCGCACCCTCTTAAGTGTATAGATCTTGTAAAGTTAAGTTTCTTCTATCATTTTCACAATTTGTCATCGATGAAAATTGTATTTGATGTATTGCCGGAACTACTTTTACAACCATTCACGCTAGAACAACGGTATTTGCGTTGCTAATATCTGTGTTTTGTAATAAGGAAGCGTGAGCGTAGATGTGAATTTGGACACTTCCCAAGGGATTACTTTTGAATGTTCACCCTTTTGACAATATAGTTATTGTAGAGCAATGTCTCCTCTATTAATTAGTTGCATTTTTTTTGGAAACAAAAGTGCCTTTGGTATTCAGCACGATGGAATTTGAAAACATGTACGTTTGGAACATATATATATATATTCGCGTTGTATGATATTATATGTTTTCTAAGTTGCCGTGAGGGTTGAATATTTTTGGCCCATCCCACAGGGTTGCCATTTAATGAGCATCCTCTTCACTGTATAGATCTTGTAAAGTTAAGCCTCTTCTATCATTTCCATGACTTTTCATTGATAAATAGTGTATTTGCTGTATTGCCGGGACTACTTTTAAAACCATCCACGCTAGAACAGCGGTGTTTGCGTTGCTAATATCTGTGTTTTGTCTTAAGGGTGCGTGAGCGTAGGTGTAATTTTGGACCATTCCCAAGGGATTGTCCATCTTTTCCATCAAGACTTGACCATCCAAAAAACTTGACACACCTGAATAGAAAATGATATTGCTTACCCATTCCTTCTGCTAGTATTTGGGAGAGTCTACAAAGCTACAAAATCTTGATTCTTTTACAGCGTTGACAGGGAAGTCACAAGTTGGTGAACCAGCTAATGTAAAGCAGTCAAGGATTACATGTATTCCATTTTCACAGGTAAAAGTGACATTAAACAATGCAAACTTTTGATCAGATGTGAGGTATCAACAGAGTGTGTGCAGATGGTTTCACAAGCTCTTGTTCACACAAGAGAGGCACCTTAATGAGGTCAGCAAAGGTGCAACTCTACTGAGCAGAGCCTTGAAAACTGTCACGTACCTTGTCATAATGCCCTACAAAAGAAACTATGATTTTAGTAATATCATGAAATTTGTGAGCTTGGTGTCACAACTTAGTAATATTTCCACATGCGTACGTGGACTAAGGGCATATATACCTCCCTATGAGGACTTCGGTATATTGAAATGATCAGCATATATCTTATTTGACAAATTGGTCTGCAAACCTGTACTATCACAGATTGTAAAGTCGTTACTAAACAAATAATATTTTCATGGCTTTGAAGGGCGTGGCAATTGTCAAAGAGCTGATAACTAATCTACCTCACATGAATACTTCTCAAGTCAATATCACGTAAGGACATTTTCGGTGTCATTTTGACATTAGAGCTGAATTTTATTCCTTATTTTCATAAATTTGCAGGTTATGACTAGAGAATGGATCTCTTTCCTCAGACCACGTGGACAAAAGACTCATCACATTTACCTGCCTTCACCTAGGTAGGAGGGCTAGCAGTATATACACCTGCCTATGAGGACTTGAGTATCCAAATACACCCGTTAACACATTCCTCCCACTAGGTTTGTAGAGCCTACATTACTGCAATGAGAAGATTCTTTTAGCACATGGACAGAGAACAATAAGGTTGCTGATCCACCTGCACAAAAGCTGTCAAGCACTACATGCATCCCCTTTCTACTTTTAACTATTATGGCGAATCAAACGATGCAAACTTTAATCGAGTGCAAGGTATCAATAAAGTGTGTCCTGATGGGATCACAAACCCGTTTGTTCCACACAAGAGAAACACCTAAGGGGTAAGAAATACACACACACACACACACACACACACACACACACACAAGTTACTGAACAGACATGTGATAGCTGTCACGTACCATGTTTGAACGCCCTACAAATGAAAGAAACAATAATATATAAAAACTATGAAATACATAAACTTGGTGTCACAACTTAGTAATATTTACACCTGGTTATGAGGACTAAAGCCATATACACCTGCCTATGATGACTTGGCTATATGAACTTGATCAGCATGGTGTAATGTGATGAAACAAGTTGCTAAAATGTCCTTTTACATAATGGTGCACTATATTTCAAGTCCTATCACACAAACCATCTTTTCCATCAAGACTTGACCATCCAAAAAACTTGACACACCTGAATAGAAAATGATATTGTTTACCCATTCCTTCTGCTAGTATTTGGGAGAGTCTACAAAGCTACAAAATCTTGATTCTTTTACAGCGTTGACAGGGAAGTCACAAGTTGGTGAACCAGCTAATGTAAAGCAGTCAAGGATTACGTGTATTCCATTTTCACAGGTAAAAGTGATATTAAACAATGCAAACTTTTCATCAGATGTGAGGTATCAATAGAGTGTGTGCTGATGGTTTCACAAGCTCTTGTTCACACAAGAGAGGCACCTTAATGAGGTCAGCAAAGGTGCAACTCTACTGAGCAGAGCCTTGAAAGCTGTCACGTACCTTGTCATAATGCCCTACAAAAGAAACAATAATTATAGTAATATCATGAAATTTGTGAGCTTGGTGTCACAACTTAGTAATATTTCCACATGATTACGTGGACTACGGGCATATATACCTCCCTATGAGGACTTGGGTATATTGAAATGATCAGCATATATCTTATTTGACAAATTGGTCTGCAAACCTGTACTATCACAGATTGTAAAGTCGTTACTAAACAAATCATATATTTATGGCTTTGAAGGCATGGGCGTAAATCCCGGGGGGGATGGGGGGGATATATCCCCCCCTGAAATGGAGGAGGGGGGGATGGCCTGTACAATCATCCCCCCCCCCTGAATTTTGAGGGGAAAAAATGGAGGGAGCAGAAATGTGATTGTTTCAATTTTGGCATATTGCATGACGTTTGTACGCCGGCCTTCAGACAGGTAACAGAGCTGAACAGTATTCTTGTAGGAAAATGTATACATAATTTTCTCAAGCGCTCGCTCGCTTCGCTCGCTCGCGAAGAATTAAGTAACATCGACATACACTGTAAAGGCCCGGTCCCACTGGCCGACGGACACAAAGCGTATGCAGAAAGGACACAGCGGACGAGCAAAATTTCGGGGATGGCTTCATCCGCTTTCATCCGCTCCAGAAATTGACAAAATTGGCGAAAATTGGCGGTAATAGAACGGAAATAGAACGGACGTGGGTAGTATGTAGCGGGGATGTTAAACGGATGTCCATCGGAAACCTAGCGGATGAAAGCGGATGGAAGGGGATGACAGCTCCGAAGGGGTTACCGGAGATAATTGCGAAACGGACGCATAGCAGAAAAAGCGGATGCAGAGTGGATGCAGAGCGGATGCAGAGCGGATGCAGAGGGGATGCTTTCGAAATGCTTTAAATACGAGATGCATACGCTTACATCCTTTCTATTAACGTGCTATTAACGATGTAAAGACGTTCCACGTACCATATCTTTCCTCCCTCTTTCCGTTTTTAGTTGCAGCGGATGTGAGTTGCGAGGATGCCCAGAGGACGCAGGGAGGATGCAGCGGACGTTTAAGGGATGCCGCATGGACATACAACGTTTGTTGCTCGTATGTCGCGGATTTACATCGTACACAGCGGAAAGTTCATCCGTTCGAAAAGTTTTAAGCAGCTTAAAACTTTTTGCGCGGATGAAATCACAGTGGACGGATGCTCGATGGATAGAGCGGATGAAACACGTATGCGATGGGTACACAGCGGATTCGTAGCGTTTTCCAACGGATGGCAAGATTTTTTGTACGCTTTACATCCCCTTTGCATCCGTAAGTGCAGTGGGACCGGGCCTTAAGGTATGGCTCAGACGTTGACAACGCCAAATAGTGTAGGCCTACATGTAAACATGCTATGACGCGAGTAACTGGGGACCTTCTGCAAAATATGTACCAAAACAAACAAACAAACAAACAATAGCAAAAACTATATCGCCATAATTGAACCCCCTCCATTTCCTGAATCATTCCTGAGAAACGAAAGTGACTGATGACTCAGTCAGGATACATCTATGGGGCCAGGGAAGATGGGCGTCGAATCTATTTGGGGGTGGGGGGGGGGGGCAAAGGGGCATTTGCCCCGCCCCTACGGAAGTGTTTAGGCAGACAAATCATTTATTACCCAAGCAATTCCCGAGATGAGGACAAATCTCGAACTTTCTTAATGGAAAATTGTCCAAATATCGCCAGAACTATGCACCAGATCGTTGTATTGCAATCATAAACCTGCAAAAGCTCCACTATACAGGATCCCTTTCGATAAACACTTTTGACATTGACGTATATTTCCCTTATCAAAGAGTGTGCAGTAGATCTTTCACTTAACAAAAACACCCTCATATGCAGAGGCGTCGATGGGGGGGGGGGTGGCTCCCCCATAAAAGTGGGACAAACAAAAGCGAAAAATATAGCTACAAACGGGAGTTTTTGGAGTGTAAAATGTCAAAATTTTAAAGCTCGCTCGCTCCGCTCGCTCGCATTTAACCGCTATGCCATTCTCCTGACGTTGCCAGTGACTGACAGCAATTGCGCCCGGTGCGCCCCCCTTAATTTCCAAAGCGAAAAATGTAGCTACAAACGGCAGTTTTGGGACTGTAAAATGTCAAAATTTTGAAGCTCGCTCGCTTCGCTCGCTCGCATTTAATCATTACTCTATTCTCCTGATGTTGCTGGCAGTAAATGCCAGCAGTTTTCGCCCGGTGCGCCCCCTTAATTTCCAAAGCGAAAATATACAGCCACAAATGAGAATTTTCAAGCTCACTCGCTTCGCTCCCTCGCATTTAATCGCTATGCCATTCTCCTGATGTTGCTGCCAGTTATTGCCGGCAGTTGCGGCCGGTGCGCCCCCCCCCCCCTTAACTTTCAAAGCAAAAAATGTAGCTACAAACGGCAGTTTTTGGAATGTAAAATGTCAAAATTTTGAAGCTTGCTCGCTTCGCTCGCTCGCATGTAACCATTATTCCATTCTCCTAATGTTGCTGCAAGTAATTGCCAACAGTTTTCGCACGGTGCGACTCGATTAATTTCCAAAGCGAAAAATATAGCTACAAACGGCAGTTTTGGGACTGTAAAATGTCAAAATTTTGAAGCTCGCTCGCTTCGCTCGCTCGCGTTTAATTAATGCCGTTCTCCTGATGTTGCTGGCAGTAATTGCCAGCAGTTTTCGCCCGGTGCGCCCCCTTAATTTCCAAAGCGAAAATAATCAATACAGCCACAAACGAGAATTTTCAAGCTCACTCACTTCGCTCCCTCGCATTTAATCGCTGTGCCATTCTCCTGATGTTGCTGCCAGTTTTTGCCGGCAGTTGCGCCCGGTGCGCCCCCCCCCCCCTTAACTTTCAAAGCAAAAAATGTAGCTACAAACGGCAGTTTTTGGAATGTCAAATGTCAAAATTTTGAAGCTTGCTCGCTTCGCTCGCTCGCATTTAACCATTATTCCATTCTCCTAATGTTGCTGCCAGTAATTGCCAACAGTTTTCGTCCGGTGCGCCCCCCTTAATTTCCAAAGCGAAAAATATAGCTACAAACGGCAGTTTTTGGACTGTAAAAAGTCAAAATTTTGAAGCTCGTTCGCTTCGCTTGCTCTCATTTAATCATTATGCCATTCTCCTGATGTTGCTGCCAGTAATTGCCAGCAGTTTTCGCCCGGTGCCCCCCCCCCCCTCAATTTCCAAAGCGAAAAAATACAGCCACAAACAACAGTTTTTGGGACTGTAAAATGTCAAAATTTTCAAGCTCACTCGCTTCGCTCGCTCGCATTTAATCATTATGACATTCTCCTGATGTTGCTGCCAGTAATTGCCGGCAGTTGCGCCCGGTGCGCCCCCCCCCCCCCCCCTTAATTTCCAGAGCGAAAAATATAGCTACAAACGGCAGTTTTTTGACTGTAAAATGTCAAAATTTTCAAGCTCGCTCGCTTCGCTCGCTCGCATTTAATCATTATTCCATTCTCCTGATGTTGCTGCCAGTAATTGCCAGCAGTTTTCGCCCGGTGCGCACCCCTTAATTTCCAAAGCGAAAAATGTAGCTACAAACGGCAGTTTTTGGACTGTAAAATGTCAAAATTTTCAAGCTCACTCGCTTCGCTCGCTCGCATTTAGTCATTGTGCCATTCTCCTTATGTTGCTGCCAGTAATTGCCAGCAGTTTTCGCCCGGTGCGCCCCTTAATTTCCGTAGCGAAAAAATACAGCCACAAACGACAGTTTTTGGGACTGTAAAATGTCAACATTTTCAAGCTCACTCGCTTCGCTCCGTCGCATTTAATCATTATTCCATTCTCCTGATGTTGCTGCCAGTAATTTCCGGCAGTTGCGCCCGGTGCGCCCCTCTTAATTTCCTGAGCAAAAAAATACAGCATAAAACGGCAGTCTTTGGACTGTAAAATGTCAAAATTTCAAAGCTCGCTCGCTCCGCTCGCTAGCATTTAACCGCTATGCCATTTTCTTGATGTTGCTGCCAGTGATTGACAGCAGTTGCGCCCGATGCGGCCCCCCTTAATTTCCAAAGCGAAAAAGTATAGCTACAAACGGCAGTTTTTAGACTGTAAAATGTCAAAATTTTCAAGCTCGCTCGCTCCGCTCGCTCTCATTTAATCGCTATGCCATTCTCCTGATGTTGCTGCCAGTGATTGACAGCAGTGCGCCCGGTGTGCCCCCCCCCCCCCTTAATTTCCAAAGCGAAAAATATAGCTACAAACGGCAGTTTTGGGACTGTAAAATGTCAAAATTTTCAATGCAAAAAGATGCGGGAGGGGGATACCCCCCTACCATACCCCCTCCCCCTCCCCTCCCTCCTCCCCCCCCCCCCCCCGCTGGCTTCGCTCCCTCACATATCCGCTCCTCCTAAGATCAAATTCTGTCTATGCCGGTGATAGGCCCCATTATTTAGTAGGCCGTCACAGTGATGTCGCACATGCGGAGCAAGAGCTGAAATACCACGATTTAGTCATTTAATAATATATTGTGAATATTTAATTTTCTTATTGTTTTTTTAAAGAAAAGAAAACAACATTTCACCAAAAGTGTGCACCAGATCGCTGAATTTCAGGTCTGAAAATGCAAAATCTTCCTCGTGTGAGAGTGGGATCCCCCCCCCCCCATGCACACCCCCCCCCCCCCGTTCGGTCGTTCCGCTCCCTCTCACACATATTTCAAAAACAAAAACAAAAGTTTTTATACTTTTAAGATCTGATTTTCCGCCGAAATTCATCTGAGAAGAAAAAAAAAAGCAACAAGAACTAAAAGTCTTCATATTTTTGCTGCCACTTTCCTCCCACTTTATATTTCATGCAAAAGCCATATTTCATGCCGGTCCGGTTATGGGCTTGTAATCGTGGTGATGGTGACCATCCCCCCCACTCCTCAGTACGGATTTACGCCGTTGTTTGAAGGGCGTGGCAGTTGTCAAAGAGCTGATAACTAATCTACCTCACATGAATACTTCTCAAGTCAATATCACGTAAGGACATTTTCGGTGTCATTTTGACATTAGAGCTGAATTTTATTCCTTATTTCCATAAATTTGCAGGTTATGACTAGAGAATGGATCTCTTTCCTCAAACCACGTGGAAAATAGACTCATCACATTTACCTGCCTTCACCTAGTTAGGAGGGCTAGCAGTATATACACCTGCCTATGAGGACTTGAGTATCCAAATACACTCGTTAACACATTCCTCCCACTAGGTTTGTAGAGCCTACATTACTACAATGAGAAGATTCTTTTAGCACATGGACAGAGAACAATAAGGTTGTTGATCCACCTGTACAAAAGCTGTCAAGCACTACATGCATCCCCTTTCTACAGTTAACTATTATGGCGAATCAAACGATGCAAACTTAATCGAGTGCAAGGTATCAAAGTGTGTCCTGATGGGCTCAGAAACCCGTTTGTTCCACACAAGAGAAACACCTAAGGGGTCACAAATGCCAAAAAAAAAAAAACACAATATTGAGCGCTAGATCTGTGATAGCTGTCCCGTACCATGCTTGAACGCCCTACAAATTAAAGTAACAATAATTTATTAAAATTATGAAATACATAAACTTGGTGTCACAACTTAGTAATATTTACACCTGCTTACGAGGACTAAAGCCATATACACCTGCCTATGATGACTCGGCTATATGAACTTGATCAGCATGGTGTAATGTCATGGAACAAGTTCGCAAGCTAAAATGTCCTATTATATATTATGTTACACTATATTTCAAGCCCTATCAAGTTTTCACGGTTTTGTAGGGCAATGCAATCGTCAAAGAGCTGATAATTAAACTACCCTACCTGAATACTTATTGAAGTTAATAGCACATAGGGACATTTCTAGAGTTATTTTGACATTACACCTGAATTTAATTCCTTATTTCATTAAATTTGCAGGTTATGACTACAGGATGGTTTCTACTACCTCATACCACATGGACAAAAGTTGCTTGGCATTTACCTGCCTTCACCTTGTTAGGAGGGCTACCAGTATATACACCTGCCTATAAGGACGTGACCATCCAAAAAACTTATTAACACACCTGAATGAAAAATGATATTTTTTACCCATTCCTCCTGCTCGTATTTGTTAGAGTCTACAAAGCTACAAAAAACTGTCACGTACCATGTTTGAACGCCCTACAAATGAAAGAAACAATAATATAACAAAACTATGAAATACATAAACTTGGTGTCACAACTTAGTAATATTTACACCTGCTTACGAGGACTAAAGCCATCTACACCTGCCTATGATGACTCGGCTATATGAACCTGATCAGCATGGTGTAACGCGATGAAACAAGTTGGAAAGCTGAAATGTCCTATTACATATGGTACACTTTATTTCAAGTCCTATCACACAAACCATCTTTTCCATCCAGACTTGACCATCTAAAAAACTTGACACACCTGAATAGAAAATGATATTGTTTATACCCATTCCTTCTGCTAGTATTTGGGAGAGTCTACAAAGCTACAAAATCTTGATTCTTTTACAGCGTTGACAGGGAAGTCACAAGTTGGTGAACCAGCTAATGTAAAGCAGTCAAGGATTACATGTATTCCATTTTCACAGGTAAAAGTGACATTAAACAATGCAAACTTTTGATCAGATGCGAGGTATCAACAGAGTGTGTGCTGATGGTTTCACAAGCTCTTGTTCACACAAGAGAGGCACCTTAATGAGGTCAGCAAAGGTGCAACTCTACTGAGCAGAGCCTTGAAAGCTGTCACGTACCTTGTCATAATGCCCTACAAAAGAAACAATGATTATAGTAATATCATGAAATTTGTGAGCTTGGTGTCACAAATTAGTAATATTTCCACATGATTACGTGGACTACGGGCATATATACCTCCCTATGAGGACTTGGGTATATTGAAATGATCAGCATATATCTTATTTGACAAATTGGTCTGTAAACCTGTACTATCACAGATTGTAAAGTCGTTACTAAACAAATCATATATTTATGGCTTTGAAGGGCGTGGCAGTTGTCAAAGAGCTGATAACTAATCTACCTCACATGAATACTTCTCAAGTCAATATCACGTAAGGACATTTTCGGTGTCATTTTGACATTAGAGCTGAATTTTATTCCTTATTTCCATAAATTTGCAGGTTATGACTAGAGAATGGATCTCTTTCCTCAAACCACGTGGAAAATAGACTCATCACATTTACCTGCCTTCACCTAGTTAGGAGGGCTAGCAGTATATACACCTGCCTATGAGGACTTGAGTATCCAAATACACCCGTTAACATATTCCTCCCACTAGGTTTGTAGAGCCTACATTACTACAATGAGAAGATTCTTTTAGCACATGGACAGAGAACAATAAGGTTGCTGATCCACCTGTACAAAAGCTGTCAAGCACTACATGCATCCCCTTTCTACAGTTAACTATTATGGCGAATCAAACGATGCAAACTTAATCGAGTGCAAGGTATCAAAGTGTGTCCTGATGGGCTCAGAAACCCGTTTGTTCCACACAAGAGAAACACCTAAGGGGTCACAAATGCCAAAAAAAAAAAACCAAAACACAATATTGAGCGCTAGATCTGTGATAGCTGTCCCGTACCATGCTTGAACGCCCTACAAATTAAAGAAACAATAATTTATTAAAATTATGAAATACATAAACTTGGTGTCACAACTTAGTAATATTTACACCTGCTTACGAGGACTAAAGCCATATACACCTGCCTATGATGACTCGGCTATATGAACTTGATCAGCATGGTGTAATGTCATGGAACAAGTTCGCAAGCTAAAATGTCCTATTATATATTATGTTACACTATATTTCAAGCCCTATCAAGTTTTCACGGTTTTGTAGGGCAATGCAATCGTCAAAGAGCTGATAATTAAACTACCCTACCTGAATACTTATTGAAGTTAATAGCACATAGGGACATTTCTAGAGTTATTTTGACATTACACCTGAATTTAATTCCTTATTTCATTAAATTTGCAGGTTATGACTACAGGATGGTTTCTACTACCTCATACCACATGGACAAAAGTTGCTTGGCATTTACCTGCCTTCACCTTGTTAGGAGGGCTATCAGTATATACACCTGCCTATAAGGACGTGACCATCCAAAAAACTTATTAACACACCTGAATGAAAAATTATATTTTTTACCCATTCCTCCTGCTCGTATTTGTTAGAGTCTACAAAGCTACAAAAAGCTGTCACGTACCATGTTTGAACGCCCTACAAATGAAAGAAACAATAATATAACAAAACTATGAAATACATAAACTTGGTGTCACAACTTAGTAATATTTACACCTGCTTACGAGGACTAAAGCCATCTACACCTGCCTATGATGACTCGGCTATATGAACCTGATCAGCATGGTGTAACGCGATGAAACAAGTTGGAAAGCTGAAATGTCCTATTACATATGGTACACTTTATTTCAAGTCCTATCACACAAACCATCTTTTCCATCCAGACTTGACCATCTAAAAAACTTGACACACCTGAATAGAAAATGATATTGTTTATACCCATTCCTTCTGCTAGTATTTGGGAGAGTCTACAAAGCTACAAAATCTTGATTCTTTTACAGCGTTGACAGGGAAGTCACAAGTTGGTGAACCAGCTAATGTAAAGCAGTCAAGGATTACATGTATTCCATTTTCACAGGTAAAAGTGACATTAAACAATGCAAACTTTTGATCAGATGCGAGGTATCAACAGAGTGTGTGCTGATGGTTTCACAAGCTCTTGTTCACACAAGAGAGGCACCTTAATGAGGTCAGCAAAGGTGCAACTCTACTGAGCAGAGCCTTGAAAGCTGTCACGTACCTTGTCATAATGCCCTACAAAAGAAACAATGATTATAGTAATATCATGAAATTTGTGAGCTTGGTGTCACAAATTAGTAATATTTCCACATGATTACGTGGACTACGGGCATATATACCTCCCTATGAGGACTTGGGTATATTGAAATGATCAGCATATATCTTATTTGACAAATTGGTCTGCAAACCTGTACTATCACAGATTGTAAAGTCGTTACTAAACAAATCATATATTTATGGCTTTGAAGGGCGTGGCAGTTGTCAAAGAGCTGATAACTAATCTACCTCACATGAATACTTCTCAAGTCAATATCACGTAAGGACATTTTCGGTGTCATTTTGACATTAGAGCTGAATTTTATTCCTTATTTCCATAAATTTGCAGGTTATGACTAGAGAATGGATCTCTTTCCTCAAACCACGTGGAAAATAGACTCATCACATTTACCTGCCTTCACCTAGTTAGGAGGGCTAGCAGTATATACACCTGCCTATGAGGACTTGAGTATCCAAATACACCCGTTAACATATTCCTCCCACTAGGTTTGTAGAGCCTACATTACTACAATGAGAAGATTCTTTTAGCACATGGACAGAGAACAATAAGGTTGCTGATCCACCTGTACAAAAGCTGTCAAGCACTACATGCATCCCCTTTCTACAGTTAACTATTATGGCGAATCAAACGATGCAAACTTAATCGAGTGCAAGGTATCAAAGTGTGTCCTGATGGGCTCAGAAACCCGTTTGTTCCACACAAGAGAAACACCTAAGGGGTCACAAATGCCAAAAAAAAAAAACCAAAACACAATATTGAGCGCTAGATCTGTGATAGCTGTCCCGTACCATGCTTGAACGCCCTACAAATTAAAGAAACAATAATTTATTAAAATTATGAAATACATAAACTTGGTGTCACAACTTAGTAATATTTACACCTGCTTACGAGGACTAAAGCCATATACACCTGCCTATGATGACTCGGCTATATGAACTTGATCAGCATGGTGTAATGTCATGGAACAAGTTCGCAAGCTAAAATGTCCTATTATATATTATGTTACACTATATTTCAAGCCCTATCAAGTTTTCACGGTTTTGTAGGGCAATGCAATCGTCAAAGAGCTGATAATTAAACTACCCTACCTGAATACTTATTGAAGTTAATAGCACATAGGGACATTTCTAGAGTTATTTTGACATTACACCTGAATTTAATTCCTTATTTCATTAAATTTGCAGGTTATGACTACAGGATGGTTTCTACTACCTCATACCACATGGACAAAAGTTGCTTGGCATTTACCTGCCTTCACCTTGTTAGGAGGGCTATCAGTATATACACCTGCCTATAAGGACGTGACCATCCAAAAAACTTATTAACACACCTGAATGAAAAATGATATTTTTTACCCATTCCTCCTGCTCGTATTTGTTAGAGTCTACAAAGCTACAAAAAGCTGTCACGTACCATGTTTGAACGCCCTACAAATGAAAGAAACAATAATATAACAAAACTATGAAATACATAAACTTGGTGTCATAACTTAGTAATATTTACACCTGCTTACGAGGACTAAAGCCATCTACAATTGCCTATGATGACTCGGCTATATGAACCTGATCAGCATGGTGTAACGCGATGAAACAAGTTGGAAAGCTAAAATGTCCTATTACATATGGTACACTTTATTTCAAGTCCTATCACACAAAGCATCTTTTCCATCCAGACTTGACCATCTAAAAAACTTGACACACCTGAATAGAAAATGATATTGTCTATACCCATTCCTTCTGCTAGTATTTGGGAGAGTCTACAAAGCTACAAAATCTTGATTCTTTTACAGCGTTGACAGGGAAGTCACAAGTTGGTGAACCAGCTAATGTAAAGCAGTCAAGGATTACATGTATTCCATTTTCACAGGTAAAAGTGACATTAAACAATGCAAACTTTTGATCAGATGTGAGGTATCAACAGAGTGTGTGCTGATGGTTTCACAAGCTCTTGTTCACACAAGAGAGGCACCTTAATGAGGTCAGGAAAGGTGCAACTCTACTGAGCAGAGCCTTGAAAGCTGTCACGTACCTTGTCATAATGCCCTAGAAAAGAAACAATGATTTTAGTAATATCATGAAATTTGTCAGCTTGGTGTCACAACTTAGTAATATTTCCACATGCTTACGTGGACTAAGGGCATATATACCTGCCTATGAGGACTTGGGTATATTGAAATGATCAGCATATATCTTATTTGACAAATTGGTCTGCAAACCTGTACTATCACAGATTGTAAAGTCGTTACTAAACAAATGATATTTTCATGGCTTTGAAGGGCGTGGCAATTGTCAAAGAGCTGATAACTAATCTACCTCACATGAATACTTCTCAAGTCAATATCACGTAAGGACATTTTCGGTGTCATTTTGACATTAGAGCTGAATTTTATTCCTTATTTTCATAAATTTGCAGGTTATGACTAGAGAATGGATCTCTTTCCTCAGACCACGTGGACAAAAGACTCATGACATTTACCTGCCTTCACCTAGTTAGGAGGGCTAGCAGTATATACACCTGCCTATGAGGACTTGAGTATCCAAATACACCCATTAACACATTCCTCCCACTAGGTTTGTAGAGCCTACATTACTGCAATGAGAAGATTCTTTTAGCACATGGACAGAGAACAATAAGGTTGCTGATCCACCTGTACAAAACTGTCAAGAGCTTCATGCATCCCCTTTCTACTGTTAACTATTATGGCGAATCAAACGATGCAAACTTTAATCGAGTGCAAGGTATCAAAGTGTGTCCTGATGGGCTCAGAAACCCATTTGTTCCACACAAGAGAAACACCCAAGGGGTCAGAAATGCAAAAAAAAAATAAAAAAAAAATAAAAAAATACTGAGCACTAGATCTGTGATAGCTGTCGCGTACCATGTTTTAACGCCCTACATATTAAAGAAACAATAATTTATTAAAATTATGAAATACATAAACTTGGTGTCACAACTTAGTAATATTTACACCTGCTTACGAGGACTAAAGCCATATACACCTGCCTATGATGACTCGGCTATATGAACTTGATCAGCATGGTGTAATGTCATGGAACAAGTTCGCAAGCTAAAATGTCCTATTATATATTATGTTACACTATATTTCAAGCCCTATCAAGTTTTCACGGTTTTGTAGGGCAATGCAATCGTCAAAGAGCTGATAATTAAACTACCCTACCTGAATACTTATTGAAGTTAATAGCACATAGGGACATTTCTAGAGTTATTTTGACATTACACCTGAATTTAATTCCTTATTTCATTAAATTTGCAGGTTATGACTACAGGATGGTTTCTACTACCTCATACCACATGGACAAAAGTTGCTTGGCATTTACCTGCCTTCACCTTGTTAGGAGGGCTATCAGTATATACACCTGCCTATAAGGACGTGACCATCCAAAAAACTTATTAACACACCTGAATGAAAAATGATATTTTTTACCCATTCCTCCTGCTCGTATTTGTTAGAGTCTACAAAGCTACAAAAAGCTGTCACGTACCATGTTTGAACGCCCTACAAATGAAAGAAACAATAATATAACAAAACTATGAAATACATAAACTTGGTGTCATAACTTAGTAATATTTACACCTGCTTACGAGGACTAAAGCCATCTACAATTGCCTATGATGACTGGGCTATATGAACCTGATCAGCATGGTGTAACGCGATGAAACAAGTTGGAAAGCTAAAATGTCCTATTACATATGGTACACTTTATTTCAAGTCCTATCACACAAACCATCTTTTCCATCCAGACTTGACCATCTAAAAAACTTGACACACCTGAATAGAAAATGATATTGTTTATACCCATTCCTTCTGCTAGTATTTGGGAGAGTCTACAAAGCTACAAAATCTTGATTCTTTTACAGCGTTGACAGGGAAGTCACAAGTTGGTGAACCAGCTAATGTAAAGCAGTCAAGGATTACATGTATTCCATTTTCACAGGTAAAAGTGACATTAAACAATGCAAACTTTTGATCAGATGTGAGGTATCAACAGAGTGTGTGCTGATGGTTTCACAAGCTCTTGTTCACACAAGAGAGGCACCTTAATGAGGTCAGCAAAGGTGCAACTCTACTGAGCAGAGCCTTGAAAGCTGTCACGTACCTTGTCATAATGCCCTAGAAAAGAAACAATGATTTTAGTAATATCATGAAATTTGTCAGCTTGGTGTCACAACTTAGTAATATTTCCACATGCTTACGTGGACTAAGGGCATATATACCTGCCTATGAGGACTTGGGTATATTGAAATGATCAGCATATATCTTATTTGACAAATTGGTCTGCAAACCTGTACTATCACAGATTGTAAAGTCGTTACTAAACAAATAATATTTTCATGGCTTTGAAGGGCGTGGCAATTGTCAAAGAGCTGATAACTAATCTACCTCACATGAATACTTCTCAAGTCAATATCACGTAAGGACATTTTCGGTGTCATTTTGACATTAGAGCTGAATTTTATTCCTTATTTTCATAAATTTGCAGGTTATGACTAGAGAATGGATCTCTTTCCTCAGACCACGTGGACAAAAGACTCATGACATTTACCTGCCTTCACCTAGTTAGGAGGGCTAGCAGTATATACACCTGCCTATGAGGACTTGAGTATCCAAATACACCCATTAACACATTCCTCCCACTAGGTTTGTAGAGCCTACATTACTGCAATGAGAAGATTCTTTTAGCACATGGACAGAGAACAATAAGGTTGCTGATCCACCTGTACAAAACTGTCAAGAGCTTCATGCATCCCCTTTCTACTGTTAACTATTATGGCGAATCAAACGATGCAAACTTTAATCGAGTGCAAGGTATCAAAGTGTGTCCTGATGGGCTCAGAAACCCATTTGTTCCACACAAGAGAAACACCCAAGGGGTCAGAAATGCAAAAAAAAATAAAAAAAAATAAAAAAATACTGAGCACTAGATCTGTGATAGCTGTCGCGTACCATGTTTTAACGCCCTACATATTAAAGAAACAATAATTTATTAAAATTATGAAATACATAAACTTGGTGTCACAACTTAGTAATATTTACACCTGCTTACGAGGACTAAAGCCATATACACCTGCCTATGATGACTCGGCTATATGAACTTGATCAGCATGGTGTAATGTCATGGAACAAGTTCGCAAGCTAAAATGTCCTATTATATATTATGTTACACTATATTTCAAGCCCTATCAAGTTTTCACGGTTTTGTAGGGCAATGCAATCGTCAAAGAGCTGATAATTAAACTACCCTACATGAATACTTACCAAAGTTAATAGCACATAGCGACATTTCTAGAGTTATTTTGACATTACAGCTGAATTTAATTCCTTATTTCCCTAAATTTGCAGGTTATGACTAATGGATGGTTACTATTTCCTCTGACCACATGGAAAAAAGATGCTTGACATTTACCTGCCTTCACCATGTTAGGAGGGCCTATCAGTATATACACCTGCCTATGAGGACTTGAGCATCCAAATACACCCCTTTCCACATTCCTCCCACTAGTTTTGTAGAGCCTACAATACTACAATGAGAAGATTCTTTTAGCACATGGACAGAGAACAATAAGGTTGATGATCCACCTGTACACAAGCTGTCAAGTACTACATGCATCCCCTTTCTACTGTTAACTATTATGGCGAATCAAACGATGCAAACTTTAATCGGGTGCAAGGTATCAAAGTGTGTCCTGATGGGATCACAAACCCGTTTGTTCCACACAAGAGAAACACCTAAGGGGTAAGAAATGCACACACACACACACACACACACACACACACAAGTTACTGAACAGACCTGTGATAGCTGTCATGTACCACTGTTTGAACGCCCTACAAATGAAAGAAACAATAATATATCAAAACTATGAAATACATAAATTTGCAGGTTATGACTAGAGAATGGATCTCTTTCCTCAAACCACGTGAAAATTGACTCATCACATTTACCTGCCTTCACCTAGTTAGGAGGGCTAGCAGTATATACACCTGCCTATGAGGACTTGAGTATCCAAATACACCCGTTAACATATTCCTCCCACTAGGTTTGTAGAGCCTACATTACTACAATGAGAAGATTCTTTTAGCACATGGACAGAGAACAATAAGGTTGCTGATCCACCTGTACAAAAGCTGTCAAGCACTACATGCATCCCCTTTCTACTGTTAACTATTGTGGCAAAACAAACGATGCAAACTTAATCGAGTGCAAGGTATCAAAGTGTGTCCTGATGGGCTCAGAAACCCGTTTGTTCCACACAAGAGAAACACCTAAGGGGTCACAAATGCCAAAAAAAAAAAAAAAAACCAAAACACAATACTGAGCGCTAGATCTGTGATAGCTGTCCCGTACCATGTTTGAACGCCCTACATATTAAAGAAACAATAATTTATTAAAATTATGAAATACATAACATACACTTGATCAGCATGATGTAATGTCATGGAACAAGTTCGCAAGCTAAAATGTCCTTTCATATATGTTACACTATATTTCAAGCCCTATCACACAAACAATGTTTTTCCGGTTTTGTAGGGCATTGCAATCGTCAAAGAGCTGATAATTAAACTACCCTACCTGAATACTTATTGAAGTTAATAGCACATAGGGTCATTTCTGGAGTTATTTTGACATTACACCTGAATTTAATTCCTTATTTCATTAAATTTGCAGGTTATGACTACAGGATGGTTTCTACTTCCTCATACCACATGGACAAAAGATGCTTGGCATTTACCTGCCGTCACCTTGTTAGGAAGGCTTGCAGTATATACACCTGCCTATGAGGACGTGACCATCCAAAAAACTTATTAATACACCTGAATGGAAAATGAAGTTCTTTACCCATTCCTCCTGCTCGTATTTTTTAGAGTGTACAAAGCTACAAAAAGCTGTCACGTACCATGTTTGAACGCCCTACAAATGAAAGAAACAATAATATATCAAAACTATGAAATACATAAACTTGGTGTCACAACTTAGTAATATTTCCACATGCTTACGTGGACTATGGGCATATATACCTGCCTATGATGACTTGGCTATATATAAATGATCAGCATATATCTTATTTGACAAATTGGTCAGCAAACCTGTACTATCACAGATTGTAAAGCCATTACTAAACAAATCATCTTTTAATGGCTTTGAAGGGCGTGGCAATTGTCAAAGAGCTGATAATTAATCTATCTCAAATGAATACTTCTCAAGTCAATATTACGTTAGGAAATTTTTGTGTCATTTTTTAATAAGACCTGAATTCCATTCTTTATTTCCATAAATTTGCAGGTTATGACTAGAGGATGGTTTCTCTTTCCTCAGACCACGTGGACAAAAGACTCATGACATTTACCTGCATTCACCTAGTTAGGAGGGCTAGCAGTATATACACCTGCCTATGAGGACTTGAGTATCCAAATACACCCGTTAACACATTCGTCCCACTAGGTTTGTAGAGCCTACATTACTACAATGAGAAGATTCTTTTAGCACATGAACAGAGAACAATAAGGTTGCTGATCCACCTGTACACAAGCTGTCAAGCACTATATACATGCATCCCCTTTCTACTATTAACTATTATGGTGAATCAAACGATGCAAACTTTAATCGGGTGCAAGGTATCAATAAAGTGTGTCCTGATGGGATCACAAACCCGTTTGTTCCACACAAGAGAAACACCTAAGGGGTCAGAAATGCACACACACACACACACACACACACACAAGTTACTGAACAGACCTGTGATAGCTGTCACGTACCATGTTTGAACGCCGTAGAAATGAAAGAAACAATAATATATCAAAACTATGAAATACATAAAACTTGGTGTCACAACTTAGTAATATTTACACCTGGTTACGAGGACTAAAGCCATATACACCTGCCTATGAAGACTTGGCTATATGAACTTGATCAGCATGGTGTAATGTAATGAAACAAGTTGGCAACCTAAAATGTCCTATTACATAATATGCTGTCACGTACCTTGTCATAATGCCCTACAAAAGAAACAATGATTATAGTAATATCATGAAATTTGTGTGCTTGGTGTCACAACTTGACTTAGTAATATTTCCACATGTTTACGTGGACTAAGGGCATATATACCTGCCTATGAGGACTTGGGTATATTGAAATGATCAGCTATCTTATTTGACAAATTGGTCTGCAAACCTGTACTATCACAGATTGTAAAGTCGTTACTAAACAAATCATATTTTCATGGCTTTGAAGGGCGTGGCAATTGTCAAAGATCTGATAACTAATCTACCTCACATGAATACTTCTCAAGTCAATATCACGTAAGGACATTTTTGGTGTCATTTTGACATTAGAGCTGAATTCTATTCCTTATTTCCCTAAATTTGCAGGTTATGACTAATGGATGGTTTCTATTTCCTCTGACCGCATGGAAAAAAGATGCTTGACATTTACCTGCCTTCACCATGTTAGGAGGGCTATCAGTATATACACCTGCCTATGAGGACTTGAGCATCCAAATACACCCCTTTCCACATTCCTCCCACTAGTTTTGTAGAGCCTACAATACTACAATGAGAAGATTCTTTTAGCACATGGACAGAGAACAAAAAGGTTGCTGATCCACCTGTGCACAAGCTGTCAAGCACTACATGCATCCCCTTTCTACTGTTAACTATTATGGCGAATCAAACGATGCAAACTTTAATCGGGTGCAAGGTATCAATAAGTGTGTCCTGATGGGATCACAAACCCGTTTGTTCCACACAAGAGAAACACCTAAGGGGTAAGAAATGCACACACACACACACACACACACACACACACACACACACACAAGTTACTGAACAGACCTGTGATAGCTGTCACGTACCATGTTTGAACGCCCTAGAAATGAAAGAAACAATAATTATATAAAAACTATGAAATACATAAACTTGGTGTCACAACTTAGTAATATTTACACCTGGTTACGAGGACTAAAGCCATATACACCTGCCTATGATGACTTAGCTATATGAACTTGATCAGCATGGTGTAATGTAATGAAACAAGTTGGCAACCTAAAATGTCCTATTACATAATATGCTGTCACGTACCTTGTCATAATGCCCTACAAAAGAAACAATGATTATAGTAATATCATGAAATTTGTGTGCTTGGTGTCACAACTTGACTTAGTAATATTTCCACATGTTTACGTGGACTAAGGGCATATATACCTGCCTATGAGGACTTGGGTATATTGAAATGATCAGCATATCTTATTTGAGAAATTGGTCTGCAAACCTGTACTATCACAGATTGTAAAGTCGTTACTAAACAAATCATATTTTCATGGCTTTGAAGGGCGTGGCAATTGTCAAAGAGCTGATAACTAATCTACCTCACATGAATACTTCTCAAGTCAATATCACATAGGGACATTTCTAAAGTTATTTTGACATTACAGCTGAATTTAATTCCTTATTTCCCTAAATTTGCAGGTTATAACTAATGGATGGTTTCTATTGTGTGGAGAAAGAGAAACACCTTTCCTCTGACCGCATGGAAAAAAGATGCTTGACATTTACCTGCCTTCACTATGTTGGGAGGGCTATCAGTATATACACCTGCCTATGTGGACTTGACTATCCAAAAAACATGACACACCTGAAGAGAAAATGATATTGTTTACCCATTCCTTCTGCTAGTATTTGGGAGAGTCTACAAAGCTACAAAATCTTGATTCTTTTACAGGGTTGACAGGGAAGTCACAAGTTTGTGAACCAGCTAATGTAAAGCAGTCAAGGATTACATGTATTCCATTTTCACAGGTAAAAGTGACATTGAACAATGCAAACTTTTCATCAGATGTGAGGTATCAACAGAGTATGTGCTGATGGTTTCACAATCTCTTGTTCACACAAGAGAGGCACCTTAATGAGATCTGCAAAGGTGCAACTCTACTGAGCAGAGCCTTGAAAGCTGTCACGTCCCTTTTCATAATGCCCTACAAAAGAAACAATGATTATTGTAATATCATGAAATTTGTGAGCTTGGTGTCACAACTTAGTAATATTTCCACATGTTTACGTGGACTAAGGGCATATATACCTGCCTATGAGGACTTGGGTATATTGAAATGATCAGCATATCTTATTTGACAAATTGGTCTGCAAACCTGTACTATCACAGATTGTAAAGTCGTTACTAAACAAATCATATTTTCATGGCTTTGAAGGGCTTGACAATTGTCAAAGAGCTGATAACTAATCTACCTCACGTGAATACTTCTCAAGTCAATATCTAGTAAGGACATTTTGGTGTCATTTTGACATTAGAGCTGAATTTTATTCCTTATTTCCATAAATTTGCAGGTTATGACTAGAGAATGGATCTCTTTCATCAGACCACGTGGACAAAAGACTCATCACATTGACCTGCCTTCACCTAGTTAGGAGGGCTAGCAATATATAAACCTGCCTATGAGGACTTGAGTATCCAAATACACCTGTTAACACATTCCTCCCACTAGGTTTGTAGAGCCTACATTACTACAATGAGAAGATTCTTTTAGCACATGGACAGAGAACAATAAGGTTGCTGATCCACCTGTACAAAAGCTGTCAAGAACTACATGCATCCCCTTTAGAGCTGAATTTTATTCCTTATTTCCATAAATTTGCAGGTTATGACTAGAGAATGGATCTCTTTCCTCAGACCACGTGGACAAAAGACTCATGACATTTACCTGCCTTCACCTAGTTAGGAGGGCTAGTAGTATTATTCACCTGCCTATGAGGACTTGAGTATCCAAATACACCCGTTAACACATTCGTCCCACTAGGTTTGTAGAGCCTACATTACTACAATGAGAAGATTCTTTTAGTACATGAACAGAGAACAATAAGGTTGCTGATCCACCTGTACACAAGATGTCAAGCACTATATACATGCATCCCCTTTCTACTGTTAACTATTATGGTGAATCAAACGATGCAAACTTTAATCGGGTGCAAGGTATCAATAAAGTGTGTCCTGATGGGATCACAAACCCGTTTGTTCCACACAAGAGAAACACCTAAGGGGTCAGAAATGCACACACACACACACACACACACACACAAGTCACTGAACAGACATGTGATAGCTGTCACGTACCATGTTTGAACGCCCTAGAAATGAAAGAAACAATAATATATCAAAACTATGAAATACATAAAACTTGGTGTCACAACTTAGTAATATTTACACCTGGTTACGAGGACTAAAGCCATATACACCTGCCTATGAAGACTTGGCTATATGAACTTGATCAGTATGGTGTAATGTAATGAAACAAGTTGGCAACCTAAAATGTCCTATTACATAATATGCTGTCACGTACCTTGTCATAATGCCCTACAAAAGAAACAATGATTATAGTAATATCATGAAATTTGTGTGCTTGGTGTCACAACTTGACTTAGTAATATTTCCACATGTTTACGTGGACTAAGGGCATATATACCTGCCTATGAGGACTTGGGTATATTGAAATGATCAGCTATCTTATTTGACAAATTGGTCTGCAAACCTGTACTATCACAGATTGTAAAGTCGTTACTAAACAAATAATATTTTCATGGCTTTGAAGGGCGTGGCAATTGTCAAAGAGCTGATAACTAATCTACCTCACATGAATACTTCTCAAGTCAATATCACATAGGGACATTTCTAGAGTTATTTTGACATTACAGCTGAATTTGATTCCTTATTTCCCTAAATTTGCAGGTTATAACTAATGGATGGTTTCTATTGTGTGGAGAAAGAGAAACACCTTTCCTCTGACCGCATGGAAAAAAGATGCTTGACATTTACCTGCCTTCACTATGTTAGGAGGGCTATCAGTATATACACCTGCCTATGAGGACTTGACTATCCAAAAAACTTGACACACCTGAAGAGAAAATGATATTGTTTACCCATTCCTTCTGCTAGTATTTGGGAGCGTCTACAAAGCTACAAAATCTTGATTCTTTTACAGCGTTGACAGGGAAGTAACAAGTTGGTGAACCAGCTAATGTAAAGCAGTCAATGATTACATGTATTCCATTTTCACAGGTAAAAGTGACATTAAACAATGCAAACTTTTCATCAGATGTGAGGTATCAACAGAGTGTGTGCTGATGGTTTCACAAGCTCTTGCTCACACAAGAGAGGCACCTTAATGAGATCAGCAAAGGTGCAACTCTACTGAGCAGAGCCTTGAAAGCTGTCCTGTACCTTGTCGTAATGCCCTACAAAAGAAACAATGATTATAGTAATATCATGAAATTTGTGAGCTTGGTGTCACAATTTAGTAATATTTCCACATGCGTACGTGGACTAAGGGCATATATACCTGCCTATGAGGACTTGGGTATATTGAAATGATCAGCATATTTCTTATTTGACAAATTGGTCTGCAAACCTGTACTATCACAGATTGTAAAGTCGTTACTAAACAAATCATATTTTCATGGCTTTGAAGGGCTTGACAATTGTCAAAGAGCTGATAACTAATCTACCTCACGTGAATACTTCTCAAGTCAATATCACGTAAGGACATTTTTGGTGTCATTTTGACATTAGAGCTGAATTTTATTCCTTATTTCCATAAATTTGCAGGTTATGACTAGAGAATGGATCTCTTTCCTCAGACCACGTGGACAAAAGACTCATCACATTTACCTGCCTTCACCTAGTTAGGAGGGCTAGCAGTATATACACCTGCCTATGAGGACTTGAGTATCCAAATACACCCGTTAACACATTCCTCCCACTAGGTTTGTAGAGCCTACATTACTACAATGAGAAGATTCTTTTAGCACATGGACAGAGAACAATAAGGTTGCTGATCCACCTGTACAAAAGCTGTCAAGAACTACATGCATCCCCTTTCTGCTGTTAACTATTAAGGCGAATCAAACGATGCAAACTTTAATCGAGTGCAAGGTATCAATAAAGTGTGTCCTGATGGGCTCAGAAACCCGTTTGTTCCACACAAGAGAAACACCTAAGGGGTCACAAATGCAAAAAAAAAAAATAATAATAATGAATAAATACTGAGCACTAGATCTGTGATAGCTGTCGCGTACCATGTTTGAACGCCCTGCATATTAAAGAAACAATAATTTATTAAAATTATGAAATACATAAACTTGGTGTCACAACTTAGTAATATTTACATCTGCTTACGAGGACTAAAGCCATCTACACCTGCCTATGATGACTCGGCTATATGAACTTGATCAGCATGGTGTAATGTCATGGAACAAGTTCGCAAGCTAAAATGTCCTATTATATAATGTTACACTATATTTCAAGCCCTATCACACAAACCATGTTTTTCCGGTTTTGTAGGGCATTGTAATCGTCAAAGAGCTGATAATTAAACTACCCTACCTGAATACTTATTGAAGTTAACAGTACATAGGGTCATTTCTGGAGTTATTTTGACATTACACCTGAATTTAATTCCTTATTTCATTAAATTTGCAGGTTATGACTACAGGATGGTTTCTACTTCCTCATTCCACATGGACAAAAGGTGCTTGGCATCTACCTGCTGTCACCTTGTTAGGAGGGCTATCAGTATATACACCTGCCTATAAGGACGTGACCATCCAAAAAACTTATTAACACACCTGAATGGAAAATGATATTCTTTACCCATTCCTCCTGCTCGTATTTGTTAGAGTCTACAAAGCTACAAAAAGGTGTCACGTACCATGTTTGAACGCCCTACAAATGAAATAAACAATAATATATCAAAACTATGAAATACATAAACTTGGTGTCACAACTTAGTAATATTTCCACATGCTTACGTGGACTTAGGGCATATATACCATCCTATGATGGCTTGGCTATATTGAAATGATCACCATATATCTTATTTGACAAATTGGTCAGCAAACCTGTACTATCACAGATTGTAAAGCCATTACTAAACAAATCATCTTTTCATGGCTTTGAAGGGCGTGGCAATTGTCAAAGAGCTGATGATTAATCTATCTCAAATGAATACTTCTCAAGTCAATATTACGTTAGGACATTTTTGGTGTCATTTTTTAATAAGACCTGAATTCCATTCTTTATTTCCATAAATTTGCAGGTTATGACTAGAGGATGGTTTCTCTTTCCTCAGACCACGTGGACAAAAGACTCATGACATTTACCTGCCTTCACGTAGTTAGGAGGGCTAGCAGTATATACACCTGCCTATGAGGACTTGAGTATCCAAATACACCCGTTAACACATTCGTCCCACTAGGTTTGTAGAGCCTACATTACTACAATGAGAAGATTCTTTTAGCACATGGACAGAGAACAATAAGGTTGCTGATCCACCTGTACACAAGATGTCAAGCACTATATACATGCATCCCCTTTCTACTGTTAACTATTATGGCGAATCAAACGATGCAAACTTTAATCGGGTGCAAGGTATCAATAAAGTGTGTCCTGATGGGATCACAAACCCGTTTGTTCCACACAAGAGAAACTTTTTTTTTTTGATAACACCTAAGGGGTCAGAAATGCACACACACACACACACACACACACACACACACACACACGTTACTGAACAGACCTGTGATAGCTGTCACGTACCATGTTTGAACGCCCTAGAAATGAAAGAAACAATAATATATCAAAACTATGAAATACATAAAACTTGGTGTCACAACTTAGTAATATTTCCACCTGGTTACGAGGACTAAAGCCATATACACCTGCCTATGAAGACTTGGCTATATGAACCTGATCATCATGGTGTAATGTCATGAAACAAGTTGGCAAGCTAAAATGTCCTATTACATATGCTGTCACGTACCTTGTCATAATGCCCTACAAAAGAAACAATGATTATAGTAATATCATGAAATTTGTGTGCTTGGTGTCACAACTTGACTTAGTAATATTTCCACATGTTTACGTGGACTAAGGGCATATATACCTGCCTATGAGGACTTGGGTATATTGAAATGATCAGCATATATCTTATTTGACAAATTGGTCTGCAAACCTGTACTATCACAGATTGTAAAGTCGTTACTAAACAAATCATATTTTCATGGCTTTGAAGGGCGTGGCAATTGTCAAAGAGCTGATAACTAATCTACCTCACATGAATACTTCTCAAGTCAATATCACATAGGGACATTTCTAGAGTTATTTTGACATTACAGCTGAATTTAATTCCTTATTTCCCTAAATTTGCAGGTTATAACTAATGGATGGTTTCTATTGTGTGGAGAAAGAGAAACACCTTTCCTCTGACCGCATGGAAAAAAGATGCTTGACATTTACCTGCCTTCACCATGTTAGGAGGGCTATCAGTATATACACCTGCCTATGAGGACTTGACTATCCAAAAAACTTGACACACCTGAAGAGAAAATGATATTGTTTGTTTACCCATTCCTTCTGCTAGTATTTGGGAGAGTCTACAAAGCTACAAAATCTTGATTCTTTTACAGCGTTGACAGGGAAGTCACAAGTTGGTGAACCAGCTAATGTAAAGCAGTCAATGATTACATGTATTCCATTTTCACAGGTAAAAGTGACATTGAACAATGCAAACTTTTGATCAGATGCGAGGTATCAACAGAGTGTGTGCTGATGGTTTCACAAGCTCTTGTTCACACAAGAGAGGCACCTTAATGAGATCTGCAAAGGTGCAACTCTACTGAGCAGAGCCTTGAAAGCTGTCATGTACCTTGTCATAATGCCCTACAAAAGAAACAATGATTATAGTAATATCATGAAATTTGTGAGCTTGGTGTCACAACTTAGTAATATTTCCACATGCTTACGTGGACTAAAGAATACCTGCCTATGAGGACTTGGGTATATTGAAATGATCAGCATATATCTTATTTGACAAATTGGTCTGCAAACCTGTACTATCACAGATTGTAAAGTCGTTACTAAACAAATCATATTTTCATGGCTCTGAAGGGCGTGACAATTGTCAAAGAGCTGATAACTAATCTACCTCACGTGAATACTTCTCAAGTCAATATCACGTAAGGACATTTTTGGTGTCATTTTGACATTAGAGCTGAATTTTATTCCTTTTTTCCATAAATTTGCAGGTTATGACTAGAGAATGGATCTCTTTCCTCAGACCACGTGGACAAAAGACTCATCACATTTACCTGCCTTCACCTAGTTAGGAGGGCTAGCAATATATAAACCTGCCTATGAGGACTTGAGTATCCAAATACACCTGTTAACACATTCCTCCCACTAGGTTTGTAGAGCCTACATTACTACAATGAGAAGATTCTTTTAGCACATGGACAGAGAACAATAAGGTTGCTGATCCACCTGTACAAAAGCTGTCAAGAACTACATGCATCCCCTTTCTGCTGTTAACTATTAAGGCGAATCAAACGATGCAAACTTTAATCGAGTGCAAGGTATCAATAAAGTGTGTCCTGATGGGCTCAGAAACCCGTTTGTTCCACACAAGAGAAACACCTAAGGGGTCACAAATGCAAAAAAAAAAAATAATAATGAATAAATTCTGAGCACTAGATCTGTGATAGCTGTCGCGTACCATGTTTGAACGCCCTGCATATTAAAGAAACAATAATTTATTAAAATTATGAAATACATAAACTTGGTGTCACAACTTAGTAATATTTACACCTGGTTATGAGGACTAAAGCCATTTACACCTGCCTATGATGACTCGGCTATATGAACTTGATCAGCATGGTGTAATGTCATAAAACAAGGTCGCAAGCTAAAATATCCTATTATATATGTTACACTATATTTCAAGCCCTATCACACAAACCATGTTTTTCCGGTTTTGTAGGGCATTGCAATCGTCAAAGAGCTGATAATTAAACTACCCTACCTGAATACTTATTGAAGTTAATAGCACATAGGGCCATTTCTGGAGTTATTTTGACATTACACCTGAATTTAATTCCTTATTTCATTAAATTTGCAGGTTATGACTACAGGATGGTTTCTACTTCCTCATACCACATGGACAAAAGATGCTTGGCATTTACCTGCTTTCACCTTGTTAGGAAGGCTTGCAGTATATACACCTGCCTATGAGGACGTGACCATCCAAAAAACTTATTAATAGACCTGAATGGAAAATGAAATTCTTTACCCATTCCTCCTGCTCGTATTTGTTAGAGTCTACAAAGCTACAAAAAGCTGTCACGTACCATGTTTGAACGCCCTACAAATGAAATAAACAATAGTACATCAAAACTATGAAATACATAAACTTGGTGTCACAACTTAGTAATATTTCCACATGCTTACGTGGACTTAGGGCATATATACCATCCTATGATGACTTGGCTATATTGAAATGATCACCATATATCTTATTTGACAAATTGGTCAGCAAACCTGTACTATCACAGATTGTAAAGCCATTACTAAACAAATCATCTTTTCATGGCTTTGAAGGGCGTGGCAATTGTCAAAGAGCTGATAATTAATCTATCTCAAATGAATACTTCTCAAGTCAATATCACGTAAGGACATTTTTGGTGTCATTTTGACATTAGAGCTGAATTTTATTCCTTATTTCCATAAATTTGCAGGTTATGACTAGAGAATGGATCTCTTTCCTCAGACCACGTGGACAAAAGACTCATCATATTTACCTGCCTTCACCTAGTTAGGAGGGCTAGCAATATATAAACCTGCCTATGAGGACTTGAGTATCCAAATACACCCGTTAACACATTCGTCCCACTAGGTTTGTAGAGCCTACATTACTACAATGAGAAGATTCTTTTAGCACATGGACAGAGAACAATAAGGTTGCTGATCCACCTGTACAAAAGCTGTCAAGCACTACATGCATCCCCTTTCTACTGTTAACTATAAGCCAGTTCGGGGTTCCAGTTTGAGCATGAGCAGAAAAAGGTCATTTGTACCGAGAGACAGGTTGGATTTTAATTTCACTGAGATAAGCATCTGTAATGCTTAATTATTCATGGATCCTTATAAATGGTGCCTGCCAGCACGTCCACCTGACAGCAAGCCTGGTATTTGGCATTGTTAACAGAAAAAGTTTGTTAATGTATTCAACACAGCACAATGAAATAGATGCTTCCCAAAGTGTTGATTGACGAACCATTCTGGTCACTTCATCTACACAGGTTCATTCTTTGTTAGAATAAAAGTTCCATATCAAAATTGCTATGTTGGACAAGCTGCTGCATTATGTCGCTTTGAATTGAGTGAAGTGCCTAACTAACTGAGAAAAATGAAAGGTCATTTGTACCCATGTGCACATGAGCTATCTCCGAACTGGCTTATTATGGCGAATCAAACGATGCAAACTTTAATCGGGTGCAAGGTATCAATAAAGTGTCCTAATGGGATCACAAACTCATTTGTTCCACACAAGAGAAACACCTAAGGGGTCACAAATGCACATACACACACACACACACACACACACACACAAGTTACTGAACAGACATGTGATAGCTGTCACGTACCATGTTTGAACGCCCTACAAATGAAAGAAACAATAATATATCAAAACTATGAAATACATAAACTTGGTGTCACAACTTAGTAATATTTACACCTGGTTACGAGGACTAAAGCCATATACACCTGCCTATGATGACTTGGCTATATGAACCTGATCAGCATGGTGTAATGTGATGAAACAAGTTGGAAAGCTAAAATGTCCTATTACATATGGTACACTATATTTCTAGTCCTATCACACAAACCATCTTTTCCATCCAGACTTGACCATCCAAAAAACTTGACACACCTGAATAGAAAATGATATTGTTTACCCATTCCTTCTGCTAGTATTTGGGAGAGTCTACAAAGCTACAAAATCTTGATTCTTTTACAGCGTTGACAGGGAAGTCAAAAGTTGGTGAACCAGCTAATGTAAAGCAGTCAAGGATTACATGTATTCCATTTTCACAGGTAAAAGTGACATTAAACAATGCAAACTTTTCATCAGATGTCAGGTATCAACAGAGTATGTGCTGATGGTTTCACAACCTCTTGTTCACACAAGAGAGGCACCTTAATGAGGTCAGCAAAGGTGCAACTCTACTGAGCAGAGCCTTGAAAGCTGTCCTGTACCTTGTCGTAATGCTCTACAAAAGAAACAATGATTATAGTAATATCATGAAATTTGTGAGCTTGGTGTCACAACTTAGTAATATTTCCACATGTTTACGTGGACTAAGGGCATATATACCTGCCTATGAGGACTTGGGTATATTGAAATGATCAGCATATATCTTATTTGACAAATTGGTCTGCAAACCTGTACTATCACAGATTGTAAAGTCGTTACTAAACAAATCATATTTTCATGGCTTTGAAGGGCGTGACAATTGTCAAAGAGCTGATAACTAATCTACCTCACGTGAATACTTCTCAAGTCAATATCACGTAAGGACATTTTTGGTGTCATTTTGACATTAGAGCTGAATTTTATTCCTTATTTCCATAAATTTGCAGGTTATGACTAGAGGATGGTTTCTCTTTCCTCAGAAGAAATGGACAAAAGACTTATGACATTTACCTGCCTTCACCTAGTTAGGAAGGCTAGCAGTATATACACCTGCCTATGAGGACTTCAGCATCCAAATACACCCCTTTCCACATTCCTCCCACTAGTTTTGTAGAGCCTACAATACTACAATGAGAAGATTCTTTTAGCACATGGACAGAGAACAATAAGGTTGCTGATCCACCTGTACAAAAGCTGTCAAGCACTACATGCATCCCCTTTCTACTGTTAACTATAAGCCAGTTCGGGGTTCCAGTTTGAGCATGAGCAGAAAAAGGTCATTTGTACCGAGAGACAGGTTGGATTTTAATTTCACTGAGATAAGCATCTGTAATGCTTTAATTATTCATGGAATCCTTATAAATGGTGCCTGCCAGCACATCCACCTGACAGCAAGGCTGGTATTTGGCATTGTTCACAGAAAAAGTTTGTTAATGTATTCAACACAGCACAATGAAATAGATGCTTCCCAAAGTGTTGATTGACGAACCATTCTGGTCACTTCATCTACACAGGTTCATTCTTTGTTAGAATACAAGTTCCATATCAAAATTGCTATGTTGGACAAGCTGCTGCATTATGTCGCTTTGAATTGAGTGAAGTGCCTAACTAACTGAGAAAAATGAAAGGTCATTTGTACCCATGTGCACATGAGCTACAATGTATCTCCGAACTGGCTTATTATGGCGAATCAAACGATGCAAACTTTAATCGGGTGCAAGGTATCAATAAAGTGTGTCCTAATGGGATCACAAACTCATTTGTTTAACACAAGAGAAACACCTAAGGGGTCACAAATGCACATACACACACACACACACACACACACACACACACACACACACACACACACACAAGTTACTGAACAGACATGTGATAGCTGTCACGTACCATGTTTGAACGCCCTACAAATGAAAGAAACAATAATATATAAAAACTATGAAATACATAAACTTGGTGTCACAACTTAGTAATATTTACACCTGGTTACGAGGACTAAAGCCATATACACCTGCCTATGATGACTTGGCTATATGAACCTGATCAGCATGGTGTAATGTGATGAAACAAGTTGGAAAGCTAAAATGTCCTATTACATATGGTACACTATATTTCAAGTCCTATCACACAAACCATCTTTTCCATCCAGACTTGACCATCCAAAAAACTTGACACACCTGAATAGAAAATGATATTCTTTACCCATTCCTTCTGCTAGTATTTGGGAGAGTCTACAAAGCTACAAAATCTTGATTCTTTTACAGCGTTGACAGGGAAGTCAAAAGTTGGTGAACCAGCTAATGTAAAGCAGTCAAGGATTACATGTATTCCATTTTCACAGGTAAAAGTGACATTAAACAATGCAAACTTTTCATCAGATGTCAGGTATCAACAGAGTGTGTGCTGATGGTTTCACAAGCTCTTGTTCACACAAGAGAGGCACCTTAATGAGGTCAGCAAAGGTGCAACTCTACTGAGCAGAGCCTTGAAAGCTGTCCTGTACCTTGTCGTAATGCTCTACAAAAGAAACAATGATTATAGTAATATCATGAAATTTGTGAGCTTGGTGTCACAACTTAGTAATATTTCCACATGTTTACGTGGACTAAGGGTATATATACCTGCCTATGAGGACTTGGGTATATTGAAATGATCAGCATATATCTTATTTGACAAATTGGTCTGTAAACCTGTACTATCACAGATTGTAAAGTCGTTACTAAACAAATCATATTTTCATGGCTTTGAAGGGCGTGACAATTGTCAAAGAGCTGATAACTAATCTACCTCACGTGAATACTTCTCAAGTCAATATCACGTAAGGACATTTTTGGTGTCATTTTGACATTAGAGCTGAATTTTATTCCTTATTTCCATAAATTTGCAGGTTATGACTAGAGAATGGATCTCTTTCCTCAGACCACGTGGACAAAAGACTCATCATATTTACCTGCCTTCACCTAGTTAGGAGGGCTAGCAATATATAAACCTGCCTATGAGGACTTGAGTATCCAAATACACCCGTTAACACATTCGTCCCACTAGGTTTGTAAAGCCTACATTACTACAATGAGAAGATTCTTTTAGCACATGGACAGAGAACAATAAGGTTGCTGATCCATCTGTACAAAAGCTGTCAAGCACTACATGCATCCCCTTTCTACTGTTAACTATAAGCCAGTTCGGGGTTCCAGTTTGAGCATGAGCAGAAAAAGGTCATTTGTACCGAGAGACAGGTTGGATTTTAATTTCACTGAGATAAGCATCTGTAATGCCTTAATTATTCATGGAATCCTTATAAATGGTGCCTGCCAGCACATCCACCTGACAGCAAGCCTGGTATTTGGCATTGTTAACAGAAAAAGTTTGTTAATGTATTCAACACAGCACAATGAAATAGATGCTTCCCAAAGTGTTGATTGACGAACCATTCTGGTCACTTCATCTACACAGGTTCATTCTTTGTTAGAATACAAGTTCCATATCAAAATTGCTATGTTGGACAAGCTGCTGCATTATGTCGCTTTAAATTGAGTGAAGTGCCTAACTAACTGAGAAAAATGAAAGGTCATTTGTACCCATGTGCACATGAGCTATCTCCGAACTGGCTTATTAAGGCGAATCAAACGATGCAAACTTTAATCGGGTGCAAGGTATCAATAAAGTGTCCTAATGGGATCACAAACTCATTTGTTCCACACAGAGAAACACCTAAGGGGTCACAAATGCACACACACACACACACACACACACACACACACACACACAAGTTAGTGAACAGACATGTGAAAGCTGTCACGTACCATGTTTGAAAGCCCTACAAATGAAAGAAACAATAATATATCAAAACTATGAAATACATAAACTTGGTGTCACAACTTAGTAATATTTACACCTGGTTACGAGGACTAAAGCCATATACACCTGCCTATGATGACTTGGCTATATGAACCTGATCAGCATGGTGTAATGTGATGAAACAAGTTGGAAAGCTAAAATGTCCTATTACATATGGTACACTATATTTCAAGTCCTTTCACACAAACCATCTTTTCCATCCAGACTTGACCATCCAAAAAACTTGACACACCTGAATAGAAAATGATATTCTTTACCCATTCCTTCTGCTAGTATTTGGGAGAGTCTACAAAGCTACAAAATCTTGATTCTTTTACAGCGTTGACAGGGAAGTCACAAGTTGGTGAACCAGCTAATGTAAAGCAGTCAAGGATTACATGTATTCCATTTTCACAGGTAAAAGTGACATTAAACAATGCAAACTTTTGATCAGGTGTGAGGTATCAACAGAGTGTGTGCTGATGGTTTCACAATCTCTTGTTCACACAAGAGAGGCACCTTAATGAGGTCAGCAAAGGTGCAACTCTACTGAGCAGAGCCTTGAAAGCTGTCCTGTACCTTGTCGTAATGCTCTACAAAAGAAACAATGATTATAGTAATATCATGAAATTTGTGAGCTTGGTGTCACAACTTAGTAATATTTCCACATGTTTACGTGGACTAAGGGTATATATACCTGCCTATGAGGACTTGGGTATATTGAAATGATCAGCATATATCTTATTTGACAAATTGGTCTGTAAACCTGTACTATCACAGATTGTAAAGTCGTTACTAAACAAATCATATTTTCATGGCTTTGAAGGGCGTGACAATTGTCAAAGAGCTGATAACTAATCTACCTCACGTGAATACTTCTCAAGTCAATATCACGTAAGGACATTTTTGGTGTCATTTTGACATTAGAGCTGAATTTTATTCCTTATTTCCATAAATTTGCAGGTTATGACTAGAGAATGGATCTCTTTCCTCAGACCACGTGGACAAAAGACTCATCATATTTACCTGCCTTCACCTAGTTAGGAGGGCTAGCAATATATAAACCTGCCTATGAGGACTTGAGTATCCAAATACACCCGTTAACACATTCGTCCCACTAGGTTTGTAAAGCCTACATTACTACAATGAGAAGATTCTTTTAGCACATGGACAGAGAACAATAAGGTTGCTGATCCATCTGTACAAAAGCTGTCAAGCACTACATGCATCCCCTTTCTACTGTTAACTATAAGCCAGTTCGGGGTTCCAGTTTGAGCATGAGCAGAAAAAGGTCATTTGTACCGAGAGACAGGTTGGATTTTAATTTCACTGAGATAAGCATCTGTAATGCCTTAATTATTCATGGAATCCTTATAAATGGTGCCTGCCAGCACATCCACCTGACAGCAAGCCTGGTATTTGGCATTGTTAACAGAAAAAGTTTGTTAATGTATTCAACACAGCACAATGAAATAGATGCTTCCCAAAGTGTTGATTGACGAACCATTCTGGTCACTTCATCTACACAGGTTCATTCTTTGTTAGAATACAAGTTCCATATCAAAATTGCTATGTTGGACAAGCTGCTGCATTATGTCGCTTTAAATTGAGTGAAGTGCCTAACTAACTGAGAAAAATGAAAGGTCATTTGTACCCATGTGCACATGAGCTATCTCCGAACTGGCTTATTAAGGCGAATCAAACGATGCAAACTTTAATCGGGTGCAAGGTATCAATAAAGTGTCCTAATGGGATCACAAACTCATTTGTTCCACACAGAGAAACACCTAAGGGGTCACAAATGCACACACACACACACACACACACACACACACACACACACAAGTTAGTGAACAGACATGTGAAAGCTGTCACGTACCATGTTTGAAAGCCCTACAAATGAAAGAAACAATAATATATCAAAACTATGAAATACATAAACTTGGTGTCACAACTTAGTAATATTTACACCTGGTTACGAGGACTAAAGCCATATACACCTGCCTATGATGACTTGGCTATATGAACCTGATCAGCATGGTGTAATGTGATGAAACAAGTTGGAAAGCTAAAATGTCCTATTACATATGGTACACTATATTTCAAGTCCTTTCACACAAACCATCTTTTCCATCCAGACTTGACCATCCAAAAAACTTGACACACCTGAATAGAAAATGATATTCTTTACCCATTCCTTCTGCTAGTATTTGGGAGAGTCTACAAAGCTACAAAATCTTGATTCTTTTACAGCGTTGACAGGGAAGTCACAAGTTGGTGAACCAGCTAATGTAAAGCAGTCAAGGATTACATGTATTCCATTTTCACAGGTAAAAGTGACATTAAACAATGCAAACTTTTGATCAGGTGTGAGGTATCAACAGAGTGTGTGCTGATGGTTTCACAATCTCTTGTTCACACAAGAGAGGCACCTTAATGAGGTCAGCAAAGGTGCAACTCTACTGAGCAGAGCCTTGAAAGCTGTCCTGTACCTTGTCGTAATGCCCTACAAAAGAAACAATGATTATAGTAATATCATGAAATTTGTGAGCTTGGTGTCACAACTTAGTAATATTTCCACATGTTTACGTGGACTAAGGGCATATATACCTGCCTATGAGGACTTGGGTATATTGAAATGATCAGCATATATCTTATTTGACAAATTGGTCTGCAAACCTGTACTATCACAGATTGTAAAGTCGTTACTAAACAAATCATATTTTCATGGCTTTGAAGGGCGTGGCAATTGTCAAAGATCTGATAATTAATCTACCTCACATGAATACTTCTCAAGTCAATATCACGTAAGGACATTTTTGGTGTCATTTTGACATTAGAGCTGAATTTTATTCCTTATTTCCATAAATTTGCAGGTTATGACTAGAGAATGGATCTCTTTCCTCAGAAGAAATGGACAATAGACTCATCACATTTACCTGCCTTCACCTAGTTAGGAGGGCTAGCAGTATATACACCTGCCTATGAGGACTTGAGTATCCAATTACACCCCTTTCCACATTCCTCCCACTAGTTTTGTAGAGCCTACAATACTACAATGAGAAGATTCTTTTAGCACATGGACAGAGAACAATAAGGTTGCTGATCCACCTGTACAAAAGCTGTCAAGCACTACATGCATCCCCTTTCTACTGTTAACTATTATGGCGAATCAAACGATGCAAACATTAATCGGGTGCAAGGTATCAATAAAGTGTGTCCTGATGGGATCAAAAACTCATTTGTTCCACACAAGAGAAACACCTGAGGGGTCACAAATGCACACACACACACACATACACACACACAAGTTACTGAACAGACATGTGATAGCTGTCACGTACCATATTTGAACGCCCTACAAATGAAAGAAACAATAATATATCAAAACTATGAAATACATAAACTTGGTGTCACAACTTAGTAATATTTACACCTTGTTATGAGGACTAAAGCCATATACACCTGCCTATGATGACTTGGCTATATGAACCTGATCAGCATGGTGTAATGTGATGAAACAAGTTGGAAAGCTAAAATGTCCTATTACATATTATTATGGTACACTATATTTCAAGTCCTATCACACAAACCATCTTTTCCATCCAGACTTGACCATCCAAAAAACTTGACACACCTGAATAGAAAATGATATTCTTTACCCATTCCTTCTGCTAGTATTTGGGAGAGTCTACAAAGCTACAAAATCTTGATTCTTTTACAGCGTTGACAGGGAAGTCACAAGTTGGTGAACCAGCTAATGTAAAGCAGTCAAGGATTACATGTATTCCATTTTCACAGGTAAAAGTGACATTAAACAATGCAAACTTTTGATCAGGTGTGAGGTATCAACAGAGTGTGTGCTGATGGTTTCACAAGCTCTTGTTCACACAAGAGAGGCACCTTAATGAGGTCAGCAAAGGTGCAACTCTACTGAGCAGAGCCTTGAAAGCTGTCACGTACCTTGTCATAATGCCCTACAAAAGAAACAATGATTATAGTAATATCATGAAATTTGTGAGCTTGGTGTCACAACTTAGTAATATTTCCACATGCTTACGTGGACTAAGGGCATATATACCTGCCTGTGAGGACTTGGGTATATTGAAATGATCAGCATATATCTTATTTGACAAATTGGTCTGCAAACCTGTACTATCACAGATTGTAAAGTCGTTACTAAACAAATCATATTTTCATGGCTTTGAAGGGCGTGACAATTGTCAAAGAGCTGATAACTAATCTACCTCACGTGAATACTTCTCAAGTCAATATCACGTAAGGACATTTTCGGTGTCATTTTGACATTAGAGCTGAATTTTATTCCTTATTTTCATAAATTTGCAGGTTATGACTAGAGAATGGATCTCTTTCCTCAGACCACGTGGACAAAAGACTCATCACATTTACCTGCCTTCACCTAGTTAGGAGGGCTAGCAATATATAAACCTGCCTATGAGGACTTGAGTATCCAAATACACCCGTTAACACATTCCTCCCACTAGGTTTGTAGAGCCTACATTACTACAATGAGAAGATTCTTTTAGCACATGGACAGAGAACAATAAGGTTGCTGATCCACCTGTACAAAAGCTGTCAAGAACTTCATGCATCCCCTTTCTGCTGTTAACTATTAAGGCGAATCAAACGATGCAAACTTTAATCGAGTGCAAAGTATCAATAAAGTGTGTCCTGATGGGCTCAGAAACCCGTTTGTTCCACACAAGAGAAACACCTAAGGGGTCACAAATGCAAAAAAAAAAAAATAAAAAATAAAAAAATACTGAGCACTAGATCTGTGATAGCTGTCTCGTACCATGTTTGAACGCCCTACATATTAAAGAAACAATAATTTATTACAATTATGAAATACATAAACTTGGTGTCACAACTTAGTAATATTTACACCTGCTTACGAGGACTAAAGCCATTTACACCTGCCTATGATGACTCGGCTATATGAACTTGATCAGCATGGTGTAATGTCAAAGAACAAGGTCGCAAGCTAAAATATCCTATTATATATGTTACACTATATTTCAAGCCGTATCACACAAACCATGTTTTTCCGGTTTTGTAGGGCATTGCAATCGTCAAAGAGCTGATAATTAAACTAACCTACACCTGCTACACGAATACTTACCAAAGTTAATAGCACATAGGGACATTTCTAGAGCTATTTTGACATTACAGCTGAATTTAATTCCTTATTTCCCTAAATTTGCAGGTTATTACTAATGGATGGTTTCTATTTCCTCTGACCGCATGGAAAAAAGATGCTTGACATTTACCTGCCTTCACCATGTTAGGAGGGCTTGCAGTATATACACCTGCCTATGAGGACTTGACCATCCAAAAAACTTATTAACACACCTGAATGGAAAATGATATTCTTTACCCATTCCTCCTGCTAGTATTTGGGAGAGTCTACAAAGCTACAAAATCTTGATTCTTTTACAGCGTTGACAGGGAAGTCACAAGTTGGTGAACCAGCTAATGTAAAGCAGTCAAGGATTACATGTATTCCATTTTCACAGGTAAAAGTGACATTGAACAATGCAAACTTTTGATCAGATGTGAGGTATCAACAGAGTGTGTGCTGATGGTTTCACAAGCTTTTGTTCACACAAGAGAGGCACCTTAATGAGATCAGCAAAGGTGCAACTCTACTGAGCAGAGCCTTGAAAGCTGTCCTGTACCTTGTCGTAATGCTCTACAAAAGAAACAATGATTATAGTAATATCATGAAATTTGTGAGCTTGGTGTCACAACTTAGTAATATTTCCACATGTTTACGTGGACTAAGGGTATATATACCTCCCTATGAGGACTTGGGTATATTGAAATGATCAGCATATATCTTATTTGACAAATCGGTCTGCAAACCTGTACTATCACAGATTGTAAAGTCGTTACTAAACAAATCATATTTTCATGGCTTTGAAGGGCGTGGCAATTGTCAAAGAGCTGATAACTAATCTACCTCACATGAATACTTCTCAAGTCAATATCACGTAAGGACATTTTTGGTGTCATTTTGACATTAGAGCTGAATTTTATTCCTTATTTCCATAAATTTGCAGGTTATGACTAGAGAATGGATCTCTTTCCTCAAACCACGTGGAAAATAGACTCATCACATTTACCTGCCTTCACCTAGTTAGGAGGGCTAGCAGTATATACACCTGCCTATGAGGACTTGACTATCCAAAAAAACTTGACACACCTGAAGAGAAAATGATATTGTTTGTTTACCCATTCCTTCTGCTAGTATTTGGGAGAGTCTACTAAGCTACAAAAGAAGATTCTTTTAGAGCGTTGACAGAGAATCAAGTTGGTGATCCAGCTGATGTAAAGCAGTCAAGGATTACATGTATTCCATTTTCACAAGTAAAAGTGACATTAACAATGCAAACTTTTGATCAGATGTGAGGTATCAACAGAGTGTGTGCTGATGGTTTCACAAGCTCTTGTTCACACAAGAGAGGCACCTTAATGAGGTCAGCAAAGGTGCAACTCTACTGAGCAGAGCCTTGAAAGCTGTCACGTACCTTGTCATAATGCCCTACAAAAGAAACAATGATTATTGTAATATCATGAAATTTGTGTGCTTGGTGTCACAACTTAGTAATATTTCCACATGCCTACGTGGACTAAGGGCATATATACCTCCCTATGAGGACTTGGGTATATTGAAATGATCAGCATATATCCTATTTGACAAATCGGTCTGCAAACCTGTACTATCACAGATTGTAAAGTCGTTACTAAACAAATCATATTTTCATGGCTTTGAAGGGCGTGGCAATTGTCAAAGAGCTGATAACTAATCTACCTCACATGAATACTTCTCAAGTCAATATCACGTAAGGACATTTTTGGTGTCATTTTGACATTAGAGCTGAATTTTATTCCTTATTTCCATAAATTTGCAGGTTATGACTAGAGGATGGTTTCTTTTTCCTCAGAACAAATGGACAAAAGACTCATGACATTTACCTGCATTCACCTAGTTAGGAGGGCTAGCAGTATATACACCTGCCTATGAGGACTTGAGTATCCAAATACACTCGTTAACACATTCCTCCCACTAGGTTTGTAGAGCCTATACATTACTACAATGAGAAGATTCTTTTAGCACATGGACAGAGAACAATAAGGTTGCTGATCCACCTGTACAAAAGCTGTCTAGCACTACATGCATCCCCTTTCTACCGTTAACTATTATGGCGAATCAAACGATGCAAACTTTAATCGGGTGCAAGGTATCAATAAAGTGTGTCCTGATGGGATCACAAACCCGTTTGTTCCACACAAGAGAAACACCTAGGGGTCACAAATGCACACACACACACACACACACACACACACACACACACACACACACACACAAGTTACTGAACAGACCTGTGATAGCTGTCACGTACCATGTTTGAACGCCCTACAATGAAAGAAACAATAATATATCAAAACTATGACATACATAAACTTGGTGTCACAACTTAGTAATATTTACACCTGGTTAAGAGGACTAAAGCCATATACTCCTGCCTATGATGACTTGGCTATATGAACCTGATCAGCATGGTGTAATGTGATGAAACAAGTTGGAAAGCTAAATGTCCGATTACATATGGTACACTATATTTCAAGTCCTATCACACAAACCATCTTTTCCATCCAGACTTGTCCATCCAAAAACCTTACTGACACACCTGACTAGAAAATGATATTGTTTACCCATTCCTCCTGTTAGTATTTGGGAGAGTCTACAAAGCTACAAAATCTTGATTCTTTCGCAGGGTTGACAGGGAATTCATAAGTTGGTGAACCAATGTAAAGCAGTCAAGGATTACATGTATTCCATTTTCACAGGTAAAAGTGACATTGAACAATGCAAACTTTTGATCAGATGAGAGGTATCAATAGAATGTGTGCTGATGGTTTCACAAGCTCTTGTTCACACAAGAGAGGCACCGTAATGAGGTCAGCAAAGGTGCAAAGTCAGATTCCATTATGATTAACGTAGTAAATTTATCAACATGGTGTGTTGGTGAAGATTGGTAGATTCAGCCTCCGAAAATGACGTTGTTCCCTCGTTATTCAACAACAGTAAGAAAACTTCACTAAAAAGTAAGAACATTTGGGGCTCGTGATTGACTTCCATATTTTGATTTATAATGTATGCATTCAAAAACTGTTTACAGTGACTATACAGATTGCACCATGTCAGTTTAAAGGTGAGAACTAATGCTACTCGTTTTCATGGGAAGTCGCTATATTTGGCAGAGTTTGTACAATACTACAATGAGAACATTCTTTTAGCACATGGACAGAGAACAATAACGTTGCTGATCCACCTGTACAAAAGCTGTCAAGCACTACATGCATCCCCTTTCTACTGTTAACTATTATGGCGAATCAAACGATGCAAACTTTAATCGGGTGCAAGGTATCAATAAAGTGTGTCCTGATGGGATCACAAACCCGTTTGTTCCACACAAGAGAAACACCTAAGGGGTCAGAAATGCACACACACACAAACACACACACACACACACGTTACTGAACAGACTTGTGATAGCTGTCACGTACCATGTTTGAACGCCCTACAAATGAAAGAAACAATAATATATCAAAACTATGAAATACATAAACTTGGTGTCACAACTTAGTAATATTTACACCCACACTGTATATCTATTCTTGTGTGAAAATTATTTGCTTCAGAATGGTCTCATATTCAAGTAATGTGCAGTTTAATGTTTCCAGGTAAGCGTTCCTGGTCAGTGACGGGGCATTAATCTGCACATTACTTGAATATGAGACCGTTCTGAAGCAAATAATTTTCACACAACAGTAGATATATAATGTACTCTTAAATAAATCCCACAAGGATTGGAACAATCTTCCCTCAGCATTCCCACTGATTCCCACTGATCGGTTACTAGCCATCCCCTTTAAAACGGGATATCAAAAAATGCTGACAATCTGATTTCTACGAAAATGGAAATCCCCACACCCCTTTAGGTGAAAGGTCCATGAAAAGTGAAGACATATCATTTTCGCAATATATGGAAAAAGTGCAACCTTTTCATCGACCGTTTGGGTACTGGCAGATGCCATCAGTGTCCACGGAGTTAAGATCAGACATGATGCTGTCAAAGTGTGATCATGTTATACATCAGCAGCAAATCTCTCTTGAATTGAAAGACAGGAAATGGTAAAATTATGTTCATGTATACACCGATGGCTCAGAAACTTTCAAAGTGTCCGCTGCTTTTTATATTCCTCATTGGAAGTATGCACAAGCAAAACGCATACAAGACTTTACGTCTGTGTATACAGAGGAGAACTGATTGCCATTGTCATGTCTCTGATCTGGTTAGAACAAGTCTCGAATCTGTACGCTGGATCAGTGGTTATTTTTTGCGATACATTCAGTGTTTTATAGGCTATTAATTCAAATAAGCCGGAAACTTTTGTAAGTGAAATTGTTATAAGACTTACGGGATTGAAATATAAAGGATTTAATAAATGTAAAATTTGAATGGATACCCAGTCATTGTGGTATTAATGGAAATGAGGTTGCGGACAGAGAGGCAAAAGCTGCTTTATTTCGAAATGTTATTGATGTTATTATTGAAAATGAATATGTTATAATGTAAACATCAGAATATCCGCTGAAGTTGATTAAAAAAAAAAAAAACCAGTTCGCTAAGCAACCAGAAGGAAAAGTCTATTATGAATAAATTGAGAATGGGAAACATTTCTTTAAATTATGATCTGTTTAGATTGAATATGCATGAAAATGGGATGTGTCCGAATTGTTCACAAAAGTAATGCTTGAAAGAGTGACCCATTTTTTTTATGTGAATGTCCAAAGTATATAATAGAAAAAGAGTATGTTATTAGCAGAACTAGATATCACTGATGAGCGTCACATTTTGCTGTTTGTAGGAAGTACTTACTTAAAGCATATCCGTGCTTTTATTCAGTATGTCCAGAGGACTAGAAGATTCACTCTAACACATAATTTTGTGAGATAAGTATGTTTTGATTTAATTATTCTGCACACTGCACACAGCCCAGATATTTGCTTTATATCTTAGTGTTGTTTTGTTTTCTAATTCATGTAAATTTGTGATAAAATTCGCGTTAAATACTCCCAAATAATCACGAGAATCAATCGAGCCCCTCTCGTGTATTGGAGTGGCCTAGGCAGGCGGACAGCCAATCACGGCCTCTCCTTGCTGAGAAGTCTGCTCAAAGTACCGAGCCGGGCTGGCCACAAAATACGATCGTCGATTGGGCAGCTCGAACGGAGGCCAGTGAGGTAGATTTATTTGATGTAATATATAATATTTGAATTATTTTCAATAAAATGAAAATAATTTAAGGTAAAATTTAAATATTTAAAGTAATTAAATGAATATAGATTTCGTGTAAATATTCTTAGAGAAATGATAAACGCCAAATAAATTCAAATAACAACAACAACAGAAGCCTTGTCTTGGTATGTCCACAGGTGTTCTGTTAGTCTTTGTTCACGGCAACGAAGGAAATATCCAAAGGTTATGATGCCCACGGGTCTTCTGTTGTAAACACGGTGCGCTTAGTCTTTATTCAAGGTTATGATACAGTGTATCCCTTTATCTAAAACAAACTAACAAGCAAGCAAGCAAAGAAACAAACAAACAATTCCTCTTACATTTTTTTTCGTAATTTGATTTTTTTTTTAAATCATTCATCATTTTACAGCGAAGGGAGTATCCAAAGATTAGGATACAGTGTATATCCCTTTATCTAAAACAAACAAACAAACAAACAAACAAACAGTTCCTCTTGTATCTTTTTCGTAATTTGATTGTTTTTCCAATTATTCACCATTTTCAGGTGAAAACGCGAATGCCACGCCAATTTGTCGCTTTATTTCCATCCAACAACGAAACATAATGCAACTACAATGTACCGGTACACTTCAATGAATTATAATAAATAATAATAATTGTAAAAGAGCATAGTGTCTTCAAAAGATAGATCTGCTTAAAAAGAAAGAAACAAAGAAAGAAAGAAAGAAAGAAAGAAAATCATAGTCTTCACAACATTCACCTTTATGTTTGAAGACGGGAGGGGATCTTTGTCCCTCGCTCAACCGTGAAGATGAAGCAAAAGTTGCTGCTATATAGTGCCGGGGGATACAATCGCACTGCGCGGCAATGGACATAATAATTTGCATACAGCATGATTGCTCATACTTGAAGTTACAGTGATGCATTCATATAAGTGTTGCTTTTGTCACGTAAAAGTAACATGATAGTCACGTTGAGTGAGAGAGAGGGAAGAGAAAGAAAACAAAAGCAATCATCTACGAAGCATAACATTCTATGTGCCCTTTCAGGGCATGACGTTATAGAGAATCATGATTTACCCAATATAAAATGAACAATGAACAACAGAGAAGAGATGAATCCCACTAAGATCAGAGGAGCACAGTAAAACTGCAGGTGCATCGGCAGAGACTCGGAAATAAACATAATAGATACAACAATGAATAAAGAATGAGTTTTTAGGGGTTTCTACACTCAGCAAAAAAAAAAAAAGAAAAGAAAGAAAGTCAACGCTTTGTCAAGTTTAGATTTCTCATAGAACATTTGCCTGAAAGCTAATGTATTATATACCATATTAAAGGTAATTTAATTGGCTATAAACCTGGTAGGTCAACAAATACGGAAACCTAACGCATGAGTGAACACCGTTGTTTTTTTCTCTTCTAGGGCACACAAGTAAATATTGCAAAGCTGAACAAGTTGTCATTCATACGTATGTGCGCTTCCATAGAACATTAAGAATAAACAACAAATTTCACACTAAAAGAAACATGAATTAAATTGCAAAAAATACAACTTTTATCTCATGTCAAACAATCTACATTTAAATGAAATAGGAGAAGAAGTAATCACTAACAAAATGATAGAAATTTGAGGTGTTTTTAAATAAGGAAATTCGTCTGTTGAGAATGATAAGGGCGTTAAGTTGCCACTAAACCCAAAGTGTTCAAGTTCATTCTCAACAGGCTTAATAATGTTTGGTTCTTGAAATTGTCACGTGGATTTGAAATCACTAGAACAAAATAAATAAATAGATAAATTCTGCACATTTATGCTTATTATTCCCTATGTCAATTGAAGTTTGACGTGACAGAAAATTCTTATATTTCCCCTTTAGGTTACCACTTCGTTTTTCTTAGAGGTTATAAAGAGATTAAAAGAACAAAAAAATTATTTTCCTCATTTCATTCATGTCTCTCATTGTGTCAAACTGGTCCTTTGTTGTCAAAGTTATCGTGAAGGGCATTTGCAAATGAAAGAGAACATGCCAATTTTTGCAATTTTTAATTTTGCGCCTTGGAGGACAAAAAGGAATGTGCTCACTCATGCGTAACGTTTTCTTTTGAATTAACCTTTTAGCTAAAATATCTAATCAATTTACCTTTAATAAGGTATATTATAAGACATTGATTTCATAAAAATCTTCAATGAAAAATATGACCTCAAAAAAGTGTTAACTTTCTCTTTTTGCCTAGTGTAGATAATGTAGCACTGGTACTGTGAGATCATCATTTTCTTTTACTGCTTTTTTAAATTAATAAATAGACTTGGTGTTACTTAACTCAAGTGAACGTTTATTGGAAATAATATGTGGGCCAGCATGTCGTATGAATTTGTGTGCTAAGATTTGTATGTCAATGCCGCTATTAGGTTCGGATTTCTCACTTAAAGTACGCTGATATTATATTGATCTTGAAAAGCCAAAAAGTGAGGGGCTCCCTAGGGAGGTGAGAAGAACATCTCCATTTTACACTGTACATCCATTGCTGAGGTTCTTATCCGATAATCTCCAAATTTCAAACAAAATATGATTAATTTGTGTTGACCCTTTCTGGTTATCACTGCAACCAGCATACAAAATCAAGCTGTGAATAGTTTTTAATGCTTTCCCAAAGATGTATGATTGGGAGAAGTCTCTAGCATGGCTCGATATAATTTCGTCACATGAAATATGAAATTTGATTACTAGTAGATAAATTTTGTTTTTTTTTCTGTGCACTTTGATTTTACATTTTCCGAGGTAATATTTGTCCTAATTGTAATACCATTTCACAGCAGCGTCTCCATAACAGTTGTGATAGCGCCTGCTAATCTGCTTCAAAGCAATAATGTACAGTCGGAACCACAACAAAGGTTACTTTAAGGAAATATTCATTAATTATTAAAACGGTTATAGCGCCCTCTTTAATTTTGTCTTTATTTCTTATCTGGTAATTACCTCTTTCTTGTAAGATTTGGCCCTTTAAATGCACTAAATTTGTCAAAACAAGGCTCATATATAATGTTCTTTTGTCTTTATAGATTTGAAATAACAGCACAATTTGATTCTGTTTTACCTCGCATGCACAATTCATGATTTAGAACAAAGTGGTTGAATACTATTTTGATATTTTTCTTTGTTTGTAGCGTATTTTGACTGAGTGTACTCCAATCCGGCATTTGGCGAAATTTTGATGGTGTCATCATAATTATCAGTGCTGACTATATGTGCAAAATTTCAGAGGAATTGGATGAAAAATCTTGAAATTATGAAAGTCACGCTCTGCTTGTCTTTGGTCACAGAGCGTCAAAAACCGTTATTTGGTATTGGTAGGGATAATGGCTGAAATCTATCACCAAGCTACGCACTACTCCAGAAATGCTATCATAGCAAAATATAACCCTTAAATATATGCTATAAATTATCAAAATGTACAACTAGAACTTGCTATATACTTCAGGTGGTACCAAAAACCAATTTTTAGGGTCTTAGCCCATGGACTGATACGGGCAAAGAGCATCTTAGCCTTGAAATTTTGTATTGTTATGTTTTTATTGATATCCAGGCTTACTAAGAGCTAAACACATACTTTATGTAAGATTTATTTCTTATTCAGTTGTATACTTACATCACGAAGTGCCTTCGGAGGAGTTAAGTTTTCTTGTTGTCCGGTATATGTACAACTGTATGCATGCGTGGACAAAGTGGGCCTATAAACTTATCGGTGCGTATGTTCAAAGTCAAAGGTATAAGGCAAAAGACCAAATTCTGCAAAAGTCAGTATTTCCCCTGTATCTATTCGTGTATTACCGGGTAAAGATTATCTACGGACATTTTTTGGTCATGAGCTCTAGAGCTCTAAGTGAAACGTTGAAGTTCAAGTGAACTGAAATGTTATAATTCATTTTTTCTCCATATCTGCGAAACGGCTCAAGGAATCTTCATGAAATTGATATATGCATATACATCCTGGCGATGTTTCTCACGGGAATTCAGGTTCATTGGGTGAAAAGTCACATTAAAAGGCTTAAAGTATTATGTGATGCTGGAATTAATCTTTCTCCGTATCTTGGAAATTACTGGGTGCATTTTGATCAAACATGATGATTTCGAAAGGAAAAAAATATGCCATGGGATTAAATGCCAAGTATAAAAGTTAGAATGGTACTGTACAATCGTTATTCCTTTATTTTGAAATAACTGTAAATGTTGTCACAAAAATGGATTCTAATGGTTAAGGATTGAAGTAGGGTATATACTTAAAGTGCTCAAATTCCTAAATGTCATTTTAATATTTTGCCAAACATGTGAAACTGTCGTCTCACATTGCTATTGACGTACTCTAGACATATTGGTATATAGAACCATGTGATATGGTGGATGGATCACGGAGCGAGATTTTTACTGGTACAGTTTCATGTGATATCTAGGAGTACATAAAATAAGATTAAGTCACTCATTTTAAGTTATTCAGGGTAAAGTAATCGTGATCTATACCATGATATGGGCACAGATTGGTTTATACCTGTCTATGAGGACAAGTTAATTATATACCTGTCTACGTGGACAATTTAATATACACCTGTCTATGTGGACGATTTAATATATAACATGTCTAGGAGGACCAATGGCAACCTAACCAGGTATCATACAGACGCATAAAATGGCATGTCACCGAAAATCATGCTAGAATTAAGGCGCTATATAACGATATATAGCTTCCTGAGACAATTTCTCATCTGAAACATATTGTCATTTTTCATAAAAGTAGGGGGAAGTACGAGTCAACCTACACAGGTCTCATACAGAAGTCCACCTAACCCTAGCTTTGTATGTATATATATACAGGGTGGCCCAGAAAGAACGGAACGCCTAAGAACTTTAATTTCACCAATATCGTTGCAAATATGTAATTATTTTGGTTACTATTGGAAAGGCCATTCTTATTCCAATAGAATGACACCAAGCTCTTTAATTTCAGTTAATGCGTTACGATTTTAGGCTCATTTTTGTCAACCCTTGCAATTTTCAAAATGTGATCATTTTGCACTCTCAGAGAAACCGAAATCAGCGAGAATTCGGCTTGCCATAGAACCAGTACCGTTCACAATGTGTGGAATGTGGCTGTCATTGTCCGTTACCATTGTGAGTGAGACGACCTGACGACAATAACACCGTCCGCCCCACATTCCGCACATTGCGAACGCTACTGGTTCTACGGTAAACCGAATTCTCACTGATTTCGGTATCTCTGAGAGTGTAAAATGATCACATTTTGAAAATTGCAAGGGTTAACAAAAATGGTCCTAAAACCATAATGCATTAACCAAAATTAAAGAACTTGGTGTCATCCTTTTGGAAAAAGAATGGCCTTTCCAATAGTATAAAAAAAATAATGACATATTCGGAACAATATTGCTAAAATTAATAATCTTAGGTGTTCCGTTCTTTTTGGGCCACCCTGTATATATATATATATATATATATATATATATATATATATATATATATATACATACATATATATTATTGAGTGATACATCATTTCAAGGCTATAAGTCTGAAACTCCAGAATCTGTTCTTAACTAAAAATCCATGTCTGGCGACTTGTTGTTGCGTTTTTATATGATATGTTTGTATCTCACATAGATGTGAGCTAGTACACACGTATCAGAGAACAGACATTTTTTTATTCTATTAATGATAGTCATAGACTGCTTAGCAACACCAAGTAATATTTACAGTTGTTTCCAGCAGAGAAGTTCTACCTCACGCAGATGGTCAAGAACACCGTCAATGGAATAGACGTTGACACGTGGGACTGCGTCGCAAGAGACTCGCGTTTCCTGGGCATAGCAACATCATTCGAAGTCAAAAGAATTCTGTCACATGTGAAGGTTTGCGAAGTCAGTTTCGTCGAAGACGGTGAAGCAAGGAAAGAACTATGTTTCCCAGAAAAGGTGAGGTCTGCCCTGGTTGATAAAGATATGAAACTTAAACAAGTTTCATCTCCTGTCATCATCTTTTAAATCATTTAATTAAACTACAATTTCAGCTTTGAAGAAAATTTATATTTTCTGTCCAACGTATAATTAAGTTCGAAAGATTTGTCACTTTAGAATTAGAAGTGGTTGGTATTACATGTCAAACTATGAAATTGTTCAGATATTTCAGGAGGAGGTCATTGCATGATTGATAGTATGACAGTATAATAGCCGAGAATAAGTTGAGTGATTTATTCATGGAAAATAGGAGACAAAGAGGTTTTAGAAAATAGTGAGATCTAAGCCACGGTGCTAAAAACTCGACTTGCGAAAGAAAAAGTAACTTCACCTTAAACGCAAGGACATGATAGGATTCCCTGGTATGACTTTGAGGATTACCTTCACCGGGAATTTTCTTTACAATGCAATAAAGCAGTTTGAATCGTCCGTATACTTAGAAAGGTTTTTGATTTATCATCACAATATTTAAATCAAATGACTTATATAAATAGGTATATGAAATAACGCCTTTAGTAGTAAATCGTATTCACCACCCGACACTCATTTTCTTAAATAGGTGAACGTTTCAAGAGAAATCGCCAGTAAGCAAATGACATTTAGGTTTGTTGCATTTATTTATTCATTCACAGGTTGCAAATGATCTGAACCACATGTTTGCAACCAGGAGGCACATTTCTGACGTAGCATTTCACCACAGAGTGGCTACCGCGATATCAATTATGTAAGCACTGAAAGGGTCCGAAGTTCTAATGGCTGTCAAAAGAAGGAAAAATTAAGGCCCTATGTCACGAAATAAGTACAATTTTCGAAACTTAATTTTGATTTGATAGTAAATACATTATACACATCAAATATACACAAGCAAGCATATGCCAGCACCTTATAACAAAGAAAAGAAACAAGCAAACAGACAAATATAGCCACACACACCAACACACAAACACGCACACACACACGCGCTTATACACGCACAAATCGGTAAACATGGATTTGGTGTTATTATATAACAAGATCTGCGTCTAGCGATTTGTGTGTGTGTGGGGGGGATTCTAAGATCATCAAACAACGGACCCTAAGCTTTTGAATTTGAGCTTTTGAGCTTAAAGGGGAAGGCTAGTAACTGATCAGTGGGAATCAGTGGAAATGCTGGGAGATGATTGTTCCAATCCTTATGGGATTCATTCAAGAGTTCATTGTATATCTATTGTTGTGTGAAAATGATTTGCTTCAGAATGGTCTCATATTCAAGTAATGTGCAGTTTAATGCTTCCAGGTTAGCGTCCCTGGTCAGTGACGGAGCATTAATCTGCACATTACTTGAATATGAGACTGTTCTGAAGCAAATCATTTTCACACAACAATATATATACAATGAACACTTGAATGAATCCCATAAGGATTGGAACAATCATTTCCCAGCATTTCCACTGATTCCCACTGATCAGGTACTAGCCTTCCCCTTTAAAAATGACGTGAAACTAAAGTTACGTGATATATTTCTTGTAGAAATTGCTAAGAAGAGAACGCCTTAAAGCTTCGAGCATTTCTATGCGCTGACACTCGCTTTATCAATATCGTAGAATGAATAAAACGAAACGCAGTACGTGAAACAACAGTGAAGGGATAATGAGATTAACCTGGACTATCATGCTTATTTTGTTCATAATTATTGATAACGTTATGAATGCAGTAACATCATTTTTTATATTACCAACTCGAAAATTCAGAGTCTGTTGAATGTTTCAAAAGATGACATGGGAATCTGAGACTTACCGTATATACGGTACTTGTAGCTACAACAACAACAAAAAAGAAAAGAAAAGAAAAGCAAAAGTGCGCTGTAGAAAATTAACAAAATAGAAATTATCTGCCTTATCGTCCATACGATGGAAAAGATGAAAATTCATGATAAAAGTGTAACTATCAAAGAGAAGATCTTGTCAACGAAAATATAAGAAGAAAACTGACTTGGTTGATCAATGTTTTTAGTCATTACTTGAAATAAGGGAGCGCGACATTTTGGTTGTAATTAACGCACGGTCTACATTTCATACATCCCAATTGCAATAATTTGTCATTGGGTTTGTTTTTTTTGTTTTTTTAACAGCATTCTATTCAATGTCACAACTCTAACTGACAAATGTCAGTGATATGGAATCAAAGAATGAAGATTGTATAATGATTTAATTTCATCTCTATTGTGAAACATATTCACCATTTTTGTAATTCCGCTGATCAATATACACATTTGTTGTTTCTTTTGTCTAATTAGGTATAAGGATGCTTTTCGAGCAGCTGCAAGGCATATCAAATTCAATGGTGCTAAAAGGTAAGTGCATTTCTAGCAAACTCAGTTCAACGATGTTTTTCATGGAAAAGAGTTATACATGTGTTATCATTACATTGCTCTTTATACACTAGTGAAATTGTTTCTATATCTGTCAACATTTGAGTTGAGTTGAGTTTATTAACAACATACATATGAATGATAACATGATAACATGAAATTCCACAGTGTAAGATACAATAACATGAAATTTTTATGAGAACACAATGATTTTGTACAAGGTTCTTACAGCTTTGCAAGCATATATTTTACATACTTATATCTACCTTACATAAGAATATATGTGTTATAATACATTTAGTTTCGTTGTGATACATTTATCACTGAAAAGGCAAAGAGAATGAATAAGTATGTAATGTAGACATATATGCATAGACAGAGGTTCTGAAAAAAATAATCGAAAAAAAAATAGAAAAACAGAAGATAATGTTGTTAAAGGGGGAACCAATAGTTAGCACAAGTGCTAGTCGAGAATGGTTCTCCCATCATAGCTACATGTATATTTAAGCTGCTTATTGCAAGGTCTACTCTTTTAAAGTAACTGTACTATAGAAGTACATTAAACTGAACACTGAAATTTCTTTTCATCACTAAACTTCTTTTAACAGCAGTTTTTTTAGGTTTCTTCTAAATGAAGATCTTGTTCTTTCCTCTTGAACATTTTTGGGCAAACTATTCCAAAACTTTGATAAGACAAAAGATATAGAAAATGTACCATGTGTCGTTTTGCATTTCGGGAGTCTAAGCATGGAATGATCTTTGCCTCTAGTCCTGTATGCATGATTCATTGGCTCATAATATTGCGTTACAGAATGTGGTAAATGTCCCTTGTGTAGATCATATACAAAGGTTGACACTGCAAGCTTATGCAGGTCAAAAACATCTAACACTCCTAGACTGGTGAATAATGGCCTAGAACCTGTTCTTAAGGGGGGAAATGCAATTGCTCTCACGGCCATTTTTTTTGCGCTAAAAATATACAATTTAAGTTGCTTCTGTAGGTACTTCCCCATACTTCAATTCCATAAAGTATATGTGATTGTATAAAGAATTTGTATAAAAGCATAAGAACATGCCTTGGAACAAAGTATCTTAACTTGAAGATTAAGCCAATTTTGCGACTAATGCATTTGTTGATACATTTAATCTGATCCTTCCACATCAAGGTCTCATCAATTTGGACACCTACAAAAGATGCTACATTTACTCTTTCTATCTCTTTGTAATATATATATATATATATATATATATATATATATATATCAAGATAGAGAGAGAAGGAGAGAAAGAGAGAGAAAGAGTGAGAAAAATAATGTTATTTGTACTTCATACTTTCTATTTAATGTTTCAAGTGCTTCAAATGTTAATTATCTCGGTAGGTGTGTAATACTGGTAATGTTCATCATGGCCCACAGCTGAGCATGTGGAAGCAGTCAATTGATGATTGAATTCATAGGTCCTTGAAAAAAAAAAGCATTGCTTACCCTGAAGATATGAAGTTAGCATTATTAGATTGATGATTCATTTCACATTCAAATGAAATATTGGGCAGAATATTTTTGCCAACATTATAGAACAGAAAAACAGCATATAAGATATTTTATATCAACATCAATTTTCAAGAATTTAAATTATATATCTTTAACTTTAACAGTGAATACAACAAAAGCTAATAACTGCGTTTCATATCCGTGTCTTTGTGTACAATATACACAATCTTGCAAATCTGTCATCTGTAATCACCGGATAAATGTACAAACAAACATTCCTACCCTGATCAAATTCAATCTCGTTCAACTTCTTAACATATTGCATTAGTCATTAAATAGACAAACACCATCAGCTACACTAAATCAAATCCTTCCGTACAACATCAAGCTCACTATATGCATCATTTGAAACCTTCCTAATCAATACAACATTATCAATTAATCCATTCAAACAATTCATTAGAAAATCCAGTCATTATGATTATTACATTTTTTTCCTATATCCGGCATACTTACAATAAAAAAAAAAAAATCATCCACCCTACAAAATAATGCGTGATAGCACAAACACGGAGTGTTTTTTTTTTTTTTTTTCTGGAGTCGTAGCACTCTTGACATATTATGAAACGAGGCCCATACCACATTACATTAAATTACATTATATGGGGTAAAATGAATGTGTTATATAGTAACAAGAGAAGATTACAAGGCAATATACTTTTCAAATTATTCATAACTCCAACAATCCGGGATACTTTACCACAAACTAGATTTATTTTAGAATCCCAAGTAAAGCAGATATCGAGTTGTACCCCAAGGTACGTGATAACGTACAGAGCATTACTCTATCAAAATGTTGTTAAAGGGGCTGTACAGTACTGGTTGAGGTGGGGATTCATGTTTTTTACATTCCTAAATGAGATAATGAGAAACCTCTTATGAAATATGAAAGAGCATGTAATTTTAAAAAGGATTCATCGTTTATTTGATGAAATTTGGTTTTCAAATGGCTGAGATATCCAAAAAAGTAATAAGAATAAAGGACTACAGGCCCCAACTTTATCAGGGTCTCCTTGTTTCACCTTGTTTTTGGATATCTCGGCCACTTCAAAACCGATTTTCATCAAATAAACTTTTGATACCCCTTAGAATTGCATGCTCTTTGACATCTCATAGAGTGGTTTCTGAATGTCTTGCAAAATGTTAAAAGCTAAATCCTCACCTCGACCAGAACTGTACACACCCTTTAATATAAAGTTGGACATTATCATAACAAGATCTTCTATTTTGTCGGTTGCAAAAATATATTATTAGAAGAACCATTAATTCAATATTTTGGCATATTGTCTCCCCCCCCCCCCAAGAAAATTCAATCTCATAAATTGCATTGACGACGAGGAAGCATTCTGCCAAGCAACCGACGGCATCGTTCACATCATTATGCATTCGAGATCGAGAGAGCCAGGAATGAAGAAAGCGAAGCACATTATCCGTCGAATTCACGCCCGACAGCTTTACAAATGTCTCAAAGAGATCCCTCAAGCAAATACAAAGGTTAGAATGAGTACGGTTTTGTTTTGTTTTGTTTTTTTGTCACCTATATCAATTGATATCAGGTTAAGGACCACTGTTACACAGATTTTAGAAAATATCAATATTGACTTGCATTGAAAATAGTTTCATATTTTTAGACAGAACCCCAATTTGCCCGACGTTAATGTTCATGATATCAACTTTTTCAGATCGTATTATGTATATATATGACCCGTAATATGTTATAATAACACCATTCAAACAGTTGATATTTTGTTGTTGTTTTGTTTTTATTTTTTTCATTTTTAACAACCTCCTATAGATCAGTAGGCCCACGTTATTTATTATCAATTAATTCCGTTTTCCTTTAGTTAAACACTACAGATCCAAGCGAACTCATGCAGAAACTAAGAACTGCTCTAGATGACAGGCCGCCTCCACAGAAAATCATTTGGGAAAAGGGCAATCTCTTCGTCCAGGTATGCGGCATATCGGACAGTGACTCAGATAACTTCCTTATGGATATGTTTGAAAATGTTGGGGGCCTGTGGCAATGAGCCGATTGTGCACAAATTTCGCACTCCTACCTATAGACAAGAAATAAACGTTGCACACAGAGGGTAGAGTGACTCGCTATGCAAGCAATGTATTATATGATGTAAAGACACAAGGCTGTGAAACGAATTGATGTGACTGAACAAGATCCCTATCAAGGGCGACAGAAGTCGTGGTACAGATCTTGCTCATCATTGTAACATGTTTACAGATAGTTATTTCGATATCAGTCATCACATGACCAGCGTGTCGTGTGTAAGTGTGTGTTTGTCCTCACTTTTATATAGAAAAAAAAAAGCAGGCTGGCAATTCGAAAGCATTAACTATTTCACTTGGATAGAAACGTGTGTGTGCTAAAAACGAAATATGTCATTAAAACAAATCTGCAGTATTTGTTACAAATTTTCACTTACAAGATAGTAAACTTCTAACTTAAGTAGCTCGAGAAAACATGAAATATTATCTATAGTCACAATTTTCATATCTTAGTCAAATCGTTGAGCTTGTAAACTACTTTGTATCTTGATTTCAACAGTGTTTTTTTTTTTCTCAGTTCTGCACTTATGCACTTAGAAATTAGCGTATTCGAAATTTGTCCTACTATCAAATCGTTTGACCCTCAGCCTATTCAACAAATTTGCTTGCCCACTTCAGATGAGTCTTGCTCTATTGTGTATGTTTATCACTTTACTGATGTATTTATATGTTTTTTTTTGACAGATATTCCCTTTCGATTTATATCTATTTACATTTCGACAGGTTTCGAAAAGCCAGTACGGTATGGGGGACGCAGATCCATTGTTCGGCATCAAGTTCTACAAGAAAGAAGAGGAAGGCCAGGCACATCCTCTGCAACCTGACAGGGTAACTTCAGCTGCTTGATCGGATAAAATTGAAGTGTAATAATTCTATGAATGTAGATGTTATGAAAAAAGCAAATCAATAAAATACCCTGAATTTTATGGAAATGTAAATCGAAGGTCCTATTCTTTTTTTTTTATAAACACCAACATTTTTTTTTTCACTTTCATTGTTCATTATTTCCCGTTTCTAAAAGTAAATCATAGTAAAATTAAGCATGCTTATATTTGCCTAAATTTCCATCGCAGATACCAGCCGATATTCCTCAGCAGTTGGAAGACGTGACAGTGCGAATCTATACCAGCGTGATTGGTTGTGATACCGCACAGGCTCTGGAGTACATCGAAAATTATATTATGCCTGAAATTTTGCTGCGAAATGCCCATGTTCAAGAACAAACATTATAACATTATCACATTTAACTCTAATTAGCTCTCGAGAGTAGGTTTCACATGTTCCAAGGTCACCTTCCACAAAAGATGTATTTCTTTAAATTTGTCATGCATTCAGATTAGTTACACCAAAAAACAGGGAAATGATAACTTAGGGATTCCCGAGAGATCGGAGCAGAGATGTCAGAGTACGTTGCACAATATTCATTTTACTGAGAGGCATGTGTATTTGCAAGTTTAATTCAGTTATTATGGCAGGTGACAATTTCTAACATACAAAAACAAGCAAACAAATAAACAAACATTTCATGATATGATCATAGCGATGAAAAAGAAATTACTTTTGCCCCCCCCCCCAAAAAAAAAAAAATGCATGATATGAAATACGGAGAGGGAGGCATGACCTCTTTTTTCTTTTCATTTTAGCAAGTTAAACGAAGTACCTTATAGTGAACGAAATCATTTTTTTTTTCTTATTCCTCTTCCACGAAATGTCCCTGGAGACATAATGTTTTGAGGTTTTCCGTCCGACTGGGCGTCTTTCCGCCCGTAATTGATTTTGTGGACAGCGTAATCTAATACCGTTGGAGGTATCGAAAGTTATGAAACTTCGCGTGTACATGTATAGGTGAATTAAGCTGCACCTCTGTTGGGTGCACACGCTCAACGTCAAAGCTCAGGGTCAACCACTAGAGAATTTCGCCGTTTTCTCAGTATATTTGCAATACCTGAAGGTACATTCATTAACTCTTTATGTGCCATGGTGGAAACCCCCTGTGTGCCACGTTATTCTGAGACACGAAGGTAGTCATGCTTTGAGAAAGAATTTTGTTTTTCCAGTCTGTATAACTTCTACAAATTTCTGTTTAATAAGCTGGACATTATAGTGAGCAAAGTTAAAGAGGAATGCCAAACTTTGCTTCCATATACAATGTATAACAATTCTATTTTCAATTTTTCTTTTGAATTACCAGTTGCTACCTTTCTGTAAAGGCATGACTTTTGCACATAAAATAGTGACAGAAACTTCGAATTTACAAGCAAATCTAGTTGGGAACACCGCTTGATGGTCAATCACCACATAGAATGCAAGCCGTATGTGAGAGGAACAAAAGCGCGAGAACGCTTTGATTGTACCGCGGGATTAGCGATTTATCGATCGGTTTTGGCGGCTTTGTTTGTTGAGCAATGCGAAGTTGGCACGCCGTCGACTGAGTCGGACGTGCGAACGTGGCACATAAAGAGTTAAATTCATTGCATCCATGTGTAACCATGTAAAGATTCACTGTGGGAAAAAAGAAATAGTCAAAGTTTAAGTAAAATTGTTAAAAATTCGCTTGTGTGTGTGTGTGTGTGTGTGTGTGTGTTTTATATGTATTAGAATTGTCCCAATACAGTTCCTTAAAAGTGTCTATATACTCATGTACTATGTGAAAAGGACTATTATTATTTTTTTTTTTTTTTGCAACTGATTGACAAATTGCCCTACATCGACGTAAATAAGCACTGAATTGATCAGTGTTTTAGTAGTAGCCATGATAAAAAATCATGGGCGTACATACTCGAGCAGGATTCGAACCTACGACCTCTTGATCACCGGACAGGCGTCATCTCCACTAGACCACCGAGCTTTCGCCCGATAGCAAGTGTTGGTTCTAATCCTAATATCATGCAGCGGGTATTGCTTTGTTATTCAAATTTATGAAATTCTTCCGTCGAGATGTTTTCATTGCAACTGATTGACAAATTGCCCTACATCGACGTAAATAAGCACTGGATTGATCAGTGTTTTAGTAGTAGTAATGATAAAAAATCATAGGCGTACATACTCGAGAAGGATTCGAACCTACGACCTCCTGATCACCGGACAGGCGTCATCTCCACTAGACCACCGAGCTTTCGCCCGACAGCAAGTGTTGGTTCTAATCCTTATAGCATGCAGCGGATACTGCTTTGTTATTCAAATTTATGAAATTCTTCCGTCGAGATGTTTTCATTGCAACTGATTGACAAATTGCCCTACATCGACGTAAATAAGCACTGAATTGATTAGTGTTTTAGTAGTAGCCATGATAAAAAATCATGGGCGTACGTACATTTGTCATTTGTCAATCAGTTGCAATGAAAACATCTCGACGGAAGAATTTCATAAATTTGAATAACAAAGCAGTACCCGCTGCATGCTATAAGGATTAGAACCAACACTTGCTGTCGGGCGAAAGCTCGGTGGTCTAGTGGAGATGACGCCTGTCCGGTGATCAGGAGGTCGTAGGTTCGAATCCTGCTCGAGTATGTACGCCCATGATTTTTTATCATGGCTACTACTAAAACACTGATCAATTCAGTGCTTATTTACGTCGATGTAGGGCAATTTGTCAATCAGTTGCAATGAAAACATCTCGACGGAAGAATTTCATAAATTTGAATAACAAAGCAGTACCCGCTGCATGCTATAAGGATTAGAACCAACACTTGCTTTCGGGCGAAAGCTCAGAGGTCTAGTGGAGATGACGCGTGTCCGGTGATCAGGAGGTCGTAGGTTCGAATCCTGCTCGAGTATGTACGCCCATGATTTTTTATCATGGCTACTACTAAAACACTGATCAATTCAGTGCTTATTTACGTCGATGTAGGGCAATTTGTCAATCAGTTGCAATGAAAACATCTCGACGGAAGAATTTCATAAATTTGAAGGACTATTATTTGTGTTGTTGTTGTTGTTGTTGTTGTTGTTTTTTTTTTTTACAGCTGTATCACTAGTATTGTGAAAGTGCAAACAAACACACACACACACACAAAAAAAAATCATGGGACAGTTCGACGGCCAGTTATAAGTAAAAGTGTGACGATTTTTTTTTTTTTTTTGGTTATGAATACGCATCGCTAATCATAATTGACAACTCATTAAAGGCGACCGTAATTATTGTTGAAGATTGTTAAGCTTTAAAGCGCTTTCTTTGTTGGTTGGAGCGCAGGCTGAAGTGTTTTCTAAACACATTTATCCAGATGTTGTGACAGTATAAGAGTTTCGATTATTCAAAGCCGATGATGAGGAAAAAAAAACAATTAAGGATAAGTGCAAGTACTTTGTTTTCTAAAAAAAAAAAAAAGATTCAATATTTATATGAGAGTTTAACTGCAAATGCAATTAGATTCATTTTTGTTATTAATGTTTAGATTGATGCGATTTAAGATGATACAAAATAATAAAGATAAACATGCGATAATTTTTCTCTATAGCGACTGCAGTTCTGTTTTCCCTTCCATTAACACCTTACTTGAAAATAAAAAAGTATGGATCTTGCTGATTTACTCAAACAATTAAAGCATTGTTTACTCTGTCTCGAGTGTAAGCAAATTGCAGTTTCAGTAATTCAATTCCATTCATTCATTCATTCATTCATTCATTCATTCACTTAAGAGCTGATATGCCTGAATTCCTTTATAGCAATTCTCATGTTTAAAAAAGATGGCCACATGTATAATTATATTTGTTGTTGTATTTCTTACTTTTATCTTGCTAGGTTTTACATCAATTTCTGACTATTATGGCATTTGAATGGAAAGCACACTTCATCATTAAATAACTGAATTTGAGCATCTTCATTTTGCATTCCTTTTCATGATGGGGAATACTAGAATTAACATCGTTCTCTGTCGTGATGAAACGTTTGTGGACATTGCGTCTTCACATTACCAAGTTGTCCTAAAGGCGAAAATACTCTTATCGTTCGATTATCATCCCCTAATATTTTATTTGCTTCATTAAGATGATTACTTTGGACTTCTTCTTTATTTTTTCTCGGATTTCATGGATATGTGTCAACGTGACAGGAAGTAAAGTTGGTTGCCAATAAAGAGACCAATGAGAGGCACGGAAATGCCCATGGTTGTTGTATAAAACTAGTTTGTGTTTTAATTTGTGAAGTAAGACAAAGAAGTTCCAGTTACAATGGTATTCATTGCATTTTGAAAAGTATGTCAAATTATACAAGATGCATACAGTTAACTAACATGCAGAACAACAAAGTCGTAAAGAAAAATAAATATCTTATGAATTCCCATAATATGAAATATAATCTTTCTATCTGTTTTGTTTTCTCGTGTTTCCCAATAACATATAACATAATATAACATAATCTTAATTCATTGTATTGGTTATTGTACTGAAATACCAAATAAAGTAAAAGGTTATATGAAGCCAAGTATTTGTCCACCATTACAACAATAAACGCACTAAAGTTATATTTTATAGTAAAACTCGTGACATTAATTATGTAACTTTTTACAATACTAAACAGCTCGACGGAATGTACTTTTACCATGATACATTCTTCGCTTGAATTAGCATTTCTTTTACCATTGATGTTATGAACATTTTTTTTTCTTGATGCAGAATATAACAAATTTTGTTGGAATAAGGAGTCAAACGTCGTTGCATTGGTTATTGAACTGAATTACCAAATAAAGTGTGTGAAGTTATGTTAAGTCAAGTATTTCTCTACCATTACAGCAATAAATTCATTAAAGTTATCTTTTATAGTAAAACACGTGGCATTTACTATAAAACTTTTCACAGTACTAAACAGCTCGACAGAATGCATTTCTACCGTGTTACATTCCTCGCTTGAATTAACATTTCTATTACCATTACTGTTATCAACATTTATGTGAAATTTCAACATAAAAAAACAAAGAAGTCATATTACATGATGTTAAAAATATATGAATATGGCAATTCAAGGTGCATGCCGCTGGTTGCTAGGGGAGAAAAGGACAACCACCTAGGCTCGAGACCTCCCACGCCCCTCCCCCCCCCAAAAAAAAAACAACAACAACAACAACAACAACAACAACAACAACAAAACAGCTACATCAATGCAAAACAATATAAAGCGACATCACTGCAATACAAATGGGGAAAAATAAGAAGAGACTTACAAATACAATTGACAGTTTTAAAGTCAGCTACATTCATTTTCAGCAAACTAGAAATTTATAATTGCAATCGAACTGCAAGAAAGATAAAATCAAACAAACAAACAAAAAACAAACAAACACGTTTTATTCATATTTGCCTCCTGAATCGCTTCAAGAAATGATGCACGGTATATGATAATATAACTTCAGGCAGTAAGCATATCTGACGATTCAATTTGTTTACATATCATATGAACGACCATCGAGTTTCAAGTCATAGCACATACAGCACATGGAACAATGAGGACACAACTGCTCTTAATTGCATTATTACTTTTTTTCAAAGAAATTGAAGTCATACAATAATACCATATCTCAAAATGTTTTCACATCTCCTGAAATTACTGCGCAAATGTACTACACAAATTTACCCGTACAAACACTGTACGGGTAATCTTTCCCTCTTTCTTCTCCTACCCCCCCCCCACCTCCCATTCTTTCTCATTTTGAATAAGATGGAAGTCCCTTAACAACTTTTATGTAAACATTGCATGACATTACAATATTATCTGTAAACCAAAGCGCGCCGAAACATGTGAATGAGGATGGGTGCAAAATATACCTAACGTCTCTTTTATTTTGCTTTTTGCAATATCAAAACACACACACACAAATACACACACACACACACACATTTACATATATTTATGTATATTATATGCGTGTAGGAGTCTCTCTCTCTCTCTCTCTCTCTCTCTCTCCTTTGCATGACATAATCTGTTTACAATTCGATGATTTCATGTTCAATGTTCGAAGGCGAGTGTGTTCAAGATAAGCCCTTCAGGACGTCAAAAGGCATTGTACTGAGATTTTCCGACGTTATTGCTAAATTTATGCAATCGGTAAGCAAATAAGTGATGTATACTCATTTTTACTGATCAGAAAAGGATAAAATCTCAACTCATTGCATGTATGATAGCCAAAATATTTTTATTAAGTTAAATTCACCGTTTCCGTGAGAGTCTCTTTAACTAACGTTCCATAAATTGCATTAGCTCGTTCAAAGTGCAATTTCTTTACGAAAAAAAAAAAGGAAACTGCGAAGGTTACTTTAAAAAATCACAAATTAAAGAAATTAAGATATATATGTATATTTTATCTGTCACATTTCAAACTACATCTGTCACATTTCAAATTACTATTCACTAGTACGTGGGTAAGTAAATGAGAGTCATTCACCAATATATCTGTTAGATAATTTTCTAAAAGTTGTATTTCTCTTTATATTCCACGTCTTCAAAAACCCCTTCAAAAAACAAACAAACGAACCCCTTTTCAACAGAAAAAAAAATAATGTATTTTTATCACCACACTCACAAATCACAAACTTTAGCAAAGGTTATCACTCTTGGTAATCAATAATACACAGACCGGGCACATGCCAAGATGCAAACTAAGTGGAATAGGCATTTGCCACAATTCTGATTTTCTTTTCTTTTTATTATCGATATAAAAATAGTTCCTCTATTTGATGTAATCAAATTTCTGCAACGGGACCATTGCATTCAATTTTCTTTCTTTTTTTTAAACTAATGTCAATCTTATTTGTCTTGACATTTTCATGCTGATTATCAGGTGATAGAGTGGCATTTTGGTTTACAGTGTAACACATACCTCCTGATGGACAGTATATTCTTAAAATAGTTTAAAGACAATATTGCCAAGTATGATTAATTATTTTACATGTATATATTCATCTTTACCTTTCTCTCCCTCTCTCTCTCTGTATATAATTATGATGTATATATATACACACATATATTGAAGAATTAATTAATAAACTGTTAAAATGCATGATCTCCGTTATTCTTACCTAGGAGAATTTATAGCCCCGTACTTGAGGACAACTTGTATTGTGTTCTTGTATAATGATTGAGCCACTGACTTTGATTGCACAATAATAAATTGTCAGATCTAAATTATGCTTATAATAAGCCGTTCATGCCTATTTTAGATTAAGGCAAGGTTCCTTTTCGTCATGATGAGAGAGGTCTTCTAAAACATAAGAAGAATAAAGAACATCATAAATAGTAAATTATGAAGGAGGTAAGAAACCATTCACATAAACTGGACTGCCTTTTCCTTTCAAACAATACTCGGAGATTCAAAAACATGACCCTAGTCGTTATACCTGTCTGAAAGTCTTTCCATGTTGTGTACATGTAATTTCATTACTGAAATTAAGATTTTATTGTAACTTAAGAAGGAGGGCTATTCTTTACATACACAAAACACACATGTACAACTTGTATGTACTCAAAGCTTGTCGTAGAGACATCATTGATGGTTGTGATGGTTGAAGTTAGAATTTGAATTCAAGACGAAAAACAAATCTATACATATCTGGCAGTATTTATCACTGTGTATATTTTTGTTATTAAGCCCTGTTTTCGCTATTCCTGTTCATAACATAATGAAGTAAATGGCGTATTACATTATGCATTAATATCATAAGTGAATATCTATAAGATTTTCTCCACAAACTATTTCACTAATCATTTTCCAGCCAGCCAGATTGTGATTGTTTTTTGTTTTTAGTGACAGTTATCTTGCTTCTATCGTTATCTATTATCCTGTAATTTGGTTAGTTGTTACGGTTACCGGGTAATGATTAAAGTATACATAGATGTATGTACACAATTAAAATCTATACGAATATAACATACGAGTGCTTCATACGTTCTCCATGCACCAAAAGAAAAAAAAAGAAGAAATACACTAACTCACCTGGGGTTTCTTTGCAATTTAGTGAATTGTCGGTGTGTAGCCTACAAACACCAAAGTGATACCGGATCGAAGAAAAATAATGTATTTTTATTATGCATAATTTCTTATTGATAGAGCTATTTTGCCTTAGGGGCTATGTCAAGTTTTAAGCAAGGTCGTTTCGAAGATATGATAAGATATATCTATATGTTTATCTACAAGCAAAACGAAAGAGATTTTCAAATAACGTTTCTACGAAGTTTCTAACAAAGAAAACAAATCAAAGTCAATACCGTGTACAGTGAAAGGAGTGCTAACTACTGAAGGTGGTAATGTTGCATTCTTTGAGTACTTTGTTAATATACGCTTCCCACTTTCAATATAGTGTTTATACAGCAATCGTAATAAAAAAAATGTATAAGTAAGTTGACTTACTGTTCTTCCTATCCAGTTTACTTCTGGTTACTTCTTCCTGTATATTTCAAGGAATGAACAGAGATGAACAATCAAATGTTTGACATTTGCAATGTGATGAAACGCTGATGTTCGATTGATGAATTATTGAAAAAATTAGTTTTACCCGGTCAATTTCATAATTTTGTAATTCAAGTACCTATTCCGAGCATTTAATTCCAAGCATCCTATGCTCGCAGCACTGAATCAGTAATCAAATTCAAAATCCGACAATTTGAATTCACTATCGAAGCAACCAACTGTTCATTTGCGTAATTCAAATCTAAGATAGGAGCATGCATATAAGCACACTATAAGCATTCACATTCATTTCAAGGGAGCGACGGAATATCGTCGGTCATCCAAATTTATGTAAAGGCGACCATGTTCCAAATAAGTGTATCCAATTATAAAGGAAGTCTAGCATTTAGTTAGCGATGGGCCGTGTGTGTGTGTGTGTGTATGTGTATTAATACTTTTCACTTAGCTTTGAATACATTTTTTTTTTCTAGCTGCATACTTCCCCCTCTTCATTCTAAAAGGTGAATTTTACGAGCATGACGAGGCTAAATTGACATCACTGAAACAAGAACAAAACTAGTTCGACTGAATAATAACCTATAACATAAACATTGCATACGTCTTGTTTCTTTTTATCAATATCTAATTGGTACACTTTTTTGGCAGGAATATATGAGATCATTGCGTGTCATTATGTCTTGTTGCGTTGCGTAGTTAGTGTTGGGGCGTACGTTGTCATTTTTAGTGCATGCGTTGTCATCAAGGAGTACGTTTAGATTGTTGTGTTTTTCGGATGTACTGCTGATTGGATCTTATGCTTTAACATTTTTTTGAAATGGAAAACCAAGAATACATGATCACAGAACACTACACAAGCAATAAACACAAATAAATGCACATTAGCCTAGGTTGTGTATAACTCTTTGTTTCCTTCGTATGAAAATTTCGCCCTTTTCTACCCCTCCCCCTTCTCACCCAATGCCCCATTCTAAAAAAAAAAAAGAAAAAGAAAAGGTAATCATTTCCTTTTTTTACTTATTACACAAAGTAGGAAATCGATCATCTAAATGAAAAATGAACGCCCAAAGCAAGCTCATCGGGACTATCGTGTGATTTTCAATGCACGAATAGGAAATGCAGTGCTCGCATTTGGAAGTGGAACGCACATGTTTTAATTTGATTTTGAAAAGAAAAGTATACAGTTCCAACAAATGGATTTGATTGCTCGCATTCTGTATTGAATGCCTGAATATTTTCGCGAGCCCGGTTTTTTTTTTTTTTTTTGTTAATTTGAATGCATATTCGAGAATTGGAATGACAAAAGAATGAAATTGACCGATATTCCTATATAACAAAATGGTTAATCTATTCCAAGATTAATTCCAATTAATCGTTGAATAACGTGGTCTTTTTCAATAATTCCTTGGGTAATGTCAAGCGTTTATGCGCATGTATTTGTGTGAGTATGTTCTTCTTCTTTTTCCCTCTATTTTTTGTGTAGTTTTATCCCGTTAAATTTCCATAGCTTTCTGTATCAAGCTAAGAATTCAATCTCGAGCACATCGCCGTTTTGGTTTGATGCCGTTTAAAGTGAAATCAAAACAAAGCTCATAGCGCAGTACCACGAATATATATAATATATAGGCCTATATAGAAGTATATATATATAACTATATATGTATATGTATATGTATATGTATATATATGAAGAGTTTGTTTGCAAAAACCGATAAGTCCATATTTGCCAAATGAAGATATTTGCGATTAAAGGTCAAGAAAAATAAAGAGAATAATAAGAAAATTTTTGCTTCTTTTAACCATAACTTCAAAAATATACCTTTATATGTAGTGACCAATATATCATTTAAAAGGTATTATTTTGTACTTTATGACAGAGATCGTACTTCAAAATCTTCAAAAATGGACATCGGTTTTTGCAAACAAACCCTTCATATATATATATATATTATGTTAAACTATTTAAATGAACCAACTTACTCTTTGATTTTGTTAATTGAAAAGTCAGTGTAACCAATGCAGTGGCAAGGACTGAAATAATTGTCAGGAAAAATATGCACAATGCTGTCAGTTTTCGCCAAGTGCCAGACTCTGGGAAAGAAAAGTAAAGGAATGGAATATTCACAAATCATGAATCATGATCATGCAGCGGACATCATTTAGTGGGCATTATGTTTATTCATGTCATTTTCATGTAAGAATATGGCTAGATAGCCCATATCCAGCTGCAATAGCTGGTCTTCCATGGTGTATAGCTGGGTAATATCATGACATGCACCATGCATTTTCTCACCCATTTTATTTATTTAATTATCTTGTAAAAGCTGAATTGGGAAGAGAGAGAGTTAATGGGACGTGTTCGTTATAGGGTATCCCTTACAACAAATGAAGAGGAATTTAAGATTGAGAGTGCTGACTTTACTCGTTCTGATGTGAATGTATCTCGCTTTAATATCTTTGTGGCTCTTGAGCTCTCACTCTTGTTTTTTTTTTTTTTTTTCTGATATGAACAAGTTCATAGAAAACACATGATAATATCATGGACCCAGTCAAATATACACCACCATTAACGTCAGGCTCTGAAGTCAAAGGGTTTGTGTGGTACTCAATCTGAGTGGCAAGCCCGTCAGATACATAAATATACATTTTAAACAATACTATACATCATACTCTACATTTAAAATGACAACATACTCCCGTGCCTTCACAAGCATCTCCCTGTGTGTCGACACTGTATGTTCCTTGAGTAACTGTAAGGAGGGTTGAATTATAGAGCTCTCGGTCATCTTGGCAAATGTGACCACACTCATAGCAGCCGGTGTCTGAGATAGAAACATCTTGGATTAGAAGGTCGAACGACGCCGTCGGGGTGACTCGATGTACAACATGAAGCGGGGCGTCATCGCTAAATTTGACCACTCCGTCTATGCCCCGCTGCTTCACCAACGCTTTAAGTGTTAGGTTTGAACAAGTTCGGATTTGCCTTTCTGAGCTAACAAGGTATTTCCAGAATCGTATGTGCGTGCTTCCTCCACAGTTCAAATTGCAGTTGATAGTAACTGCCTCGCCAATTGAGGCTGTTATGACAGGTTCCCAAAGTGTCATAACTGAGAGGGAAGAAAGATAGGGAAAAAAAAACAAACAAATATTCTTTCCTGAAACCAAATCGCACATTATTTGTCAGTAACTTAAATCAGACTTAGTTGCATTATTGGTTATTGTGTACCCCAGTACATAATCTGCATTTCTAATTGGTTGTGATCCAGGAAGTTCAACAATTCCCTGTCCCGTATGTATAGCTTCATCCATGAAATATCCACAAACATGTAAATCATTCTAAACTTTGCAGCATCAAACCCGTCTTTTGTTTTATTGCGATATTGTTTTTCCTTGGGAAATGAGAGAGACATTTCCTCCGTCTATTTCGAGGTGATGATCCAACAGAGGCGCTATTGACATGTTCATTGCAATATTATGTTAGTAAAAGCACATAGAAACTTTCCTACTTTAAGATGTCATTTTGCAGATTTTCAGAATTTTCTTCATTATAGATGTAGAACTTTTAGTTTTCAATACACGTATTTGTAAATATAAGACAATATGATTATTAAAATGTAAGCAGCATTTTCAAAGTATGGTATCTCCATTAAAAAAGAGACCTTATACGATGCGCGATAACTGCTTACAGAATCACACTTATTGGTGGTATATGTGTGTGTGTGTGTGTGTGTGTGTGTGAGGTTAGAGCCAAAACAAGCAGTCAACCAATATAGACCCTTACCTGCAGGTGAGATGTTCAGTAGGCCAATTGTTAGCGAAAGGAAAGCTCGAGCTGTCATTGTATTCACTGAATCTGCATCGTATTAAATACAAGGCGGAAAATAAGGATGGGAAAGTTTTACCTATCCTTGACCATGTAATCACTCATTTCTTCTAGATCAGAAGTATTTTTTTTTTAATCTGAAAAAAAATGTGACATTTAATCTGCTGGAAAGAAATACAGTATCTGTGACGCTTTCAGTGCCTTTAAGGTTCATTATTAGGCCCACTACTGTTAATTTTGAACATCAACAATTTCCTAGTTCCTCGCCAATTCTTTCCTTCAAATGTTTTTCTGATGACTCCATTTTTTAACACAAAGATACTTTTATAGGACCTTCATTGATACACTGTGGGAAGAACTCAAATCTGTGCAGTCTTGGATAAACGCCAATAACTTATCACTTGATATAGATAGAACTCATTGCACGCTTTTTAGCAATAGTCTTAAGCGTTTCCCCTTCATATTGAATTTAATGAAATTGAAATAAACCAAGTCAATTGTACAAAATTGTTAGGGCTTTTCATTGAGAGTGATATAACTTGAAAATCCCACTTCAGTTACTTAAAGGGGATGGCTAGTAACTGATCAGTGGGAATGCTGGAGGGTGATTGTTCCAATCCTTGTGGGATTCATTTAAGAGTACATTATATATCTATTGTTGCGTGAAAATTATTTGCTTCAGAATGGTCTCATATTCAAGTAATGTGCAGTTTAATGTTTCCAGGTTAGCGTGTCTGGTCAGTGACGGGGCATTAATCTGCACATTACTTAAATATGAGACCGTTCTGAAGCAAATAATTTTCACACAACAGTAGATATATAATGTACTCTTAAATGAATCCCACAAGGATTGGAACAATCATCCCTCAGCATTCCCACTGATTCCCACTAATCGGTTACCAGCCATCCCCTTTAAGCAATATCTTTCTACAAAGACGAGTGTTCTTAATAAACTTATGAGTGTCTTTCCCAGTCAAATTTTGCATAAACGTTATTCTACTTTGATTTCTCCATACCTTAATTATGGTATTCTTGTAAGGCGGACTGCAACCAAAAAAAAAAAAATCTTCTTGATATATTCTACTACATTCCAAGAAAAAAAGTGTCAGAAGTCATAACGTCGGTGTATTTATGTATCAATTTTCCACCCACAACTGACCGGATGTTTTCCCTTGCTGTTTAAACAAAAATCTCAGTTATCCATCCCACCAAAGAGACGAATTTCACCTTTCACTTACTCGAATAATTTTCGCGCAAAAGCAACGACAACAACAACAACAAAACAAAGAAACGATAATGTAAACAGTCAATAACATTGATTATTACGTATACGAGGGAGTTTTGCGAGGCAATTCCGGTTGATATTTTGCAGGGTTAAAGGTCAGCAGTTGATATTTTGCAGGGTTAAAAGGTCAGCGGGCAATATGCTTTTCGCCACGTCGCTGCGGAACAGCAGGGAGGTGAGAGGAATCTCACCTCCCTGGGAACAGTAACATTGTGCAAACAGCGCAATCTTCCGGTTTGGGGAGGTGGGAAGAGAAAGAGTGGAATCTCTCTCCCCACCTCCCTGCTCTAAACGTAAACATTCCGATCGACCACGAAAAGAAAACATTCCAGGACGTCCAGGGTGTCAGTTACACGCACCGCAGAAGAACGCTGATAAATCAACTCATACAAGGTCGACCACATACAGCAGCACTAGGCAATGTGACTAGTCCATTTGTGATCAGTAATTGCACAGTGACCATCAGTTTTACAACTCTCAAACTTTTAAAAGAGAAGTAAAAATAAAGTGTAAGAACGTTCAGAAGTTTGAAGTTTGCCTGTTACAACTACATGTATCTTTGAAGTTGGAGTTGAATGATATACGCTGATGAACAATTTTGCAATTATTCAACATGTTGATGGTCTACAGGTAGTCAAATGTGGCTTGATCTGTATCATACTGTAGTGTATAGCCGTATTTACATATTTTCTTAATTTACCTAGGGGGATAGGTAATAATTATGATATTGACTGGCCTTTCTTTCGGGAGGTACCAGATAAATATTGCCCGCACTGAAAACATATTGCCCTCGTCTTCGACTTGGGCAATATGCTTTCAGTTTGGGCAATATTTTCTGGTACCTCCCTCAGGGCCAGTCAATATTATATAACTATTACCTATACGAGGTAGTTTTGCGAGGCAATTGCAGTTGATATTTTGCAGGGTTAAAGGTCAGCAGTTGTTATTTTGCAGGGTTAAAGGTCAGCAGGCAATATTCGTTCGCCTCTGCCGGTTTTCGCCACGTCGCTAAGTGTCGGTTACACACACCGTACCGTACACAAAACAATGTGTGCAAACAGTGCAATCTTCCGGTTTTCGCCATTCACTTTACACAGGGAGGTAGGAAGAGAAAGAGTGGGATCTCTCTCCCCACCATTCCGATCGACCACCAAAAGAAAACATTCTAGGACGTCGCTGGGTGTCGGTTACACGCACCGCAGAAGAACGCTGATAAATCAACTCATACAAGGTCGACCACTTACAGCAGCACTATGCGTCAAACAATGACTAGTCCATTTGTGCTCAATAATTGCAGAGTGACCATCAGTTTTACAACTCTCCAAATTTAAACAGAAGAAAAAATAAAGTGTAAAAGCGTTCATATGTTTGAAGTTCGCCTGTTACAACTACATATGTATCTTTGAAGTTGGAGTTGAATGATAGTTTGAATATACATTGATGAACAATTTTTCAATTATTCAACATGTTGATGATCTACAGGTAGTCAAATGTGGCTTGATCCATATCATGTGTATAGCCGTATTCACATATTTTCTTGATTTACCTAGGGGATAGGTAATAATTATGATATTGACTGGCCTTGAGTGAGATACCAGATAAATATTGCCGGCACTGAAAGAATATTGCCCTCGTCTTCGACTCGGGCAATATTCTTTCAGTTTGGGCAATATTTTCTGGTATCTCCCTCGAGGCCAGTCAATATTATATAAATATGATCTCTTTGTAACAAGTGTGGCGTAAATATAAAGGGGTTTTTGTATGTGTATATATATATATATATATATATATATATATATATATATATATGAAGAGTTTGTTTGCAAAAACCGATAAGTCCATATTTGCCAAATGGAGATATTTGCGATTAAAGGTCAAGAAGAAAAAGAGAATAATAGGAAAATGTTTGCTTCTTTTGACCATAACTTCAAAAATATACCTTTATATGTAGTGACCAATATATCATTGAAAAGGTATTATTTTGTACTCTATGACAAAGATCGTACTTCAAACTCTTCCAAAATGGACTTATCGGTATTTTTGCAAACAAACCCTTCATATATATATATATATATATATATACAAATTGTGTCTCAGTTTTATGATGATCACAATTTTAAAGGAATAAAATGACATTCACGTACTTTTAACTACAAACTCTTCATCTCTTTCTCGTAGAACCACAAACAGTTGTTGCATTGTTCTGCCGCATATAAAAACAGATCATAAAGATGACTTTTATTAATGACAATAAAAATGAAAATAATACTATGAATTAACAATGCACCCTCCCATTTATATACATCAATTTCTTCTTTTCGTTTTTTTCTTTTCTCGACAAACACGTTTGATTAACGATAGTATTAGACAATGCTTGTTCCGACAAATGTCGCACATGAAGACACATCACTCACGTCGCACATGAAGATACATCACAGGTTTACTTTGAATTAATTTTTTGATATATTACATATACTGGAAAACCAAAAAGACGGCTTACCTGTTTGTAGTCGTATAGGCGAGAATACATGGAAATTCACAAAAGCTCATCTTTCTAAGACTTTATGTCAACGCATGAGTATTAAGAATAACACCGTCTGGCTCGTCAGTTACAAGGCCTACCTCTTGTTTGTTGTTCAAAACATGTCTTAACATGAATGTCTTTTCAATGCAATCCGACTTCTGTCTTTGTTTTCTAGTTTACAACTATAATTGACGCACACGCAAGCACACATAAGGATACTGATGGTGATTTAGACACGGATTGAGAGACCTACGTATATCTGCAATCTCTCAAGAAACAAAATATTATGAACTCGACGTATCTTCATTCCAGTCCTAACTTGTCTAATGCGCATTTTTTTTTCTTTATCATTATCATTTTCTTTTTCCCCGACTTACTTCAGCCACGCTATTTTATTTATTCCTTTACGATTAAGATCAATATGATTTAAAAATGTTTACAAATGTGGTCCACTTATTATTAACCATAATGCACTTTGCACTGTATACGACAAACTGGATATAAAGGTCAATGAAATTGTGTCGAATTGTTTTGTGGCAGGTGATTGAAAGAGTTAAACCTTTTCTTAATGATATAGATTAGCCCTGTACATCCAATGTTTTGATAGTAGCCGTGATTAAAAATCATTGGCATAGGCCTATATACTCTGCTTTGATTCAATCTAGCGAACTCCTGATTACTAGACGGGCATCGTATTCAAAACATTATTAAGCTTCGTTAATGAAGAGCAAATATGTCAATGAGATGAAAAAAAATAGAAGCGGCTCTGGTGTCAAAGGAAAACTCTGTATTCTCGTGGAAACGACGCCTGTCTAGACTACTGTCTAGTGGTCTAGTAATACGGAGATCATTGGTTCGCGCATGGCAAGTCCGACCCGTCCGGTGTATGCCCACCTCCCCCTCCCCATCTTCCTCTCGTTCTCTCTCACACACACACACACACACACACACACACACACACACTCTCTCTCTCTCTCTCTCTCTCTATCATGAGTACCACTGAAACTCTAATTGGTGTTTTTTTATTAGTCGACGAAGGACTATTTGTCTATCTGTAGCAACAGATTGATATACCGGGGTACTCATGCTTGTTAATATTTATGCTATACGTATATTGTATTTAATGGAATATACAAAGAGTCAACAATCAAAGATAGAACTCTTTATGGATTATAATGAATGTATAGACAACTAACTTCACTTTAGTATCATTCTGTCTTTTCCGACTTTCCGCTCATCCAGTCTAAACTTGGAGTTAGGATTTGTTTTTAATTTTAGTTAATTATCTTCTTTTTTAATTCAGGTTGGAGTAATGGTCATTCTATAATGGTTCCGAGAGATCAGAAATGTTTACTGTCATGTTATTATGAGTTGTTTCCCCGAGAATCACGTTGAACTATAATCTTTATTCAAAACTTCAAGTAGAGTTTAATTATACAGGGTTAGATTCACAACTGCCTGAAGCCGGGTAAAACTACCTCTGAAAACAATTGTCTGGTCTTGTGTGAAACCCTCTTAACCTAAAAAAAGACACCTTTCCTGCTGTTTCATCATTCACCTCTTTACTTGTCGCCAGGCGCGTACTCTTTTCTTACACCGAATACATGATGTCATTGTAAAACTTATTGTGTCGTTGTACTTTGCCTTTTCCTACATATTGAGTGGTGTTGTGTTTTTTTTTTTTGTGCGTGTCTTGCTTTGTATTTCCGTTGTTTTTGGACCATCCTGACATCACTGTGTTTGCTTTTTTATCATCGTTATTTCATGTACTTATATTCCTTTTCATTTGGTATGTTTATTTTCTACATATATATTTCACGCATTCTTCACTTCGAACACCTCTCATAAAGAAAGCCTTTGGCTGGTGAGGGTCCCCAGCCAATGGCTTGAGAATACAGATTAAGTTCATCCGATATGAAAACCCCCAATGACAGCTTATTATGGCTTGTATAGCTTGTTTAGTACCTCGTATTTACAGGTATTTTTGACATTTTTCAAGTAATATGTACATGACAAGTACATGCATGTCTTTTGTAGTGTAACACTGTGTTATCAAATTTCTTGATTGCGGTTTATAAAGAGTGTTTTTTTTTGCGATTGTACATAAAGCGGTTTTGTAAGCAATACATTATCATAATAAGTGTTATTTTAAAATACAAACAGCTACGAAAAATAGCAAAGAGTGAGAGTAAGCGCCTAGACACCTCCTCGTCGAACCCTCAATATTCATCTTGATGTGTGTGTTGCTGTTTTCTGTGGTGTCTTGCAATCAGTAATGTAGTGTATTGAGACACTCTAATGAATGCCTATGACCTTAAAGTAACTTTGGAAACAAGCGGTATGATGAATCTCTGGTGTACTTTATTCTTTATACCAAGGTTATAAATATACAGCAGATAGTCCAGTAGACGATATCATAGACCATGTACATGACCTGGACAAGTTTTGAAGTACGTTTTTTTTTTTTTTTTTTTTTTTTAAATTCGTGTTCTGGAAGGGAACTGGAGTAAATTCAGCTTGGTTGCCACCTGGGCAACCTTGGGCAATTTTTTTTTTTAATCAGCCTAATTGGCATAATTACGTAATTAGCATATGTAAAAGAAATATATATAATTTATTAATTTTAATCCAGGGAACCAGAAAACATGGGAAATAAAACATTTTAAAAGTTTTCTGTATCGAGGAATCCATTCATAACATTAATTTTCAATTTCAAATTATGTGTCTTAAATACCGTGACTAGCATAATGAGCGTATTTGCATACGTATAATGATAATAATTACCGTGGATATGACATGAAAATACTGTTAAGAACAAGGTTTTGTTGGTGTTGTGGTATACTGCAGTAACTGTTAACTGAGCTTGCTCGGTACCTTGGCAACCTTGAGCAATTATTTTTATTAGTCTAATTAGCATATTCAGCTGATTAGCGCAATTAACTCCTCCTTCTCTCAGGAGGAGTTAGCTAATGCTTTAACCCTACTTAGGAGTGGAAAGGCCCAAGGTCCGGACAACATCCCACCGGAATTCCTTATTCATTGCGGGGTCAAATGTCAGAAGTGGTTAACAGATTTCTATTCTTGCTGTATCACCAAGCAAGTCATCCCTAAGATATGGAGAAAAGCTACTGTAATTGCTCTCCCGAAACCAAACAAACCAGTTGATGACCCCAAGAGCTACAGACCAATCTCCCTTCTCTGTGTCCCTTACAAGCTTCTGGAACGTCTCCTTCTGGCGAGGATAGAACCTGTGGTTGACCCACAATTACCAGATGAACAAGCGGGCTTCCGCCATGGTCGGAGTACAGTCCACCAAATTGTCAAGCTGACCAATGACATCTAAGACAGCTTTGAGAAGAATCACAAAGCCGGCGCCATCTTTGTCGACCTCACTGCAGCCTATGACACTGTGTGGCACCAGGGTCTGACTCTGAAATTATTAAAGACAATCCCTGATCGCCACATGGTGAGGTTCCTCTGCAACATTCTAGCCAACAGGAGGTTCGTTCTGAAGACTAGTGATGGACAGTCCAGCAGACCACGGCAACTGCGGAATGGAGTTCCTCAAGGCTCTGTACTATCCCCCTTGCTCTTCAACGTATACATCAGTGACATCCCCTTCACAACCTCACGACAGCATGGCTATGCAGATGATCTTGCCCTTCTTCACTCTGACAGAGCCTGGTCAAATGTAGAGAATACCCTCACTGCAGATATGTCGCAAATCGCGAAGTACTTCAGGATCTGGAGAATCAAGATTAGCATGTCCAAGACAACGGTAACAGCCTTCCACCTGAACACCAAGGAGTCTAATCGGCAACTCAGTGTCATTCTTGATGGAACACCTCTTCCATACAATGCTACACCAACCTACCTTGGAGTGAAGTTGGATAGGCAGCTGACCTACAAGGAACAACTCAAGGCCATAAGTGCAAAAGTGTCTTCAAGGAACAACCTCCTTCGCCGACTTGCAGGCTCAAAATGGGGTGCCAGTGCAACCACTCTCCGCACTAGTGCGCTAGCACTGGTATACAGTGCCGCGGAATACGCTTCCCCTGCGTGGTGTAGGAGCTCTCACACCAAGAAACTTGACTCAGTTCTGAATGACACCATGAGATTAATTACAGGATGTCTCCGGCCTACACCAACAGAATTCCTACCTGTTCTCTCAGGCATCGCACCCGCCCCCATGCGCCGAGAACATCACACACATAGGCTGGTCACCAAGTCCTCCAGCAACCCGGACGACCTCCTCCACGACGTAGTTGAGGGCTCTGTAACTCTGGGTCAGCGGCATCAGCGACTGAAGTTTCGCCGCCCTTTCTCCCGCCATGCAGCAACGCTGAGATGATCAGACTTCAACATCTGCCAGACATGGAGAACAAGCTGGGAAGACACCCAACGACCTGCCCAACTCGTTGTCACGCCCAATACATCTGTCCCCCCAGGAGCAAACCTCCCAAGGAGTGAGTGGGTGTCTCTAAATCGGATTCGAACGGGAGTTGGGCGTTTCAATGCAGCCATGCATCGTTGGGGGCTACGCCCGTCAGCAGCTTGCCAGTGTGGTGCACCAGAACAGACTGCTCAACACATCTTGAGTGAGTGCCCTGATCTCCGCCCTCCTGACAACATGGACCTGACACAACCTACTCCACAGACTGTAACTTGGCTACAACAATTGAAGGACATTATTTAGCTGCTGCTGCCTCATAAGCAAGAAGAAGAAGAGCGCAATATGCCATATGCTGTTGAAATTTTATTGCAGAAAGCCCGAAAAAACCGGTGTAATAAGATTTGCAAGAGCTTTTTAAGACCACGAATCCATTTGTAACACCGGTTTGTACATCCAAACCATGTAACTGTCTTAAATACCATAATTAGCATAATTACATAATGAGCATATTATGTATGTGCAGTGTTCAATAGTCTAGCAGATGGTGTCATATGCCACGTACTGTATGACCTGGAAAAGTTGGTACGTACAAGGTCTTTGTAGATCGGGGTTTTAGATGGGTACTAACAACGCAGTAAACTAATTAAGCTTGGTTGCCACCCTCTCAGTCTTGGGTAAATATCTTTGATTAGCCTAATAATCATAACAATTATTCATACTTAATTAGCGTAATATTTATCCTGCTAATCTTAATCCAGGACGCCAGAATATCAAATTTTAATACAGGAAGCCTGAAAACACGGAAATTATAGCTTGTTACTAGGAATCCATTTGTAACTCCAATTCCCAATTTCAAATGATGCAAGTGTCTTAAATATTATAATTTGCTTTTTGCTTTTTTCCAAAGTAAAGTAGAAGTAAAGTAGATAAATAAATACACCATATGAATGATCTCGAACAGTTGTTAAGGGCAAGTCTTTTATTGCTTTATTCGTTTTAGACGAGTATTAAAGTAAGCTAAGGTTGGTTACCACCGTGGCATATTCAGCAAATTAGTACAATGTTTGATATGTAGTTAATTTCAATGCAGACAGTTTAAAAACAAAGAGTAAATTTTTCAAGGTTCTAAATGAAGAGGAATTCATTATAACAATCGTTTCACGTATTTGCAAATGGTACAAAGTGTTCTAAATATCATAATTTGGATAATGAGATTATTTGCATATTTCCGATAGTCAAATTTGCGATACTAGATACCGTTTGATGTGGCCCTGAGATCTTGTTAGATACTATATAAAGATATATTGTCATGGATATGCATTTGTACAAAGTGAGTGTGGCCTGTTCGGCCCACGTTGGAAAAAAGATAGATCGAGACTGGGACGATGCCGCTTGAGGCCAGGGAAGAATAAAGTTGTGTTACTTTAAGTCTGATATCATTGGTGGTGGTGATTTGTTTTGTTGTCAGAATGTGTGACATGCTGTTGTGCCACCAATATCTCGCTCCCTTCAGTAATAATATATATACATATATATTTGAATCATACAACAATGAAAATATGAAGAGTTTGTTCGCCAAAACCGATAAGTCAATTTTTTGAAGATTTTGAAGTATGGTCTCTGTCATAGAGTACAAAATAATACCTTTTAAATGATATATTGGTCATTACATATAAAGGCACATTTTTGAAGTTATGGTCAAAAGAAACAAATAAAAATCGTACTATTCTCTTTATTTTTCTTAACCTTTAATCGCAAATATCTCTATTTGGCAAATATGTACTTATCGTTTTGTTTTTTTGCGAACAAACTCTTCATTAACTGATTTTATTTTATAGGGGGATATCCTTGCCCTTCCAATCCAGCCACCCCCCCCCCATAAAAACAGACGTCCCAAATGGATTCCTGTTCATAGAAAACCTTTGAAAATGTGTTATTCTTTTCAAGCTTTCTTTATTATAAAGCGGAAAACAATATATTCTAATGTCAACCTAATTAGATCTAATTAGGCTACAACTGTAATTGCCTGAGGTTGCCAAAGTGGCAACGAAGTATTATCCATCCTTGAATACAAATCTCAAAACCTGGAAAAGTTATATTATATGAGTTTTCAGTCTTCCTGGATTAAGATTAGCAACATTGCATATTCGAATTAGCTAACATCATGCTAATTAGCCTAATCAAAGATAATTACTCAAGGTTGAGAGAGTGGCAACCAAGTTTAATTAGTTTACAGCATTGTTTTACCCACCTAACATATCTAAAGCCCCAATCTACAAAGACCTTGTACATACCAACTTTTCCAGGTCATATACAGTACATGGCATATGACACCATTTGACGCCGGACTATTGTACACTGTTTACATACATAATATGCAAATTATGTAAGTATGCTAATTATGGTATTCAAGACAGCTAAATAGTTTGGAAGTACAAACCAATGGTACAAATGAATTCCTGGTCTTAAAAAACCCATTGAAAATCGTATTATATGTATGTTTTCGGGTTTTCTGCAGTGAAATTAACAATATATGACATATTGCGCTAATTAGCTGAATATGCTAATGAGACTAATAAAAATGATTACTCAAGGTTGCCAAGGTACCAAGCAAGCAAACTTCAGTACTCATCTTAAAAATGAATCAACTAAAACACCAACAAAACCTTGGGCTTAACATTTTCAGGTTATATCCATGATATATATTACCATCGACATGTACTTCATTATTATACGCATGCAAATATGCTCATTATGATAATTACGGTATTTAAGACACATATATCATTTGAAATGGAAAATTAATGTTATGAATGGCTTCTTCCATATAGAAAACCCTTAAAAATTTTCATTTCCCATGTTTGCAGGTTCCTTCTATTACAATTAGCAATAGATTACATATTTCATGTATGCTAATTACGTAATTATGCTAATTAGGCTAATAAAAAAAAGTTGCCCAAGGTTGCCCAGGTGGCAACCAAGCTAAATTTACTCCAATACGCCTCTATAACACGATTCAACAACAACAACAACAACAACAAAACCAAAACAAACGTGTATTTAAAAATGTTTCCAGGTCTAAAAAAAAAAAATTCTACTCGACTAAGAGAGTTTCCCCATAGGCTCGTCCCATTACCCAACCTTGCATCAGATATTGTAACTTCTACGCCGGGCCGACGATAGACTGCCCGTCTACGTGAATAATTTTCAACTTAGTCTAAACATAGCTAAACCAAACTGGCACCTTGCAATGGTGTTTAGGACTCATAATTCTCAATGGGGACATTGAAAATAAGAAAGTTATGCTCACAAACATACACAGTGGAATTGCGTAGCTAAGCTATAAGACGAGGATGGGGGGGGGGGGTATTTTTCGCTCCAGAGAGGCGATTACAACGAATGTTTTAACAATTACAAACACAACCACAATCACGTGCGCACACATATACAAAACTTCCTAAAATACAGCAGTAATATAGCAATGCTGCTACAAAGTGATTATTTTTTGGTGTTTTTCAAATAATATTTTTTAGTTATTTTTTTTTTCCTATAACATGTTCCACTGTATCAATGTATTTTGCATGGTAGATAAACTTATTGCTTGGAGTATATTCAAAACATGGAACATGAAACATCCAAATTCAGAATTAATGAGCACTACTGCTACTTTCTGTTAAATAAAATGTATGTCCATTACGTGTAACACACCATACAACGACATGACAGACATCCAAAATAATATCCTCAAAAGTAATTACTTGTAGAAAGGAAATACATGCATGCAACTACGTCTCATATAAATGGCTAAAAAGGAAAAAAAAATCTTGGTTTGCTTGTTTCAAATTTCATAGGTGTCAGTTAGGTGTCAAACATGTACAGCTCCCTTTATCTGCTAGGAAATATCTAAGTTTAGTTTTCATCGCTTCCATATGAGACTAATATTGCATAACATGAACTGTGTTAACCAAAACAAGTTAGAAATAATGTACACGCTTGGGATATCATTTCTTGTTTTTATTTCTTTTGTTTTGTTTTTTCAATACAGCATTATGTCTGATGGGAAGAAGAAGTACAGTATTGCATAAACAAATATGCCATTGCTATCCTCAATATAGGTCCATTTTCATCACATTCACATATAGATAACATAAATACACCTATATACAATATTCAAAAGGGATTCTGGTTCCAGAATCTCAAGACATAAACGCAAAGCTAAATGATCATCATTCATTCCCATCCCTACACCTCTTTTCTTAATATCTTACGAGAGATAAATCAGGAATGTAAACGAGTTCAGAATCCATTTAGAATAAAGTTTTTTCTCTCTTTTATTAAGGACCAGGGGCATAACGTTGGTCAGAGCATAGATATAACTTGACAATGGAAATCTGCAATGCATTTTACCCTGTTGTATTCAATGACGCCATCGAGCGTGGTAATTGCAAGCACAATACATTAAAATATCATTATATATATATATATATATATATATATATATATAGGCATATATATATATATATATATATATATATATGCATATATGTATATATATATATATATATATATATATATATATATATATTAAGAGTTTTTTTGCAAAACCAACAAGTCCATATTTGTCAAATGGAGACATTTGCGATTAAAGGTCAAGAAAAATAGAGATTATAAGAAAATTTTTGCTTCTTTTGACCATAACTTCAAAAATATACCTTTATATGTAGTGACCAATATATCATTCGAAAGGTATTATTTTGTACTTTATGACAAAGACCGTACTTCAAAATCTTCAAAAATGGACTTATCGGTTTTTGCAAACAAACTCTTCATATATATATATATATATATATATATATATATATAATATGTTATATATATATATATATATATATATATATATATATCTTCCCAAAAGGTGCTTAATGGTTTTTGTTGTTCTCATCAATTAAGCCTTTTTTATTCTTTACAAATGTGTTTATTTTTTCCGTTGTCCAATTTAGTGAATTCTTCAAAGGGTTGAAATTTTTGTGAGATAGTAAGCAAATAATCAACGTTGGTGAAAGTGATTGGACAAACTATCACTTCCGAGGCGATCTGGATGTAGCTATTTTCCGAAGTGCGGCTGAGGAAAGAGAGCGTACACGTTCAGATCGCCGAGGAAGTGATAGTTTGTCTCATTGCATGAAACTACAAGTTGATTATTTGTTTTATACTCCACATCTAGAGTCCTAGATATTCCCATTTTATTCCACATCTGAAACCGTATTAGCTGCCTTAGGGTATCCCCAGGGCTTAGGCTACGTAGTTTACTTTAGACGTTTGCGCGTAGATGACAAAATAACGAATTTGTTCCGCTCCCCGCGCGAGGCACAGAAATAAAAGTGCGTTGCACTGTGGTCTATCACTGGACCCAGATCAAATAGGCTTGTGCCGAAAGGGTGGGTTGGGTGGTGGCGCGTCGCGTTAAATGGGAACATCACCCTTCGTCCAAAGGCCCCCCCCCCCGGGTTTTGCCGAAAGGGTGCGTGGGAGCGTTGGGCCGCGTCGCGTTGACTAGAACCCCACCCTTCGTCCAAAGCCCCCCCCCCCCCCCCGGTTTTGCCGAAAGGGTGCGTTGGTACTTTTTCACATGCACTATTAAAAGACGAGTTTTGAATCTATATTTAACCTTCAAACAACCATTTCAAAGTGGCTATCGTCCGGATCTGATATTTAGTTCGTCCAGTGTCCATTTGGTCCAATATCCATTTGGTCTAATATCCATTTCTGTTTTACATTACAGGGCATGGATCATGTGGATAATCAGTGACTTATCTATATATATATATATAGTCCAGCTGCTGGGGGTGCTGGCGGCCATCAGCGAAGCGACCAAGCCCGAGCGCGCTTGCGCGCGATGGGGGGGGGGGGGGTGTGTGGTGGACACGGTGTGGACTCTTTTCTGTTTTTCAATATGAAAATATGAGATATACGGTGTTTTTGAGGACCGAGTTCCTTGAAATTATTATTAGTATTCTAATTACTAGCTTATTTTTGGGAATCAACGCACAATGAAGGGAAAATATGACTTCCATATAATTTTAATGTAGGTTTGCTACAAAATCGGTAGATCAGAAGAGGAAATCGGTAGCCGGTCAAAACCTCTAAAAAGCGGTAGTCTACCGCCCAAAGCGGTAGAGTTGGCAAGTATGCTGGCCTGGCACCATGCGGGAGGGGTGAGGGACCCTAAACTTTACCCTAATCTTATTTCACGGTATATGAACATCTGTTTTCTCCCTCAATGCAGGGTCAGAGGGTAGTCCGGAGTCGTAGAAAAAGCCCCCCCCCCCCAAAAAAAAAAAATAAATAAAAATAAAAGAATAAATAAATAAATAAAAATAATAATAAATAAATAAAAATAAAAATACAAATAAAGTAAAATAAATAAATAAAATAAAATAAATAAATGAATAAAAAATAAAAAATAAAAAATAGCCCAGTTGGTCATATAGACGAAACGATGATTGGACCAAATGGTACCTGATTAGACCAGGAGGCTGGCTATTAGACCAAATGACAATAAGATCAATGGTTATTAGACTAAATGGGTGTAGACTAAATGATGATAGACAGAGGCTAGACCAACTGGGCAATGGACCAAAATTGATGATGTCTACACCAAATTAATATGGGACAAATGTGGTTTTATGAGACCATTTGATGATTAGACGAAATGGAATTATTAGACCAACTCATAATAGACCAAATCGGTATTTGATGATATAAATTGGTGTTAGACCAAAAATAGACCAAGTGGCTATTATCACACGAATTGACTGTAGACCAAACAGTAATTAAACCAAATAATGAAACAATTAGACCAAACAGTAATTGGACGAAATGATGACTAGACCAACTGGTTATTAGACCAACTGATATTAAACAGTCTATTAGACCAACTTGCTGTAGACCAATTGGTAGTAGACTGTAAACCGATCCGGACGATATCCTCTTTGAAATGGTTGTTTGAAGGTTAAATATAGATTCAAAACTCGTCTTCTAATATTACATGAGAAAAAGTACCAACGCACCCTTTCGGCAAAACGGGGGGGGGGGGGGGGGGCTTTGGGCGAAGGGTGGGGTTCCAGTCAACGCGACGCGACCCAACGCTCCCAACGCACCCTGTCGGCAAAACCGGGGAGGGGGCTTTGGACGAAGGATGGTGTTCCCATTAACGCGACGCGCCACCACCCAACCCACCCTTTCGGCACAAGCCGGTCAAATGATAGACCACAGTGCAACGGACTTTTACTTCGCGCGTACTCAAAATTGTGAGTTATATCACGCGTTAGGACTGTGTGGATTAAGAGATCAGCGAAACAAAATGACTATCATAGGGTGTAACGAAGTTTTCTTCTCAGGTGATGTTATGGGCAAAACTACATTTTATCAGGTGATCAGCTCTTGACCAATCCTATAGCAAGATTCTTATTGTGTGGAATATAACGGAAAATTCAGCCAATGAATAAAATAGATTCATATGAAGGTTTAAAGCCATTTCTGTTTAGTTCACAGAAACGGTGGATCTAGCTGGAACCAGAGTGCCTGCTTGACTGAACTTTGACCCCACAATTAAAGGTCAGGCTTGCTAGCTCTTCTGGTTGTGTAGCAGCTTCCCACCTGATCTTTTTATTTCTTAATAACTATGCTTCATCTCAATGCATACACATAATTTGAAGAAATTCATTAAACGGGAGGAAATGTGGAAACATATCAAATCATCCCATTAAAAAAAAAAATACGCAAAGTCACAGAAACTGGTCACTATATTAAATTTACGTGTTGTACATCGCCGTACTAATTTTGCTCCTTCCAAATGGTGGTAGTCCACAAAATCCTCCGAAATATGAATTCGTTGAAACCCTCTATACGCACATATATTTTTTTTTTCTGTTTAAGGAACTTATCTGTGACATACAGTCTTTAAAAGAAAATCCTTAAAACAAGAAAGTTAAGAATCCACTTATAATAGGGAAAGTTGAGTAGGATGAGAGTATGTGTCATCGAAAGTGGATTTAGCACCTTTCAGGAAGGAACTTATTATGAATTTATATAGTTATAGATATGAATATAATTATATATATGGTTGTATATATAGGTATATATATATATATATATATATATATATATATATATATATATAGCTGTAGCCATTTTGGTATAAATATACATATGGCTATAGATAAAGGTATAAAAATAGAAGCATAAACATTTAGAGGGATATTTCATTCATAGTCATAAAGATGGGAAATATTAATCCCTGTTTGCAATACTATATAACATTATTTAAACACATTTGTATCATAATGTACATATCAACAGTGCATCCCATTTTGGATACTTTATCTGCATCTCAAAAAAAAAAAGCAGCTTCTTGGTTGAATTTGTCTGGAATGTATTGTCTCTTATTACTAGTGATATTGAATATGTAACACAACTTAGTTGTATCATTTGCATAATGTTAAAGTCCAAAAAGCTTGCAAAAATGGAAGTTAATATCTTGCATGTCTTAAAATAACCGGCTGAATACAAACAAGTACGTGGAGAGAGTAGTTGAAAACAGACACACACACCCACACACACACACACACACACACACATAAAGACATGGTGTAGCGTTAAGCCTGACGTCGGCTGGATGCGAGGGAAGGATATGATATGTTTGCAGTATGTAATAATAGACGCTGCAAAAGAATCACGTATGGGAAACTGATTGATGTGATTTTCTCTGAAATTAGGTTTTCGAAGACTCTCGGACACCACTGCACGCATTCCGTATCTACTTGGCCTAAGGGCACATCAATGTAACATGAATGTGTTTATCTTGCACTTCAGATGCTGTTGATACTGAGCATCGCTTTTCCTTTTGACTACCAACCCAATGTAACTGTTTGGTATTCGTGTAAACTTTCCGGTAAACTTGTGTACGTGTATTGTTCATGCGTATTTCCTCTCTATAATTCCGATTCCTGTAACTTACCAACAATGAACACACAAAGCATTACGAAACAATGACGCTATGTTTGGTCAGTATAAGAGGCTGTTTGAGGTAAGTCTACATAGATGGTCATGCGATTTAATTGTGTTGGTTGATGTCTTTTTATATTCCTGTCTTGTAGAGGATGTCCAGTTCAACTACTCAAAAAGTCTGGATTGAAGGTACTTGTCGTAATACTCTTCAGCCTCAGATAGATTCACATTGTCCACGTCTGTGTAGACTCGTACAATTACGTCTTCCAATTGTTTGGGAACATCTGAAGGTATCTGAGAAAACAAAAAAAAAAGAAAGAAAACAATTGAAAGAAGCACCCATAGAATGGACAAGAAATAAGAAGTATTTACCTTTATTCAACTTCGCGAAATTGCCCTTTTAAAAACATAGAGGCAATTAAAAGATCTATATAGGAAAAGCGGAAAACAAAAATTAAATCCTGCAATTACTAAGGAAATGTAAACCTTTATTCAACACAATGTTAATTTTGAATTAATATTTTTTTTTTAAACTGGACGTTAACTTACCAGCAGAATGTTAATCACTGTCCTTCTTCATTAATTGTGCTTGCAAAGTATCTATAGGTCCCATTATATTTATTTAGGTTATCATGTACTTATAACTATAATTCTGAAAACTTGCAATCATATTCTTTGTGACCGCCGACCTCAAAGCCCACAAAAAAAGTGGTGATAGCGTGTAGGCCTAACATACCAAAGCAGAATTCCGACTCATTCCGACGGAGCGCATCACATATGTGCTTGCAAAGTATTTATAGGTCCCATTATATTTATCTAGGTTATCATGTACTTATAGAGTATAATTCTGAAAACTTGCACTCATATTCTTTGTGACCGCCGACCTCAAAGCCCACAAAAAAAATGGTGATAGCGTGTAGGCCTAACATACCAAAGCAGAATTACATCCTTTTTTTTTGGGGGGGGGGGGCTGACCATCTAGCACTTTAACTTGTGGAGAGTACATGTTTTTTTCAACCTACTGTCAAAGTTTGGCTAATTAAACAGAACAGAAACCGAGAATTTGCTCTCTTTATTTTTTCAACACCACATTTTGAGCGGACATGCACATCTTTCACCTGATAGATCAAATACTTCAGCACAGCATGTTTGAGATTTTGTGATCTTACAAACACTTTGCCTTCATTGAAACTGTATTTCCTAACCCTTTCCTTTTCAATCACTTTTTCAATGGGTTAGGAGGGCCAATATCCGAAATTAATTATGAATCACATCAAGAAGGCTGTAAAACTTCACCTCCTTAAGCAGTATTCCCCAGGATAACATTCTGATTCCTTTATTGTATTATAATCAAATGTATATGAAAATGTACTTGGTACATGATGCATGTATGTGTGCATACATATATCGATTTATTTATCTGTCCATATTATGAATATGAATATATATGTATGTATAGGATAGGTACATCATGTATATTATATGAGCATGTTTTTGTATGTGTACGATGTGCCTTACCATTACTGCGTACATAAAATAAGCACGATATATTTCATTCCATATCAGATAACAATATGTATAGGATACTTTGTATTCACACATTATTATTTTCATAGTGCATATTCGGTCATTACTCCGGCAAAGGCAACTGAACGTGTAAACTTTAATATCATTATCAATTATTGTATTTATCATCATTACTATTATTGTAAAGTAGTTGGAGTGGTACACATACGCTCTGTAACTTTCCCTCTTCCTCCTACCCTTCCCTATTTCTCTCTTTCTCTATTCCCTACCCTATCCAGAGTAGGTAAGCATATATAGTCTCCATACCGTCAAGCCTCGGCTTATTTTGGAGACCGTTCTGTTTAAGTTCCATAAGCTGTTTGTATTTGTCTTGTATAATTGTACTAAAAACTATGTGTCGATATACTGTTTGTCATAAATGACATGTACATAATCATATCTGATGTAACGGAATTAAGCAGAAATAAATCAAATCAAATCAAATCAAATCAATGTTTACAGCTCAGCTGATTACGGTGGGTCATACATTCGTAGAGTCCGCCATCGATTATGTAAAGCTCGATTCCCCTCGTGAGACACACAGAAGTGGGAAATATAGTTCATGGGAGTTACCAAGATGAACTGAATGTTAATTGGAGGCACCGTTGAAAAGTGACATTGCATTGTTACTGTGATAAGATGTCTTTCGGGGAAGTGTTCAGGTCGACTGAATTTTGGAGAAATAAAGCAATTCATTGTTATTTTTTTTTTTATTTATTTATCTATTTATTTATTTTTTTTTTTAGGGGGGTGGAATAGTGTGAATCTGTAGTCTTCCGTGTGTTTCCCTACCGTTCAATCCTCTGCATCCTTCAAGCCGGCTAATATTAATATCTAGACCAATAACGTAAACTTCATCTCACATTCCTCCATGTGAATACAACGCTACATTTATCAACTCTACAACAACAACAAAAAATTGTGACAACGTATTTCAAGAACAGGTTTCCGGAACAAAGCAAAAAAAAAAAAAAATCATTCTCTTTGTCATGATTGATGCACATTTTTTTTTTCTTTTATCACAAATGTGAAAATACGTTGAAACGTGTTAAATTGAACTGTTGCCTTTTGAAAAGTTTTATATTGTTTTCACTAATGTGAAATGATAGCAAAGACTTATTATCAAGTGACCAATTTAACCACCTGTACGTTGGTATCTTAAAATTTCAAGGAGCGTGTTACGTAGCACGTAGCTATCCAATTTACCTTGTTCGGTGGCAGAAGTCTTGTCATATCCTCATGACCTTTAGCATAAAATGGAATGCTGAGAAATGGGTTTGTATCAGCTTTACTGTAAGCGAACCTCAATACCTGATAAAACAGAGGTGAAATAATAATATTCTTAAACAACTTATATAATTAATATGCAATGAAGATATAAGAATTGTTTTTTAAAAGTGCTCTTTAAACCAAAAGGCAAAGTTAAATGAACAAACAATTGTCAGTCATTTATCTGTGTTCCTTTGCAGCAGTGGCTAATTCCTCGAGAAAAAGACGATTGCCCTCGCTTTTCCTACAACAATTTGACGGGACGTAATATGTATTCGTCTGCCAAAAGCTCGTCTTTAAATATCTAATCATTTCTTCCTCACTCTAGTAATGCGACCAGTACCAATTTGGATACCAAATCATAAGAAAAAGAAATCAAAACAAATCTTTACATTTAAGGCATAACACGATAATGAATTATGTGTCTTTTCTGTCTAAATGTTTGCTTACATGTTATCATTATTCTACGGTAAATAGTATGTCGGTATAACCTCTACGGATCACAAATACTAACACCAAATTTATTTCTCGCCTATCTCGAGGTATCGCCAATTTTCGAGCCCCATCTGCTTAACCCAAGACATTAAGTAAATATCTGGAATTATCAACGTTCCAGCTACTGATGAACGAATTAGATACTGGATAAACTCTTGTCATTTGTGGAAGACAAATGCATGCATGTATTCAATATATATATACATATGTATATATATACAATTATATATATGAAGAGTTTGTTTGCAAAAACCGATAAGTCCATATTTGCCAAATGGAGATATTTGCGATTAAAGGTCAAGAAAAATAAAGAGAATAATAAGAAAGTTTTTGCTTCTTTTGACCATAACTTCAAAAATATACCTTTATTTGTAGTGACCAATATATCATTTAAAAGGTATTATTTTGTACTTTATGACAGAGATCGTCCTTCAAAAATTTCAAAAATGGACTTATCGGTTTTTGCAAACAAACCCTTCATATATATACAATGTATATGACCGCTACAACAAAATGATCCTAAAGTCGCTGACGGCTTAGCCAAGAAAATCGAGTTTGAAGTCACATCACCACGATCGGTCAAAACAATCGGATTTCTCCGTTTGGTAAAATGTGGTAGGCCAATGTTTTGTTTATTATCTGCCGAAATCTTGACGCTAAGAGTAATAATCAAAGAAAAGGCAAGAAATCATCATTTCTCTGGGCCATGATTTTCCGACTTGCAACGTAACAGAAAAGTGTCAGAAGATTTTTATTCAGTGCCGCAGCTAGACTCCGCCCCTAGCAACGAGAGAGTGATCGTATTGGTCAGTGCGTGTCATCCTAATTAATGATTGGTCATGCGTAGATCGGTGGCGCTAAGCTTGAATAAACATCACAGAGGTCGCTATAGGAGCATGCTTCCTATTGTCAATCAGTGAAAATTGTCTCGCCTCCCTTGATCATGATAGCGACGGAAGAAAAACCGGTAAACTTGTGTACGTGTATTTTTCATGTGTACTTTCCCTGTATAATTCCGATCCCTGCAACTTACCAACAATGAACACGCAAAGCATTACGAAACAATGAAGCTGTGTTTGTTCAGTATAAGAGGCTGTTTTAGGTTAGTCTACATAGATGGTCATGCGATTTAATTTTTTTGGTTGATGTCTCTTTATATTCCTGTCTTGTAGAGGATGTCCAGTTCAACTATTCAAAAAGTCTGGATTGAAGGTACTTGTCGTAATACTCTTCAGCCTCAGATAGATTCACATTGTCCACGTCTGTGTAGACTCGTACAATTACGTCTTCCAATTGTTTGGGAACATCTGAAGCTTGAATAAACATCACAGAGGTCGCTATAGGAGCATGCTTCCTATTGTCAATCAGTGAAAATTGTCTCGCCTCCCTTGATCATGATAGCGACGGAAGAAAAACTCAGAGGCGTTTTTCTCGAGACTCCAATTTCATCAATCCCTTGACATGTGCTAATGAAATCATCGATATCTCCACAACCGAGAACTTTTATGAATTGTGTTAAACATGAAATGAAAGTGGAAGAGTGTTAAAGGTAGGGGATACCTTTTACAGAACTCCCAAAATGCAGCAAAACATTAAATATGAACCTCAGGGGACTTGTTTAGGCCACTGCTTAGAAATTTGGAAGTCAACAGTTATCTACAATTTGAATTATGCACAAAACTCAACTACTCAGTAGTTCTGTGTGTCAGCCACACTTAAGCCTTTTTGTTGCAGTCTTCTGTATTTTTTATCTATAAACACAAATCTAAAAGTATAAGAGCTGATGTAGAGTGTGTGGCATATAAAGTGTGTGGCAAGAGTGTGTGGCAAGAATGTATATAGAAATGTTTGTAAGTTTTGATGAACTTTATTCACAAAATATACATGATGGACACACATGCAGTGCATGGGTCTGCAAAGGTAGCCTAGTAATGTACTGGAATTTACGGTGAGCCCCGAAAAGAATTCAATTCAAAATCTAACGGTCAATAAAAATGCACTAAATGTTACCTTCCACTTTCAATGCTTTATGGGAGTTTCTAAAATGATACTCTCTTCAACATACCACTGTGTTTAAACAACTCTTCATTTAAGGCATGCAAATGGGATTCCCTACCTTTAAAGGAAATAATGTCATGCCATTCTCAGAAAATTGTCCTCCCCGACTTTTTGATCCTTCTGTTGTAGCGGTTCATATATATGTGACCGGCGACAACGGTTTCAGGCAAAAGTCGGAAATTTTGAAAATTCATTTTTTCATTGAATCACATTGCCCATTTCCTAAGCTTTACATTGATATAAAACACTTGTATTCTCCGGTACTGTGAGTGGTCATATAAAGCGAAATATAATGCACTTTTTGATTTGTTAGCCTAACAAAATTGCGAGAAAACGGGCTTTGAAGATTCCCCTCATGCTCGAAAACAATGCCAGGCGGCGATGCGAGGTGAGAATCACCCATCTGTACAATGATGCCAATCGAGATTAAGCTCCACCTCTAGCAACCACAGCGGCTTCTGATTGGTTCACTGAGAGAGTCAAATTTCCCGGGCACCTTCCTCGGAACTCAGCGTATGGAGCCGAATGCACAATGCGTTTCGCTCGGGTTTACTAGTACGTCTTTCAAGCTGACGGATACGATAACTACAAGCTGCTGGTTACGTGTGCATGGTGCACGTATATAACTCAATGGCATCCACACGCTATGCCAGTGTGTATACGTTACGGGAGCGGGTAGCACATTCGTTTCCACATCTTTACAAATCACGTTTTTATAGTGCTTGATTAGTCTTGTAAATTTCATCATTGGGACCCTTTCGAAGGCAGGAGAATAAAAAGGGTCATGCTTTCTGTAGTTTCTTTTTTTAGCTGTACATGTGTTGCGTTGTGCGGTAAACAAGCAAGCAAGCAAACAAACAAACACGACTTTACTTAGTTTGGTGCAATTTTGACGTTTACGACAGTGTATTGTTTGAATACTGGTCATTTATGACCACTCCTTTTCTCTCTTCTGCTGTCTTTTTGAGTCAACCTGCTGTCATATTTACTACACGCACAATATCAACAAGTCAGTTTCCGATCGTACGTTGCACGATTTGTGTGGCAATTTGCCACTCTGATACGCATAAATCATGTTCCCTATCGTATCTATTTTCACATTAAGTTAGTGCTGCCTAGTGTTGCTGTTTACCTTTTGTTTCACTAATTCCGTTGTCAAACATTGTGGTAAAAAAGCTAGGATAGAAAGCCAAACGAGGAGTTTACACTAAAGACCGAGCGTACTGGTATCTATTGTAGCAACAACAATGGAGCATGCATGCGTAATTAGCGTGGACAAAGCATTTCCGACAGGCTGCGAGGCGTATCTCTGAAAGCCGAACTATGTAAATGTGTGCGACGCACTATCCAATCGCACGCGAGATGCCGCGCCGTAGCAACGCTGGGCATAGTGGCGCGGCGTTCGAAGAAAGAAGATCGAAACTGACGAGTGCGCTCCAACATAGGGTGTTTAAAATTCCATTTTAGGTAGGAAAAACTTAGTGTTATGCTGTGAAATTCAGTGTATATGTAGAAAACATATCAAAGATTCAAATTCTGCAAAAACCCAAAATCGACAAAAATAATGGTCAAAATGTTTGTACCCCGCCTAGGAGGGAATTTGCTTTTGCGACTTTTGCCTGAAACCGTTGTCGCGGGTCACATATATATATATATATATATATATATATATATATGTATATATATATATATGTGTGTGTGTGTGTGTGTGACCCTGCACCTCAAAACAAACAAAAAGTCGCCAGACATGAATTTTTAGTAAGACCATATTCTGAAAGAGCAGACTTTAAGCTTTAAAATGATGTATAACTCAAATCAAATGGACTCTTCAAACCTATCTATGGAAAGAAAGCACACACTCAGGAAAAGTGTGAACTGAGAAAAGAGTGTCTATTCAAACGCTTAATCTTTACCAAATCGTGCTGGCTGTGCTATGAATGGGACAAAAAACAGGAAGTAAACCACCAGAGTAACAACAATGAAGGGTTTATTAGATTAAAGTGAAATTTAACACCTAATCACACTATTCTGCCAAAAATGTTCGAGATAAATTGCTAAAAAAAACACACACTTTCCTGTCCGTTTTATTATACCAACTTTTAGCATAATGTAAAAGAAGACCCGTTCGGTTAGGTTGACCCATTTCACTTATTTTCAGTCCTCACGCAAAATCAGTGTGTGCGACTTTACGTTCGTTTTGAGGTGCACGGTCACATATATATATATATATATATATATATATATATATATATATGATGAATGTTTGGAATATTTTTCGATACGATTAGTATTGCCGGCAATTTCTTCCCAAAACTAGTTATGTCGGAATCATTCTTGATTTAATTCCATCCTCTACATTTACAGACCCATATGCTGCAGTCTGTTACAAAATATACACGCATTTTCTAAACGGACCATCCTTACACTTGTTCTAGTGATATCTTTTTGAAGGTTTTGTTATAATTTCTCAACCTCATGAATCATTTTGTTGAAAGTTTGATAACACGATTGTATGAGTGAACGTTTCCACTCAAGAACAGTTTGTGGTTTTTGCTAATGCAAATTAAAGGTGACATTTTAGTTCGATGACAACAAGTTCCAATTTTCATTCTTCATGTTTGAGATTTGTATTTAGTACGAGAACAGCCTTTATATCAGGAAGGTGACCTCGCTGGTTATATTCATGAAAATACACTACAATGCAGTCCACGTAAAATAGAGACGTGTTTACGTTGGATAGATCACAAGGATATCGAGTCTTAAACCAAGGTAATTAAAAAAAAAAGCCAAAAGGAGCCTAAAGACAGGATGAACGGAAATAAGTCAACACTAGCAAAGATGATGTTTGCACATATAGCCTGTTGAGTTTGACACATTTCTTCTTGTCTTAATATCTCTATTTTTGTCCTGCTCTGAATACCTTTTCTTCTTTGAAATGGAATATTACTACTATATGATTATCAAGTGTTTGATGTTAACATAACGTAATGTATATAAAGCAGGCGGGAATAGCTAAAAAAAAAAATCATACCTCTACAAAGATGCGTTTGCTCTGCCACACTTCACTATGAGGAGCGTTGTCGTCCTGGTTCGTCAAATATTTTCTGATTTCTGCAGGATTTGTGGTGCGAAGCTGGAAATGTATAGGTAGACGTTAAGTAGGGTTTATCTAGAAGCCATACTTTACATTGTTCTAACAAAAAGAAATCTTGCAGTACATGCATCATTAATCTATGAAGGATTTTTCATTTTCATTTTGCACGTTCTTCTGACGGGAAAAATGCAAAACTCGGTATTTCTGTTAGGTATTATATGTTCATTTCATGTTTTACGGGCAGGCAAAAGATTTTTTTTTTTTTCGAAATGAGAGATTTCAACGGCCTGTACAATTTTATGTTAGTAAGCATGTTATGTATGAAATAGGTCTCCAATTAATGACTTTATTTCTTTTCATTATGTGCTAACGCGAAACCAGACTAAAATGAAACCCCTCACATACATCACCATGCTCTCTTTGTAAATACCCCCCCCCCCCCAACTCCTACCAAGTATCATTTAAACTATTTGCAAGCATATAGATTGTGTGCACGGGGATTGCAACGATTTTCAAGCTTTAAGCTTATGTTGCAATTCCTTTGCGTGTTCGTTACCTTGAATAATGTAGCTCTCTTAGTAGAGTTGTATACTATCCTGTAACTGCTTCTTATCAATGTATACTTATTGTTTATATTCTGTCTTGGCTATATGAGATGTACTTGCATACATTTGAATGCATTCCTATTTTGTGAACACGCATGAAATCTTGAATAAATAAATAAATGAATAAATAAATACATCACAACTTGCGGAAATTGATTAAAACAAACCCCCAAAGCTCTTTGCGTATACGAATCAACATTTTCGTCGGGCCACTTAAGATAAAAAGTTCTGTCGGTCCACAGTAATTTGAAGTTGAAAAAAAAAAGAAGATAGAAATGAATCTAATTTGTATTCTTTTCTTTTCGGGCGACAACATTTTCTTTCATAAGATTTTACATGCCCGAACGAGCCACCAGACGGAGAAAGAGACAGACAGACAGAGAGAAAGAAAAAAAAAACAATGTTATAGTTTCGCAGCCTGATATAAATGTATTTATTGAGCACAACGTCATAATTGGTATAAAAATACACACACACACACACACACACACACACACACAATCGTACCATGTTCTTGTCTTGAGTTATTTCTTTGATGCACAGGTACAGCTCGTGGGTGTGGATTCGACGAATGATGCCTTGCGCTTTTACCATATCTGGCTCTTTTGATCTCGACTGCATGATATCTCGAACTATACCATCAGTCGCCTGGCAAAATGCTTCGTCGTCATCAACGCAGTTCGGAAGGTCACATTTATTGCTGGAATGATAAATATAATAATAATTATAATGATAATAATTACATAAACAAGAATAAGAAAAGATCATAACAAAGATGATAAAAATGCTAAAAATACACAATTGTAATAACAGCTACAATAATAATAAGAACAACAACTGCAACACCACAAACAATAGAAAATATAATTATTCCGAAATTTAACACTCATGAACAGTAATGATAAGTGTACTCAGGTTGATTGGTATAATACGTAGGCCTACCACTATTTTTTTTAGGTACAGTATTATGGATCATTAAAAAAAAATGTACATAATGTATTGCTCGATATCTATGAGTCGTGTTTCGTATGCCTTTATGTGTTTTGATTGTCGATATGCACAAAAACCATGAAGGGTAAAACACACCGACCGAAGTCTCTGGTACAGAGAAAGGGTACAATAATAACTTACCCGTTTTTATTCCAAAACGTGAGGTGAGGTCCTGCTGTTCGAAATGCATGCTTGAACCTGTTTGGTGTAATTTGTTGTTTTTCTTTTTTAATGTTCGATTAATTCTAAAAATGTCACAGTAATACATATACGAATGCTTCTTCATGGGAAAGGCCTATCAGTCCTCGATGTAGGGCCCAATTTGACATGTCTATTTATGCATAAAAGTACGAAAAATGTTGAATGGAAACATTTGTTGAGTTATTGAGAAGGTTAGGAAAAGAAAAGATAATATTAGGGTGAGAAGTATTATAGAGGAGCAGTGACAAAATGAAAACGCTACAATAATTTTTTTACAGATTGTTCAAAGCATGCAAATTCAATAACCCCTAATAATGAACACACGTGTAACTCTGTCTACGTTAATCGTTTGTGTCCATGATATAAAAAAGAAACATGTAAACTCGGCGAATGGAATAAAAAAAAAAGAAAAAACCTAATGACTGAAAGGGACGAATAATGGCTCATACAAATTCAAACTGACATGAGCGTAAAAATAGCGGGAAATACATTTACTGCATCACATTGTTTATGATTAAAATCAGCATTCGCTTAGAACAATAACAATTGGTGTTGCATCTCGAAAATCGAAAATCGCAGTGCCGAGCTTGAAAAAAAAAATCGAATAACTTGAAGCTTGCATTTGAAATCACTAAAGGGACTTTCCTTTGTCCACTTCATACTGACAGATGACCTGCAAGGATCAGTTGTAACTTACATGATAGACACGGCAGTCACTGCTCTGTGTTGATACGCAGCGTAATGAAGGCGTCTTCTTGTAAGGAACATGTGATTAAGCTCATTCGCAACCTGTCAAAAAAGTGAATGTGTAAGTGTTAGATCTACTTATTTTGTTTCAGACTGATCCAATGGTTAAACATCTTCAAAGTCGACTTACAGTCAAGGATGAACGTTTTATATAGGAAAGTGTTTTGTTAACAAGCCACAATTCCAAACCTCTAGAACTGTATAGAGGAAACACCCATGAGTAGGAACAAAATTAATATATCTCGGTTGCCTGACAATTTGTGGAATTAAAACTATGTTTTTCAAAGGTAAAGTAGTCTGATATCTTTTTTTTTTTATTTGTAGCATTTATTATCATGTCTTCACGTTTACAAGATGTTGTAGACGGGACATTCATGTCGAATACATGTAGTACAATTAAACAGGAACTGCTTTGTGTGATCACGGATGTGATCGTGTTGCTCTTAATGTCTAAAAAAAAATGCGAATCACCTATAATTATGTATAGTCAAATTTACTTGTATAGCAGCCCTACAGAGACGAAAAGAATTGCCGTTATGAACATGATCTTGGACATGTCATGTTTATGGCATTATGGTTAGTGCTTATTACGATTGTATACATGTATAATTATTAAAAATGCACGTATAATCATGTATTGTACTTTTATTCCCGAGTAATGCCATTTTAATCCAGTTAATAATCTAAATCAGGCCATAAGACAAAAAGTTTTATTTGTACACTCAGGCATGTCGGTTTTGAATTTAATGAAATAGGCATCATTAATGTAAAGATTATTCCTGTTGTTATTGTATATTGTGATGCACGGTTACTTAAATGTACAGATTTTCTCATGAGCTTATTGCGTGGTGGCTTCTTTAAGCACTTTCCCGAATTAAAACGAACTAAAAAATCAAAAAATGTAGTGTATTGACACAATTACTTTATTGCCTCATGTTCGGCAATGTCAATGGTAAAGGCTGTCAATGCATTAAATAGAATTAAAGAAATCTTCAGTTTGTTCAACTGCCGGTTCAGGTCATCACGTCTACACACATTTTTTTTTTCCTTGTTTGAACATGAAAACTAGTGCGGTGTCTATCGAACCAAGGGAGGGGGGTGTTCATTTGTCCTGACGTGCTTATGAGATAATCGCAAAATAAGTTTAGCTTATGTAGCTTTTGCACTAAAGTAAAGTGAACTAAATGGTTAAGAAATGGAATGTAATGCCACTAAATTGATAATCTACTCTATCTTTACATACAATGTTGAACGAGCGAACAGTTTACAGGCACCAGCCCCCCCCCCCCCAAAAAGAAAAACAACAACAACAAACAACAACAACAACAACAGCAACAAACAAACAAACAAAGAGAGTGGGCTAATATAAGACAGTGATCCTATATAAAAGAGTGCTCTCATTCAGTAAGCCATGTCCACTGTACAGGAATACCTTGTCTCTGAAGCACAGTTCCCTCCTTTTTTCATCGTCTTCGATATCGCACGCTCTCACGAAAGCAAGAATACGTTCCACTTTGAATGCAGATGGGATGCCCAACAAATGTGCGTCTCTTGTTACGTAGTCCCACATGTTACAGTCAACTCCGTTAACGTTGTTACGGATTATTTGTTTTAGATAGAATTTCTCAGGAGGAATGTACTGGAAAAGTAGAATATAATAAGACATAATACAGTATTTAGTACAGAATATGTATGTATGTATATTTATATATATCATTCTTTTCCAGTGGGCATTACCAAGTATCCCCATGCAATATGATCCTTCAGAGATAACTTTGCCCCCACATTGCTCCAAAGGAGAAACTTCTTTGCAACTATTACCCCCTCCAAAAGAAAATAAATAAAATAAAGAGAAAAAATGGACGAAAGTACTTTACGCTCGACTGCAGTTATCGATGTACTAACATATGAGGATCAAGTGATAGATGTTAATTGAAAATCAGTTCATTTTACAACTGAATTGATCAGAGCATTGACTTTTGATAGACCTTAGGCGAAATCTCGTCCCTGTATCTATTTTTGTGGGTTTCTATGCACGATTTTGAATATTCGTCCTGTACATCCTCATTATCCAGCGATATAGATGTGGTACCAAAAAAACTCGTCGGAATGTGATAGTCACGACGTGAAAAACATTTTTATATCCACATTTCCATTAAAACTAAGAATTAAAGGTGAAATCTTTCATTTAAAAAAAAGTGCCCTTCAGATACAATGAGCGTGAAGCATTTATTGCAATGACACCACAATATTCCGACTATTCAATTCATTTGTCCTGGAATCTTCTCCTTTTCTTCTTCCTCGTTTTCAATGGACAAAAATTGTGAAGAACCTTATGTTCTAGCTTTACCACTAAGAAGATAAATGTAATGATAAAATGATTACGAACAGACAATTATATGCTGAATTACATATCCTTTGTCTGTACCAGATTGTATCACCCGGAATTCGTGACGACTGCCTGATAGTTCTTTCGATCAACAACAATATAATCCCTTCACGGATGTTTTTTTTTTTTTCTCTTGCTTTGTTTTGTTGCAGTTCATATATATAGTGATACTAAAATCGTGTTGCTTGTATTCTCACATATATATTATACGTTTCAGATTGATATCGGGAAAAGAACATCACTTTGTACTATTTTTGTTTAATACGAGTAGTGCAGACTTACCTTTGGTTTGCTCCCATCATAGATTATTTCGCAGATAATATCTATTTGTTTCTTACAAATTCCAAAATCCTTTAGGTCCGCCATGATATTGTTTTTCTTGATGAGATACCGAAAAATCCTCGTAGATTGTTCTTCGTGCTAGATTAGTTTAAAAAAAAAGGAGAGATAGGATAAAAAGGACAACGAAACATGGTGTAATTTATGATTGTCAGTCCAGCGTTGAAAAAACAGATATATTGATATTTTTATTTCTATCGTGAATTTGCATCTTATTCTCACTGATGTTGAATCAATTTAACTTCTTTCATAATATCAAAATAATACAATGATACTGTAAAAGGACAAAAACACCCACATACACCGACTCTTCAACCATAAATCCTTTGTATAATTGTTATGATTTTACATCTTGTTCGCAAACTTAGCTGCTTTAGATGCATGGCGTCCATGTAACATAATGAAAAAAAGGTATATGAATTTTTCTCAAATAGATTGGATGAATGAAAAACAATGCTATTTTCAAAGTGAAAATGTGTTTCAAAGGAAAAGAGGCAAATGAAAATCATCATCTTATTATGTAATGGAGATGTTTCAAGCTCTACCGCCAAAAAGAAAGGAGGTTAATTTTATTAGAAATGTCTTCTTTACTTCTGTCAGCATAGAAAAAATATAATTAATTAATAGATAGACAAAAAACAAAAGCGAAGGAAGGCTTGTTTTGCTTACCGTCCATGATTTTCTTTTGGCAGTAATATATTCTTCGAAGGTATTGCAAAAAGGGCCATGGCCTAGGTCGTGGCACAAACCAGCAATTTCCAAGCATCGTCTGTCGACGTCCATCATGTTGCTGTTTTCGTGAGACTGTAGTTTGGTGGCAAGCTTCCCCGCTAAGTGGCAGACTCTGCAAGAGGAATAATTACAGAACAGATTTTTTTTTTCTTAAAGTGAATCCATAACCCATAATACCCGGAATAATGCAATCATGTGTTCCATCAGGGCCGGTGGAGCGTTTTCAAAAGTGTGGGGGCCCACTTCCGGGTTTCATGAGCTAACGAGCAAAAAAAAAAAAAAAAAAGTCCTCAGCTTATCTCTCCTCTTCTATTTCCGGGTTTCTCCAGCTGACAAGAAAAAAAAACAAACAAACAAAAACAAAACATAACTATTTCTATTTTAGTGCCTCTTACGTACTTCCGGGTTTTAAAAAAAATGTGTGGGGCCCAAAGTGATGACACCTTATGTATTCCTTTGTAATGTGCACAAAAGTTGTGGGGGCCAGAGCCCCCACGGCACGGCTCCGCCAGCCATGCCACTTCTGGAAGCAACACATATTTAGCTTTCTGTATAATAAATGATTGTCAAACAACAGCTATGCTGGCTGCAAGTGTGTAAGGTTCACGTGGAGATAAGTTCAGTATTAATGCTGGTAATCGAAAGGCAATGGCATTTAATATTCCTTTATAGATATAGCGCTATACTAATAAAACTCATCATCATCAACACAGTGACCAAATCAATTTTGAATGTAAAAAATATTATTCTGCATCAGTGTTTCCGGACGCGGCCGCGTTTAGATACCACAGCAATGACACTTAATGACCCAAAGATAGCGCAGTACAAATTCTAAACTCTAAGTTGATGGGAATATTGACCGATGGTAGTCTGGTGTTAAAACACCTATAGGTTTCAAAATGAAACGCTGGATAATGAGAGACAAGAAAGACAGCAGGTTAGAGGAAGTTCAAGAAGACGAGCACTTACATAGAGTATGTAACGGGCATCTGGAAGGCCCGAATCACCTATACATACCAAGGATGATTAACTATGTTTGCGTTATATGCGCAGTCACGGGGTGAGGATATACTCATAATTATCATCGATCAACACAAATCCTGAAGAGGAGTCAATAGGAATCATGAAGGCATTATATATTAGCACAGAGCTGAATTTTTTCAATGCATTTTTAACGGCACGGGGTTCCTCTCCGACTTCCTACAGCTGACGTCACACGAAATTGATTCATCAATTCATATCAATTTCGTGTGACCTTCACACTTTTTTGTACGAATTTGATTTTTGGATAGGCGGATAGGCAGGTACAGTGTTTAAGGAAACGAGGAAAAAGAGTAAGCAGTTAATGCCAATACCCGGCCCAGTCGGCCTACACATCAAACACGTTACTCTATAATCTTACCGCCCTGGGTAGATTTGGAGCTGGATAATCTAATTTCATGATAAAGGGTGTTGAAGGCAACATAAAGTGCACCTATATAGCATGTATTTACCTGAAGGGAGTGTTTTCCTTGCAGTACCCGCGTCAAAAGGGGTAACTGAAGGGGAAAACTCTCTGTCTTATGAAATTATTTTCCCTTCCTCGAGGGAAATGGAAAACATTGAAATGATTAGTACGTGTGAGGTTTATCCTACCATGAAAAGGGGATACATATCAAATGGAGGAATGATTAAATAATAATTCATAGGGAGATGAACAAAACACCTCCATAATATATCACGCATATAGGCAACAAAGCTATGACTGAAATAAAAGGACAGAGTAATTTTGATGAGTGAAACAGTTATTATCATACAACAGAGAATAATTATATGATTCTCACAGTAAATCATCAAAACATAGCTCACCCAATGGAATGGTCGAATCGTGTATGAACTGCACAAGGGTAAACAAAAGACACCGGACCAAGCTGTTTGATGTAACGGAGCCGTTGAAACTCTGGGGTGTTGATGATTACCAAGCAGTATGGTGGTATCTCCATTATTCCGTGAACAGCATCGCTGAATGTCTATTGATATAAGTGAGAAAAATATGATTAGGCAACTCTTCGAGTTCAAACTTAAATCCAAACATTCTCTTTCACTCCTAGCTCCAAGCAACAGGCCTATAATGACATGAACACCAGAATCTTAACTTCGTTCGTATATATATATGGAATATTACGCACGCCAATGCCATTGTGTAATAATCACTATTCCATACAAAACAATGCAACCCAAATCATACATGCATACAACTTCAACCTAAAATAACATATCGATGAAAATTTTCATACTTGTTGCTTTAATGTCACATTAAATAAGTGAATTGGAAAATAATTATTTCAAAAACAATACATGTCAAAACATGTAAAAATAAATGAATATATGACCGTGCATCACAAAACGAACAAAAAGTCGCACACACTGATTTTGCGTGAGGACTGAAAATAAGTGGAATGGGTCAACCTAGCCGATCTTGACTTTTTCATATTTTCTGAAAGAGCAAGTCTTCTTTTACATTATGCTCAACTTTGGGATCATAAAACGGGCGGGAGAGTGTGTTTTTAAGCAGTTTTTCTCGAACATTTTTGGTAGAATAGTGTGGTTAGGTATGTCTTTGGAGTCCCTTTTCATTAACGTGAAAAACCTTGTACACACTCTTCAATTTCAAATCTAATAACTTTTCAAAGGATAGTGCTACTTTGAAAGTTAGCATTGATTATGCACAGAATATGTCAATGAGGTATTCTTGATTTCAGTTTACTCTAGTAATCCCTTCATTATTGTTACTCCGGTAGTGTACTTCCTGTTTTGTTTTGTTTTTTGTCCCATTCATCGCACAGCCAGCACGGTTTGGTAAAGATTAAGCGCTTGAATAGACACTGTACTTCAGAGCCTCTTTACTCAGTTCACATTTTTCCCGAGTACGGTTTGTGCTTTCCTTCCAATATTAAGATAGGTTAGGAGAGTCCATTTGATTTGAGTTATACATCATTTTAAAGCTTAAACGCTGCTCTTGTAGAATATGGTCTTAACTAAAAATTCATGTCTGGCGACTTTTTTTTTTTTTTTTTGTGGTGCAGGGTCATATATATATATATATATATATATATATATAAATATATATATATATATATCCATGCCTCCCTAAACAAACAAGGATTCGCGCCCCCTGATTCTACGTGAGGACTCAAAAAAGGTGAAACAGGTCAACTAAGTCAATTTTGAGTGTCTTAAATTTTCTGAAAGGGGTATAATTTTCTGCATTATTCATAAGTTTGAGATCACAGCTAGCACGGTTTGATAAACATTAAGCTCTTAAATAGACTTTGTACTCCAGAGCCTCTTTTCTAGGTACATACTTTTAAAGAGTGCGTGCTTTCTTTCCAATATTTAGATTTAGATTTAGAAGCACAACACAGACAGCCACAAGACAAGCCAAGAAACACACACACACGTCAATAAAGCTGAAGAAGCCGGCATCCTGCAACATTTCCTGTCCTCAATACTGCCTCGATTATACATATATAATACACGCACATGTATGTGTGTGTGTGTGTGTATAACCATATGTAATGATATCATACAGACACAGCAATCACGTCTGTCAAGAAAACAATTTAGCTGAAGAAGATCTAGGTTTGAAAGCATCCTGCGGCATAATAGTATGCCAGAAAAAGACACCTTGATAATGATTCTCTCTTTACGCAACATACTAATTGGGTTGACAGACTCATTTTCTTTTTCCAGTTCGTCCGATTTGGGTTTATTTGGTTCGGTAAAAAAGAAAAAGAAAAAAGTCTAATGAAGTCTTAAGGGATATTAGTTAAATGGTACTGCTTTGAAATCTTATTCTTTTTTTAATCGACAGCATGCAATATATTTCGATATAATTTGGTAATCCTTTTTTAAATTGTTGCACCTTAGGATTTTTTTTTCTTCTTGTTCCATTCACTGAACAAAGCGTCGTTTGACAAAACTGAGCGCCTAAACAGGCCCTATATTTTGAGTCACCTTTCTTAAATAATGTGTGTGCCTTCTTTCCAATATTAAGATCATTAGGTAAGTCCATTTGAATTGAGTTGTGCATCATTTTCTGCATTTTCAGGAAGTGCCCTTATCTAAAAAAAAAATCAATGTATTTGTCGGTTTTTCTCATAATTCAAGTTCACATTTACGATTTTAAAAAGTAATGTAATCGGCTATGAATTCACTTTGTCAATTAATAAGAGAATTGTAAAGAAGAATGCAAAAATGAACAAATTATCATTCATATGTAAGTGCTAATTCACATAGTAAATGGAAATGTAACATAAATATAACATACTACGAAACACGAACTAAGTAGCAAAAATAAAACCTAAGATATAAGTAATTTTTGGAGTACCAAGGCTGAAAAAAGACAAAAATAACAGCAGGTAAATATTATTTAATGAGATTCTTCTCTCAATCCAAATAAGACTAGAAAAGCAAGAATGTTAACCAAGTTGTCGAAATTTTAAATTCCTTTTACGATTAGGAAAATTGAAAATTATTTGTTTCATCAATTTGTCTCGTAAATTTTCTTAAATTTCTAAGTTAAAAAAAGACAACATTAAAGAAATGATATGAGATTGGAATACATTTTGGAACCCCTCTCCCCTTGGAAACAAAAGCGAAACTTAATCATGATGAGGCGGTAATCACTGTACGTATACGACCTTACCTTCATTGGTTCTCTGGGCTTGTCTGAAATTAAACAAATAAATCTTAGTTAACGACTCTGTGCATTTTTTTTTTTTCAAAGTGACATTTCGACTTACAGCTTATATCGTATTTGATGGTTCGTTATTAAAGCACCATAATGATCAAATCTTTTCACTCATACTTTTGATACAACGAAATATAGGGAAGTGCAATTACAAAGAGTGTCATCTAAAGCGTCTATATCTTTGTTTGTTTGTTTCTTTCCTCCTTTCTTTCATTCATTTTTTTTTTTGTAAACAAGGAGATGAAGCTTTCATAGATACGACGCGATTTTCATATCCTGGAGTAACAAATAAAAATTCACCATTCTGTACAATTACTTATTGACTATTTGTAGTGTTGAACTTTGTGTTAATCCCCCCCCCCTCACCACATACACACAAACAAACACATACATACACACACAGACACACACACATACTAAAAGAAGTACAGAAGAGGACGAAGAGGATTTTTTACTTATCCATTTCTTGTTTCAGACCGAAGACTGTTATATTTCATCACAGATGGAAATCCAAACACCTAGATATTATTCTGCTCTTGTTCGTAAGAACTTCGAAGTTGAGTTGACTGTTAGCGTATGTTTATAACATAAACTGATGTGAAATATATACAAATATATATTTTTTTCACAGTCACCTTTGTTACGAGCGTGTGGTTGCCTTTTCGGGATTGTCTCAGTGCGTGATTCGCCACTACTGTCCTTCCGATCGGGTTGCTCTGGGGTGTGGGAACAGTGTACGGTAAGTTATAGCAAAATACAATGTAATGCATAAATTGTGTATTTTTATCTGGGGTTTGGTCGTGAGGGGACTTATTTGGGAAACATAGATCTAACAAAGGCATTCGACAGTGTCAACAGGGAAGCACTCTGGACAATTCTTAGAAAACTTGGCTGTCCAGCAAAGTTCACTGCACTCATTAGACTGTACCATGAAAATATGACTGGTCAGGTTCTGTCAAACGGTGAACCATCCGAAAAATTTGCCATCTCCAATGGTGTAAAGCAAGGTTGTGTGCCCGCCCCCGTGCTGTTCAACCTCTTCTTCGCACAAGTCCTGTTCCACGCTGTCAGAGACCTTGACCTCGACATCTACATCAGGTACAGATTAGATGGGTCGCTGTTTGATCTGGGACGCCTTGCATTGTGCTCTGGTGGCACATGGAGAGAACCACTTACAGTTGATCGTCAACAAGTTCTCTGAAGCGTCGAAGATGTTTGGTCTTACAATCAGTCTCAGAAAGACAGAAGTCCTCCTCCAGCCAGCACCGAACAGTACACCCTGCCAGCCAAGCATCACTGTTAATGGCACACAGCTTAAGAATGTCAAAAGCTTCAAATACCTGGGCAGTACGCTCTCCAGTGACTCTACTCTTGACAATGAAATAGCAGCAAGAATACAGATGGCCAGCTTGGCACTTGGAAGACTACGCACAAAAGTCCTACAACACAAAAACGTTCGCCTTTCAACCAAACTCAAGGTGTACAACGCAGTTGTCCTGTCATCTCTGCTCTTAAGCTGCGAAACATGGACCCTGTACCGCAGGCATACCAAAAAGCTTGAACAGTTCCACATGCGCTCGCTGCGGTCCGTTATGCATATTCGATGACAAGATCGCATCACACACCAAGAGGTCTTGGACACTGAGCCAGGACATCAAGCGAGCTGTCACAGGGCAATCGCAATCAAGGCCGTCCCAAGAAACATTATAAAGACAATCTCAAGGCCAACCTCAAATGGGCGCATTTACAACCCCGTGAACTTGAGACAGCTGCTGTAGACAGATATCGATTGAGAGCCTTAACAAAGAAGGATGTAACTGCCTTTGAAGTGAACCGCCGCCAACGCCTTGCAGCTGCTCGGGAGAGACGGCATCAAGCTCCATCTACCTGTGTCCCACCTTCTGGCATTCCATGTCCCACCTGTAACCGCATGTGTGCCTCCAGTTTTGGACTACGCAGTCACATCAACGAGGGCGCAACACCTAGTCTTCCTCGGACTTCGAGAGACAACCAAGACAAGACACTCGAGGTCGTGAGGGGACTTATTTGGGAAACAAAGAATCGATCGAGTTTGTTTGTGTGTGCTTGAATTTTTTTTTATACCCCTGGTGACGGGATGAATTTTTGATTGATTTTTTTTTTTGAAAATGACACACATTCTCTTATTAAAAGGTTAGTAGAGATGGATGAGCCTAGATATAATGGAAGTCAAAAACAAACACCTTTAATTTCTATGATTGAGCGAAACACCATAACAGAACATACTTCACATAACAAATATCATCCTAGATAGAGTTAATTGCATGTGTCTGAGGTGACAGTCGCCTTATAGCTTATTGTTTAAAAAACAAATAGGGCCTACTGTTGCAAACTGCGCATACCCATGTTTCTGTCTGCATCATTAACGGATGTTGAATCTTCCAATACTTTTGAAGATCTTCCCGTTTCTTCCATTAGAAGATGCTCCTCCTCTTCGGTAGAATTCACAGTTTCAAATTCTGGGCCAGCACTACTCCCCGATGCTTGCTGCGTTCCTGGGTAATTAAAAGAAATGAAGAATACTTATGAAACAAAATGACTTTTTGGACCCTTAAAAAAATAATGTTAGAATAAATTGGAACATTCCGATGTTTCGTTTTCTGCCCTTTCTTAACCATTAAGAACAAAAATCACAAATTAAATCATACGAATGCCCCTGCTCAAGTCTAAAAATTTTGTGAGGCAAGTTCTTTTCCACAGGTAATGCCACTTCAGTTAAAAAAAAAAAAATCATAATTACTATCTATTTTTTGTGCACAATCTATAAGCTTGTTTTCAACTAGGAGAATTATTGCATTAAATTATTGCATTAAATTATTAAATTATTGCATTAAATTATTGCATTAAAAAACAAATAGGAGAATTATTGCATTAAAAAACAAATAGGGCCTACTGTTGCAAACTGCGCATACCCGTGTTTCTGTCTGCATCATTAACGGATGTTGAATCTTCCAATACTTTTGAAGATCTTCCCGTTTCTTCCATTAGAAGATGCTCCTCCTCTTCGGTAGAATTCACAGTTTCAAATTCTGGGCCAGCACTACTCCCCGATGCTTGCTGCGTTCCTGGGTAATTAAAAGAAATGAAGAATACTTATGAAACAAAATGACTTTTTGGACCCTTAAAAAAATAATGTTAGAATAAATTGGAACATTCCGATGTTTCGTTTTCTGCCCTTTCTTAACCATTAAGAACAAAAATCACAAATTAAATCATACGAATGCCCCTGCTCAAGTCTAAAAATTTTGTGAGGCAAGTTCTTTTCCGCAGGTAATGCCACTTCAGTTAAAAAAAAAATCATAATTACTATCTATTTTTTGTGCACAATCTATAAGCTTGTTTTCAACTAGGAGAATTATTGCATTAAAATCACCTGCAATTGGTTTATATGTCATTAATTAATTACCTTTTTTTCAAAAAATTGTAGATTGTGCAGTTTTACTGTAATGTCCAGAGAGAGATATGTTGAACAAGTGTTAATGACTGCAATGTATTGAACAAGTACCACTGACTGAAATAGGGAGGTGATGAATTACTTCGGTGCCGTTGTTATGGGCGTCACGGTGAACATTGTATACCATGAGTGTCTTGATGGCAAAACACAAGAATACGAGGCCTGTAACTAGGAGGGTTCATGGGGTTTCGAGGACCCCCCCCCCACACACACACACACACCTTTCAGCTGATGAAATCCTTAAGTGGCGCGAGAAACGAACAAAAAAAAAATCCACGGCTGAGTTTTTTCTTTGATTGTTTATTTTTGACTTGTCAGCTGAATAAACTCGGAACTGGCACGAGAAATATGTTTTTGCTTCCCCCAAAGTGGAACAAAAACTAAACTAAATGTCCACTTTTCTCTAATTCTGACCCCTTCCATGGCAATCCTAGTTATATACATTTTTTATGGTCGTGCGCATGGCAGGTTGACGTTACAATGTGTGAGTGCGCCTATAGGGTTTTCAACAATCTGCATGGCGCATTGAAAATCTGTAAGGACAATCTGCCATGCTCACGAAGATTTACATCTATATATATGCATGATATATATATATATATATATATATATATATGCATGATATATATATATATATATATATATATATATATATATATATATATATGAATGCTGTCAATTTAAGTTATCCATTTCATGGTTAGTCTACCTTTGCTTTCTTGTTGACTTATTCCACCACGCTCTCCCTCGGCCTCTCCGCGTTCATTTGTCTCGTTGTTATTTCTCGTAATAATACGTGGCATTCCTGATATGTGCAGAGGAATACCGAAATTATAGTAGAAAGGAGAAAGTAATTTCCACCATTACATCACCTCATTGCGGTATATACACGTCATGATTATCAAATACACTTTATGAGCAACTCAAACAAAGCAAGAACAACAAAAATCGAAATAATTCAGATTTTCCGGCCAAATTTCATTAAATTTGCATTATAATTTATAATGACCACTGCTACTCTACCTCCCCGCTTCATTCTGTTTTCTTTTCTAATAATTCTGAATTAGAAGCAGGACAATAACACATTACTTTTGCTTTTTAAGTCATTATCAAACATAAGAAACAATAGAATACAAATGAGAAACTCACCCTTCTTTATGATGGCACCTACAAGGAAAACCGACGCCACAATAACAACAATCCCTATGCAGATGTACAGAGGCGTCAAATTTGGGCGTGGGGCCAGAACTTCAGAGGCAACACCTTCCTCTTGTTCTTCTTTTAAGAAAAGAGAATAATGAAGACACAAACAGCTATTGATGTGGTCAACTTCGACTGACATGAAACATATTCATTCTTGAACGGAACCGAGTAATGCTGCATGTCTGGGCAATACTCATTCCCATTTTTGGGATATACTCAGGTCACTATAATGCTACAACATATCCCTTGTTTGAGGAATCGTAAGTAGAAACATCTAAAGATGTCATAATATTATGCTGTGCCTTATGGCTTTAATACTCTTAAGCAAATAGTAGGCAAACACACTTAGATTATACAGATCTAAGATGCACGGTCTAAGACGATACAGCAGACAAATTGCTAGACCTAAGAATATCTTCTTTTTTTTCCATATGATACTTCTTCCCACCTCTCAAATTCTCGAAAAAGGTGCATACTTTGTTTCTGTTATCATTCATGTAATTCAGAGTTCTACATCTTCATCCGTGATTTGCATTTGATTTGCAGAAACTGTGTCAAGAAGTCAATCTTATAACTTAAGCGCATGATCATCACAAAGGTTCAAGGGCTGATGTATTGCAGTGTTGTATGAAGGAAGGCCAACTCTTTCCTACCGAAGACATCATTGTTAATCACTGAGAGGATGATCGCATTGTCGATCAGTTCGTCGGCATTTTTCAAGATCTGGCCACATTGGTAGCATCCTGCATCCTTCTGAGATACATTTGTTAATATCAGGCCGAAATCGGCCCTCAGGATAAGTTTGGATTTAAACTGCTCCGTCACATATGCGCCGTATTCAATAACGCCATCTGTCGGCCATTCTGTTACCAGGGCATCGAAACTTTGGTTCCTGCACGAGGACAATGAATTTATGGACTTGCTGCTCATCCAGTATTGCATTTCCACATATCCGGCATTTCCCAAGGAGCAGTGAAGCGTGACGTCTTGACCTGAATTCGAATTCACTTGAAATTCTGAAGTTGTACATGCTATAAACGAGGGGGAAATAAGAGAGAGAGAGAGAGAGAGAGAGAGAGAGAGAGAATGAATTTGTAGACAGGCAATAATTCACTTATAGAAATAAGTTAATAATCAGGAAGCGATAATTGCAGATCGCAACTAATTTCAAAGGATCTGATTGACCGCATGCTAACCAATTATACAATACAGTATTATAGAAATGAGTTGTATCTGTTCCTTTTTTTGTTTTGTTTTGTTTTGCTATAATCGTGCTGGAATTTCAGTCAGACAAAAAAGAGAAGAATCAGTGTTTTTTTTTTATACAAAAAAATGAATATTTCAACGTACATATATTTCTAGGATGATATACCTTGCACCATGATTAAATCTATAGGTCAGTTTCATGTCAAATCAGGAATATCATATCGAAAAAAAAACACACACACACTTGAGAAAAATACACTACAAAGAAGAACTGAAGGGCAAAATGCATACATTACCTAGAAGAGCAAGTGCGACGAACATGCGAAGATTACTTGTTGTCATTTTCATGAAAGGAGGGAGCATGTCTTCTTTAATCTGTAGAATAGAATACAATAGAATGATCAACGAATATGTGTTCTTTTTCACCATTTTCTTCAACAGGAATTAAAAAAAAAGAAGACCGTTCGAACAAATTCTTGATAGTCAACAATCTTTGAAAGGACCTGTATGGATATGTAAAGATATGTATTGTATAGATAGGTATAATATATATAATGATATGTATGTATGTATATATGTGACCGTGCACCTGAAAACGCACACACTGATTTTGCGTGAGGGCTGAAAATAAGTGAAATGGGTCAACCTAGTCGAACTTGACTTTTTCATATTTTCTGAAAGAGCGGGTCTTCTTTTACATTATGCTAGAATTTGGTATCATAAAAAGGGCAGGAAATGTTGTTTTTTAGCAGTTTATCTCGAACATTTTTGGTAGAATATTGTGATTAGGTGTGTCTTTAGAATCCCTTTTTCATTTCTGAAAAACCTTGTCCATACTCTTCACTTTCAACTCTAATAACTTTTGAAGAGATAGTGCTACTGCTTTAAAAGTTGGCATTAATTATGGACAGAATGTGTTACTGAGGCATGGTTAATTTCATTTTAATCTGATAATCCCTTTTTTGTTCTTACTCTGATGGTTTACTTCATTTTTTTTTTGTCCCATTCATCGCACAGCCAGCATGGTTTGGTAAGGATTAAGCGCTTGAAAAGACACTGTACTTCAGAGCCTCTTTTCTCAGTTCACACTTTCCTGAGTTTGTGCTTTCTTTCCAATATTTCGTTAGGTTAGGAGAGTCCTTTTAATTTGAGTTATACATCATTTAAAAGCTTGAAATCTGCTCTTTTAGAATATGGTCTTAACTAAAAATTCATGTCTGGTGACTTTTTGTTTGTTTTGAGGTGCAGGGTCACATATTACCGTGCATCACAAAAACTAGTGAAAATTCGCGCTCCTTGATTTTACATGACTCAAAAAAAAAATCCCAGTGAAATGGGATCATAACATGAATGGTGTCACATAAGCAACCTTTTTTTTTTTTTTTGGTTATTTACTCTGCTACTTTGACACGTAATCATTCAAGTCTAAACAAATCAGTTAAATCAATATTCTAATAATAATAATCAAGTTTTGGTTTTGTGTACAAAGTCGAAGATTTGATATCAACATATCAAATACAAAACAACGTATAAATAAACACGTAATTTTTGGCTATACTGCTCTGGGTTCCAGGGTTTCTTTCAGGTGCATTTTTTTTTTCCTTGGTGGGGGGGGGGGGAGTAGAATGATCACGTGTATGTTTCTTCGAGGCTCCCTTTTCATTTCTTGAAATCAGTTTCACTTTTTTTTTTTACTTTCAAGTCGAATACCTTTGGAAAAGATACTGTTTTGAAAGTAGGTATTATTCATGGACAGAATATGCATCGCAAGACAAACATAAGGTCGCCCCCCTCAATTTTACGTGAGGATTCAAAAATTATGAAACGGTTCATTCCAGTCGATCTTTAGGTTTGCATATTATCTTAAAGAGGTATTCTTCTTCTACATTATTCTTAACTTTGGGACCATAGAATGAATTGGAGTTATTTTTAGCACTTTTTCTACAACTTTTTTTTTTTTTGTAGAGTTATGTGATCAGGTAAGTCTAATCATGGATCTAATATACAAGGTCATTCATCGTATCGTTAATTGATTCATGCACCTGTACATCTCAAAAGCGCCACAAAGACATTTCAAGGGGTCGGTGCGATATAGTGCTAACCCACACAATGTTCATTTTGAGATAATTGCTTTTGAAAGTTTGAAAAAAAAATCCATAAATCAGGTTAATGACTCGAGAAAGGCCATTTTTTTTTCGTTCAGGAGCCTTTATATGCTCAAGATTCGATAGTGTCGTAGAGAAATTTACTACATTGATATTTTGGTGGATTCAAGAGGATTTTTGAAGTCACATTCCGAATTTTTGGCATAGCAGTTTATTGCAACATGTATACAAATACTATTTATTCTTTCAAAACTCACAAAATATTCTCTTCACTCAAAATATAAAATTAATGTAGTATTTGAGTTTCCCTCATTTGTAACGTGAATTTAAAGTAAGTTATACTTGTTTTGAACTGTTTGTATTGTATGTGTGAATTAAGAAGACAAACTTTGCATGTATTTCAGATGCACACACGCGCACAGAATCAATCATATACGCTTAAAGTCATCTTGAAATATGGATTTTAAACAATATTTTAACAATTCAAATTTCAAAAGACAAAGCATTCAGTGTCATACGAATAATATGATTTGTCGGTAGGAGTGGTTATATCTCACTGAGAATTAAACGTCCTCCGTGTACCTAAAAGCAGGGAAAGAGTCCCTTCTTCAGGATTATGCATATAACGCATTTCAAATTAACAGTATCTAGATCAGAGAAAAAAAATCTTAAGTAAAATGGTATATATCAACATTATTCCATAGATTATCATGTCTTTTGTTATTAAAAGGGAATAAAATGCCATAAAGTACACTTTAAGGCCTAGTTTAGGTAGATTGGTTTTCTTGTTTAGGGTATCAAAATCACCGATAGTACTCTACAATCCTTCTTTGTATTACAACGAATTTTAAAAAAAAAAAAGTTGTTTTGTATGAGAATTATGTGCATGCCTCAATGAATCCCTCTCCTCCATGTTCGATGGTAAATGCAGTCTATTAGTGAAACTATGCAGGAAAGTTCTCATCACAAAATGAATGACTAACTCTAAATGGCAAAAAAAAAAAATTCCATGAAAAGAACATTTGTAAAGAGTGGGAAAAAATCTCTGTATATATGTATAAATGTAGGCAGTTTTTAAATTAAAGCTTATATTTTTAGCAGAATCGGATTGTCATTTATTTTGTGAACTCAATGTTACACTTTTCCGCAGACGATACATCAATACACAATTGTTATTGTCCAGAAACCTGAATGTACTCATTAAGATGCACATAATTTTGTGACGCCGACGATGATTACATGAAACAGAGACTGCCATGAACAGTCCACGTACATTAGGTACATGGTCTTATGGAGTTCCTCTTTATAATCCTTTCCTCACTCTTCACTTTTAACTCTATAAACATTTGAAAGAATAAGGCCACTGCTTTGAAAGTTTGCAATGATTACGGACAGAACATGTCAATACAAAATGGTAAAATTTGGTTTAATCTGATTATCCATCCATGGTTGTTGTTCCAGTGTTATATCCCGTTTTCCCCCAATTATAACACAACTAGCACAGCTTGGTAAATATCAAGCGCTTTATTAGACCTGTACTTGAGAGCCTCTTTTCTATCAAAAGTTTACACTTTCCAGAGGGTGTGCTATCATTCCAGTATTTGGATACGTTAGGAGAGTCCCTTTGAATTGAATTATACATCATTTTAAAGCTTAGAGTCTGCTCTTTTATAATCTGCCTTTACCTGAAATGTCATGTCTGGCGACTTTCTTGTTGTTTTTGTGTTGCAGGGTGATATATATATTTGCCCCTATGCCACACATCGTTTTTTGACACGGGGACCCAGAGGAAAGTTTGTTTAGGCGCAAATGTGGAGTTTCCAGTGTCAAAAAAAAAAAAAAACAACCTTGGACTTGTGACATTAAAGCATGGACATTCAATAAGATGAAAGTACAGTATGTATTCAAGTTCGCCTGAAAAAAAAAATAACTAGGCATGCACAAACTGATTAAGTCGTCGTCAGGACGAGCAAACTGTTTCGATTGGCAAGAAAAACGCCACGTCTTTGTAAACATTGCTTAAAGTTTATGACAATTTACAGCGACGAATATCAAACAAATTACTAAAGCAGGTACGACAAACAGAAGATATGGTGCTTATAATAGCGACAGGTTACCTGTGACATATCATGATATTCACCTAATACATCTGTAGAACATTTCAAATGATTCGTTGGTAACTACTAAATGATTTATATGATTGCCACTAAGGACATTTTCAAACTACATGGGTTGAGGTAACTTTTTAACCATTTCATAAATGGAGAAAAGAGCGGAATGATAGCATTTTGAAGTGACACTTTCCGTTTAAACTTTGACCCCATTTGTCTTCTTTGTTTAAGCTGGTAGTACATGCCTACAGTAAGTTTCATTTAAAAAAAAATACGTAGGATTTTCAGAAATATCGGGAAAGGGTGACATATTCAAAATCACTAATTTCAAAGGATGTATAAAATTGTTATAAAACGATTAAAAACACATCTCAACAATTGATTGTGTTTCGAGGTCCTGAAGAGTCCTAAAAAGGCTATTAATGTTACAATAATAAATCGATATTGATTAGCAAGAAATGGAGAGTTGTTGAAGATAAAAAAAGATAACTACAATGTGTAACATTTTGTATTTTTAAATATACTGCGTTTTGCGCGAAAAACGGCAAATTGGGCAAAACCAAAATTTAAAAGAAAAAAAAACTGTGTTGGTATTAGATGACGAACATGGGGGAGTAAAACTGGTGCCTTTTCCATCACTGATGAATGCTCAAAGAATAATGTGGGTTAAAAAGATTATATATAATGGATAAGAATGGGTAATATTCAATGAAATACTGAAAGGAAATAATTACTTCAATATTTTGAGTATTCAGAAGATATACAAAGCATTTCAAATTGGGTTGAAATGAAACGCAGAAAACACAGATGTAGAAATGATATAAGTGTTGATGAAATGATTTTAAAAGAAATAGAAGGAAAATTCCTTTGGAAAAGATTACCTGCAAAGAAAATTATGTTTAACTAGTGAAGCAAATAAGTGACGATTCGTTCAATGGTGAAAGATAACATGAGAAATTTATATTTGTGTTATATTTTTTCTAAAGACATAGAATGTCTTTTATTAGGATAAGAAGTAACACTTTGAGCTCTGTTTTGAGGGATTTTTAATTTATATTATTGCATGGAGTAGTGAACACGAATCAAAACCTATTTCAGTTTAAGCTTGTAAATGACAATATAAGTTCCTTCTGTCATAATGAGGAAGAGACGTATTAACATATATTTTATACATGTGATTTCTCTAAGAAAGGTTGGGAAAAACGTAGTACTTTTTGATTACGTTGACTTGCCACAGTTGAGTTGGGAAGAGATTCGTTTTGGTATAGAGTTACCAGAGAAGGGAAAAGCTCAGATAGTTGATAGTGTTATAATTTTTGTAAAGAAATTGTTTTTTTTTATAAAGAAAAAAAAACACCCAAAAAGGAATATATCATTAAAAGTGTCGTAGAACAATATTAGTTAGAAAAAGAAATGTTAGCAATTATTCAAAATCCGTTTTCAATACATTGTATGAAAGGTGGGAAAAGTGGAAAAATAATTGAGTTTGTTTTGCTTTTGTTTAATAGAGTAGGGCCTACTACACATCCACCAGGAAATGCCTTTTCGACGCACTCGTACTAACAAACTAATTAAAATGTATGTGAGGACGTATATGTTTTAATTGTTTTCTAAGGTGATGGGGATTTTGTAGGGGGACGGGGTAGGGTAGTATAAGGGGGGATGGACGGGTTAAAGGGGATGGCTAGTAACTGATCAGTGGGAATCAGTGGGAATTCTGGTGGATGATTATGCCAATCCTCGTGGGATTCATTTAAGAGTACATTATATATCTAGTGTTGTGTGAAAATTATTTGCTTCAGAATGGTCTCATATTCAAGTAACGTGCGGTTTAATGTTTCCAGGTTAGCGTCCCTGGTCAGTGAAAAGTAGGTATACATGTATAGTGTACTCTTAAATGAATCCTACAAGGATTGGAACAATCATCCCTCAGCATTCCCACTGATTCCGACTGATTCCCACTGATCGGTTACTAGCCATCCCCTTTAAGGGTGATCTTGGTGATATATATATATATATATATATATATATATATATTTTTTTTTTTTAAGGAATAAACTTCAATCAATGGATATTGATATTTAAGTTGGTTAGAATGAATGGTGATTTTTTTTTTTTTGGGGGGAGTGATCTAGATAATAAAATTCATATAGTGCAGGAATGAAATTAAAAAAGAGAATGTGGGGTTAGTAATGAAACAATATCTGTTAAAAAGACGTATGCATTCGGATTGTGAAAAAATGCATCAGATTTTTATGATTATGAAATTGATGTAAGGACTTGGTATACATCGGTTTATATAATTTTTGTTTCCATTGATGAAAAGGATTACGAAATTGATATCCAGATTTTTGTATAATTTTTTGTGTACTTTGATTTGTTTTCATTGATGAAGAATAAAATGTTCTTTATAAAATGGTTTGGATAGTGATGTGTGCGTTTACTCGTGTTTTCCAGTTTGGTCGATCAACACATTCACATGTACTGGGATTCTGGGAATCGATCTACGGGTTAGGATACGGAGAAAAGAAAACTTCCTTCATGTGTAGATTCCAAATGAAGATTTTTTTCTTCGTCTGTGGTCACCTGAATACAAACTGGTTATTCAGGGAAAGAAAATGTGAATAAGTAGTTCCATGCATTTTGCCTTTCTTTGCACGATTTGGATTTCAGATCGAATAAAACCTTGCTAGCCAGCAAGTTATCTCCAATTATAACGGGATTCAAACGTCGCCCTCATTTGTCAGCTATTCATATTGTATGTTTGTATCAATGTCAAGTCCAGACATGCGCGTGACTGTGCATCACAAAACGAACAAAAAGTCGCACCCCTTGATTTAACGTGGCGACTCAAACAAGATGATACCGTCAATAAAGTCAATAGTGGATTTTCATATTTTCTGAAAGAGCTTTCCTTTTTCTAGATTGAAGTTTTGGATCATGTAATGCATGGGAAAGTGCATTTTCAGCAGTTTAACTACAACCTTCTTTTCCTTTTGTAAAGCAGTGAGATAAGGTATGTCTGAGATGCCCCTTTCATTTCTTGATAACCCTGTTAACGCTCTTCACTTTTAAGTCTGGTAACTTTAGAAGGGATAATGCTACTGCTTTGAAAGTTGGCATTAATCATCGGCAGAATAAGGTAATGGGACGTTATTAATTTCAGCCTTATCTAATAATCTCCTCATTGCTGTTACTCCGGTGGTTTACACTTTTTTTTTTCCGATTCATCGCACAGCCAGCACGGTTTGGCGAAAATTAAGCGCTTGAATAGACCCTGTACTTCAGAGCTCTTTTCTCGGCTCACACTTTTTTTTTAGGTGTGTGCATTCTTTCCGATATTTAGATAGGTTAGGAGAGTCCATTACAGTTGAGCTATGCATCATTTTAAAGTTTAGAGTCTGTTCTTTCAGAATCTGCCCTTAACTACAAGTTTATGTGTAGTGATCTTTTATTGGTTTTGTGATCCAAGGTTAAATAAATATTTATACGTAATGATATACCCTTCATCACAAAACAACCGAAAGACATGAATTTATGGTTAAGCGCAGATTCTGAAAGAGCAGACTTTAATCTTTAAAGTTATGTGTAAGTTCACTCGGGCATAGTTTGCACTGAGAAAAAGTGTCCTTACATGTCCATGAGCCGTGCTGTGTGCAATGGATGGGACAAAACACAGGATGCATTCCACCGGAGCAACAAAATTGAAGGGTTTGGAGATAAAGCTGAAATTGATCATGTACTAATTACATTTTCTATTCATAACTAACCACTTGTAAAGCAGAAGCATCAACCTTTGAACAATTGTCAGAGTTGGAAGTGAAGAGTGTGCAAAAGTGTTCGTTTTGTTGCTTTTAGAAATAGAAATGGGACTCTGTTAGACTTACATTTATCACTTTTCAAAACAAATAAAAAATCATGGGTGTACATACTCGAGTAAGATTTGAACCTACGACCTCCTGATCGTGGCTACTACTAAAACACTTATAAATTCAGTGCTTATTTACGTCGTTGTGGGGCAATTTGTCAATTACTTGCAATGAAAAGATCTCGACCCAAGTTTTTCATGAATTTTAATAATTACACAGTACCCGCTGCATACTATAGGATTACAATCAATACTTGGTGTCGGGTGAAAGATCGGTGGTCTAGTGGAGATGACGCCTGTCTGAACATCAGGAGGTCGTAGGTTCGAATCCTGTTCGAGTATGTATGCCCATGATTGTTTTTTTTTTAAATCATGGCTACAACTAAAACACTGGTCAATTCAGTGCTTATCTACGTCGATGTATATAGGACAATTTGTCAATCAGTTGCAATAAAAACGTCGATCTCGACGGAAGAATTGCATTGCCCTTTGTTGTTACTGTTATGTTAAAGGGGATTTCTAAATTTAAAACAACGTGTAAATTTTTGCAATTGTTATATTTGTGTCTTAGGACAAAAACGAATTTGTTCACTCATGTGTAAAAGTCTTCCTTAATATTGACCTTTTATTTTGAAAGCCAATTAAATTACCTTTAATATGGTATACTTTACAAAGATTTTTATAAATGTCTTCTATGAAACAGGATAAACTCGAAAAAAGTTTTTAATGCAAATCTCCCTCTCGCTCGGTCGCTCTGCTAGGTCGCTGCGCTCTCCTGCACTGAACTGACAATTCCAAGTTTGCGCCCCCCCCCCCTTGAGAACACATAGGGGCCCTTGCATACAATCCATGTCCTCGAAAAAAATAATAACATACAGACAAACGGCTCACCAGATCGCAACAGTAACCTAGGTACCCAAGTAAGTAGGCATAAGGCCCATGAGTCCGACACCCTGTGACGTAATGTTGATCCCGTGTTTGTTTGTTTGTTTTTCTTTTTGTGTGTGTGTGTGTGTGTTTTGGTCTGTCTGTTTGTTTTTTGTTTGTTTGTTTGTTTGTTTGTTTGTTTGTTTTTTGTCGTAGATTGCTCTTTGCCCTTCTTAACCTGGTGCTGAACTCAATTATGGCCGTTATTTACCCAGTGTCGAGCTGGTAGAGCGTATAGCTCGCTCAATTTCAGTCCATGTTCGAGCTCGAGGGTGGCTTGATTCGGTTCGGTGTAAAAATGGCAGAGGTAAAAATGGCAGATGTAAAAATGGCAGGAGTAAAAATGGCAGGGGTAAAAATGGCAGGAGTAAAAATGGCAGGGGTAAAAATGGCAGAGGTAAAAATGGCAGAGGTAAAAATGGCAGAGGTAAAAATGGAAGAGGTAAAAATGACAGAGGTAAAAATGGCAGCGGTAAAAACGGCAGAGGTGAATAATTATGTGGTAAAAATGTCTGAGGTAAAGTTGTCAGTGGCCGAAATGTCAGTTGTCAAAATGCTAGAGATAAAAATGCCGTTGATAAAAATTTAGTCGTTGAAATGCAAGAGGACGAGGTAAAAGTGACAGATTTTTTTTCTTCATGTTTCTGACACCTTTCTCGCAACACGCGCTTTTCGTGCCTTCTCCTGAAATAAAGCACGGGTGAGACCGGGGAGAAATGGGACACTCATGTACAATGAAAAATGCTCGGCCAGTCAACAATCCAATTATATCATCAAAAAGATGAGCCTCGGTACACCTGAAAATGGACATATTAACCACTATACAGCTCTACATGTATCTTGTCAGTAAAATATCAAACTTACTTTAGATCTGGAAGGTCCTATACTATGTTAATAAGTATTTTAAAAAGTGTGCAAACTTCTGAAAATAAAATAGCTTGATAACAGACATGCAGGTATGAAAAATTGGCAGGGATCTTTTACTGTTTCTGTTACCACTGGGAGAAATTTAATAGGACAATGTTACATTTCTCCCCGCGGCACATGTAAAGAGAGTCTTGCAGAGCTTCAGCGATCCCTGTGTAAATTGAATCGCGATCATATAGTAGTCATAGGCGGTGATTTCAATCTACCTGGATGGGATTGGATTGGATTTTCTTTATACTGTTGTTGTATAACGAGGGAACGACGTCATTTTCGGTGGCTGAATCTACCAATCTTTAGCAACACACCATGTTGATAACATAATGGAATCTGACTTTGGAGCAACAGCTAAGTTTGAAAGGCATCAAACATTTACATTTTTTCGCCTGCGGATTCGTTCAACAAAGATTGAAAGAAATCCCATGGCAAACTATCACTTTTTAATCTCACTAGAACAGTTTATTGCTAAAGTTCGTCTCCACTTTTAATAGGCATAAGTTTGTGAAGTGACCACAAAGTGTTCATTAAACTTCGAGATATTTGTTTTTGCGCCATGTGATATACTTGAACAATGTAATAAAATATCTTGCAAGAGCTTATTTGTTTTTGCGCCATGTGATACTTGAACAATGTAACAAAATATTTTGCAAAAGCTTACTTATGTCTGCCGATACATCTGCTGAAGTTTGTTTTTTGCGTTTTGTATTTTTACTTCCACATTACGTCGTGATCAGGCCTTGTGAGATAAATAGGCTCCTACGAAACCTGAATGTGAAAAAATAATATTGAACAGGTGAAAAATTAGCGGTTTGATTCGACTATGTTTGCTTCACTTCTTTACACTAAACAGTTCAAAAAATGAAAAATAATGACAATATACTAGCCTGGACGTGAGCGGAATTCGTTTGTGTAAGAGTGTGTGTTGCGACACGGATTGTCGCCCCTACACGGATTGTCGCCTCCTGCTCGGGGCGACAATCCGTGACGGGCGTTGGCGGCACGGATTGTCGCCCGCCCTCGAAGCACATTTTGCTGGGTAATATCGTTCTGGACATAATCATTGAAATACTAACACATAACTTACATGGCTACATCCATGCAAACATGCCATATAAAAAGTCATGGTGAGGTTTCAAGGAAGTCTGTATGTGCGCGTGCACATGATAATTTAGTGTCCGTTTGTGCGTGTGTGTGTGTGTGTGAGTGTGTGTGTGTGTGTGTGATGAAAGAATGTGTTTATTATGTCAGTTTTATGCGTATGTGTGTTTTAGCTGCGCTTGGGGAGGGATAACTAGTAAGCTGTTGCTGGCATTAATTTTTGGATCAACGAACCTCTAGGTATAGGGAATTGTGTGTTTCGGATATTAAAATGAAGCCTCGGAAAAAAACGAAACTTCGGAATAACGGAATCTTCGTGTGTGTGTGTGTGTGTGTGTGTGTGTGTGTGTGTATGTATTTGGGTTGGTGAATGTGGGTGTGGGATGATTTAGGTTTTGTTTAATCAGGGGTTGGTGGGTTGGGGATTGGATTTGAAGAAGGATAGTTATAAATGGTATGACAGATGTTGGTAGGATTTAATATTTAGGATAGATGTAGGCCCCAGATTTGTTTCGGATGGGGAGGGGAGGGGGTGGTCGGGTTTTTTATGACTGATTTCATTGTAGATTCGTGTAATGTATTTGTGTTTTTTTTTTATGTATATGCCCTTGTAAGTAAGAAGGTGTTACATGATCCAAACCAATGTATTCAAGGAATATAGGTTTGGTAGGGCCCTACATGTCAAAACTTTCTCGTGAAGAATTGTTAGTAGGGTTGGTCTATAATCGAGTTATCTATGTTGAAGTGAGATTATTTGTGGTATAAATTGACAAATGGATTTGTTTCTGTTTCGAATTGCCATTTGTAACTTTTTTTTCATGTTACACCCAGAATGAGTCGATTTATGAATGATTTGAATGAAATCAATGAATATCAAGGAAAAAAGTGTTGAGTTGGTTTATTTGCATTATGAGGATTTGTTTGAGTGTTGGTGTTTGTTTGTATTACGTATGTATTAGCGGTGTGCAATGGCAGTTCGTTTGTGCTAAAATCAACTAACGATTGACAAATTTTTTACGGCGTGTGGAAATTATTCGCTCATGCATAAAGCATGCCAAACCTGTTCTGGGACAAAGAATAGTGGTATGGACGTTCTAGTTTATAAGACTGATGGAAGAAAATGACTGCAGTGAAAAATGAACAAAGACAAATAACATTTGGGGAGGGTACCTCCCTCGTATGTATTTTCTCTCGGTCTCTCTCTCGCCTAGCCTGCCTCACCGCTGATATTGGTTCACACACCCATACTATTTTTAGATCAACGCTGGTGTGAATTTTTTAAACACGTGCTCATACACTCTGAAGGCGTTTGTATTGCCACAGTAGCGCCGCTATATTCCACATACACACGTAAGCATACAGGCACACGTGTACACACAGACAAACAAACCACTACCACTATGACCACCACACATGCACAGTTTCCATAATTGTATTATTATACTCCAAACACACACACTTACTCACACACACACACACACACACACACACACAACAAATCATACACATCACATATCATGCAGCTCACAATACACACACACACCCACACACACACACACACACACACACACACACACACACACATACGCATAACTTACAGTCATACCCATCCCACCAAAGCTTAACACCGGAGGAACCACCCCGAGCCCGGGGCGACAATCCGTGTCGCAACAATTTTTTTGCCGACACGGATTGTCGCCTTCGAGGTCAAAAACTGGGAACTGCACAAGCGTCACGGATTGTCGCCAGGCGACAATCCGTGTAGGGGGCGACAATCCGTGCCGCCAGCGCCCGTCACGGATTGTCGCCCCGAGCAGGAGGCGACAATCCGTGTAGGGGCGACAATCCGTGTCGCAACAGTGTGTATGTGAGAGTATGTATATCTGCGTATATGTTTATACCAAAAGTGGGTTCGTGTGTGTGTGCGTGTGTGTGTGTGTGTGTGTGTGTGTGTGTGATAACTTCATTGGGCGAAGCAACGTAGGATTATACTGTTAAGGGGCTTTGCAGCATTGTTGGAAACCCCTCATAATGATAGATAATAATAATAATATCAATAATAATAGCAATAACAATACCAAATAACAACAATAATTTCCCATAGGCCTACTAGGCTCTTAGCTGGTTTATTATTTCTCTGCACAAAGACAGATTACGCCACTGCACTTGAATCAAACTCAGAATAATGAGAGTGCTCTAATCTTTTTAAAACATAATTCAATCAATATTCTTCAAATCTGCAATTTGAATTTGATAATTCGATAAATACAGTTTGCTCTGGCTAGGTTATCATTCAAAACCTCTTCATACGTTTATATCTCACGAAATCGCTCTCATTACTTTTGACATTTTACTTCTGCCATTTTTACCTCTGCCATTATTACCTCTGCCATTTTACCTCTGCCATTTTTACCTCTGCCATTTCTACCTCTGCCAGTTTTACCCCTGCCATTTTTACCTCTGCCATTTTTACCCCTGCCATTTTTACCTTTGCCATTTTTACCTCTGCCATTTTTACCTCTGCCATTTTTACCCCTGCCATTTTTACCTCTGCCATTCTTACCTCTGCCATTTTTACCTCTGCCATTTTTACCCCTGCCATTTTTACCTCTGCCATTTTTACCTGGCACCTTTGAGGATTCGTGGGCTACATGACTCATGGGCTGTATAATCAATGATCTGTTGGTGTCCTATTAGTGACAAATCGGGTTGATTTTCATAAAACTATAAACGACTTTAGTTGAATTGCATTAGTCATGGTATCTTTTTCACTTTCTATCATTGGTCTAAGCTTTATATATTGATCAAGATGGCAGCTTTGAAATTTACGATGCAACCTCCAACCTATCATAAAACATAGATGATTATAATTTATGTATCTTAAAAGAATATATAAAACAAAATGAATAGAACATAATCGTCATCGTACCTGTACAGGAAGGTGAGAGGTATTGTCCGAAATCAGTGACGTCACGCAGTTGATATGGTCCGTTTGAAGCGGGTGTGCAATTCGATGTGAATACAAAACAGAGTTCCCAATAAGCCAACTGTTTTGATGCTGTCTTAACGTATACCTTTTGCACTGATTTAATTGTCTTGGAATCTTACATTGAAGGGGGGAGTTAATCACGACGCATCAAATGGGGAACATCACCATACCAATATCTTAGTCACGCGATACGAGATGTCAGTCTTACAAGTTTTCCAGACAAGTCTGGGCAAGACATTGAAATTATGACATTATTGAAATTTTGCCACGATCGCTTTTTTATAGGTCTGTATATGTATCATTGAGTGTTTGCAGGCTGACAGCTGAAGTCCACTCTTCAATGATTCTACAGATAACCCATCAGCGGGACCAATAATACATGTTACAGTATATGACAAAGATATTAACGTTGATCATCTATTCAAGGGCAGACACGTAGAGAGTAAAGACTGATTAAGTAATACAAAAGATTGACAATTCGTATACATAACAACAGCGTCACCTTCAACTCGCACAGGGAATTTGAGGAAGTTGGCCTAATAGACAACCCAATCAAACTCGTCACTCTATGTACACTGCATACGTGTGAATTAAAGCTTCTAGCTAGATTTTTTAATAACTACTTTAATAAATTAATAGCACAAGGAATGTGAAGGGAATACTGTCATGGTTGTCCTGAAAAGCCGGAACAGAAATGAAAAAAAAAAATCTAGTGTGTTTATTATTGCACATGAAATCCTTTACAAACTTTAAAAGAACTAGAAATGTCGCTTTGGCGACTGGTATGCCTCCGCCATAATGCATGATTTTCCCAATAGGTCTAGATAGTACATGTGGACACTGTGTGATTACATTTTCACAAATTGGCAAAATATTGGAATGACAAGTTTGTCACAAATGTGTTGAATGTTCACCTTCCTTGACGTAGGTTTAATTGAATGAATAGGAGAGCATGTATCTAGGGATTTAAGGACTTTAACTTGACTTTGACCCATTCATACATTTAGGCATTGAGTAATTTTCAAGGTACAGGTGTGGAGAAAAAGTTCAATTTCTGAATTGAATAGTAAATTGTTACCATTTTCATCTGGCCCTTGACCCTAAAATTCATAAGATAATTACTTTCAGGTAGAACATGCATAATATGTTTCAAGTTTCAAGTTTCAAGGTAACTTGAGCCACTTCCGAGATATGGAGGAAAAAGTTAGTTCAGCACTTTCACTTATCTTTGACCTTTTGACCTTTGAGGCAAAAAGAGAAAAAAAAATTTCCAGAGAATTTCTATTAGGTTACACACGCATACACCAAGTGTAAAAAAATAACCCTGCTGGCATTGCATAAATATGAGGGTAATAGTAACATTTTGAAGTCTTGCACTTGACCTTTGACCCCTGACCTTTGACCCCATGAACCCTACATTCTCTAGATAATCACTTCCAATCAGTACATGTATATACTATGTTCCATGAAGATACCTTGAATAATTTTCCAAGGTACGGAGAAAAAAAAAGAAGTTTTAATATTTTTACTTGACCTTTTGACCTTTGACCTTTGACCTCATGACCCAAACTGTCACCAGAGAATCTTAATTGGGTAATACATGTATACACTAAGTTTCAAGAAAATCTCTTCAGGCATTCAATAGATATGGTGGAAATAGTGAAATTTTATGTATTTGACCCTGACCTTTTGACCTATGACCTTTGACCTTTGACCCAAACTTTCACCAGAGAATCTTAATTAGGTAAAACATGTATATACTAAGTTTCAAGAAAATATCTTCAGGCATTCAATAGATATGGTGGAAATAGTGAAATTTTATGTATTTGACCTTGACCTTTTGACCTTTGACCTTGAGCATGTGCACCCAAAAGTTGATAGGCACAACTTCACCCCCTAATACACATACATGCCAAGTTTCATTAGGATACCTCAACAGGTTTCGATAGTTACCTTGTCCACAAAATTCATTACGGACGGACGGAAGGACGGACGGACGGACGGAAGGACGGACGGACGGACGGACGGACGGACGGAAGGACGGACGGACGGACGGACGGACGGACGGACAACCCGAAAACATAATGCCTCCGGCACCACTTCGTGGCGGAGGCATAAAAACATGTCGAAATGTCGCACTTGTAATGAGACAGTAAGTACTAATAGATACACGTAATTAAGCACGCAGTAACATTTTGAACCATCTCTTTTTGAAAACATCCTTGATAGATCATTGAAGGCTGATTCTCTGCTGTATTCCTTTACAGAATGCATTGTGCATGCGGTTAGGTTATAGCATTTCGGGTGATTATGATTGTTGATTTTGATTTGTATATGCTGTGATTTTCTGCCGTCAATTGTTTGATGAATATTCCAGTGAAGGAGAAATTCATTAACTGCAGAATTTGGTTTCCATGGTGATAAATCGATTTCATTTCTTCTTCTATTTTTACATACACACGATGATTGAATACTTCTTATGTATGATTCTGCAGCACGTTTAAAGTGTTTATTATTCAACTTTTCTAACGATGTATATTGACCAAATCCTAAAAAGAAATAAACGTAAAGTATTTGTCTGCATATATATTGTGTGTTTGCTTCCTGTATTTCTTAAAGGGTTTGGGTGACCATGTCATCATGCAGTGTCAATTAATAGCATTATGCAATTGTTGTGTGTATAATACACAACAAAGAAGTTCACTTGATCACACACTGTACCATTCCGCATAACAATACACGCAATGTGAGGACGAATTCATACAAGCAATCTCACTGGAGCGGGAATGTGACAATAAGATTAAATTCTTGAGGAACTTTGTTGTGAATATGACTCTACTCGTCACAATAATGGTGTATCTTATTATTCTGATTTATATCATATTGGTTGGCCTTCTAGATGAAGGCAAAATTTACACCCCCATCCAAAAACGGAAAGGGAAGTAGCTCCAGACTCACTGAGTTGTTTTCTGGCGCAAAGTCGTCCACAGACAGTACAGTGTGCTTTAAGTATCTGTCGTTTTGATATGACAGAGTTTACGAAACGTTGTTATGACACTTTGCACATCTTGATCTTTGGACGTATCTATATTGATGTTCTTATCGATAGGTTTATAATAGGAACCTGCACTTTACAATGTGCAGAAATTGGTGATGATAGGCCTTACTGTTAAAGGTCCTGTTTACGTTTGGGAACAGTGCCTAAACCCCCCCCCCCCCCCGAACAAGATATCACATTTGATGCATAAATTATGTGTACGTCAGATGTTTCACAAAACAGCATACCATATAAAAAAACAAAATGTAGTAGATCCTAAAACATAAGGATATATCACTATCTCTATATTGTTATATTAAGCAAATTTGGTTTGATGGCCTAATCTAGAACCCGCGCAGACACCGAACCCAGACTTAACCCGTTGAAGACGAGTCCCGAGTATACGTGGGTAGGTGTCTAGCAAAATCAGCCCGACCTCACTTAAGGGTGGTGGCACTGCCCCGTCGACTCGTCTGGGCAAAACACAGCTCGTGCGCACATATCATAAATTACTTCAGCTTATATCAGATGATTAAACCGTATGAATAAATATGTTTATCCTGCATTGAACATACAGAAAATTTCACTCCATTGGGAAGGCAACAAATCCTCGACTTTCTACCAAACTTTCTCATTGCAGTGTGACCCTCAAGGTACGTTCATCTGATATGTATTAAGCAAGCAGGGAAAGGAACTTGAATCTGGCAATGGGTATCGGGCACCTCTTCTCAAAGGGACATTGGAAGGTTCAATGACGAGCAACCGCCAAAGTAGTAGAGAGTTCACACGCCGGGGATGCTTTGACATCCTCAAACGACTCCTTGACATGAATTCATGATTCATTCTAAACGCCAATGAAATAAGGCAAATTACTCGTTCGGCTTTGCAATGGAAACTAAGGCAGTTTATCTACAGCATTCCCTAAAAGGGAAGGTGTGGCTGGTAATCTCCGTTGTCATTACAGAGACAGAGTGTTTGCGAAAAATCTCCCTCAACTCTCTATGTGCCACGTTAGCACGCCCGACTCAGTCGACCGCGTGCCAAGTTCGCATAATTTACTCGAACTCACAAACCCGCCCGAACCGATCCATATTTCGCCTGATGCCACAGTACAGTGAAAGCGTTACACTCGATTCTAATCTTGAGATATGACATACATGCATAATTATAGCTTCCATTGAGTTGTGATTGAATATAAAGTGGTGCTCCCTGTCGGATTTTTGAGTAGCGATAGTATATAGCTACCGGTCTTTTGAAACAAAAATAACTATACGTCCTCTTTTTTTATAAAGCAACGCTTGGAACTCTCTCTACCACTTTGATCATTTCATGTCAAGCACAACTAAAGTCTTAGATAAAAAGTTACATGGATTTGCAACACAGAGCGTTTCCTAAAAGCACGCCTGCATTGCAGCCCCAGCATATTGTTGTACAGGGGGTTTATTAGACGTATAAAGACCCAAAAATAGTTAATGAACTTATTTCATAAATTGTCGCGGCTTCCCTGTGGTTGGCTACTTCGTAGGTAAACACAACGAATTTGTTAAAACGCAACTGCTAACATACATAAGCAAAAAAAAAAAAAAAAATGTCTGAAAAAGGGAAACCTTCTGGAATCGACCTTGTCAGCTACCGCTTACTGGGTGGCGATACTATTGCTTTCTCAGACTGCCGGGAGTGACATGATTAACTTGGAAGAAGTATACAAGCTCCGAAATTTTCCTTTCCTTTACTTAATCTTTTTTAAAGTAACCAAAGGCGAACGGTGCACATTAAATGAAAGCGAGATAGAGTTAAGGAGATGGGTAAAAGGTATTTCATTAATTTGTCTTTCTCTGTAAAAAGGAAATCTGAAAGTTTCCCACTGCTGATCTACATTTATTTTCGAACGTAACAGGGACATCATCGAATCTTCCAACATTCATTTTGTTTTTAATGCGTTTCGTGAACATTTCATTGTGACATCTATTCTTTATTCTAATCATCATAATCGTAGAATAAAAGAAAGAAAGGAAAGCATATGTAATGCACTAACACAATTTATAATTCTAGGTGTTAGTGTAAACTTATTTTATTGCAGATCCACTGTAAAACGCCTTTTACACTTTAGCATCTAACCAGTACATACATTGTTACAATACATTTTTGTTACATTTCAGATGTTTGCTTTCTAAAGTACAATGGACATCCAAATTGATAATGAAAAACAATTGATGGACTTGTATAGACATAATAATGAACAACCGACACAAAATCCACTGTAAAACGCAATTTGTCGTTCAATGTTAATGTATATATATATATATATATATATATATATGTATATATATATATATATATATATATATATATATATATTATGTTGATAAGGTAGTCCACGTGTTGGCAAGATGAAAAGATAAGTAACAAAACTGCAACAAAGTTCATGCTGTATTCACCAACGGTTTATTTCTTCACACAAATTTTCGAGCGTCTCGCCGCCCTTTCTCAAGTGTTGATACTGAGAAAACAATAACAAAATTAAGCCCTAACACTCTATTGCAACCATGTTACCAAGGATGCACGCTTTAACGCAACAATGCTAGGCATCGTAACACCCAGCGCGCATCCTGGCAACAGTGCAATGTTACGTTATAATGAAATGACAATGAGTATAAAGCATACATAAAAAAAAACTTGGCACGACTGATACAGAAGTAATTCCTCTGAAGACGCAGCTGCGGTGGTGATGTAAAAGCAGTGCATTATTTCATTCAAAATTCAACATACACATAAATTAACTTTAATTCTAGTGTATAGATAATCTTTACATAATCTGAAATTAGCATGATTAATATAAATATTCGATTTTTTTTTTTATTTAAACTGAATCATCACACTGCGATGGTTATGTTGAATATGTACAAGCAGTTTACTATTCCTTTCAAACTTCAGCATTCACATACATTAACTTCCAATTCTGGTGAATAGATAGTCTTTAGATAATCTGAGACTATGTAGCATGACTATGAAATATGTGAAAAATCCCTTTTTTTTTCTCTCTTTCCTTTTGATTAAACAAATACGTCACAAAACGTCTCAGAGTGTAAAACAAGACTGGTTCCAAGACATGTTTAAAAAGAGAGCGTCAGCATTATATTACTCAAGCAATATAATGATAAGACCTATTGCAGCGGGGTAAACGGGAGAACATACAACTGATAATCAGAAGTCAAACACAACATCCCGTCGCACAACATTTCAACAAAACAAATCACACACTAACAGATCTGCAATGGTGCATTTTATACAAGGACATGGAAGCCTTTGAAGAAAGACACAGGAAAGAACTAAAAACAATCATCCGCACAAGGAGCTTCCAGGGACAGGGCATGAACGTAGATCTATCATGGCTCACGAACTACACTTTTTACAAGTAGGTGCGCCGCTTACCGTTGTGGACTTTAGAAGAGCAGTTTCTAAAATCTTTGTTGTCTGTCCTGTAGACCTATTTTTCATCTTTGTATGTGAGTGCTGTGGAAGGGGTAGGGTACATGGGGGAGAGTATAAAGCAATTCCAAGAACGGTAAATATTTGTTTGCTCTGATGCTATTCGAGTTAAACTGACATATGAAATGGTTTAACACTGCAGAACTGCTGAACTCGTATATATATATATATATATATATATATATATATATATATATATATATTGTGTATGTTATCAGTGCTTGATAAGCTACATCAAAGGTAATTCGATTGGCAATCAACCTAGTAGGTCAATATAAAGGGAAACTTTCCACATAAGTGAACACATTCATTTCTGTTCTTCAAGGCACACAAAACTAAAATTGCAAGGTTGACATTTTTTCTTCATTTGCAAATCTCCTTCAAGATAACAATGATACCGAAGACCAATCTAACACAATGGGAGACAAGAATGAAATAGCAAATTGAAACAACCAACAAAATGAAAGTGGGAAACTAATTGGCCACAATAAGACTTTTCTGTCAAGTCAAACTTCAAATGACATAGGGAGTAAGGGCACAAAGATGATTGAATGAACATAGTTTCTTTATTTCATTCTTTTAATTTAGTAATTCAAGAGTTACTGAGCAAGCGAATAGATCTTCGACGATTAGTCGGCGTGTGGTATAGCAAAGAGTATCTATCTAATTTAGAAGACACCGTCCATAAGGTTCTTCTGACGTGATCATACATCATTTCTTCGAAATATTACGAAACTGCTCTTTATACACTTAAATACTTTAATTCTCTCCGAGGCGTCATCGTCATCGTCTTACATTGGCTATGTTACTATTACTAAATGTATCATGGAATACAAGGTCATCCAAGGTTCATTTTTCCGACTCCATTTCGAGAAATGTGCCAGGAATGTAACCAGACTTCATCACTACCAGAGCATGACGACGTAGGACGACTCAATCACTTCGTATTGATGACCAACTTGTTCACTCTTTACTTACCCTCACATATTCCGGGGAGGTGACTCATCTCTGCTTCTTCCATTTTTTGTTTCTTTCAAATTTCAGGGGTGAGGGGTGATTGCACAGACCATTCCCCTCCTCCATTTCTGGGGGAGGAGGGATGCATTCCCCCCCCACCCCCCCCCCCCCAATCCTGCCGGGATTAACGCCCATACGCATGCATTACGCGCATATGAATAAATGTTTGATAGTTTACACGGTTAAGAGCCAATCAGTGTATTAAAGTAAAGAAAGGGAAGAAATTACATTCCAGAAGTAATAATGCATATCAGCGTCTTCATAACAGTAGTTAAAAATGGCGGTGTGATGACCACAAAATGGGAAGAGAACTCCACCATGGAAGAAAGGTATTGTTCTTAAATCCGGTTGTCATTTGATACATTATGATTCAAAGCGTATACAGTAAGTGGAGCTGCCATAATGTTTTGTACACTGAATCTTGCTGTATTCTAACAACGCACTTAGGACACAGTTAGCGTTTTGCTTAACATTTTCCTAAAATTCTTCCCTCAAAACCGGTTATTATGTCCTAGGATACCATCTCCTCCCTAATCCCGACATCTTTCCAGAATTCATCACCATTTGCATATTTTCCAAACTTTCTTTCCAAGTAAAGGGCGGAAAAGGTTAAGAAGGACGTTGCAAAAACTTGTAAATACCACTTTAATAGGAATAAATCCTGACTAAAAAAATAATGAAATAAACAAATCCTACGAAAAATAAACGATTTAAACCTATCCTGGCCTGGCTTGTATTAAGCATAAACTACACTCTCTCCGAGACCACAATGACACTCTTTTATGTTGCTGGTATGCTGCATGGATTTCATCAGGCTTAGTAAAGACTAACCTACACATGACCTAGGCAAGTGCACATGTACTGCTCACGGGAAACAGCTCTGTAGGACAGATTTTGTCAGTATTGAAAATATACATATATCATTTTATAATCATTATCATTTTCTTTTTTTTTATATGGGTGGGCTTTACATACGTTTGTTGAGTGATTTGGCTGTGGCATGGATTCCATTGAAATATCTTCCGGTGTATTTCCTTTGGGGTTACTCCTAGAACCACTGTCGCGTCTATTACATGCCCCCTGGAAAAACACGCCCACATATCTATTTAAACAATTTACTATCTGAATGTAAGAACGACCCAAGTCCATGGAAGGCCATTTCGAGTAAATTTAAAAAGACCTCATATCTGTTTTATTTGTCAAATAATATTTTACTCAACTGTGATGGTAAGGCAACATTGTATGTACAAATTAGAACATATTATTTTGTTATGACAATTAATATTTACATTAATTGTGGAGGTGCCATTTTGTGTGATGGATTTAGGTCGTTCTTTGAATCATATGGACTCGGGTCGTTCTTTGAACCATACACATGATAGGCTACTATATGAAATGAGAGAAATGATCAGAGAGAGAGAGAGAGAGAGCGCTCTAAAATATGAATGTAAAAATGACCCAAGTTCTGGACTCGGGTCATTCTTACATTCATATAAGATTTCACACATTCATTTCAGGCACTTCCGGGGTATTAGGATTTATCATAACAAAAATATACACACAAGGTGAGTCCATGCATAAGCATAACTGACTTTGGCCAAAAATTGGACTTGGGTCATTCTTATATTTAGGTCTTCAATTACATTAGGCAGCAATATTATTGATGTATCGAAGTACTGACGGTTCACAACTCATAGGCACTAATACAATGTTTCTCTCCGTTCACGACATAGGATTTGATGTTTTGTCCTTCCCTAGAGACGGTCAGGCCTCTCATGTATTTGAAGTCTCTTCCGAAATCTCCCAAGAACTCCCCTGCAAGTGTATACACCAATACTGTTTCTTGACTCTTACGTGGATAAATTCCACTCCGAGCCGTGACGTAGATGTTGTCATTGTCATCTACTGCCAGCCCTCTGCAATACCATGTCTTATCAATGTACTTAACACTGATTGTCTTAAGCGCTGTTCCATTTTCCGTATCCCACATCTGAATCCGTTGGTTTTTGAAGTCTGCCACCAGCAAATTTTGTTGGGAGTTAAATGCAATGAACCAGGGCGTATCCATTTCCCCCAGATCTGACCCTTTACAACCTATCTTTGACAGGATATTTCTCTTCAAATCAAAAGAAATAATACAATGCTGCTTTCCGTCAGAAACATATACATTTCCGTTCCGGTGAACTGCAATGCCTAATGGCTCTTTGAAATTATCTTGTCCGAATATTTTGTGTTCGATAAATGGGCTCGGAAAGAGATTGCTTTCGAATTCAACAACGCAGCTCTTTGCCATGTCAGTCACAACAAATGTACTTCCCGTATAGGCAATGCTATACGGCTCGAATGGTTTGTAGGGGCAAACATTCCCAAGTACTTCGAAATCTTTGTCGAACATTTGAACCTGTTGATTATCCTTGTCCGTTACGACAAAATTGTCTCCGTGCTTTATGATATCATAAGGATTTTTCATTTTCGCCGTGAAGTGTCCAAGAAGCCGACCCTTTAAACTTGCCAAACTACTGAACAGTAAATGCTTGTCGCTTTGCCCGGATATTTTAGCTCTGACATTAATTCCACCGATAACATTAACAGGAATCTCTGTGACATACTTCACGGATACCATCTGTGTTTCAGCGACCTCGTAGATCACCTGACCCCCTGTCTTCTCTACCCACAAATTGACGTGAGGAGCAATAGATGACTTCTTTCCTGGCACGGTGACTTCGACAGTAAGGTGTGATCCAACATATGGATCATCTGGGCGCACTGAAATTGTCGCGTCGTTGACGTCTATTTTGTCTGCAAAATACAACATGAATAACATTGAACTTTAAAGATAAGTACAACGTGTGACCCAAAGATGTCTGGAGCTTTGTCACTGCCACAAGAGTTTATTTTCTGAGCTTTCTTAATTGCATTAAACATATGCCAATTTATGCTTTTGATAAATTACGTCTATTCGTCTCATTGACATATGTTGTGTTTATTGAATGCTCTACAACGATTATCTGTAAAAGTGGATGATTTTCACGTGCGCTTAATTCCTCGGAATCAAGACGTCAACTGCAGGTACATATGGCAAGCAGAACCATTTGCGTATTTTGTGTGTATTTTGTGGTTGCTCGAAATGCGCAAAAATTTCAGCACCACGAAACGTCCACTTTTACAAAGTTCTGGGATGGATATTCAACATGCCACTACAACAAAGCTCCCATTACGACATATGGTAAATGTGTAAGGGCAGTATGGATGGTGGGGAAGCGGCGTACACAGAAGAAACAACTACACTCTCTGTATGACATCAATATTGCTTTTCCAAAGCAATATAATTCTATCACAACACGTCCGTTGGGGAATGGTGGTCTCTTTTCAACTTTACTGGTCTGCCGTCAAAATGCCGTGTTCAAAAAAAAAAAAAAGAAAATGATATTAAAAATGTATTTTCCCAATTTACCGACAATTACAAACTCGAAACAAATAAAAAGAAAAATTGCTTCCTTACATATATATATATATATATATATATATATATATATATATATATATATAATTCATTACTTGTTTACCTGGCAATACAATTACTTGTTTACATGACTCAATTTCAATCAAAGGGGTAAACTTACAACAGACAAATTCAGTTAAATTGTTTGGCCTTTTAATTGATTGTAAATTATCTTGGCAGGAACAAAACAAATCATTTATGTAAGTTACTATCAAGACATTAGGGTGTTATACAGAAGCTTAAGCATGTTTTCCCCATATATATATATATATATATATATATATATATATATATGGGGAAAACATATATATATATTACGTACTTTATATTCGACTTTATTACTTCCGTATCTTCATTATAGCATACTGGCCTGGGGGAATTGTTCCAAAATACGCCTGGATTCATTTATCATGAGTATCAATCGACATATACTGTGATTTGAGGAATTTTTGGAATATATCAATATATTATCAGTTTATAATAAAATTCAATATAACTCGGATTATTTCAGTCTAAAATGAGTATTTTGGTGCATAAAAACCGATAATTCCACTTCTCGTTTTGTTGCAAAAGCCGATAAGTCACGTCAACCAATCACCATTTTGTATATGTGTCGGGTTATTTCATTGATTATACGTTGTGTGATACATGTTGCACACAGTGGCGTATCTAGGGGGGGGGGGGGCAAGGGGGGCACGTGCCCCGGGCGCCACTCCTTGGGGGCGCAAAAAAACGAAGAAGAAGAAGAAAAAAAAAAGGAAAAAAAACGAAGAAGAAGAAGAAAAAAAAAAGAAAGAAAAGGAGAAGAAGAAGGAAAAAAAAAAAACCAAACTCGCCCGGAAGGGGGGAGGGAGAAAGGTTGGGGGGGGGGGGGAGAAAACTAAATCAAACAAGATAAAAACAAAACATGATGATGACGCGGACAAAATGACAATGTTTATTGTGTTCACACAAAAATTCCATGTTCTGTGAGCTGAAATACAAAAATTTTCGCCTCGCTCGCTGCGCTCGCTCGCCAAAATTTATATAAAAAGGAAGGTAAGAACAAAACGTGATGATGACAAAATGACAGTGTCTATTGTGTTCACACATGTCATTTTATATTTAGCAGGCAAAATGTTTCACGGAGCAGCGGCTACAATTTCGTTCTGAAGCGATCGCCAATAGGATCAAAAGAAGGCGCCAACGGTTTCGAACATAGGGGGGGGGGGGGCGCAAAAAAAACCCGAATCAAACAAGATAACAACAAAACGTAATGATGACGCGGAAATATACAAATTTCGGCTCACTCGCTCGTACTAATTTAGAGTATTTTTTTTTCAAGTCCTCATTTTGTTGGTATAAATCGTTATCTATAAGGCCGTCACTCCTTATATCTTGATTAGAATTGTAAGATTTAATAAGCAAAAAATGACAAGAGTTTCATGATTTGTAAACTGAAATACAAAAATTTTCGGCTCGCTCGCTGCGCTCGCTCGCCATAATTTGTATAAAAAAAGAGAAGAAGATAAGAACAAAACGTGACGATGACGCGGACAAAATGATAATGTCTATTGTGTTCACTCATGTCATTTTATATTTAGCAGGAAAAATGTTACACGGAGCAGCGACTGCAATTTCATTCGTTCTGAAGCGATCGCCGATTGGATCAAAAGAGGACGCCAACGGTTTCGAACATACGGGGGAGGGGGGCGCAAAAAAAAATCAAAAAAGATAAGAAAAAAAAACGTAATGATGACGCAGAAATATACAAATATCGGCTCACTCGCTCGTACTAATTTAGAGTATTTTTTCAAGTCCTCAGTTTGTTGGTATAAATCGTTATCTATAAGGTCGTCACTACAATTGTGAGATTTAATAAGCAAAAAATGACAAGAATTCCATGTTTTGTAAGCTGAAATACAAAAATTTTCGGCTCGCTCGCTGCGCTCGCTCGCCAGAATTTATATAAAAAAGATAAGAACAATACGTGATGATGACGAGGACATATACAAATTTCAGCTCACTCGTGCGCACTAATTTAGAGTATTTTTTAAAGTCCTCAGTTTTTTGGTATAAATCGTTATCTGTAAGGCCGTCACTATATGTTGATTAGAATTGTAAGATTTGGTAAGCAAAAAAAATGACAAGAATTCCATGTTTTGTAAGCTGAAATACAAAATTTTTCGGCTCGCTCGCAAGAATTTATATAAAAAAAGTGAAGAACAATACGTGATGATGACAAGGACATATACAAATTTCAGCTCACTCGCGTGCACTAATTTAGAGTATTTTTTAAAGTCCTCAGTTTTTTGGTATAAATCGTTATCTATAAGGCCGTCACAATGATGTTGATTAGAATTGTAAGATTTGGTAAGCAAAAAATGACAAGAATTCCATGTTTTATAAGCTGAAATACAAAAGTTTTCGGCTCGCTCGCTGCGCTCGCTCGCCAGAATTTATATAAAAAAAAGTGAAGAACAATACGTGATGATGACAAGGACATATACAAATTTCAGCTCACTCGCGTGCACTAATTTAGAGTATTTTTTAAAGTCCTCAGTTTTTTGGTATAAATCGTTATCTATAAGGCCGTCACAATGATGTTGATTAGAATTGTAAGATTTGGTAAGCAAAAAATGACAAGAATTCCATGTTTTATAAGCTGAAATACAAAAGTTTTCGGCTCGCTCGCTGCGCTCGCTCGCCAAAATCTATCAAAATTCATTACATTTAAATCACCCTCAAAGATCCCTTTTAAGTGCTTGAAAAAGCATCATGTGGACTTTGTTTAAGTCCCTACCGGGATGGTGGTGGGGTTGAACACTTTTTCAGAAATTAGGGGCGCAATTTTCGTGCTTGCCCCGGGCGCCGTTTTCCCTAGATACGCCGTTGTACAGTAACTATGTAGGACTACATTCACGCACGATATGGACTTTGCTTTAGGCAAGCAGGCTGCAGCGCCAGCTTCGTGGTTATTGCGTGCTGATCTAAATCATTGTGTATTACAGTAGGCTTCTTGAGGCTGCCCAGCTTTTGTCCAACCCAAAACAAAAAGGGGAGCGCAAGAAATGAATTATACAATTACTATGGCGACGCAGTTTTCACACATTCGAAACATGTGTCCTGCTTTCCTTGTTCCAAAGAACAGCATGTGTGCCGAATTGCATGAGCATTCCTACAAAACATGAGGAAGTGGTTTGATCCAAATATTTTGTCCTGATTTATTTTTATGATGTGTGGTTACCATTACAACGTAGTTTATATATACATATATATTCCCCACCACACCATCTTGTGTGTACCAAAGCTCGTGAGCATTGCTAGAAAAAAAGAGGAAATTATGCAATTCACAATATTTTCCCGATTTATTGTCAAAATATGCCGTTGACATAATTATCATAAAGTGTTGTTACCATGGCAGCACAGTTTCCAACACGTCGAAAAATGGAAGACCAGCTAAACGTAGCTGAATATGGGCTATCCAGCCATCTTCTCAGACGGAAATGAACAAACAAAGAAACCAAACTCTTAGGCTGTATAACTCGTGCGCTGTATGGCTCATGGGTGTCGGTCACGAGGGGTCTCAAAAAAAAGAGAAAGAAATAGTCCAGTAAGTCAGTTTTGATATTTGGGTAGTTCAAAGTTCAAATGTATATTTTTTTTCTCCAGTAACATAATATGTATCTCACTTTCTTTAGTAACATAAATTATTCAAGAAGGGCAATTTTCATTAAACAGAGTAAAGAAAGTTATGTTATGAAGAAAGTGTAATAAAACAGAATGTTTGGTTGGAGCATGATGATAAACCCTTCGTAGTTGTTGCTAGGAAGTTTTACATTTTCTTGTTTTTTCCCCATTCGTTGCTCAGAACAAGCCTTGGTATTAAACACTTTAATATGCACAAAAACTTCAGATACACTTTCTTCGGCATACACTTATCAAGAGTGTGTGCTTTATTTTCAATAGTTATATTACGATAGGAGAGTCCAAGTGAGCTTCAGAATCTGCCCGAAGTAACAGTTAATGTCTACATTGTTCTGCTGGTTTTGTGATGCAGTGTTACATAATGATTGTCCCAGGACTAGCAACTATTGGTCCACGTGACAAAGGGTCCATGTCGGGAAAATGTCCAGGGACGTGGTCGTAGCTAAGAGGACGGGGCAGAAAAGTTAACAAGGCATATGTGAATATAAGACATTGTACCTTATAGAATTTAACAGAACAAACATATGAAGAGTTTGTTTGCAAAAACCGATAAGTCCATTTTTGAAGATTTTGAAGTACGGTTTCTGTCATAAAGTACAAAATAATACCTTTTAAATGATATATTGGTCACTACATATAACGGCACATTTTTGAAGTTATGGTCAAAAGAAGCAAAAAAATTCGTATTATTCTCTTTATTTTTCTTGACCTTTAATCGCAAATATCTCCATTTGGCAAATATGGACTTATCGGTTTTTGCGAACAAACTCTTCATATTTAATTGTATCGTGTATTTTCAACTGGGTATGTTTCATTGCAAGGGTTGTTTGACTAACAACTGCGGAATGCTTTATTTCTTTCGCCATATCAATTACCCTGATTTTAAAATTTAAGTAAAAAGAATAATGACATGTAACAACCAACCTCTTTTTTGTTTTTTTCTAACTCAACCTTTACTCCAGATAAATGATAGTGTAAATTTACCATCAATAATTAATGAGTTCACTATATTAAGTGGTTTTCATGATTACGTCATGCGACTTTACGAGAGATAGTATACCGTTTGTTCTACACGAAAAATAATAAAGAACATACCCATCTTTTCATTGGGAAGACATGGAGCCGATGAATGTCCATCCACATGATCCTGAATCCGACTCGGGCGTGTGCTCATTTGAAGCGCATCGTCCTTATCTAAATGTATATAGAATGATGTAAAAAGTAACAACATTATCATGTGGTTGTTTTTGCCCTTTAGTTTGGGAAAACAATTGTTAATGGGATGACGAAGCAATCTTGGTAGTTAGTGCATTAATCCGATTTTGGGTGTTTGTAAGGATTAACTAAAATGCGATGTTCGAAAGCTAACATAATTTCCATTCCTGGAACATACCCGCCTTTTCACTACAAAGACATGGAGTCTGCTCATCCGCATGATCCGCAGAGCGTCTCTTCTTCTGATTAGCACTGAACTTGCCTGAAAGTGTAGAAATTGACGTCGAAAGATAAAACAGAACACTTTCATTGAAATTTCGTTATGAAAGGGGAAAGCGTTAAAACTATACTAAACTACACCTGAGTTAACTGCATTAATAAAAGCGTTTGCTCTAGTTTTGAGGACAATATATATATATATATATATATATATATATATATATATATATATATGAGTGTGTGTGTGTGTGTGTGTTTTTGACCGATTTTAGATAGCTCAACAAAATAGATTTCATACAAAATTCAGGATATATTTGGGATTTTTTATGATGCATGATCATTTAGAATAAATGATTATTAATATTTTGTTTAAATGACGTATCACTTTTTTGTGTCTATATAAAGTAAAAGGTCTTACCTTTGTTCTTGATGACAATTACTACGACCACAAGTAAGGCAATCGAGACTAGAGTTGCGAGTGTGATGTACAAGGCAATTAGATTTGCTCTTGGCTCTGGATCTTCAAGAATAACCTTTCCTGTAGAATATAGCCCAAACAGCTCCTTTAATTATGAACTTTACTTTGACTTGATTGCTTGTTCTTTCTATAAATGTATCAATCGCTAACTACATAGTATATTACATTCAAGTTTTAAAATCTTGTTTGCGGTTTATTCACGAACCTGAATCATACGTTAGCTATCTTAAGTAAGAATTAAAATGTGTTTCACGTAAATGAATCGTATGAGATCAAAATTATTCTTGGAAGTTAAAGGATGTAATTTTGGTCATTTAAATTTTATCGTTTTATTATTTTTTTTATATCAACGTAATCGGTCCAATGCTGAATGGCGAAATATTGTATTTGATACCCGAGTAGGACTCTTTTTTTGTTACAACAGTCTCCATTCTTGTCGCATATTAGACTTAACATTGTACGCACAAAGTAAAGGCACATGAACAGAATGCGCTCATTCCACTGTTCTGCAAGGACAAGCTAAGTCAACTAGGACACTCAGCAAACACACACACACGCACACACTCTCTCTCTCTCTCTCTCTCTCTCTCTCTAACACACATACAAACACACACACACACTCTCTCTCTGTCTCTCTTTCTCTCTCTCTCTCTCCCTCTCTCCCTTTTACACACACACACACACACACACACACACACATACACCTACTCAGACACGATTGATTTCATGTATAAAACAAAAAGAGGCAAATTGTCTTCACCAGAATTGCTAATGTTCGCCACTGCAAGGCTGGTCACATTGTCAAGAAATTCCTGGGTGCCAACCGTCATTCGGCCGCATTGGTAGCATCCTGAATCATCACTGGAAACATTCAAGACTAAGAGTTCGAAATTGGCCTTCAAGATGAGTCGGGATTTTAACAGAGTAGTTACGTGATCCCCGTATTCAACTAAACCATATGCCGGCCACACATTTGTAAGTGTTTCGAAGCTTTGATTCCTGCATTGTGTCAGTATTGGGTTTTCTGACTTCGCGAACTGCCATGACTGCGTTACTATTTCACCAGCAGTTTCCAGGAAACATTTAAGAGTCACATCTGATCCAGGCTGAGATATAATTGCGTATTGCGACGCCGCAAATATTGCTGAAGCAAACAAAAGAGATAAAGAAACAAACGCGAGGGTAGTAAAGGACATAGGGGTTATGAGAACTTAGGCACTGGAGAAAGTTGAAAAGCACGAAGGACATCGACTGGGGCAATATTAACAGAATCAATCGAAGGAAAAAATATATCCCAAACTAGAGAACTACATGTTATATATTATATATAAAGCTATTTATAATTCTATTTATATTTCAAAAGAGAAAAAATTTGTTCCTTTCAAAACTGATATTTACTGATAGAACGTGAATTTTCAAGTATGTGATTTCATTTTATGTATTAATTCTGCACTCATGGGACGGATTGGATGCCCTCTCAGCCAAAGTTAGGGCTGATTTTCTAAGGGGCATTTGCCGTATACATCAAAAACAAACACATTTTACGTTCAACATTGTTTCACTAAAACAAAGTCACTTTTTTTTACTCACACACACGAAATATAAGTATAATCATTATTTTGATCAATACTCATCGTTATGTGATCGTCCTGTATAATAGCGTTGCACCGTAAGACTGTTTCATCCCAAAAGTTTTGTACAAAATAGAACTTTAACGATTATTTCGATTTGCGCCAAGCAGCAAAATTTTGGAACATACTTTTTGTTATTTCGAGCCTTCTAGTTTAACATAAGTTTCAAACTTAACTTTGAAATACAAAAAAAAAAACTTTGATAGTTTCAGTTTAAGTGTCAGCTGGTCTTAGTGAGTGCATCCCACTCTTATGCTCACAACGTCAATTACACGATCAAAAAAGTATGCTTGATCTTGTACTCCCTGAATCCCACCATGTCTTTGCTGAATCGAAGGAAACGAGAGTTTTCAGTCACAGTGTCCGCTCGTTTTAGTGTTGGTTTTCTACCATATGTGCTTTCATATGCCTACAAGGTCATTTATAAAAATAAAAAATGTGAATTGAATGATCTCAAAGGTATTCATTGATCTTGTTCTCCCTCAAAGGTCTGAAAGCTATCATTTTTCTTTTGTATTACTTAAGAGGAATGCATGTGATACAAAATAACCTGAACGTGTTTTCTGTATCTAAATTGCAAATGCTAACATTTTTTTTAACACTTTGCACTTTGTACAGGATGTTGTAAAGATTAAGCGCTTTCTGTGTAAACAGAAACGTAAAAGAAAAAATGAATATATACATGTATATTACAGAAAGAAAGATAACCAATCATGTTGCTTCCCAGTTGTCTTCGGCTTTATGACTGCATTAACCTTATAAAACCCAAGCAGGGCACTTGAAATGGGTACCTAACATATTTGAAGTTGCCACTCCTAAGCCCGCCACCAAATTTAAACCAAATTGGGAGAAAAATTTCCTACAACTGATTGCGAACATGTTGATATGTATGTTGATGGTTGTCATGGTAACCATAAACTAAAAAACATGACAGTCAGATTTTGCCTATTTTACTGTTCGAATTTCAGTTAACAATAGTTATGACAGTCGATGAAATTGTGTTGTCTTGGTTTGGATTGGGTTTTTGTAATTGCTGAAGAACCTGAAGTAGTCACGGTTGTGAATGGGCCTGAAATGATCTTCTTATCATGTCCTTTATTTTCCATGTGACATAGGCATAACGAAAATGAACATAATAGAGATCATTGAAAATATATATTATTTTCAAAGACTTCCCTTTTGTTCGGTGTTATGTTGAATCTTTCACACAGGTGTTACTTGTGTTATAATTTGTTACCGCTTTAGTCAGATTTTGAGTATTTTTCTGTTCCAATTTCAGGAAACAATGCAATATTCGGTGAAATAGGGTTTTGTTGGCTGTAATTTGCTGACGGACGAAAATATGAATTGATATCCCTCTGATTGGCCTTTGAATGGCCTTCTTTTTATTCCCTTTATTTCTAATGTCACATTGGTATAGAACAATAAATATATTAGAGATCATTGAAAATACTTTACTTTCCAAAGACTTCCCTTTTATTTTTGTGTTATTTTGAATCTTTCGCGCAAATTTTGCCTGTATCATAATTTGCTTATGGTATTATCAATTTGTAAACTCAAAATTCCACTTTCATGGAATATGAAATGTGATTCCGATAATAATTATGAACCTACCCCAAATGATACATTACAGGTTTCACATATTTCTTTATAATAATTTGTAACTGAAAAGAACGTCCCCATGTAATGACCTAGAGAAATTTCACCCATAGGAAGTAGACAAGTTTGACTTGCTTCTCTTTTGTTGCCAATGTGAACATAATTGGCCTGCAGTTATAACTTATATACTGAGGTTAAAGAAATTATATAGAAAATCCATCATTTCCTAGCACATTTCATATTTATTTCTATATTTGGTCAATATTTCCCTCAATGGGTAACCTTGACACATTTCAAGTAATGGGTCCCTTAGAGTATGAGTCATGGGCGTAAATCCCGGGGGGGGGGGGGGGATGGGGGGGATATATCCCCCCCCCCCCCTGAAATGGAGGAGGGGGGGATGGCCTGTACAATCATCCCCCCCCCCTGAATTTTGAGGGGAAAAATGGAGGAAGCAGAAGTGTGATTGTTTCAATTTTGGCATATTGCATGACGTTTGTACGCCGGCCTTCAGACAGGTAACAGAGCTGAACAGTATTCTATCTTGTAGGAAAATGTATACATAATTTCCTCAAGCGCTCGCTCGCTTCGCTCGCTCGCGAAGAATTAAGTAACATCGACATAGACTGTAAGGTATGGCTCAGACGTTGACAACGTCAAATAGTGTAGGCCTACATGTAAACATGCTATATGACGCGAGTAACTGGGGACCTTCTGCAAACAAACAAACAATAACAAAAACTATATCGCCATAAAATAATCGCCAGAACTATGCACCAGATCGTTGTATTGCAATCATAAACCTGCAAAAGCTCCACTATACAGGATCCCTTTCGATAAACTTTGTACACTTTTGACATTGACGTATGTTTCCCTTATCAAAGAGTGTGCAGTAGATCTTTCACTTAACAAAAGCACCCTCATAATGATGCAGAGGCGTCGATGGGGGGGGGGGGATGGTTCCCCCATAGAAGTGGGACAAACAAAAGCGAAAAATATAGCTAAAAAACGGAAGTTTTTGGAGTGTAAAATGTCAAAATTTTAAAGCTCGCTCACTTCGCTCGCTCGCATTTAATCATTCTCCTGATGTTGCTGCAAGTAATTGCAAACAGTTTTTACACGGTGCGCCTCCCTTAGTTTCCAAAGCGAAAAAATATAGCTACAAACGGCAGTTTTGGGACTGTAAAATGTCAAAATTTTGAAGCTCGCTCGCTTCGCTCGCTCGCATTTAATTAATGCCATTCTCCTGATGTTGCTGCCAGTAATTGCCAGCAGTTTTCGCCCGGTGCGCCCCCTTAATTTCCAAAGCGAAAATATACAGCCACAAACGACAATTTTCAAGCTCACTCGCTTCGCTAACCAACGTTTAATCGTTATGCCTTCTCCTGATGTTGCTGCCAGTTATTGCCGGCAGTTGCGCCCGGTGCGCCCCCCTTAACTTCCAAAGCAAAAAATATAGCTACAAACGGCAGTTTTTGGACTGTAAAATGTCAAAATTTTGAAGCTTGCTCGCTGTGCTCGCTCGCATTTAGCCATTATTCCATTCTCCTGATGTTGCTGCCAGTAATTGCCAGCAGTTTTCGCCCGGTGCGCCCCCTTAATTTCCAAAGCTAAAAATATAGCTACAAACGGCAGTTTTTGGACTGTAAAAAGTCAAAATTTTGAAGCTCGTTCGCTTCGCTCGCTCGCATTTAATCATTATGCCATTCTCCTGATGTTGCTGCCAGTAATTGCCAGTAGTTTTCGCCCGGTGCGCCCCCTCAATTTCCAAAGGGAAAAAATACAGCCACAAACGACAGTTTTTGGGACTGTAAAAAATGTCAAAATTTTCAAGCTCACTCGCTTTGCTCGCTCGCATTTAATCATTATGCCATTCTCCTGATGTTGCTGCTAGTAATTGCCGGCAGTTGCGCCCGGTGCGCATCCCTTAATTTCCAGAGCGAAAAATATAGCTACAAACGGCAGTTTTTGGACTGTAAAATGACAAAATTTTCAAGCTCACTCGCTTCGCTCGGTCGCATTTAATCATTCTCCTGATGTTGCTGCAAGTAATTGCCAACAGTTTTTGCACGGTGCCCCTCCCTTAGTTTCTAAAGCGAAAAATACACCCCCAAACGAGTTTTTTGGACTGTAAAAAATGTCAAAATTTTCAAGCTCACTCGCTTCGCTCGCTCGCACTTAATCATTATTCCATTCTCCTGATGTTGCTGCACGTCCAGCAGTTTTCGCCCGGTGCGCCCCCTTTAATTTCCAAAGCGAAAAATATAGCTACAAACGGCAGTTTTGGGACTGTAAAATGTCAAAATTTGAAGCTCACTCGCTTCGCTCGCTCGCATTTAATCATTGTGCCATTCTCCTTATGCTGCTGCCGGTAATTGCCAGCAGTTTTCGCCCGGTGCGCCCCTTAATTTCCATAGCGAAAAAATACAGCCACAAACGACAGTTTTTGGGACTGTAAAATGTCAAAATTTTCAAGCTCACTCGCTTCGCTCCCTCGCATTTAACCGCTATGCCATTCTCTTGATGTTGCTGCCAGTGATTGACAGCAGTTGCGCCCTGTGCGGCCCCCCTTACTTTCCAAAGCGAAAAAGTATAGCTACAAACGGCAGTTTTTAGACTGTAAAAATGTCAGAATTTTAAAGCTCGCTCGCTCCACTCGCTCGCATTTAATCGCTATGCCATTCTCCTGATGTTGCTGCCAGTGATTGACAGCAGTGCGCCCGGTGTGCCCCCCCCCCCCCTTAATTTCCAAAGCGAAATATATAGCTACAAACGGCAGTTTTGGGACTGCAAAATGTCAAAATTTTCAATGCAAAAAGATTTCACCGTGGGAGGGGGATATCCCCCTACCATACCCTCTCCCCCTCCCCCCGCTTGCTTCGCTCCCTCACATATCCGCTCCTCCTAAGATCAAATTCTGTCTACGCCGGTGATAGGCCCAATTGTTTAGTAGGCCTTCACAGTGATGTCGCACGGGCGGAGCAAGAGCTGAAATACCACGATTTAGTCTTTCAATAATATATTGTGAATATTTTATTTTCTTCGTTTTTTTAAAGAAAAGAAAAGAAAATTTCACCAAAAGTGTGCATCAGATCGCTGAATTTCAGGTCTGAAAATGCAAAATCTTCCTCGTGTGAGAGTGGGATCCCCCCCCCCCCATACACACCCTCCCCCCGTTCGGTGGTTCCGCTCCCTCTCACAGATATTTCAAAAACAAAAACAAAAGTTTTCATACTTTTAAGGTATGATTTTCCGCCGAAATTCATCTGAGAAGGAAAAAAAAGCAACAAGAACTAAAAGTCGTCATATTTTTGCTGCCACTTTCTTCCCACTTTATATTTCATGCAAAAGAGTGAGACATCCGATCCCTGTAAAGTGTGTGTGTGTGTGTGTGTGTGTGTGTGTGTTTTTGTGGGGGGGGGGGCACCAAGCTCACCCCCCCCCCCCCCCAAGGCTGCGCCGTTCCGGTTATGGGCTTGTAATCGTGGTGATGGTGACCATCCCCCCCCCCCCCACTCCTCAGTACGGATTTACGCCGTTGGTATGAGTATATACTCTACACAAGTTACTAATATAACGATGATACGTCAAATACTAAGAACTATATAAGGAGACAATACCCCCCCCCCTTATGGAATGGTCAAAGTAGCTTTGACTTAATTGATGGGAAGCAACGTTTCGTTGGTGCTTGAAACAAACTTAATATCTGAGACTTTGTTATCAGTATTACCATTGCAAATCAGTTTCAATATCGGTGATAGTAGGTGAAAGAGCCTTGATGACATATTTTTTAAGCCTGTGTCCGTGTGGTTTTACACTACCCGTCGTTTTGTCATATTCCCCGAATAGAATATTGAATTAGTGGATATTTTTATTCTTTCGTTATAACTACATCTGAAAAAAAAAAAAAAAATATATATATATATATACGAGGTGTGTCAGAAAAGTTCCAGGACTGGTATCATAGACAATATATTTCAAACCCAAACTTCATACTAAGAGGTTTCACCTTCAAAGTAATCTATCTGAAGTATGTAACTGTAATCTTAGCTCTCTGCAGCCATCAGATTTTTTTTTCTACACAATTTTATATACACACCCTCTGTTTCACGTCGTTCCGCAATGAGCACAGAACAATGAACAAACTCGAAGTTTCTGGTAGGGTTGGGGAATTCTGTCAGAAGCGCTGAAAGTGCTGCAGCAAGTCTACAGAGGTGATATGAAGTCATTTTACACATGCTTTTGACTGTTGCAAGAGGTTTAAAGAAGGATTAGAAAACGTGGAAGATGACCCCATAGGCCAGGACTGAGGTCAACATTGAGCGCGTCAGGCAAATGGTGCGTAGCAATCGTCGGCTGACTTTTCGAATGATGGCAAATGAGTTAGGCATGAATCGGGACAGAGTCTGGAAGATTCTCACTGAAGATCTAGACATGCGGAAAATCTGCGCAAAGATGGTGCCAAAACTCTCGAGTGATGACCAAAAGAATCCACGCATGCAACTTTGCCAGGACATCATCAAGAGCCTTGAAACTTGAAACTAAACCAGATTTGGTAGGGAGAGTCATTACCAGTCACCACCTCAGTACTTGTCGTTGAGGACCTTCTGCTCCTGGGGCCATTTTCCACGTCCTCTCATTCTTCTTTAAACCTCTTGCACCACTGAAAAAAAAAAAAAAAAAAAAAAAAAGGTGTGCGTGGCATCGTCTCATTTTCTTAGACTTGCTGCAGCACTTTCAGCACTTCTTACCGAGTTCCCCAACCTTACCAGAAACTTAAAGTTTGTCTATTCTGTAGAAAAAAAAAAATCTGATGCCTGCAGAGAGCTAAGATTACAGTTACATACTCAAGATAGATTACTTTGAAGATGAAATCTCTTAGTTTGAATTTTGATTGTAAATACATCTTTTATGACACCAGTCCAGGAACTTTCCTACATACCTCATATATATATAAATATATAATATATAATATATTACATATTATATATATCTATATATATATCTATATATATATATATATATATATATATATATATATATATATATATATATATATATTTAGGCGTACCTGTGTTTTGGTGCCTTGTGTGCTACCGGCGGTTTTACGCTGTCGCGATCTTCAGGCAGACTGGCAAAGTGGTGTGTTTCTGTGCTCATGTGGCGCGGTGGATATATGCTCTGCTTTACAGCATTGAGCACTTTTCGACCCTCAACAAACCATATATTCCCGACGGATATATACCCAACGGATATATGTATAAATATATATATATATATATATATATATATATATATATATATATATATATCAGAATTTACCATGTTTTATAAGGTTGCAAGAGGAAATGAAAAAAAAATACTATAAGTGACGGAAAAAGTCACCTCTGGAATTTTTGTCTTACCTTGGAGAATCAGCAAAATGGACGCCAGTTTATAGTGCACAGGACTGCTCACGGCCATTGTGTCGCAGGAAGGGATAATGCGTTGAGTGATCTGCACAATGCACCCGTAAAACTAACCATGATAATCACGAATAAGCATCTCTACAGTTACGCTTTTATCAATACTAGATAGCAACTCGTACAAACTCGTAGGGGCAGCTTTGAAGGAATGCATGAGGCATGGTGTAATTTTCTATTCTATATCCTCTTGACACTGGCAGAAATATCTGCCTAGTACGAAGAAAACTTGAACAAATAAATAAATGCATACAATAATTTATCTATTTATATATTCATGTATTTATCAAATAAATAAATAAATCATTTTATTTATTTATTCATAAATACAATCAATAAACTAATGAATGTTATTATTTATCTATTCACTTAAGTACAGTTGCCAATCTTCCTTTTTTTATTTCATTTTTTATTCCATTTTTCGACGAACATAAATAGACATCACCTCTTTTGTAACAGACAATAAAGTGCGTAAAACTATGTGAGATGAAAAGAGTGTACAATATTAATTATTATTGAATTGAATTTTATAATATAAATTGAATTGAATTGAATGAATTGAATTTTACAATATTATTGAATACAATATGAATTATTAGTATTGAAATGATATCAGACAATGAATGATCCGCAAAATTCGAAAATGGAAGGGCCCAATAAAAAGACAAAGCCTGTAGGATGTGGATTCCTCAGAAGAAAGACATCAATTGAAAGGACGGGGAAAACATTCTGGAAGCCCTCTAGAATACAGAGCAACAAATAGACACATAATACACACGATTAATCATGAAACTGGACTGAGGTAGGATCAACACTACAAAGGAGAATCGACTATGAGGCAAGACAAGATGAGACAAAACGTACTCTCATGACATTCGCTTAGCGTTTCTCTTCTGGTAGTGAAAAAAAGTATTTGCAAAAATGTTCAATTTTTCAACTATTCAATTACCACCGACCCATTATTTTTTTTTTCGTTTCATATGTATGTTCCTAGGAATTTTGAAATGATAATAAACACTGACCGTATTCATTGTCGTTGGTTTTCTTTCTCACACTGTTAAAATGTTCTAGGGTTTAGATCTACTCATTCTAACAGATTTCGAGCCATCGAAAAGTCAATGAAAGTATAATCTGCTCTTTAAGTGCAAGAAGGGCTACGACTAACCTTGATAATGGTAGTACTCGACGATTCTTGTTCCTTCCACTCTTTGCTGAAAGAATAATATGGAAATTTTTGTTCTTATCCTGGAGTTGTTAGAAGTCAAGAAATTCTGTGAATAATGATTTCAAGGTTTGCATGCTGAGGTACATGAGGAAGAGAGGTTTTCGGTAACACCAAGTGTGCGTAATTACTAGTAGTAGATGTCCACGTTCAGATTGTTTTTCGTGTATGTAGACTGGCCTATGTTTAAGCAGGCTTCGTATTTTAGAAAATATGGCACATACACAGACAAATACATACACACAAAAGCACACAGGAAAATTAACCATCGCGATGTCTTCAGGCAGGTTTTTTGTTATTTTTTTATGGAGTGATGGGTGTTTGGGTTGGCAAAGATACACGAAGTTGCTGTCAGAGCCTGGTGGTACAATGGCTTGAGGTACCCTCACAAATAACCCGATGTTTATACTACGGGAACCTAATTTGAACAATTTCCTTATCGTGCGAGAAACAGCGCTTCAAGATCCAATGTAACCATATCACCTATGATAGAAGCAAGCCTTCAAAGGACACGTATAAGTAGTTTCAAATGACTTCAGATTATGAACTGATAATAGAGAAGGGAGAGGGTAAGAGACGTTTTGTATGTGTTTGGGCGTGATTTTTGCCTTTTTGTGTAGGAGATTTATTTGTTTCAATTCGAAAATGAATGTTCATGCCTGTGAATATGGCCAGTATTAGATTACTTTTAACCTCCTTTAAGGGTCAGAGCAATAACATGACAATCTTTATTCAACATAACTATTCTTGTCTACACTTTGGCGCTTCCGTGCATTCGACTTCTGCCTGCAACCGGCTTTTTGTGAGCAGCAACATCGTTCTCTCCTACTCGACTTCCCACAGACATGCTAAATCTTCTTGACATCACTTCATCAAGTGTTTTGCATATGACAATATATGTTTTTCGCTATGACAACAGAAACGTATCGATTAAAACATGTGCATAATATCTATACACAATTCCAAAATGTTTGTGGTTTACACCTTGCCACTAGCTTACGCGATTCTCGTTTAAGTTTGATTGGGCTTTTTTCTTTTGCGTAGACCCTCGGACTTTAAAAATCAGTGTAATATCTTTCAGGTTTTTAGTTAAAAGATATGATTCTTCCCAAAATATAAACATGTATACGACAATAATGTTAATACCTCTCCGGATGGTCGGGATGTATGTTCCCTAGACTCACGGAAACAAGCGATGTCCCTTGATGTCAGCAGAGTAATGACCTCTTGCAGGTAGTACGAAACCAGTCTATTCTGCCTTTCCAATATACTGGCATTGACACGCGCTTTTAAAGACAGGTAAGAAGCATCTGAAGTTGATGACCTTTGCTCAGGGGTGTTGTAATGATTCAACTTTTAATGTATTACCTTTCCATTTTTTTTTTCGGGGGGTGGGGGAGGGGCGCCTTCACGTGGTTCGCTCTTCGGTGGATAATCCCGCTTTACAATTTCAATAATCTCTCGCCTGTAATATATCAACAGGAATAGGTCCTGAGGTATGAATGTTTTAAGATACAGGACAGACAAAATAAGCACCCTATTTTCTTATGAAACTCAAACTTTTCCATGATATTCAAGGCATAGCTTATGTATGTCGTCTCAAAGTCCATTAATTCTGTTCTGTCTCTCTTGAATTGTGTGGTTGTAGGGTTATGTGGTTGTATGGGCTTCCAGAGAAGTTTAATTTCATGTGAGAGTATCGCAATAAGCTATTGTGATCATTGGTGTCTCTTTGTTTCAACCTCGAGAAGTTGTACATTCTGCAATGTTACACAAGTGAAATGGTATTCCAAAGGTTGAATCATATCCCATATCTAAGGAAGTAAGTCGGAATCGGTCTAACAGAAGTAGATTAAAAAGAATGAGAAAAAAAAAAGGTGGAGAAGAGCATTCTTGGTGTGTTCATTTTAGGTATACAGTGAGAAGCTTAGAAATATTTCAAATATGTTGCTAGGTTATGTTTAAACTTATGATTGAGTGAAGTAATATGATACCTATACCACCCGTGTACAATATAATCAAGCCTGAGTTGATGCTAAAGTATGTAGGAACCCCTTGCACTGAGCATTTAAAAATCGGCTGGCAGGTCAAACGATGGTAGACACATTAATGAACTGCGTTACACACAAAAGGGAGAAAAGGCTAATAATATTGTATTTAAGTTTAAGTTTGAAAGAAAATATACAGTATGTGTTGCATAGATAGAAATAAGGTCATCAATGACAAAAAAAAAAAAAAAATGGGCGTGTCTGAATATTGTGTTTGTCAGTTCCGAAGTGAGTTTGAGTTTTTGTGAGCATACTCGTTTGATTGTACGTAATGGGTTGCACAAACAGGCATGAATTATGTGCCTCAGTGTATGCAGAAGTGTGTTTGGCGTTGTGTGGATGTGTATGTGTGTTTGTGAGAGCGTTCGTCTGTATTTGGGTGCATTCTGTGCGTTGTGTACTAATATTATATGCAATCATAATCTTATTATGTTTTCTGATGTAGTTTGTCTTTGCAGATTAGACACCCCATTCCCCCCAATACAGAAACAGTTAAACGAGTTTGTTTGTTCTTTCTTATCTTAGTGAGGTGTATAACATTGAAAGGTTTGAGAGATGTTTTTTAATGACATAATTATTGAATTACGAATATTAAGCTAAAGGTTAAATGCAGTAAATTATTCGGTTTTCGTTGATATTCTTATACAGCTGATAATTCTATGTGATATCATCCTGTGATAATAGATAACCTTCGACCGCCCACCCCAAAACTAATAAAGCGTATGAGCCACATTGAACCTCCAATATTCTACAAAGTTGAATAGAGTAAGCAGCTGAGCTTTGTTTAAATGAAAATATGAATAAGAATACTGAAAATGTTTTTTTTTTTAAGATTAAGATATGATTACGTATATAAGTAAACAGAGAGTTCATCGAATGTGTTATCAAAATAGTTCATAAATCAATTCCGCCGCGAAAAGCGATAAACTTTGGACATCACGTGAGCGAAGTTACTGGCGAGAAAGCACTCAGATCGTTTACATTACATTTATCGCATTTCTTGAACTACTCTCAAGCAATGTTTGCTATTTGATCAAAGACACTATTATCAAAAGTTGGCAAACTCTCTTAGAATTTATACGAGATCTTTAGTCTGAAAAACAGCGTTGGTTCATAGTTCACTGCTGCACCGTTTTGTAATATATGTATTCTTATTTTGGGTGCTGTTCGTTATTCCGAAGGTTCGCTATTCCGAAGGTTCGTTATTCCGAAGGTTCGTTAATCCGAAAATAAAATATGGTTCACCATTCCGAAGGCTCGTTTATCCGAAAATGATCAAGGGTCCCTAACGAACCTTCGGAATAACGAGTTCCGTTTCATTTTCGGATTAACGAACCTTATTTCATTTTCGGACTAATGAACCATCGGAATATTATACCTCATCACATTTTCGGATTAACGAATCTTTGGAATAACGAATCTTCGGAATAACGAACCTTCGGACTAAAGAACCTACGGAATAACGAACCTTCGGAATAACAAGCTGTAACCCTTATTTCAATGACTTCAGATCTGTGATTGTAAAAAAAGAAATGCAACCCTTTGAATTCAGACAAGCATTGTCCCTTTTCATTTTCATAGTGTGTATGGGAAATGTTGTTAGCATATCATTATTATGTCTTCTGAGTTTCTACGTTCAACAATCGGAATATCGTACATCTTCGAGCAATAAATTATACGTTGCAGTGAATATGTAAAGCTTTATTTTTCAAAGTTACAGAATCAGTGATAATGTGTTTTTTGATTAATGGATACGAACAGTGAATATATACTTTTGAACAAAACACATTGTTAGGTGACATATCATATTGCTAAATTCTTTCAAACTAGATCATACATTTGTTAAACATGTTGGAATCGGTTACATGACATTAATAAAAATCGAACAAAAGTACCTGGAATAAAAAAAAAAATCGTTTTTTTTTCATTTCATTTGAATCTGGAGCAAGTTGTATAAAGAATGTTGTTCGGCGTAAATATATTTGAGAAAATACGAAATGGGTGGTGTTGAAACACTGACGAATAACTATGCTACTTCTAATAGCAAAGTAACGAGCTCAACAGTACCTGAAGAAATCTTATTTAACAGTTTTCAACCTGAGAAAAAAATGGCAGGGCCTCTAGCAGAGCAGTGGCAACACGACTGAAGAGGCTACCCTGGGTATATAAAACCTTATTATTATCATGATTGTATTCCTGTTCCTTTTGTTGATTTGCTTTGTTTTGTGTCAGAGGGTTATGTTTTGCCAGTTTTTGTCGTGCGTATAGTCCAATGTTAAAAACTAACCACTATGTTATGACGATGACCTCGCACTACAACAAAAATGATAACAATACATTAAATGCAGTGGAGACATGAATATTTACATGCACTTTGGTCACCCTTTAAGCTAAGTCAACTGAACTTTTTCTTCTTCTTTTTTTGCACGAAACATTTTTGTCTACCGTGGACCCAAAATGTGGAACTCCCTTCCTGCTAAAATGAACAATTCAATTAGTATATGCACTTTCAAATAATTCATTGAGTTAAAAAAAAAAGTATTCAGTCGTTACTGAAACACTAAATGCATCGCATAACCATGTTTATGAAACCAAGTGATTCTTTTCATTTCTTAAAATCGGGTCTTGTTTTATTAGATAACCTTTTTTCGACTTCCTTCTGTTCTGTGTTTATTTGCTGGGGTTTGTGACGGGATTTGTATATTTGTTTGTTTGGATGTGTGTCTGTGGCTGTCCCATTGCTTTACCTGTACTTCTTCCTATTATCCCTTCTGAATCATTATACCAACTCCTTCATATACGCATGTATACCAAGACTTAACCTTTTCGGGGGTTTTGTTGTTGTTGTTGTTGGTGTTGCTGTTGTCAGGGAACTTGCTGATTGTACAAGCTCTGCTTTTTGTACAAGTTTCCTCCATATACATATCCCCCATATTCCTTACTATCGAGGGTTATTTAAACTCACAGTGAAGTCATGTTGATCAACCATGACACTTCATCTTCTTATACAAAATTGATTATCCTACTTTGCACTTGTTTTGTATAATTTGCATATGGAAACAAATAAGTTAATCAATGAATGAACCATTACTTGCTATGCTGCCAAGATTATGGACAGAGTAATGGATGTTCTTCGACTACTTTTACATCTTCTTACGTAAAAAGAATGGGAAGTACACACATGATAATGCTGTCATGATTGGTAACCAATGATTTATTTTTCATTATTCATCATTTCTAAGTTGAAGTGCAATTGAATATAATATATATATTTACAAGTTCCTAGTCAAAAGGCAAATGATATTCATCGTATAAATGATATCCATCATTTTACAAAACCACCGAGCCCTAAATGTCTATGCAAGATGTCTGTATTACTGTATGACTGTATAAAGGTGACTCACAATGTATAAAGTTCACAGTCGTTATGATCCCAGTCTGTTGACTTACGCTCTATTTCTCTATGCAAACAAAGAAACATCAACTGTTCAATACATGGTGCAAAATGCATTCTGTGCAATTCATACCAGTGCGAACGACAATCTTTCGCATATGTTTTAATCAATTGCAGGACTGAAATTTCATTTAATATATTGCATGTGGTAAATATTGCTTATGAAAAGCGTACATCAGAAAGATGTTTTTTTTTTTCTACGTGGGAAAGATGTTAACATCTGTTTCAAAGATAGCTGTGAGCCTTGTCATTCGATTATTTCAAGCAGATTCGTGAGCATTACTTTAAAAATCAGACAGAAAAGAATGCAGTTCCAACAGTATCAACGATTTAGCAGTTTTGACAGTCATCTATATTATATCTTTATCTAGGATTGGACATTTTTCCTATACAGCGCTTCCTTCAGCTGTTTATACTTAAACAATTTGGATGACTAGTCATCTAAATGTTACTGGATCTGTTTTCTCTAGTCGGCTAATATAGTTCTTGTTATCTATGTGTCCGGCATTAATACTACCAAGTAAACCGAAGATTATGTACATATATATCGTATTAGGCTGGCTATACTGCCCTACTTTGGCAAAAGGATGCAAGTGACATCGAGTACGAATGCTACAAATGAAGAAAATATGTTTTGGGGCAAACCCTTCAGCATGGAAATTTGTGGTGAGAAATAATGTCGGTATTCGTGTAAGTCACATGGTGATGTATTTATGACAATTCGAAGAATTTTGATATACCCATAGAAACTCATTATTATGTAACTTGCTTCCTTTTGCCAAAGTATTACAGAATTGTAGCAAACATGAAAAATTGCAAATTGAAAGCCAAGTGCTCGCGTTATGTACATTGCCACGTGAAAACATGGGATCTTATAGACACACGCGTTCCTCTTTTTCTTCTAACGCCACTAGCGTGATAAGTGAGTCACATATTGGAAAGTGAAAGGGTGTTAAAGAAATATAGCAATGCGTGTTATCTTTCAATCAGTGCTTAACATCAAAGACAATAAGGTTGCAATTTATAAGTGGAGACATTTTATTGTTGTTTACACGTTTTCCTCTTTACTTATTTTAAAGCAGTTATTTCAAGCAATGATTTTTAAGTTCTCCCACATGACACAATTGTATAATTATTATTATTTTCCCTTATTTTTGCAAGCGAAGAATAGTGTTATTCGTATGCATATCACATTGCAACCTGACACAAATAAGTAAGCTTTCATTAGGAACCGGTAAATCTCGTATAACGATGGTGGTCTTCTTTTAAAGTACTTTGTCGAAAATATTGTTGAACATTTATATTTAAGTAAATATATTTAACTACAAACTGGGTAGACTGACACCCGGTAATTAAGGAAAGACCACATTTCGAGGCGATTGTTAACTGGCACAGCAACATTATCCGAAGATGATTTTTCACGATTATCTCCGAGTTACTGTTTGCAGTACTTCAGGAGTTGAACTTTGGACTTATTTTCTTGTACGTGATTTATCATTGCCGACAAAGCTCGGTGTAACTGGACAAAGTTTTACATTAAGTACCTTTTCTGAAGTTCTTTACTGAGAATCCTCATGTTAAAATGAGATAGATGTGGATAGTTATCAAGGTCAAAAACTCGCAAATGAACTGGTGATAGGGAAGGTGAACATAGATAACATAAAAATTGAAGGTTAAATATGTAGGTGAACATAGATAACATATGTAAAATTATTTCACGTAACATTGGCGTAATGAACAGATTAAAATATTATCTTCCTTCATCTGCATTATTAACTCTTTATTCTAGTTTGATACTACCTTATTTAAACTACGGGATCCTTGCTTGGGGTAACACATATCAGATATTACTTGATAAACTTTTTGTTTTATGGCAAAAGAAAGCGCTCAGAATTGTTTTTAACCTAAATACTCGAGAACATACAGACCCTTTGTTTTTGACCATAAAATACTAAAAATAACAGATTTGTATGTGTTTCAACTTGGCCAGGTCATGTTTAATTATAACAGCAACTTTTTACCCAAAATATTTCACGACTCATTTCATCGAAACAGTCATGTACATAACTATCCTACGCGACGATCCGACGAATTCCATCTTCCTTTAATGAGAACCGCACATGCCCAAAATACATTTCTTTATACCGGACCCAGACTTTTGAATAATCTAGATAATAGCTTGAAATATTCCCCCAAATTCCTCAAATTTAAATACAAATTCAGAAAACACTTACTATCTACTTATAATTATAGATAGTTTAAATTGCTTTAATTCATGCTTGAGGTTTCACCTGTCCTGATGTCGCAGCACTTGGCGTGTTCTGTATGCAGACCTCTCTTCTCTCTTCTTTCCTCTTCCTTTACTGTCTTTTGTTCTTCGTAGACTTGTATTGTTATTGTCTTCTCTCTTCTCGGTACTGTCTCGCGTCTTATATGTGTGTGGGTAACTGAATGTCTGTACGAGTGTGTCGTCCTTGTCATATTTTCCTGGTACACGCAGTTCAATGAACACTGTCTGGGCATTAACATTGATACTCTATTCTTATTTCTTATTTCCAGCCTATCTTAAAATAACTATATTTTTACAAATGACTTAAGTAATTTACATCTAATACAATAGCTGTATATATAAAAAAACTTGAATAATATATTGTTTACTCATTATTTATCTAGCGATCCGCGTCCCACAAGCTTTGCTTTTTAGTGGATCGCTATTTTCCATAATAGAAGTTATTTTCCGAACGCTCACGAAGTATACATGCATTGTTCCTCGTAATTATTGTACATATGTTGTTGTATATAATTTATTTCGTATACTACATGAATCTTTTGTAAACGTTTGGACAATATCATTTCGTGACATGTATACTTTGTATTATGTATTATGTTTTGATTTTCGTTGATTGGAAATAAACTATGATTGAATTGATTGAATTGAATTGAAGATGGAGTTTCTCGAGTTTGAGACTTATGAGTTTATGAGTGAATTCAAGCAATATTTCCTTCTTTTACCAAACGAGCTTCAGACGCGTCTAGTGGCTGTTATTTTCAGGCTTTAACAGTTGTATCTGCTGTGTGAGTTCAGGACAGGTGTGTAATATGCCATTATGCGATAGCAGACGAGCTTAACAATGATGTTTACATAATACTTTCATTTTTTTTAATCCATCCCTCGAATTCATGTCTCTCCCGTTCTTTGCCTTCGATTAAATTAAATTCAATTTTCATTCTTTGTACTTGTAAGTTATGTTAAGTTATGTTCCATTCTTACTATCGAAAGAATTGTCGGTACTCCATCTTCCGAGGAACGTTGGCATTACTACAGGTCAATTTTGGTGTCATAAAGCTGGGCTTCAAGTGGAAAGCAGACCATGTCTGAACATCGGGGAAACATCGGTACATACTGTGTATCAAGTGAAGAAGAAGACACCTCATATGGCTCGAATGGTCTAGATGCGAGTGAATTCTGAATCACGGGAACTTCGTAGACGTTTTCAGTTTCATGCAGCGTCTTTTCTTCCATTATTTCTGCTTGACGTTCAGCAATTGTCATGGAATCCTGCACAAATGTCATGAATTCAAAGATCTACTGTATTTTGACAACAACAAAAAACACAAAAGGAACAGTGACTATAGCAGTGCAAAAAAAATCACAAATGAAGAGAAATAGTTTTTTTTTTTTTTCATTTCCTTCAAAAACGAAAGTATAATTATTCAGGCTCATAGGACAATATGTAACCCTGCACCACAAAACAAACAAAAAGTAACCAGACATTCCAATTTTAGCTAATGGCTGAATCTGAAAGAGCAGACCTTCGGCTTTAAAGTGATGACTCTCCTAACCTATTTACACAGTGGGAAAGAAAACACATACTCTGTGCCGTGGATCGATGTGTAAGTGTCTTCGCAGACTCAAACATTATATGTAATCTCTTTTTATTTTTCTCTCTTATAGTCATACTTTATTGTCCTTTTTTGTCTAGTTGCTCGTTCGGGCCAATAAAATCTTGAAATCTCAAACGTTGTTTGGCCGAAATAAAAGCGCAAGTAACAAAAGTAACAGTCCATTTTGAATTTTAGTTGCCAGATCGGGACGATCTATGTTGGAATCGAGGACCGAGCAGAAACCTAATATCAACGGTTCAATTTTTTTTTTTTTTGTAAAGTACGGTTTGGAAGGTTGTTTCGAAAGTTTTAATATTCAACATAATCAAGTTCTTATTTTTAAATTTTAATTTTTTTTCTCGAGTCATTTGTGGTAGTCATCTTGGATTTTACCGTGAATAATGTTTTCGTTAATACATCTTTCTATTTATGTGACATAGAGTTTTTGTTTTCACAGCTAAACTACTATTTTAAGGCAGAAGAATCGAACGATTCTAGATGCATGTGTGTTGAGACATTTCTGACAGTAGTTCTTGCAAATGTAACTTGAATTTTGCAGTGGATACGTTGTATATTTACTTACATAGATATTTGATTAGGACTAATCAACTGTCTATAGCTCTACTTGCGTCAACCACAGGGGCCGCATTTTTTTTTTTCAGGGAGTGTATTTGTGTGTATGGGGGGGGGGGGGGGGTTGGATGACGGACCAAGGGGTGTAGGGTGTCAATGCAAGCCCCCCCCCCCCCCCCCCCCCCGTGATTGGTCAAAACGGGTCCCGTGATCTTTGTGGAGCCATGTCGTTACTAAAGTGCGCTCATACGCAGTGCCCATTGTTAACTACCCCTTATTTGGCTTGGTTATTTTGTTTCGTCTGAGCGTACACGCTAACCCTGTAACGCGTAATACGCGCGGTAACGACATGGCGTCCAATTTAGCAGTTGGCCAGACTCTCTTTACATACGGCACTGCGGCAGTATCAACAACAGCGCCCTCTACACTACCCGGACTATGCACCTTTAAATGCTTGACGACAGGCAAAACCCCAATTTTATCTATATTGTTCCATACCACGTAAATATGCTGCACTATGACAAGCCAATGCCACAACTTGCAAAGAGAAGAGATCACTTTGTAACCAGGAATGGAATCTCAAAATCGTACCTGCTGGCACAACAAGGAGGATTTTTTTTTTCCTTTTTGTGCAACGTATTTACCTAGAATGGAAGCAGGGGAAGCACTGCGTGATATTCCAGGCTGAGCAGGATGCAATTCATAGCTGTCTGAAAGCAAACCACTGGCTCAGGTCGGAACCATATCACTACTCCCAGAGGTGGCACATTATTCGTAAACCCTGCTGACTGTGATCATGCAAGCAAGTCAACTGAGAAAGCTAACTGTTAGAGATCACTCACTGTCATTTCATTTGACATTGATCTTTATCACAAGGTGGTCCATCTGCCATCTGCCAGACCTAACCTGAACGCACAATAATTGTCCCTTGACTGGGAGAGCTACGTGTTATCATGGCTGCCCTCCGCGCTCTTGGTGCCTCCATGGAGAACTCCGATGATGCTTGGATGGAAGCTTCATCTACTGGTCTGCGACAAGAATGCAAATCCTGACGTTTAAGTATATTGACCGTACTCTTCATGCCCACACTACGTAGCACTCTATGGAAATGGCATTGGAAAAGTGAATCCTTCAAGGAAAACGTACAACTGAAAGTTGCTGGTTTTCCTAGAAGCTGTAAGTTGTAGGTCAGGCAGCTGAAATTGTCTGACTGAAGGCAACAGAGCGAATTGAAACTGCCTTTTCTGAAAGGAGCAAGCGCACAAAAGCCGAGACTGCAAACCAAGCAAACACAACTCTAGTTGAGGCTTTGAATACTCCTGATATCATCACGGCTTTCCAAAATGGGAGAAACTAAGATCCACGAATACAACGTCCAGGCCAATGATGAATTTACTACATGCAGTTGAAGCAATCCCATTCTTTGTCGCTGCAAACGTACCCAGTATCCCGTCAGAGATGACATAGACATAAACCACATCCCAACGAGACAAAAGCTGATCTGACTGACTATTTTCTGCAAAGTCTCCAGAGCACAGCAATACATCACTCAAGCTTTTCATCACATTTTCTTCAGGGTATACCACGAGCAATGAAGACTTCTTTTCCCAGGTTAACAAACATGAAGAAGCAAACCCACTGTTGATATTGTATGTTGCTCTGGCATCACAGCGAAACCCATCGGACGCACAGTCGAAGGTTTCTTCTCCCCAGACACATGATGTCCTAGTGTTAGTGATGTCAAACTACAAGCTCATGCTGAAGAACACGTTCATGTTCCTGGCCTCTGGGGTTATGGAAATTGAGAATATGGGTACCCGTAGGGTCAGAAAGATCAAAAGCCTCGCAAGCCTCCAATGCGTTCACTGGCCCTGACATGACTGGATGGTTCTCTCGTAAAGGCAAAGAAACCTGGCAGCAAGTGTACATGAAAGAAAAAGAGATGCAATCAGTTCTCTGCAGATGCTTTATACAAAGGCAGAGGTGGCCGATGTGCCACTGTCTACCTTTGTCTCTGCAGCATACTTCCTCAAAAGAATCTGCATTAAGACTATCTCCGATCTGCGATAGCATCTTTTCTGCGAGCATATGGCAAAAGTGAAAAACTTCAATGCACCTCGTACCCTCTGAGCTCTTAGATAGCATGTCCTAAGAGTCCTTATCAAGCAACACTTGAGGGAGAGGACAGCATTGTTCTGCAGGATCCTCAATTGGAACCCCTGCAGAATGGCTACCGAAGGGATTCCAATGGTCAGCCGAAACCAACCACGACAAACGCCCTTTCAGCTCCAAAGGTCATCGTTGAGATGGTTTGTTGTCAATGCAAAACATACTTTTCTTCTCTCAGATATTCTTGCAAAACAAAGAACTGATCCTGCATTCATAATTGCCGGTGCGGCAGTATCAGTCCATTAGAATGATGAGGACACTCAGAGCAAGTATAAAACTGATGATGAGGATGAAGGAGATGATGTTTACGGAAGGTTGGCTCATAAAAGGCTAAACCCATTTGGGGGTTGGGTTTGGGTTTTGAGCATTTGGTTCTTAAAAGACACTATCTTAGTGGAACCTTCATGTCTGATCACTCGTAAAACAGTCAATGAAACAGAAAATGCCATTTTGTTGAACACACATATTGCTTTTTTAACATTGCATTTCCTTGCTGGTAAGGTAAGGAATGTCAGAGTTATGAGGACACTCATATGACGATAATGGAGAATATATGTAAAGAAATGTGCTGCCTCGAAAATTAAACCATTTTTGTCACAAGGGGCATGTTTGTTCTTAATGGACAATGTAGGATTAAAGTCTGATCACTTGGAAAAACAGTCAATGAAACAAGTTATCATTCAAGTGATATTATTATTGAATATTTTTTCTACCCCAAGATTTTTTAAGCCATTTTTTTTAACCATTGTATTTCTTTGCTGGTGCGTCAGCGAGTTCAAAAATAAAAGAGCATTCAGACCAAGTATGAAACTGATGGTGACGGTGATTGAGTTGAGGTGTAAAGACAATCGGCTGCCTCAGAGATTAAGCCATTTTTTGCCATGAGGAGCACGTTGGTTCTTTAATAGCTGACACTACTTTTTTTTTTTTAGAGAGAGAAACGTTCATTTCGAATCACTGGTAAAAGATCAATGAAACAAAAATAAAATATCAGTCAAGCGAGTTTATAATTAATTCCGACATTTTTTTCTTTTTCTTTTAATTTCTTTGCCATTACAATTCTTCAGTAAAGAAGTTTGGTTTCCTAAAGGATTAAACACATTTATTTTCTGTGAGGAGGAGCATGTAGGTTTTTGCACATGGGCACTGAGTTATTGGAATGTTTATGTCTGATGAGTCATAACGGTATAATGGAAAAAGTCCGTCAAGTGAGTTTACGGTTCACTGTAGTTTATCTCTTTGTTTTACCATTGGATTCCTTGGCAGTGAAAATGATGATTTAGCTGTTCAGATCGAATTTCTATGTTATTTAGAAGCCGTGATATTGAGAAAAAAAAACTGTTTTAATGCAACCATTCTGTACAAATGTAAGATGGTGTCCATATATGTATCCGCGCAAATGGAAACTTTTTTTTCTGATTCAGTTTTAAAACTCTCAAAAAAAATGCAACATTGTAAACCTGAATAATAATAATAGAGCTACGTATATTTCGCTCATGAGATCTTTGAAAAGGGTGGTTAAGATTCAGAAAATTAACTTTTAGGATCATTTTATTCTATAGAATAACAAACATTAAATATTACCTAACCTTGGAAGTACTTGATTATGAACATTAGTACACTATACCAGGAACAATTTACATAGATACGGATCTTTCATCGAGAGTGTTTAATCTTCTAAAAGTAGTAGATCTATACTACTATGGATTATGATTATAGAATACGGAATGCATTATTTTGCACGACTGACCTACGAATTAAGTTCAATCATTGTTACCTCCTGCAAAAGTGCCGTTATGTAGATCTTAATGTAATATTAATCAGAAATAAATGATACACACACACACATTTATATATATATATACATATATGTATATGTATATATATATATACATATATACATATGAAGGGTTTGTTTGCAAAAACCGATAAGTCCATTTTTGAAGATTTTGAAGTGCGATCTCTGTCATAAAGTTCAAAATAATACCTTTTAAATGATATATTGGTCACTAAATATAATGGTATATTATTTAAGTTATGGTCAAAAGAAGCAAAAATTTTCTTATTATTCTCTTTATTTTTCTTGACCTTTAATCGCAAATATCTCTATTTGACAAATATGGACTTATCGGTTTTTGCAAACAAACTCTTCATATATATATTGTAGGGTTGGGGAATTATATACTAGACCCCTTACATTATATCTTAAACATTCGCTACAAACTCTTCAACTTCAATTCTAACAACTTTTGAAAGGATGCTAGTACTGCTTAGTAGTTAGTTAGTTAGCAGTAGTCCTAATAGATTGTATTCATTTAGTGTACCATTTTCAGCTACATCGAATAACTCCTTCACTCTAATTACTTTTGAGTTTTGTATCCGGTTTACTGTCCCATTCATTTGCACAGAGCGCGTCAAAATGAGGATTAAGCACTTAAATAAACCCTAGATTTAACGGGATCTTTTCTCAGTGAACACATTTTTTTCCAGAGTATGTACTTTCTTTTCAATACTTACATAGACTGGGAAACCCCATTTGTTTTGAGTTATACATCATTAAAAAAAAAATCTAGAGTCTGTTCCTTTTAATAAAATCTGTCCTTTGATAACTGGACATTCATGTCAGGCGATTTTTATGTTTGCCTTTTTGTGGTTTCGTGACGTAGGGTAGCATATCATTGTATGATTATCATCTCTATGTTTTTATGACAACTTAGTGTGCACCTATTACATAAAGCGACGTAAAGATTGCAATGATTTGCGTTTATCTTACGTAGTAATTCCAAACAATATCTTAATATACTTTCTTTCCTGTGAACATCATAAAATCATTTACATTCAAGTCTACCAAGTTGTTGTTCTTGTTGTGTGTGTCAGTGTTGTCTAGGTAATTTTAATATATATTGTGCATTTATTTGGATGTAACAATCATTTTATATAAAACAACAGATGTAGCATCGAATGACCGTTGTTACGCTACAAATTGTCGCCCCCGGAAACGGGCGAAAAATTGTGCAGGGAACTGACGGCACAAATTGTCGCCCCTGCACATTTTTTTTTTTTTTCAGAGGGCTGACGGCACAAATTGTTGGCTGCCCTCAAAGCATATTTAGGGGGTTAGGGGGTAATATCATTCTTGATATAGACATTGGCATGCCAACACATAACTGACATGGCTACATTCATGCAAACAAGCCATATAAAAAAGTCACTCGAGTGTGTCTGTGCGCTCAAACATGATAAGTGAGTGTCCGTTTGAGTGTGTGAGTGTGTGTGTGTGTATGTATGTGTGGGGTGCGCGTGAAGTGGAGAGGAGTGGATGGATGGGGTGTGGGTGTTTGAGGCAGGGGAGTGAATGTGTGTATGTGTGTGTGCGTGTGTGTGCGTCGTTGGGCTCGCGCGCATATGTGTGCGTATGGGATGTCTGTATATTTATGTGTGTGAGTCTGTGTGTGCATGGTGCTATGAGTAATAATAGAAACGTGCAAAAAAAAAAACTTAGCATTGACCCCTGCTTCTGACTTTTGACCTTGAGGTGACCTCCATGTTTGGTAAATGTTAAACTTTGTATAACCGCCCTTCCCTCCAAGGTTGACTGAAATTGAAGCCCTGGGTACAGAGTTATTCAAGTTTTTAAAGCGCAACGGCCAGACGACGGATGGACGGACAACGGACGGACAGACGTAATCCCTTACTCTCCCCTTAACTTCGGTGGGCTCGAAAAATAAACACACACAAAAAAGACGCACACACATACATACACACAGAGATGCACGCACACATACATACAAATTAACATACATACATGCGTGCGTATCCACACGCGCATAAAGAGACAGATAGAGAGAGAGAGAGAGAATCACCGCCATCAACACAAAGACTCCAGCAAACACGCACACATACACACCACATACCCCTACACATATACACACCACGTATACACCAGTATAGAAAGACCACGATACTCAGCACACACACCATATACAATGCGCACATACACACCAAATACCTAAAAACACACACACGCACAATCATCCAAACACAAACACCCACAGACACACGCACGCACACAAGCCACGTATAATTACAAACAAACCACTACAACCACCACACATGCACACAATGACAATATATTGTTGTTCTTTTGTTTTTTCATGTCACCCTAATATTCAGATTCCTCAATTCAATTCAATTCATTTATTTTTCATTCTTCTTTTTTCAACATAACGTATAATAAATTTGGAATTACATCATAAACATAAACATTCGACTTTTTAAAAGATAAATGATACAAATAAACAAAAGAAAGCATACTGGCAAAAAATTACAAAGTTATGCTTCAGTTGAGAAAAAAAAAAAGAACTGAGAGGTCCACTAAAAAGCAAGCTTGTATGTTGTGAACCACTCAAAAAATGAACAAACTTATGAATTACTTGTTTACAAATACTTATCACAGATATAATTTACGACAGAACGGAACAAGACAGGAGAAATACAAAAGACTTGACACGACTTGACAAAAAAAGACGGAAAGAATGGAGAGAGAGAGAAAGGAAAAGAAAAAAAGAGAATGCCTTCAGAGGGCTGGTACTGCACGCAGCTGTGCAGGGATTTAATGGCTATTGCATAATAATCTACGTAATCCATTACGTAATAATGAAGTCAGCAATCGAAAGATTGGTGGATGGATGCTGAACCCTGAGGATGATGGCATCTAACTAACAAAGAAATATATCAAAGAGGATTTAACAGAAATGATTTCAACTTGCGCTTAAAAGAATGCAAAGAAGGGGAATTTTTTATTTCACAGCTTAATGAATTCCAAAATCCAGGACCTGTGTATATAAATGTACTCTGAGCTAATAGAGTTCTCAGGAGGGGCAAATAAAACTCATTAGATTGTCTAGTGGGATAATTATGAAAAAACTGACTCCGTGGAAACATTGAATTGAAAATACTGGGAAGTGCATTTGCATTGTAATTAAACATAAACTGAACAACCTGAAAAAAAAAATACAAATCTGTAATTTTCAAAATCTTATATTTAGTAAACAATGGCTCTGAATGGGAACGTGGCGGGACGCCGCATATGATACGAAGTACCTTTTTTTTTTTTTTTTTTGCAGTAATAGTAATTTATCTAATAAAGTTTGATGGGCACTACCCCATGCTAGGAGTCCGTAATTAAAGACCTAATAAAATGCTTGCAAAATGTTTTAATATGCAAAAGAAATGTAAAATATATCTCATGATTATCAATGTGAATATGTTGTCAGTGTCGTTCCGGTTTTTATCGCTTCTAGAAACTCCCCCAAACATCACATTTTTGGAGGACCCTGTTGCAGCTTTTGCGAAAAAGATAGTCACGTGACCAACACCCCTGAACCGATTGATGACGTATAAGCACGGAGTTGTGCTCAGTTAGCAGACGCCGCTCAGCACAAGCACTCAGATTACTAGTATGGTACACGCGCGTACACGATAGCCAGCCCGGCCGCGTGTTTTTTTTAGACGGCACAGATTGGGGAAACTAAAAATCTATCGGGGACCCTATCCCTAAACCTAACCCTAATCCTAACCCTAACCATCAAACCCTAACCCTAAACCCTAACCCTAACCCCAACCCTAACCCTAACCCTAACCATAACCATAACCAAAAACCCTAACCCAACGTTTTTCCCATAGGTTTAACACGCGCCATGCCCCAATCTGTGCCGTCTTAAAAAAAAACGCAGCCCGGCCAGGCCCGGGCCCCGCGGGATGTGCGCTCCCGGTCGACCCACTGACTGTCGACATGTACGCATTACCAAGTACATTATCACTATTCAAGTTAGCTTGCACAGATACCTGTTACCTCGAGCATAATGTCTTCCCCTATACGGGTAAACTTCGAAATTGATGATGATGATGAAGACTGCAGCTCTGACGATAGCGGAGAGGAAGAGTAGGCACATGAAGTTGACGGGGAAGATGGGGAGGGAGAGGCAGCCGATGAACCAGAACGTTATCGTAGGGCTGCACCTTACCGATATGAACCAGCTGCATCTCCCCCGCTGCCAGTGCAAGAGCGTATGAACATGGCACCAAGCCCGAGAATAGACCTCACGGAAACGATCGCCTGGGAAATACAGAGTGGTATGTCTGGTATGCCCCATATAGTTTAACGTTAGAAAGGATATAGTGTATTCTACATGATTGACATTGTAAGTTGTAACTGTCTAGTAAGTAGATTAGAAGAACAGGCCCAGCTCGCTCACAAAGTGAGCGGCTACTCCGGCCGCAGCAAGCAAGCGGGAGCGTCCCGGCCGTGGCCTGGCCCGTCGGCCGGCGCTTACAAGTTAAACTACCAGTAGTAGTCTAGTAGTAGATCTAGTAGCAGTCTACTAGTAGTTATAGTAGTCTACTAGTAGTAGTAGTCTACTAGTACTACTACTAGTAGTAGTACTATTACCACTAGGTCTAGTAGACTAGTAAGTAGTAATAGCAGAATCTTTGGTAGTAGTACAGAGGCTATAAACGTTACATTACACTGTGATTCTAACGCCTAACGGTTAGGGGGATATGTTGTTGTTGGCTAAAAAAAAAAAAAAAAAAAAAAAAAAGGCCTTACCAGTTTCTGCAATATGATCAGTAATTTAGATGCGTCATTTTCTAAGAAAAACGATACCAAGAACGATCGTCAATTTTGGTCGAGTAGTTTTTGTTTTATGCTAAAAATCATACTGTGGAAGGAAGCCCAAACGCCGTGCTTATCTACCGATGAATGCCACGATAGGGCTGGATTCACGAGTAGGTCTAGGCCTATAAAGCAGGCGAGTCGCCGTAGTATTAGTACAGACACGCAGTGGTGGTGGGGCTATCGTGAAATAGGCCCCACCGCAGTGCGCGTGCAACGTACCCTTGCGTTTATAGCAAGCAAGGGTAGGTCCTCCTAGGGTTTAGGGTTAGGTAGGGTTGTATTTATGGTTAAATTGGCCGTTAAATTAGTCGAGCCGAGGGCCATATGAAGTCATTTTCGCCGCATTCACGAGTATTCACTGTGGAAGGCAGCCCCACCGCCGTGCTTACCTACCGAGATGAACGCCACACGGTGGGGCTGAAACAGGCGAGTCGCCGTAGGCAGTGGTGGAGCCTATTTCACGAGTTTGCCGAAAATAATGGATATCCAAGCGTACCACAGTTGTAATCTGTATTATTGGCAGTATTAAATCCGATACAGTTCATTAAATATTCTTTTGTCTAAAGGCTTAGCCAATGACAATAGTGCAGCGCAGCACCTGCTATGCGCTCGCTAGCTCGCTCCCCCGCCAGCGCTAGCCAGTGCAGCTCTAGCCGCTAGCCGCCGGCCGGCTGTCGCTGCGCTGCGCTAGCATAGCCTTGCCAGCTCGCTGGCTACGGTTAGACTGGTCGTGTGAAACGACTCCGTTCTTAGACGTCATCACAATTTAGATGTGATAGTGCGCCGCATGCGGTGAAAGTATAGCAAGTTTTCCAAAACCGAGGAAATTGCATCCATTATGTTAACGAATATAGAACAAAATTCAGAACAGTAAAAAACCCCGCACAACCATAGAATTACTTAGAATTTAACATTTAATATTATTACATCATTGAGAAAAAAATGCCTAAACCATTTTATTAGGTCTTTAAGATACGGTAAAATTAGAGAAAAATACAAGGTCAACAAAGAGGACGTTGGAATATGAGACTTGAGTCTATTTCTGATACCAATATTACGTGAAATGATTGTACTAATGTTAATAATGTGCGGTCTCCATGAAAGTTTATCGTCCACTGTGATACCACGGAATTTTATATGAGATACACGTTCTAACAGAGTGTCATCAAAAATGATATTTGTGCGCAAAGCTTCTACGGAATTGCTAAAAAGCATATACTTAGTTTTCTGGAGATTAAGTGATAATTTATTAGCTCTTATCCACTGAGTAACTTTTTTTTTTCAATTCGGAATTAACAATGCTTACGAAAGTATCTGGATTTCGGTGAGAAAAGAAAACATTGGAATCATCAGCAAAAAGTATAAATGAGAGTACATCAGATGATCTACAAAAGTCATTAATATAAATAATAAAAAGTAAAGGTCCTAATAAGCTACCCTGTGGGACGCCACATTTAATTAATTATAGATTTTAGTCATTCCCGTTCAGAGATACATATTGTTTTCGATTGTGTAGGTAACTCCTGAACCACTCCAAGGCCTTCCCCCGTATTCCATAATGAGACAATTTATATAATAAAATGTCATGACTTATCGTATCGAAGGCCTTGGAGAAGTCCAGGAAGATACCAATAAGATGAGAATGATTATCAATAGTATGCGCGGCGTGGTCAATAAACTTCAAAGGGGATGAATGGTACTGTGTTTCTGACGAAACCCTAATTGAGAATTTGTAAAAACATTATGAAAATTAAGAAAATTAATTGTTCTTACAATCACCAATTTTTCCAAAATTTTAGATAGATGAAAGCAAAGAAATGGGTCTTGTGTGTATTACTTACATCAAATTCATCTCCTTTTTTAAATAAAGGAAAAACCTTAGCTATTTTCATAATTTCAAGAAAAACACCACTTACTATAGATTTATTGAAAATATGTGAAAGTGGGTCAGCAATTGATGATATAATTCCCTTTAGAATAAAATTACTCATATCATCATAACCGGCACTTCGCTTATTATTCATTGCAGTAACAATATCTATTATTTCATATTTGGTAGTTGGAACAAAAAAAAAAATATAGAACTAGAATTAGGTTGACTTAAAGGGAAGATAAACCCCAAGAGCAATGTGGATTGAGTGAAAGCATCAACATTAGTAGAACACATCAGTGAAAGTTTGAAGAAAATCGGACAATCGATGCAAAAGTTATGAATTTTTAAAGTTTTGGTGTTGGAACCGCTGGACGAGGAGACTACTAGAGGTTATGACGTATGAGTGGACAACAATACCAAGACAATATAAAGAAAATTCTACAAAAATCCATTTTTCATGAAAATTACAAATTCCATCAACTTGATATTGACATATGTTAGGGGTAGCAATTATTCCCCCTGCTTTCTGAAAGAGGTTGGTCCATTGCTCTTTCATAATTCTAGAAAAGTGAATTTTTGTTGAATTTCCTTTATATTTTTCTTTGTATTGTTGTCCACTCAACGTCATATCCTCTAGTAGTGTCCTCATCCAGCGGTTTCAACAACAAAACTTTAAAAATTCATAACTTTTGCATCGATTGTCCGATTTTCCTCAAACTTTCACTGATGTGTTCTACTAACTTTGCTGCTTTCACTCAATCCACATTGCTTTTTGGGTTTATCTTCCCTTTAAGAATGTAGAAAAATGCGTATTTGACTGTGGTACTTTTTCTGCCAGATTTTCCCCAATCATTGAAAAATAAGAATTAAAAATATTAACTATATCATTAGGATCTTCAACAATTTTATTATATCTTAACTTTGTAATATTTAATTTCTTTTTTGATATATTCATAGCCTGCTTCAATATCTTCCATGTATTCTTTATATCATGTTTATATTTCTCTAACTAAATCATATAAAAGTTCCTCTTTTCCAACCGTATAATCTTCGTTAAGATATTTTTATACGAAGTATATTTATTTTTTGACTTCTCAGTTTTCATTTTGAATTTATAGAATAACCTATTTTCCCTATTTATTGAACGAAGAACAGATTTTGAAATCCATGGAAGTTTAGGAGACGTTTTATAATTAATTAACTTATCTTTTATTTTAGGAATATATTCATCTAAATAATTATTCATAATCCCTGAAAAATTTTCAAATGATGCATTTACGTCATCATTATCATAAACACTAGACCAGTCAGCCCTATCTAAGCAAGCACCAAGGCTAGCCAAATTTTCCGGTGAAGCTCTACGTCTAAATGAAGAAAATTGGAACTTATTAACCAAATGTTTAAGATCAAAACATGTTATGTTAGGGAAATGATCAGTTATATCAGATTAAAATTATAGCAGAATTTAAAATCTGCACAGAATTAGAAAATATATTATCAAGGAGGGCTGCGGAGTGATTTGTAACACGAGTTGGCTTCGAAATTAGTGGCAAGAAAGAGGCTGACAAAAAAATTTCAAGAAATTCTTGAGATGTGTTCTCATCATTCTTATTCAAATCAATATCAAAATCACCCAATATGAAAATGTTTTTATTGATAAATAAAGGACTTTTTAACATATTATATATACTCCAAACACACGCAAACACAACTATGCACACACATATACACACCTACGCACCATAGTCAGCACACGCCATGCAGCCCCCCCCCCCACACACACACTTCACATTTACCAATCATACCGTCCAACCCCACCCAAACATACCACAAAAACACCCACGCAATGCACCACACAATTCATTGTGCATCTTAGCATCATCTTCTGCAGTTTGAAGACAACGACCGACGACAATTTGTGCTGCTATACGTTTCTTTTTTACCTGAACAAATTGTCCCCATTTGTGCTGAGGCGACAGTTTGTTCCGCAACAGACCTATGAAAATTATCTGTGTAGAAAACAAATAAAGTTTTGCAGACTGGACTGTCTTTGCAAATTCCACAATTAATATTTTGAAAATATGATTTGTATTCACCCTAATGAATATACTGCCGTCTGTTAAAAAGATAGTTCCTGAAAAGAAACAAATCAAGGCCCCCATGTATTCAATGGTGTGATACTTTGTAAATATGTATTTTTTTTTATTGTCTTAATTGATTGTGTCGAAGGCTTTAGAGAACTCTAAGGAGATATGTGAGCGATGTTGTTCAGGGAGTGAGAAAAAAATAATGCGTGAGAGGTTGTGCGTTTATTACAAAATCGGTATACTGCAGTTTACACAATGTGTCATGAGGTTGTTGAAATTAACAGTTGTATCACAATTATAAAAAATCTCAATCACATCTTGGCATTCAATCCTTTTATCTTTTGAAAAGTAACATCGATTATACATTCATCTCAAAAAGTAGGCCGGGGGAATCAAGATGACGGCGGAATAGAAACTCGATCGGAGCTAGGGTGTGGACAGCAGAATCATTATCGAGATTTATTATCCAATTCCTCATCATTAAAGTCAGGCATACCTCGGAAATTAAATTAATGCTTAGTGAGACTAGTTGATCAAGAAAGTAAAAATCATTCATATCCCCGTCCTGTCCGTCGTATGAGTTAATCATTATTCGCACTTTCAGGTTTCAAAGCTTGATGTATTAAGGATTGTTATCGATACATTAAAATCAAGTACCTTTCGGTTCAAGACAGCTTGAGAGAGTGCACTGAGATGAACTTGATGTCCTTCAAGAGGTTCCGGTGGTAGAGGACGTCTTATCCTTTCCAAGGATATGATATCATTGGGCTGAGCATAGGTTGCATTGACGAAGTCGTGAACAGAGCAGTAATTTCCTGTAATGAGGAATAGTTACAACACAAATCTTTCATTTACCCAATTTCAACATTGTTTTTTTTTTTTTCACGAGGATACTTAGGCCAAAAAGGCCGTCGAAGAAAGACTTCTGCTAAAGCTTCCTTATTTTCTTATTCACACAATTTTGGGCCCGCCGCGGGCCTTCGTCATTGAAAAAGACAAAGGTCAGAGGCGGGCTGAAAATTTTGAATAAAAACCTTGTTGGAACTCTAACTAGTGTACGCGAGACTCCTTGTGATATATATAATATATATTTATATGTTTTGTACATAATTGTATACATATAAAATAATAATATCAATAATGATAATAATAATTATTATTATTGTTGCTGTTGTTGTTGTTGTTGGTAGGACTAGGATTAGGATTTCCGCAACATCATTTTGTCTGACAATTAATGATATTGAGTATTTTCAATACAAACCTCTTCGAACGACTATGACTACGGCAGTTACACAAAGGAGAACACCTGCTATAGTTCCAGCTCCAATGACAATGCCAGAGATCCATCGTTTGTCTAGAGTAATTGTACAATGAAATCAAGAGCAAAATGCAAAAACAAAGAAGATCATTCAAATGGCAAGTAAATCATACATAAATGGTTATCCATCAATAACGACTTGTATCAAAGTGCAACATGTAATTCGAAAAGTGCAATCACTAGATGCATATTGTACATAATACACGCATTGCACGTAATACTGAATACATTACTTAGTATTCTACTGACATTTTCATTTCATTTGTGTGCGTGTGTTATTCATATCAAACCTGCATTTTTTTTTTCTTTTACTGAAACTCCTGTCAGTGGTCCGTGGTCGTCGTCACAAAAAGGCAATGGTTAAATCCTACCAAAACACTCACGGGTTGTTGTTGTTGTTGTTGTTTTTTTTTTTTTTCTGGCTATACACTTAAAAGAACTGTAGTCATCTTCAAAATGTTTTGTCGGAAAAAGGAAAACGAAAAGATATGAATTGAATTGAAATGTATTGAATGTAAAGCATATCAAACCTTCAAAATGAGTTGCGCTTAGTACACCAGAAAAGAAATTGAGCTTTCATTAATCACACCTAATAAGTTTTAACAGGTTGCATCGTGTATTGCTTATGTTAACTTTGAGGTTTAGTATTATTGTTCGATTTAATGACATTCATGCATCGAACTATTTTTATTGCAACTCGACGAAAATAAAATTGTTGTATTAAGAAAGTGACTTTTTGTAATGAATATTTTCAACTCCTCCCATATTAAGATTAAAAAGAAACAAAAACATTGATATAACCCCTCACTCAGTCCCTGTGAACTTGAGTTTTCCTTTTTTTATTTAAGAATGCTCATTATTTATTTTTTCTTTAAACTCATCAACGGAATTTCATAACGCTCTCTGGCCATCTTTAATGTCTAACTTCATTTATTTGCAATGTGGACATATTTAAAGTGATTTTGATCTTCTTTGCATATTGAGGGACGACATTGGTTTTTTTTTCTGTCCCTCTCATGGCTGCGGGTAATCTACCTTGTCATAAAATTACAGAGACAATCCGTGACCTGTATATTTTCCATGACATTTTGCCGATAACAATCCTTAACAATGAATAAATCGGCAACGAGTCGTTGTTGTGATATGAGTTTCTTTCTTAACTCGGGGAGCGTTTGCTTGCTTTCTGCTTTAGCTGTGTTTTCGTAACAAGCGTGGGGACAGATATACATTTTTGAATAATATCTTATGTGCAGCAAACGTCTTCTTCATCTAGGTTACAAAAAAACAAACAAACAAACAAACAAAAACAAAAACAAGATTACACGGACAAACTTGTATACCACAGGGCCGGCACAACCTTGGGGCCATTATTTCTTTCTTTCTGTCTTTTTTTCTGTCTTTCTTTTTTTTTTTTTTTTTCCTTTTTGATAACATATAGAACTACGTATCATATAGGGCATCACAAAAGAAAATGTGCTAAAGCAATCGTTGTTTATTTATGTATGTATGTATTTTTTTTTTTTTACTTTTTCTAATTTTTTGCAGTGGATGGAAGTGGTGGCAGAACTCCCACTTTTGAAAACGTGGCGCCGGTCGTGTACCAAGATATGCATATAACAAGAAAAAAAAAAAACCAATGGCATAATGTCATAATGTTGAATTAGAAGTGTCATTTTTATGCAGTTGTTTCTGATATCCAAATTGATTCATCTGGTAAATCATTTAAGAAACATGGGAAAAAAAAGAAAGTGGGAGAAGAAGTGGTGAAAAGATATACGATATACGCTTAACGAGCATATGCTGCTCAAAAAAAAAACAACAACAAAAACAAATAGGACAAACAGTGTTACGAAGCTTAGACTAAATAGGGTGGCTTTTCCTCTTACATTAAGCATTTATCAAAATCTGAGTGACAAGTCTGCTTTGCACTGGGACATTTACATACATGTACCCTGTTTATCTTCAGTTAATTGAACCGTGCGCTCTGCAACACCAAACTTGTTTCTGGCGATGCATGTGAATTCCTTTGGAGAATTTCCTGTCGCGATACCGGCCAAAGGCAGTCTGCTCTCAACGACACTATTGAAGGGGCTCGGAGATAGATCGGTAGTATTTGGGGAGCCAATAGAATGGTATCCAATCGATGCCCAGTTGACAGTAGCAGCAGGGTGGGCTTCTACGAGGCACAGCAGATATTCTTCGATTCCGATTTGAGTATGGTCTACCGTGAACACCGTCAATTCCCTGATACTCGGGGGATCTGTTCCATATAACATAAATCCCATGTCGTAAAAAAAAAATAATAAACCGCATTAGTTTGAACTGATAAACGCGTTTAGTATTAGGGAAGCAATGCATGCTTACACCAAACCAAGAAACCACGAGACCGGTGGCCTAAATCCCTCTAGCGTTGATGATAAGGATTAATGGAAAGGATAACACGATTGCCAACAAGCAAAACCTGTGCAGCAAGGATATTTGAACCACTGACCTTGTTACTGGGGTCTTATCCACCGACAAATTTTATACATAAATCACATGTACATGTATATTACATAATCCTCCAACTTGTGAAAAACCAGGATGTGATGTTGGGTACCATAAATACCCCATATGCTGTTAAACCTTCACTGTAACTGACTTCGGATGAAACAAGTCTTACTGTTTAAAATTCCTGAATATGTATTTCAAGATATCTGCACGTCATGCCCTGGCATATCTGTTATACTTTGCTATTCTCTTTCTAAGGAGGCCAAAGATTTAACTTGGCATAACACGTTCCCTTCATTTGGGCACTATTTTCTATTCATACTCCGATGAGCATACATACACATATAAATACACATAGGGACAATTTACACACAAACGAACACTTACAAAATACGTGGATGATCGCTTCCTTTCGTCGCACAGGAGGTATACCATTATCCGACTGACAAACATATCTGCCGGATATGCTCCTATCCATGTGCGAGAATGACAACGATGAAAATCCACTACCTGCACTGATAGGAGTGACAGTCCCTTCTTTCGTCCAAGTGACCGCTGGGACCAGGTAGCCGGAAGATGAACAGTTGACATCAAGTTGTTGATGGACTGATATTTCCGACAACTCCGTAAGATTTGACCAATTCAGTTGCACGTCCGATGGAGAACCTGTTAAATAAGAAACCAAGCCAAGGTATAAAAATACAAAAACAAAATATAAACGTAACGCATTTTTATATCAGCGTTCGACTCTTGTGTACCTATGTTATGCATGCCGTACACAATATTGTCATAACCATATCATCTACAGAGCAAAGTTTTCACTTCAAGTATCAGACATGCACGGTCTTGAGTTTATTTGGAATTATTACATGCTGTTGGTTTAGTCTGTAATGTATTTTACTTACAGTCAAGACTTGTCGAACTCAATTCCTTTACCATCCTTTCTCTCTCTCTCTCTCTCTCTTTTAAGTGTGTATGGAGGGGGGGGGGGGGATGGGGTCGAATCAAGTAGTTGATACTCAGTTTTTAAACATTGATGTATTGGAAACAAAGTGTCTGGTTTGAAACGCCAGCTTTATGTTGACATGCCAGACTGCTAAAGAGATGAACAAAACAACTTGTTAGAATAAAGAAATAATTTTATCATTAATTGATAATGAAAAAGGAAATATGTTGCTTTTTTCAGCGTGCAATGATATAGCAGTATTATCAATATTCATTTGGATGTGTCGGTGGATATAAAAAAAAAAGAATAGAAATAACATTATTCATTTCGTGCGATGAAATTTTAGGTGCCCGTCTGTGTGCTAACTTTTTTATTTCTTTTTTTTTTTTTTTTGGGGGGGGGGGGGCAATGTAACTGGGAGAGATATTTTCCTCCAAATGTTAATGAAAAGGCGCACACCACACATACACACACACACACGCACACACACACACATACTGTATAATATATATATATATATATATATAATATATACATATGTATAAGCGCACATGAATAACATGTTTTTGAGAGAGATTTAAAGGTGTCTTTAATGCATTTGTTATTTTGTGTATACTGTGTATATTTTGGCTTTATCAGGGAAATGCAAAAATAAACTCAGCGGGAATTGGCAGGGGCGGTGGGGGATTTAATATAAATATGTATATATATATATATATATATATATATATATATATTATATATATATATACCGTAACGACAATGTCGTTGAATGAAAATGATTACATAATGAAAAACTGCAAAATTGTATTCATTTATTGAATAAGTCTGTTTTTCAATTTTCTGATGAATGTTAGGTCTATGATAAGTAACTACTGCCGTATGAAATTGATAAAAATTTTGATTGTGGGGTAAATTTGTACTGTTGTCTTGTCCCTCTTAAGTCCCTCTGTGGATTTCTAACGGACCAATTACAAATTTCTCTTTGTTTTCTTATGGTCCAGGATGTCGTGTCATTAATTGTTTTCTAATGGTCAAGACCTAGTGTTTCACTTTCCATGTTGATACCCTTAGCCTATTTTTTCATATTTTTTATGGACCATTATAAAAGTCTATAACTTTCATATTCAAAAGTGAAGTTTGACCTGTGTTAGCAGTCTACAATGGGCCTTTGGTAAATTTACAGTCTCCCCTGGTACGTTTAAAATGGCGATTTTCCCTTCAGGTCTCATACCTGTAAACTATCCATGGACCCGCATGTCCACAATAAAAGACTAGAAAAGCACTCCGAGAGCGCAGACCTCCGCCAAGCAGTTACTTTCCACTAATGATCTTGCTCTTCCATAGAGATAAGTGATTTTCACGCACTGAAAAATCGCCCGATTTCCCAATGTAGAAGCCTTTGTTACGTCATAAACCCTCAGATGCGCGGCGCGCCTCTCCCCAGCAGAAACTAGAGCACGCACTTTAGTGCGCGCATGCAAACCTCAAATACGCTCAGCCTGAACTCCCAAGTTCATTGACCCTACCTGCCAAAATATCAAAATCCTTCATAAATTCCCCCAAAATTTTCGGATTACTACCAAAAGTTAATCGTTTGTTACTCGTGTCATTCTCAACCTTTCCTGCAAGTTTCATCCCAATCCGTTAACTACTTTTTGAGTTAGTTTGCACACGGACAAACGAACGAACGAACGAACGAACAAACCAACGGTAACGAAAACATAACCTCCTCCCTTGGTGGAGGTAACTAGAAAAGCACTCTGAGAGCGCAGACCTCTGCCAAGCATGCAGCTCATTTCCACCACCGATCTTGTTCTATTATTTCCACCCATACATACTCCATTGTGTGCAGAGTCGCCCGAATCCCAATATAGAAGCCTTTGTTACGTCATAAACCCTCAGCTGCACGGCGCGCCTCGCCCTAACAGAAACTAGAGCACGCACTTTAATACGCGCATGCAAACCTCAAATGCGCGCAGCCTGAACTCGCAAGTTCATTGACCCTACCTGCTAAAACTATCAAAATCCTTCATAAATTCCCCAAAAATTCTTGGATCACTACCAAAAGTTAATCTTTTGGTACTTGTGTCATTCTCAACCTTTCCTGCAAGTTTCATCCTAATCCGTTAACTACTTTTTGAGTTATTTTGCGCACGGACAAACGAACGAACGAACGAACAAACCAACGGTAACGAAAACATAACCTCCACCTTGGCGGAGGTAATAACATATAAATATAGCAAAATACAGGAAAGAATCCTTGTCATTTTTGTATTTCTTGTTTACGTTCACCATGTTATATTACTCCAAACCTGCAATTTTCAGGGGATGGGGGAAGGGGGGGCTGCTCCGTTTCTTTCGTCCTATTATTTTGAGTTGAACGTCTTTGTTTTCTTTGAGTTTTTTTTTTTTATTACAAGACTAAAGAACAATAATCATCCATTATAATCACGCAGTTGCAAAATTTTGCAGTGTATTCCATAATGCTCATTGACTTCGTTTGATGTCTTGTTTTGTCAGGCAATATTTTTGCCTATCTCATATAGCTTCAGCAAATCGAACTTGCAACCACTTGACTTATAAAGTGACTAAAGCAAGTAACAAAACAGCCCTACACTATACATGCACTTTTTGTTCCTATCTTCTTCTTAGCCCCCGATTCTATGGATGAGGCACCCTTGATATTGGGAATGGAGGTTGGTTAATTTCTGTTTGAAAGCGTGATGACAGATGTAAAATCATTTATAAAGTATAGGACATATGTGACTCGCCACAACAAAAGGATGCGAAAGTCGCTGACGGCTAAGCCGAGAAAATCGAGATTGAAGTCAGATCATCAAAAATCAGTCCAAACCATCAAATATCTTCTGTTGGCATAATTTTGTAGTCTAATGTTCTGTCTATCATCTGCCGAAATTTCGAAGCTATATATAAATGATTAAACAAAAGGCAAGAAATTAGTGTTTATCTGGGCCGTGATTTTTCGACTTTCAACGGAACAGAAACGTGTCCGAAGATTTGAATTTAGCGCCTCAGATAAACGCTGCCCCTAACAATGAGAGAGTGATCGTATTTGTCAGTGCGTGACATCCTGGTCACTGATTGGTCGTGAATAGACCGTTGGTGCTAAGCTTGAATGAACATCGCAGAAGTTGCTATGAGCGCACCTTCTATTGTCAAGAGGTGAAAACTGTATAACCTCCCCTTGATCACGACTGCGTCGGAAAGAAAACTTTGAAGGCGGTTTTCTCGAAACGCTGATTTCCTAGACCCGTCACTATGGTCTCATAAAATCATCACCATCTCCAAAACCTAGTAGGGGCCTACTTTTATGAGTAGTGTTATATATGAAATGTCGAGGTCAAAAGAAAGTAGAGGGACAAATACAGAAACACACCAAAACAAAACTGGTGGCGAAGCTACACCTATATCATAAGTTTGCAAAACGAGTGTCATTTTTTAATGATTTTTTAAGTGTTTCTTGATTCATCAAATAAAATGCCGTTGAAGTTGTATCAGGAGGGAAGTGTAATTACAGGCACGAAATTTAGTGCTAAACATTACGTCAGCTGCACACAAACACACACGCACACACATAGATGTAAATTTTTAACTACACTACTTTCGCCGTTCAATTTGCATACACGAAAATCTCAGTGACAACCGTGTCTAACAATAGAACCATTACAATACTTGCCTTGTTTATCGTCGGATAATTCAACCGTACGCTCTGCAACGCCAAACTGGTTTCTTGCAACGCACGTGTATTCTCTGGGTGAATGTTTCCAAGTGGTCATACCGGCCAAAACCAGTCTGCTCTCAATGATACTATAGAAGGGGCTCGGAGATACATCGGTAGTATTTGGGGCGCCAATAGAATGGTATCCTATCGCTGCCCAGGTGACAGTAGCAGCTGGGTGAGCTTCTACGACGCACAGCAGATATTCTTGGTTTCCGATTTCAGTCTGTTCCGTGAAAACAACGGTCAGTTCCTTGATGTTTGGGGGATCTGTTCCAATTGAACACAAAACCCATTATCTCAACACACCAGAACTAAACTGTAACATAACAATTTGTTTTACGAGGCCCAGAAGGAAACAAAGATTATTTCTAAGCATATTAAATCTAGCAGCCACGGGACCGACTTCTTAAATCTTTTTTGTTTTCTTTCTATTTTTCGGTAGACTAGATAACGTAAGTTGCCAACCAGCAAAATTAGGGCAGTTAGAGGAATTGAACCAGGGACCTCTCCTTATGGAACAGTCATAGTGTTGGCACATAGTAAAACACACTGTGAGTCACAGTGTGAAACACATTGTGTTATGCCACACTATGGTTACCTGTGGGACATGTGGTAGTGCTTTGTTATTATCACACTGTGGAAAATCACATATTGGATACTGTGGTAGGTAACACAGTATGACAGGCTGAGGCATCCCATACTGTGTTATCTACAACAGTCTCTCACACTGTGTTATCTACCACATCCTCTCACAGTCTCACACTGTGTTATCTGTCACAGTCGGAAAAAAACAAAATCAGGGATAATCAATAGCCATTTATCCCAGAATTTACCTGATAGGCAAGTGATGAATTTCAGGACGAAACATGTCCCTACCTATACAACCTGTCCTTCTCCTATAACCTCAAACAACTCATACGGCCTAGTACCATTCTAGTCTTACAATAGATCTTTAATAGTCATCATATTCCTAGTTAGTCGTCAGGTGTGTCAGTACACACATATATATAAATATATATAATATATATATATATAGAGAGAGAGAGAGACTATCTATTCGTTATGCATTACGGAATGGTTACTAACTAGACAATGTTTTATCATCAAGATATAAAATTTCACTTCAGAACAAACTTTATGACATTGGAAATATTACAACATTGATAGACAGTCTCTAATAAAGTTCAAAGTAAGTCCCATCATAAACACTCTAAATTTAGAAGTCTGTCATGTATTTCCTCATTTTTTCGACACTGCAACACTACATTTCAATATGCTGCTACACGTGACACGTTCTGTGGTTATTTTGTGGTAAGCTGTGGTACATGACGAGTCACTGTGTGACTTTTGGGTGAGAAACCACATAATGTAGAATTTGACACGGTGACAATTCGGCGAATGCAATATTCCCACATACTGCAATAATGGTTTTGGTGTGGCAAGCTGTAGCAACTGTGATTACTATGTGACATTCGGTAAAGAACCATATAGACTAGAATTCCACACTGTGGCAACTCTGTGGGCACACAAATTCCACATATTACAGTATGTGACACATTGTGGTCATTACATAGTAAGCTGTGTTAACTGTGATTTTTATGAGATTAGCATGTGGTAAGTCACATAGTTTTAAATACACACTGTGCTCTTACGCGAACACATATTTCCCACACACTGCAATATGTAGCACACTGTGACTGTTATGTGGTATTTGTGGTAACTGTATACTACTATGTGGCCAGTAGTCCATAGTTTCACACTGTGACATCTCTGTGGAGGCACTATTTCCATAGCCTGCAAAATATGACACACTGGTTTTTATTTGATAACTGCATGATATGATGACAAGTATATTATAATAATAATAAATATAATATTATGATAAGTATGTGGTTAACCACATAGTCTGAAAATTCACACTATGAAAACACACCATACCAACATACTGCAGTATATTACACATTGTGGCATTTATGTGGTAAGATGTGGTAACTGTGCACTATGTGAGTTGTATGTAGTGAACCACATAGTTTCACACTGTGGCAACACTGTGAACACATTATATTCACACATTTTACACATAGTTAACTATGTGAACACAGTGTCGTAACACTGTGTTTGTTCTATAAGGGTCGTGATTGACAGTCAGAAGTCTTAACCACAAAACAACAACAGATTCTCCAATTTGTCGACATCGCGGCTTGGTAATGTGATTTTGATTTCATACTTCACAAACTGCAATTATGTAAACACCTCCGCCTTCTTTCTGCTAAACACCTCCGATTACTTGTTAAATTCTTGATAGTATCTTTGCAGTATATCCGCGTCCAGGACACTACCCTCTGCACAACACTTTTTTTCCCTTCTTTAACAGATATGACGTACCCGCAACATTTCTGATAACACCTCTCCCTCCCCATTGGAATTAGCGATTGGTCAAAATTAATATCACCTTCATTCATTACAAAGCTTCTAAAGCATACAGTTGCACTTTACAGCAATTTTCCTGTTATCGCTCATGTTCAAAAGGCCAACTTTATATATATTTTTTTTATATTTCGTGGGCCATCCTTGACATTACACACTGGATTATTGAAAAACACACACCCAAACACACACATCGTAGATAAATAATGCATATACTTACAAAATACATGAATGACTGCACTCTTGTTCTTTACAGGTGGTATACCGTTATCCGCCTGACAAAGATATCTTCCTGATATTCTTCTATCCACGTGCGAGAATGACAACGATGAAAGTCCACTTCCCGCACTGATAGGAGTGACAGTCCCTTCTTTCATCCAACTGACCGTTGGAAGCGGGTAGCCGGAAGATGAACAGTTGACATCAAGTTGTTGATGTAGTGAAATTTCAGACAAGTCTGTAAGGTTTGACCAATTCAACTGCACAGTTAAAGGCGAACCTGTTAATGACGAAACTGAACAAAAGAAAGAAAAAAAGTAGCAGTAAAAAGAAATGCATTACAAAAAAAAGCACGACGCTTTTTAATTACCAGTGTCCAAGTCAAGTGAATGCGTACAGTACTTTGATTATTTTGGTTCTTGTCCGTACGACTGTGAGTGGTTATCCGTTACATATGCCGGTCAACATGATTCGCTGCCTAGACATATTGATAATTAATGTATGTACGAGTAATGTTATCCGCAGTTGATCTTCCAGCCTCAGTAAATTACTTTTAACGATTTTTTTAATCTTGTTTACTTGACCTATGTTTCTATAAGATTGCTTACAAAAATATTCGGACTGTCATTGCGTAAAAATTTAATGTTATCGAACATAATTTGTTTTAAACCCATTTCATTTCTCTTTGATCACAAAGTATTTGTGTGTGTGCAAGCGAAACATAAATAAACTCAAAACAGGTCTTAAGTTTAAGCTATTTGCACTGGACAGGTATTCAGCATACTTGCCTTGTTTGTCATCCGACAATTCAACCGTACGCTCTGCAACACCAAACTTATTTCTAGCGATGCATGTGAATTCCCTAGGCGAATTTCCAGTCGTGATATCGGCCAAAACGAGCCTGCTCTCAGTGACACTATTGAAGGGGCTCGGAGATATATCGGTAGTATTTGGGGCGCCAGTAGAATGGTATCCAATCGCTGCCCAAGTGACAGTAGCAGCTGGGTGAGCTTCTACGACGCACAGCAGATATTCCTCGATTCCGATTTGAGTATGGTTTGCCGTGAACACCGTCAATTCCTTAATATTTGGAGGATCTGTTAAACACACATGAGAAATATGTATGTATATATATATATATATATATATATATATATATATATATGTGTGTGTGTGTGTGTGTGTGTGTGTGTGTGTTTAAAGGAATCTCAAAATTTGATGATTGCGCTGAGGGGGGTGTAGCTGAGGAAGGGTGAAAATGGAAATCATTAAAATCAATTACTAATGTTATGGCAAGTGTCTTCATTCTCTTGGCCTTTTGAGATTAAGTCCTTGGTCTTGTAATCTCCTTTTATGTGATAGATTTTCAGTGTTTTCTCTTTTTAAAGAGCTGTGGAACCATCGCGAGTAAAATACCAATATGACTGGATAAAGGTGGTCTTTTTTTTTATTATTCCTCGACGTTTCTGAAACTATAAAAAGATGCATTAGAGAGGAATACATATCAAACCAGTTATAGTCATACTCACAAAATACGTGGATGATTGCATTCTCTCGCTTCGCAGGTGGTATACCGTTATCCGCCTGACAAAGGTATCTCCCTGATATGCTTCTATCCACATGCGAGAACGACAACGTTGAAAATCCACTACCCGTATTGATAGGAGTGACAGTCCCTTCTTTTATCCAAATGACCGTGGGAGGTGGGTAACCGAAAGATGAGCAGTTTACATCTAGTTGTTGATGTGGTGATACTTCCGACAACTGTGTAAGATTTGACCAACTTAACTGCACATCCGACGGGGTTCCTTCATAGTAAAGAAAGAAAAGCCAAACAAAAAAGAACGATAATGAATATGTTTTATATGCAATTGTGTAGTCATGTATAATGGTGTTTTAGAGTACAGATATAGGCGAGGTACAGGCAACATTGATACATCCTGACAGATTATATCTTATATACGTAACACGTTTTGTTTGTGTTTGGTTTTCAGATTTTTTTTTTTGAGGGAGTTAATATCCATTCTTGTAACATGTTTCTCATTGGGTTCAAACTGTATGTTCAATCTTAAAGTAAATATCATTATCGTCCTAAAAGTCTCCCATTAAATTGAACACTAAGGAACTATAACATTGACTTTGCAAGGAAGTCGTCTGACCCATTACTACTTTAATTTCATGAGGTTTCTCTTTCATGTTAATTGGTTTTGTTTGAAAGAGTAGATGATGTCATTAAGATCTGTGAAATACGTGTCTTACAGCCAGTACTGATTAGACTGACTTAATTATGACTGTGTAAGAGCAGATGAATAATAATCACCTTGCAGGTTTTTTTTTTTTCTGATAACAAGTAATCTGATTTGAATCGGTTGTAATAAATTTCTAGAGATAGTACCATTCAAAGAGAGATCAATGATTAGGGTACATAAGCCTAAGGTCTGTGAAATTTGCCCCTCTAACCCCCCCCCCCCCCCAAAAAAAAAAAAGAGAAAAAGTGACATGGAAGACTGGACTGACTTGTTGTGGTTAGTTCGATTTAAAGCTATCATGTGGCATAGAACGCTAATAAAAAAATCAAAAGAAAGAACAAAATAAAATAGAAAGGTTGGAATTCAAAGTCCTCTGAAAAACATATCTCGATGATATTACATATAACATACCATTCATAGTCTTTACTTGATTACAATGAAACATCTTCCTCTTGAAAACAAAGCAATTGGCATGAGTATACCTCAACCTATGTCATTTATGTTCCTGCTCATTTAAAGCGAACACCTGGACGTCCACCACTGTACAGGTTCTGATATCTGTTGTTGGCAGTCGGTCGGCAACAAGGTTTGGCTGGCTTGACGTTTCAGATGGTGCAAAGAGAACTTTTTTTTTTCTTGATGGACGGTTAAATGTTGCGGTTAAATGGTCCGCAAAGATACGTTGATTCGTCTCCATCTTTTTTTTTTCGATCAATTGCTAATCAATTGTCGACCACTGTGTGTGTGCGTGTGTGTGTGTGTGTGCTTGTTTCTTTTTTTGTAGAGTGTCTGCGTCCATGTGCTACGACACCGTAATTAGACTTACGCATTCCCGTCCAGGATATTTTGTACTGTTCTCATTAGCTGATTCAAAACAGCAAGCCCGGTCATGAAGATCAGTCGCGAGACTGGACAGCGTACACTATGCAATCTGACTACACAGGCTTACAAAGTGCCAAATCTCTATGACTGGCATTAAAACTCAAGAATTCTCACAAGACTTAGAAACTGAGGAGGATACCAAGACTTGTGATGCTATTATCGCAAAACGGCTGATGTTGGTGTGTGAAAATTTCAGTAATACTGGAAGGGCAAGAAAGAAATAAAGAAAGAAATTTACAAATGCATTACGCACACACTCGCACACACACACACACACACACACACACACACACATAAAAACACATACAAATATAGTTTATACATGTCGTATACACTACCATAATTATAAGAGTGTGAAATTCATTTGCTGAAGGCTGTGGCATGTTCGTCATCGGGAAATATTTCGTGTTGCCTTCGTGTTATGCAGGAAATGTTCAATTTACCTGCCTTACAACTCTAGTAATGGTAACAAAATAAATATACACAACAAGTTCAATGACCGTCGTATTTGCAAAAAGGAGATCAAAGGCAGAGAAGACACGAAACTAACCTGCCAATTTCAGGTGGGACGCAGAGCTCATTAATGCTGTACCAACATAAATCTTGCAGAGGTATACTCCTTCGTCTTGAGCCGATACGGGTGCGATGGTCAGACTGCTGGTTGATAGATGCCTATTGAGCCGTAACTGGAAACGTCCCCTCGAGTTTTCCGATTCTTTCGGTCCACATCTTATGATCCTTGACCCGTTTAAAGACCAGGAAAGTATAAACGACGTCGAGCTCGGAAGAGAGAAGTTGCAATAAAGCACTGCTATATCACCGACACGTACAGAGACAACGTCGTCAGTTGATAGCGCAGATTGCGACGACATTGTCACTGAGGAGAAAATGAGTGGTGTACAGTTTTGCAATACCAGCAAAATCTCCGTGAAGTCACATGTAGGAACTTTAGAGAAGGGCAAGTTTGGATGTATATATTGTAATTTTTGAAGCTTTATATTAGTAATGATAATAATAATAATAATAATAATATAATAATAATGATGATGATAATAATAATAATGATAATAATAATAATAATAACCATAATAACGATAATAAAAACAAATGGTCCCTTTATACGGAATGTAGTAATGCGATTTCTGGAAAAGAGGCATGAAGTTAAAGATCTTTTGACGTGTTATAGGCTTACACTTTACTGCTTTTGGAAGACAATGGGATATCAAAAATGTATTGCCATGAATGCAGAGAGAACAGTAGCTTAACCTTTAGAATCCGTATACACTCCCTAGCATCGTCCATTTCATCATCGTACACAGTTTTAAAAGGTACTGTTTTCTAAACATTTGTATGGTTTCGATGCTAATTTTCATCTATAATTCATGGTATGGGGAAGCAAACTAACTCGGTCGGGAACAAACGTGGGTTTGAAGAAGGTATCAAATGCTGCTTGTACTCAGATTCTGTGCTTCCAGTCTAAGATTTTAACAATTTTAAGTTAATGAAGCTTGCCAGCGATAATATTTCCAGCCTAGCGGAAAATTCAACAACATTTTCTTGCTTTGTGCATGTCCTATGTAAATGAATATCACTTGGGGTTAAAGATAATGTATTAATGATTAATGGCCTACATTTCATTTTACTTGAGTTGGTGTTTTTCATGACATCAATTTTACATAAAAGCCCTGTTAATGGTGTTTATTTGTTGACAGTGTGGTAAATGGTTATAGTTATTATTCTCTTTATAATATAAAAAGGTTCTGAAAGAAGTTTTGAACTCTCTATTTCAATTCATTTTCACTTTACATAATCATTATCTTTATAGAGTTTGCATGAAGAAAGATACAAAGAACATGATATTAAAAGTGGCGGAATCATAAGAGGCACACACAAATGGGAGAAGCAGAAAACATAGTATTAGTGAAAACGATCCCTGAAAACGGAGCACAATGTTTGTTTAATATCGTTTTTTTAATATTCATTATCGGCATTTTTCAACAATTCAGCATCATTTACAATCATTTTTGTCATCGTTGCTTGAAACAAAATATGCAGTGTAAATAAAACTTGCAAATTTAGTACCGAGGATGACTAAACGATGTAACATAAAAGTAAAACCAAACCTGTATTCATAAAGGGGAATATGAATTACTTAGCACATAGCAGCCCCCCCCCCCCAAAAAAAAAGAAAAAAAAAAGAAGTGTTGCAATAGTTAAGATGGGGACGAATAAGGCCATGATCCAGATTGAAAATGAATGGGAATGGAAAGTTTGAAACTTGTTTCAGAACATTTTTTAGATTATAAAGAAGCAATCAACTATATCCCTCTACCGCACTGTCAACAAATAAACACCTTTACTAGGACTCTTTATAAAGATGATGTCATAAAAAGAAACACAACTCAAGTAAAATGAAATCTTCCAATTTGTATAATAAAGGTCTACCTGTATTTTCTAGATACATTGTTGAAGTGATCATGCCAAATGATGTTAAAGTTTAAAAATGCTCTTTGGAATCTAACCGAAAGAAAAAAATCCTTATGAGAGTATGATACCACATAATGATGAGATTTACGGGTGGAGCATAAGAATTTTGCCAATAGATAAAATTAGTTTCGGTCATGTGTAATGATTAACTTATTATTTTCGACTCGTAACTCGATTTTCGCCAACTCGAAATATTGGTAGCTGTGGTAAGAACGTCAACATCTTTATGTCAATATAAATATTATTGTCTTCCACACTCACACACACACACACACACACACACACACACAAATCAATAATGTCATTTTTTAGCAGAACGAGTGCTGTCGTTGGCGTACAAAATAAACATAGGGCGATCTAATATTTAGCCCTAGGGAACTCCATATTAGAGTGCCAGTATTAATAGTAAATCTTACGATTGAAAAAAAAAATCTATTGTTTTCTGTTGATAGGTTATCATTAAACAATGTCAAAGATGTGTCACGCAATCATGTACAGTTTAGAAATGGATCAAAATGGGATAGTCAATGCCTCTTAAGGTTTTAAAAGTCTCCAACACAGTGTTCCTGTTTTGATAAACGCATGACTGTTTTTTTAATGTAATTGTATGACCTGTTGAATAAAATCTTCTGATCACAAATTGATTTGGCTTTTGATTGTAGCTTCTTTTTTTTTTAAAGAAAATCATAACGTCTTTCGAAGATTATCTTTTTTTTCACTTTTTTTTTGATAAACCAGGCAAATTAGTATGGAGCTGTAAAATATCGAAAGATTAGGAAGAAAAAAAGAAGACACTATATCGGGCTTTTCAGCAAGTTGTAACTCAATTGTTTTGCAAGAGTGTAGATTATAATCTTCTACTGGTCTATCGAAAATGTTCTGATCTTCTTCAACAAAAATTAACTTTCACGTAATAATTATCATAACTTCACTATCTACGACGGAGGCACCGTTGTATTAGACTGTTAAAACTGAAAAAGCAGAATTTAGCTTAATATGGGTTAGTCATCACCCCAGCAATGGTAAGTAAAATTGTTACCATGAAGGATAGAAAGAGCATGACGCAGGATAATCTTACCGGAAAGCAGTAGAATTAATAGACGTATTCCAAATTTCGAAAACTCATCCATCTCACCACTTTGGATACTTTGCTTCACGAGTCACGAGAACATCGATTTTTAGCACATTTCTTTTAATTCAAAAGAAAACACTACTGAAAACTGTATTTACTTAAGTAGCCGTTAATGTGAAAATAGTAGCCAGAACGGCGATAAAGTTGTTCGATGTTCGGTAGTTGATTCCAGAACTGCCACTTCTGAGCATCCCATTTACTTTTAACATCCTCTTGTCATGATTTGAAAGCTCTTCAAGCAGTTTTGGAATGAGACGTCAGGTGATTGATAGCCCGCGGTATCATTGATCTCCAGGCTATTGTTGACACCTATCTAATGGACGCTGTCAAGGGTCTCTGTCTTCATTATTAATAGCAGGCACTTATTCTTCCACCCCCATGTTGTGGTAGGCCAATCTTCTACATCATTTCTCATTTCCCTAAATAGTGAATACTGTGGGAGTGTGAGTGTGTTGCGTTTTGGCTTGAGTACACAGGTACGCATGTTTTTTTCTTCATTGGACTTGCATATCCATTCCTTTCAATGTGCACAAAATGCAAAGCCTAATTATGCAATGGTAAAATGGGCCAACCCACGGAGAAAGCATATAAAAGAAATGCACATGACATGATTACTGGAATGAATCAAGTATACGCGAGAAGAATGTAGTCTGCGTCACGGGGCATTATTTCCCAATATCATAGGCCTACTGGCGTAACATCTCTAAATGTGTCGATACAGAACATTTGACAGCGATAAAAAGAAGCAACAATACCTTTCGAAATCTTCCCAAATTTTCAGGCCAGGATTTAAAAAGCATTGGTTTCTTGAGGTAATAAGTATCCAACTTGTATTCTAACACATACCACACAACTACACTGACACAACTGAAAGCGAAACAAAAGGTAAAGAGGGCAAGGCAGATCTCAGGGGCTACGTGACTGCGTCGATCAATATACATTGTCACCAGAGATGCGGCCTGGTGATGAGGCGTAAGGACGAGTGCGTTGAAAGAAGATAACAACAATAACGAAGAAGGTTGTAAAAACGTTGATGTATACAGCGCATAGTGGAGCATGTGTTTATTATGCGTTTTATAAAGGTACTACTATTTTTAATTTTATTATTATTATTATCATTATTACACACGCACCTTCTCATTTTTACTGATTATTGCATATTATATGTGACCGTGCACCTCAAAACGAACATAAAGTCGCACATACTGATTTTGCGTGAGGACTGAACATAAGTGAAATGGGTCAACCTAGCTGAACTTGACTTTTTCATATTTTCTGAAAGAGCGGGTCTTTTTTTACATTATGCTAAAATTTGGTATCATAAAACGGGCAGGAAAGTGTGTTTTTTAAGCAGTTTATCTCGAACATTTTGGTAGAATAGTGTGATTAGGTGTGTCTTTCGAATCCCTTTATCATTCTGAAAAACCTTGTTCACACTCTTCACTTTCAACTCTTATAACTTTTGAAAGGATAGTGCTACTGCTTTGAAAGTTAGCGTTAATTATGGACAGAATGTGTTAATGAGACATGCTTAATTTCAGTTTAATCTGATAATCCCTTCATTGTTGTTACTCTGGTAGTTTACTTCCTGTTTTTTTTTTTTCTTTTCCCATTCACCGCACAGCCAGCACGGATTGGTAAAGATTAAGCGCTTGAATAGACACTGTACTTCCTCTTTTCTCAGTTCACACTTTTCCGGAGTTTGTGCTTTCTTGCCAATATTTAGATAGGTTAGGAGAGTCCATTTGATTTGAGTTATACATCATTTTAAAGCTTAATAGTCTGCTCTTTCAGAATATGGTCTTAACTAAAAATTCATGTCTGGCGACTTTTTGTTTGCTTTGAGGTGCAGGGTCACATATATATATATATATATATATATATATATATATACATATATATGAATATATTTATATAAATATGTATGTATATATATAAATATATATATATATATATATATATATATATATATATAGATAGTAACATATATGTTTGTTGTTGTTTTTAAGGGGATTTCTCAATCACAATGGAGCAGGTATTTTCCTCTTCCCCATCAAAACATTTACTGAGATTTTAATCGTGATTGCTTCACAATAACTACTTACAGGTTATTTTTCTCATAATAAACATTCTAAATATCAAGAAAAAAGAAAAGGAAAGTCTGAAAGATTGGAAACTTTCTTTTTGTTTTCCAAGTGTGGATATCATCCATGTGGCTCATGTGATTAACTATGCGGACATGACTGATTGTTAATACCGTCTACATCATAAGGTTCAGGTTTATATCACTTTAATACATCTAAGAAACTCCAAGTAGAAAAGAAGTAGCGTTTATTCAAATAAAATTTGACATTTTCCCTTCTTGTCTTAAAAAAGGAAAGCGAAGCAAACTCTTAACTAAAATGTGAGACGTGTTTGTCAATGCAGATGAACCGAGAAATCTGTACTCGGTCCTGTTTATGACTTACGGGATATAATGTTCACTACGCTCCTCGATGACAACAAAATAGAATAACATTTAAGAATAAAATGTATATTCATTAACAAACCTTAAGACCGTTAAGAATCAAGATTCATTGTTTTATTTAGCGAACATTAACGTGAATTTTGAGTGTCTTTTTGAAATTTAAGGAAATTTCCAAGAAAAAAAAAGAAAAAAAACCAGACGAAGAGCCTGAATATCCCTACCGGAAACAACACAGTGTCCCACAGTGTGTTCACCATGTGGTCACATAGTCAACTATGTGAAAACGCTCGAATTTAACAGTGTTTGGATGATTTCACACTGTGATTTGACTTTCACAGAGTATTCGTATGGTAATGTTCTGTGACACACTGTGAATGGATGATTCACAATATGTTCACACTGTTAATACGCTCTAAAATGTAACAGTGTGAGGAGATTTCACACTGTGTTCAAAATACGTTCACATTGTGTTCACATTGTGTTCATATTGTGTTCACACTGTATTTCTCACACTGTGGGACACTGTGTTCTTTCCAACAGGGATGGGGGAATAACAGGTCCGGAGAAGAATGACGATCCGCGTTGTTTACTGTCTATATGATTTCATTGCCAGCATACAGGGTAACCTTTAGGAATTGAATCCGTCCAAGACAAACATGACGAAAACCCTGCTTTATGTCATTGCTCTGTCGTACCAGTCAAGCTGCCCATCTGCACAGTCAAACCACTGTAAAAATGTGACCGTGCATCACAGAACCAATAAAGAATTACACCCTGATTTTACATGAGGACTTAAAATGGGTCAACCATGTCAACCTATAATCATTCTTGAGCTTTCATACATAATATGGAAAGGTTGTCTCTTTTAATACACACAGAACACGCGCGCGCGCACCCTGTGTTATAACCTATGGAGACGCACAAGCAAAACCCGACATACTGTCATTAATGGAGAAATATCATAAAGTAAGTAATGTCCGTGGATTTCGGGCTAGCGGTTTTCTAGTCTTAGGACAGTTTTCTATAGAATACTAAAATTAGAAGATAAATGGACTTCTAATAACGTCGGACTGTCTGCTCAAAATCAGCTTTGTGAGTTCACTTCAGAATAACTGCCCCATAGGATTGTACACACTTCCTGAAGTATTCGCCGTGTGATGCAGTGATACCTCCCTGTTTGAAAGGCTGTACCTCTTCAACCGAATGGCACATGAAGCTGGGGCTTCTACCATATTACGCACCAAAAAATTTTCTATCATAATATATGTCAATCTCATTGTGATTGAATTGTAGGTCTTGTCGGAATTGGCAAAAAACTGAGAAGGCCCCGTCCTCAATCCAATCACAATCAGCGACACAGAGGAGCTCATTATCATAATATATGAAACATGACGTCACTGTTTATTCGTGGCTACATTTGGACGAGTTATGATTTCATATACCGTGAGTTATAACGTAAAATGGATATGTATTTCTCATTTCTAAGTTTCCTAAAGTCAGCGGTGAACCCTTGTATTAACTGACAACCTACTGTACCAGTTATGACTTTATATGTTGCTGAGAAGATATAGAAAACGGGAATTTTCTTCTTCGATGATGTTCGATAATCATATCTTTCTCGGCAAGCACACATACGCAGAGTGCAACATTGTGTAATGGGGGGTGAACGTGCTCAGGTAACCGCGAGTGTAGCATGAAGCACAGTGCAGTGCAGTGCCGGTGGAACTTGCAGTCGTCAACATTCCAACATGATTGTGAATCTACACTACAGTCATCAGCTTTCAGTTTCTATTTTTGCATATCTTTTAGAGTGTACTTGGGTTTTGCTATTAATTTACTGAAGTTGCTGCAGCATGTATGAGAAAGCGACTGTCAGCAATATATGATTGATACCTCAGTGAATGTGTGTGTGTGTGTGTGAGAGAGAGAGTGTGTGGTCTGTTAAAAAGCAGATAATGTAAACAATTTCATGAAAAGCATGTAATTTATGTTGTCAATGTAGGTTTAACCCATATAATGTTATGTTTATGACTGCCCCTATGTTGTTTCTGCAGCATTTTACCCATATTCGACAATGGACCAGTCCGTATCACTGCTGTGTGCACGACGTGTGCGGCAGACTGTGTAGGCTGATGAATAATTCAAAGCGTGCACCCTCGCGTTCTGTGTGTGCGGGCAGCGTGCACTCTCAGCTGTAGAATGATTTTAGTAGACTTTTGGCCAAAAACCTTTCCATATGTTTCTGAGAGCAGTTCTTCTTCTAGGATCGTAAAAAGAATGTAAAATTTTTAGCAGTTTTTTTCTACAACACTTTTTTTCTACGAAATTGTGATCAGGTATGTATTTGAGGCCCCTTTCATTTCCTTAAAAAGAAAAAAAAATACACACTCAACTGTTCGTTCTTATTGATTTTTCGCAATGCAGACTCCAGTGTAGCACTAGAATGTAGCAAAAAGCGAACAAACAACAACAACAACCAAAAACAAAGTTTTGGTGAGATCAAAGTAAACCAAAGATACAGTCATACGCCTTTGTCGAGTAGGTAACAGAATTAAATCAAGCTTTACTTTTCGGCGCAAATTTTCGCCAACAGACACACACAAACATATGCACACACACACAAACAGAGACACACACGCACACACACACAAACAGAGACACACACACACACACACACACATACACACAACTGTTAGTTAAAAAAAAAAACACGGAAACTGATCATCAGGAGAGGTATATAATTGTCCCATGGTACTTTACTGCTGCTGACATAGTGAACTGTGTCTCATTACCGAGATCGGATATCGCGTGAACTCCTGTTTAGAAGATATAGTCCAATGTTCGATGAATGTATTGTTGATAGTGTGTGATCATAAAGCGATTTGAAATCAACGTCTCTCCCTGTCTCTCTTTCTCTCTCTCTCTCTCCTTTTTTGTCTGTGATCACCACCGAGATTACCACCCACGTTTGCACTGCAAAGAGACTTGTCACATGGAATACAGGTGAGGTGTTTACTTTAATTCACTTTTAAGCATTGCACACGTTGTATGTTGAACAAAACTTATTCCATGAGGTATTAATGGAGGGTATCATTGTTGCCGTTTTTATACATCGACATAGTGTTTTCTTCTTCTTCTCCTTCTTCCGATTAAGTCTGCCTCCTTCAATAGACTGAAGATTCCTGCAGACTGTGTTATTTATATTATAATACAATCTATTTACAGATATTTACAAGCACATATAAAATTTGACGAAAATAACTAGCCACTGTGATCAACCGATAGACGGTTTCGAATTAATGATCCCACAGATGGCGCTGAAACAATTTCTGACGACAGGGAATTCCAGTTCCTTACAGTTCTTGGAAAGAACGAATGGCGATGCGATTCAGTTCTCGAGTATGTTACCTGATAGGAGTGTGGTTGCGAGGCTCTCGTCAATTGAGTAGCCTGTTTAATGATATAGTCCTGTGCTGAAAGAGGAGTAAGATTATTGTGTATTTTGTACATCATAATTAGCCTGTCATTTTTTCTGGGTTTTGTGTAAACATTCAAAACTGTGAGCTCAGGTTTAGTCGTGGGATGTCAGTTATACTGACTGATGCGAGGAGAGTGCCCGTATTACTAAAATACAAACATTCAGATGCACATTCATATCAATAGCTAAAAGGAAGCCTTCAACGACATAAATTTCTATTGTAATCCAATAATTGCAAATGAAGTTAAATTTGAATTACACTATCACTATTCCAAAACAAAATAGATCCTTGCTTAAATGATTGTAAACTTTGCCCTCCATCAAAACATACAGTTGTATCGAACACACCCATGACCCAATCTAAAATATATTTATGGCGTATTAAAGTAGCCCTCTTTATACGCATTATCTATACAAGGACACAATACCCCCCCCCCCCCCAGTAAGTTCTTCAAGCACTCGTAGGATCCTATCCAATGGAGTAGAGAAATGTGGTTGACTTAATTTTACTCGCACAAAGCATCATTATACCCATCCTTCTAGGCACTTGGGAAAATGGCCTCCTTTAAAGTACACACACAGATCACACTGCAAATAATCTTCCGAATTTAGTGAAGCGATGAAACCGCAAAAAAAAAGACAAAGAAGTGGTTATTCCTTCTCAAGATTAACGTTTACAGTTTATAGTATACAAATAATGAATGTTTATATGAGTGCAATTGACATGGGGTAAAAGATCTATTCAAAGAGGCGCAGCCGTCGAGTTGAATGGATTAACAATATCATCTTTCACCGAATGAAATATTCTGTTCATTGTACGAATGCAAGCATTTATTATTTGTTTTATAGAATACCCCAAATAGATCCTTGCCATTTAATGGCTTATGAATTCAGAAACAAGAGAGAATGTGCGGCATCTGAGATGGAGAGAGTGCTCACTCACTGCATGAGTGCTTTATGCTGGCGCGCTGTACAGTGTAGCATACATACGCTGCAAACTCAAGGGTTATACATGCGTAGTGCGCCGGGCTCTCGGCGTGTGTGCAATGGAGCAAATCGTATGGATCCAAGATTGCAGGGTAAATGGAGCTACAATTGCACAAATGATGACGCAATAGTAAAATGGGACAAATGATCAATAGCAAACAACTATATATGACAAGTTTTCTTTATTTTATGCATGGATTCAGCAAAGAAAAATATAGCGGCAAACATTGTTATTGATATTTTTGTTGTAGATAATGATGTTTACATATAACACCTAGATGGATGAAAGCATTATGTCAAGACAGCCTTACTTTGTGTATAACATATTTTATATAACGCCTGAAGAGATCCTTGTCATTTGATTGGTTGTTTGACATTGATCATTCGGCCCATTTCACTCTGACGTCATCATCCGTGCAATTGTGGCTCCATTTACCGTGCAATTTTGGATCCATACGATTTGCTCCATTGCATGCTCGCCGAGAGCCCGGCACACTACGCGTGTAAAACGCTTGCGTTTGCAGGCTGTGTGTGTATGCGACAGCGCGCTAGCGTAAAGCACTCAGTGAGCACTCTCGCGATCTCAAATTCTCTCTTGTTTTAAATAAAACATCAAAGGACAAGGATCTATTTTAGGCGTTATATAAACAAATGATAAATGTTTTTCATTCGTGCAATGGACAGAATATTTCATTCGGTGAAAGATGAAATGTTCGATCCATTCAACTCGGCTGTACCTCGTTGAATGGATCATTTCATCTTTCACCTCATGAAATATTCTGTCATTGCACTCATAAACATTCATTATTTGTATAATATACACACACAGTACCAGTAGGTGCCTAGGGAAGGTTATCGATATTGACATTACATTACTTTGTTCATAACAATGTCTAAAGATCAAGAAGTCTAAAGATAGCGGCAAACCAACGAGCTTCAATCACAAACATTCTGTCATTGCTTCAATTTATTCAATAGTATTTTCTTTTTCTATGCTGAATTCATGTATAAAATAATGAAAACCGGCTGTCTCTCAGCAGCTACTGGTAATGTGTGTATATACAATAAATATGTTATAATACACAAAGTTAATATCAATATCACGGTGTGAAAGCTGTTCAGTTCGTGCATGTTGGAGTCGGTTGCACTGCCAATGGTAAATGTAACGGCTGCTACCAATATCATAACTGGTTACGACATCGAAGCGGAAGGCGGCTGTAGTTATGGAGTTATGCCTATTATCACAACTGTCAGACTTCTTTTTTTTAGCTACCTCCTGCCCGGTCTGGGGCGTAAAGCCTAAGGAAATGGCCATTGACAAAATAATCATCGTAATGAGTCAACGTCATTATCTTCTTTGAAAAAGTCATCAGTATGTAAATGGGGTTGACCTAATTTCACGCATCAATCATTTAAAAATAATTCTTATCCCATCTCCGTGCTCTTTCAGTCTCTTGGAGGCATTTCCCTCTTTCTTCTTCTTCCTCTTTGTTTAATGTCCTTTCTTTTTTTTTTCTCTCTCTCCCATTTCTGTGTATTTTAGTAATCGTGGTGTTATGTATCTCGCAACTGAAAGTGTGATTAAATCTCTTTTTCAGCATTATAAGGACTGCCGTGGATAATTTCAACACTGTCGTCTGGACCAAGACTTCCTTCATCCGCGATTGTTGTCGCATAAGTCTGCCCTTCAAGGGAAAAGTCCGTCCTCGAGGCGATTGGACACATAGACTCATGGCCTGCCTTGATGTCAGAAGATGGAAGTACTTCCGGTTCGTCCTGATTATTTCCGGGTGACGCTTCCTTCAAGGGAATTTCGTAGCCACTTTCAGCTTCGTGTAGGGTTGTTTCGTCAGACGTTTCTCTTGGACCCTCCGTAATTGCGTGATAGTGCTGTTCAAAGTAAATAGATTAATGAAAGCCAGATAAAACACGAGTTTCTGGTCTCTGTTGTCGTTGTGATGATTCAGTTGATACAGTGTGTAATCAAGTAAAGTAGTGTCAGGAAGGATTGAAAACAATGTGACATTCAAAGGATTTTACAACATAGGAGGTTCGTAAAAAGTAATTTACTGTATATGCAGGAAGTCCGGCTCATAATTCATTGCCTTTTTTATTCCCTCTTGTAGTTGTGATTGTATATACTCACGGTCTCTCTTCCCATAAACAGGAATGTGCTGGATTGCTCGTCATGTAGAGAAGTTGGATTAAAAACGTCTTGAGCTGGCGCAGTGGGATAAACATCAGTCCCTGTACGGGGTTCCAACGGTAGAGGGCGTATTGTCTTCTCAAGTGATGTAACATACATTGACTGGGCGTAGTGTGTGTCTTCTGTTTCTCGAGAATAACAACTTTTTACTGGATGGACAAAACAAATCATCATTAATTTAGAAAGCTAGGAATCAATCACGGTAACATTTTTTAATGTTTTGAGAATGCCTATCTGGTACCAAACGGTGTAGGAATTGATGGAATTGAGACTAATTGGCGATAATTGTTTGTTTAATCTTAATTCAAACATCATTTCAATTTCTCAAGAGAATATGCGAAGTAATGTTAAAATGTTTCATGAAAATGTAGTATGGAGCATTATTTGTATTGCTTGGGATAGACGTTATTCCACTCTTTCTCAAAGATGGTATTTTCGTTACAAGCATGGAATGTTTTTATTGTTAGTAATTTTTTTTTAACATCAATGAATAAAAAAAAAAGATATGTCGCAAGGATTTAGTGGAACGTAAAATATGCTAGGTTGTATGAGATCATTCAAGACGTACTTGTTTTCAATAGATATCAAGCAAGAAGTGAACTCAAGTAATCTAAAAATATTTCAAGTTTCCTGAGGCAATACAACCGTTGACTTATAATAAACTCATTTTCATGTAATTTATTGGTAGATTATGGATAGAAACAATGAAATCATTTATGTTCATATCAGTTATTGAAATATTACACTCATCACCGTGCAGCGTAAATTAGTTCAGTTTTAATCCGTACAAAAATAAAAGGAAATAATAGAACCTTAACAGATAATATTTTATCACTAAGTAGCAGAGTCAAAATACGAACCTGTTCGAAGGACTGCAATCACCACGAGGACGCAAAGGAAAGCACCAGCGCCAGCCACGGTCCCAATGATAATGACGAAATTCCCGTCCGTTCCTAAATCTATGGAAATGATGAAATAGATGTGGCAAATGAAATCAGACACAATATAACACACAGCTTCTTGATTACACTTAAGTGTAAATCGGTGAAGGGGGGAGACGAAGTAGTTCCTATGAAATGTATCAGTTATACAGAATTTTTGAAATGCATGCAATATGGTAACCAGCTTTGCTTTATTTGGTGTCACAAACGAAGTGTCATATTATAAGAAAAACTTTTCTCACAATTCCATCTCTGTTTGCGTGCATTTACCGTTTTCAGACGTCGTGCCATTAACCCACGGGTTGTGAGAACTACTGCCTAGACTGTTGTGTGCAGAAACTGAGACCCGATATGTCGTTGCAGCTCGTAGGCCTGTGATAACGTGGCTACTCCCGGTAATGCCAGTCACTGTTACACATGTGTTATCTTCTCCTTCACGACAGCACAGGATGGAGAATGTCAGTGGGAGGTGTTGTTCGTCGGGTCTCAATTGCCATGACAACGAAAGAGACGAGGCTGTGCGATTAGTGATGTCAACGGTTGTGGGTGGATCCGGAAATGCTGCAGATGGCAATAAACAATAAGATTATAACGTCTGATAAAAATTGTTATACAGTACGATTAAAAGAAAAGAATAAGAGTTAAAGTGTGCATCACTTCCACTTTGCAAGGTATGGGGTTATTTCTTGCTTTTTCGTTAGTTTAAATTTAAAAATAGAATCCAATATGATATAGCTTCAGAGCTCACAAACTCTCTTAGAATAATACATGTGTTCACACAATAGATATTGTTTTACCGTTTGTAGACATTTTCATTTGTTTGTTCTTTCCTTCGATGTTTTGTTTTCATATTTTTGGAGGTATGGAGCCATTCTTTATCGCCCTCTCGTTCCTCTCCCTTTCTCCCCCCCCCCCACCCTCTCTTTCTTTCTCTCTTATCCCTATCCTTATCTCTGTCTCTTTCGTAGTCAAGGGATCATCAACAATTCCATTTAAACTCCGATGATCGTATTTGTTTCTATTAAGTTTTATGTTGTGGTTTGATTTTTACTGGCCTTTTGTGTGATTCAGAACAAAAACAAAATACAGAGAGTATTTTTTTTTAGAAAAGTCAAAATACCTTCTACTCAATGATTCGGAGTAACTTGGTAAAAATTGTCAAAAAAGCAACTTTCACCTACTGTAGCCCACCAGCTCGATGGTGTGATTGTCCGATCCTTCGGAGTTTTCAGCCGAACAGGTGTAATTGTCAAACATCCATCTCCTGACAATACCAACAAACTGGTATCTGCTTTCCGTAAGGCTGAAAAAGACACTGTCCGAGACCACTTGGTCCGTCTGTATACCAGCTAATAGACCAGAGCTGGCCGACCATACGATGTGATATGGTGCGGGATGGGAGTCGATGAGGCAGACAACACTCGTCGTGGTTACAACATCACCTTCGTTTGCCCAGATGCGAGTCACATTTTTTATGATAACTGGGGAATCTTTCAGTGCAGCATGCACGAAACAGGAAGATAACAGATTCAACGTGTTAACATGGTGCTCTTTATTTAATTTAAGTGCATGGAAACTAATAACTTCAATAGTGTGAGCTGATCCTTGTGAAATTCAATTAATGAGTATTTACACCTAAGAGAGTATAGTCGCAGTATGGTAAGTTGACAGTGAAAGTCTCGGCACAAAGAGCATGGTAACGGCTATGGTCCAGATTTTTGCTGTGGTGCGCCAAAAGGAACCATGCCTGGTTCTACTTAAAATATTCAAAATTCGGTACAGAATCCCCCAACATAATCATTCTTGTGTAAAAATTCGAGCAACAAAATCACCAGTTACGGATTTATTTTATAACAAAACTATCATTGAGGATGTGATGGAGTGAAAAGGCAAGGCATTGTTCATTTTGGCGCGATATAGCAAAATACCGGACCATTGCCGTTACCTTGTTGGTGTGTGGAGGCCTTTAGGCATAAACAAACACACACGCACACACACATACACACACACAGTGATTATAACATTTTACTCTTTGAAAAGACGGTGATACTCGGCTGTTCGCTTCGACGTGTTATATCATCAAATTACAACAATTCTGGCATCTTTATAATGAGGTACCGCCAACAGGTATTTCTGGCTAAAAAGTAACTTATTTAATCAAGTACAGCTTTTAGTTGAAAAGGTAAACAGACCTACACACACTCACACATACACCCACACACACACACACACAAACAAACACATTTCTCTAAATACAGGCTATGGATACAGAGTTGCTGACGTTGCCTTTACAGGAACAGGAGTCACAAAGTAATAAGAATACGCTTTATTTTACTATAAGTGTATAGGGTCATAAAGTAATAAGCATACGTTTTAACAACTACAAGGGTATTAACCGCCATTCAAAGAACAGTACTGGTTACAGGTAATCTTTCGAAATAATGTTTATGACCTTGAAAACCTAAAAATTCAATTACAGAAAATGAATGAAAACAATACTCACAGTAGACATGGATACTAATGGACTTCCGTTTTGTGGCTGCGAAGCTGCCCTCTGATTCGCATATATATTTCCCTGATATCGTTCGAGTAATTGATTGGAAGAACAGCTCTGAACTTCCTTTGCCAATGAGCAAGTGATTCTGCGAGTCACCAACCTTGGTCCATATAACTTTCGGAGCCGGTTCTGTCAGCGATGAACATGTAATAGATAGGGATTGCTGAGATCCTTGTGCTTCGGAAAGTTGTGAGGTGTTTGACCAAGTTATCAGTAGCTCAGCTGAAGGACCTGTGAAGAACAGTTAGAAGAACGATGCTCTTGTTTTCAGTGTAGATGTGTGTGTTATGTGTCTGTAATAAGTAGAGGTGTTCAACTTTGCCCACTGTATTCATGACTGCATGATGGCTTACATTCCAGTCTTAAACCTCGATACAGGGTATTTCAGTTGCCCGTCTAAATCATTTCTTAGACAGTAAAGTATTATCTGTCATGGACTGACCTTCAATCAATTTTTTTTTTATATTTTACGTCGTATTAAATCGACTACAACGTACATCATATCGCACCAGGTAAATATTGATCAAATTATGAGTTATTTGTACATCATACGGCAAAGTAAAGCCGTCTCAGAAATGTAAGAGGAAATTAACATTTTTCTACTCTTTACACTTAGATCATACATCCGAAAATATATGACATAGAAACAGGTCACTTCCTGCAAAAAGTGTACGTTGTAAGGGCGGTTTGAAGTTTATCGATACACATAATTACGTCTTTGCTCTGATTACTTATTTTCCATTACATTTATCATGTTTTCCATTAAAAAACAACATTATTCAGTAATACATCTACCGACCAATGAATAACAAAATATTACAAGATTCGGTGCATACATGCTTATTCAACTTTGATTTATTTTTTTATGACAAAGAACGGATTCTCATAAAGGATGACATAATTGATATTGGAAAATAAGGATAATGTGGTGGAAAATATACAGAAAGGCAGATGCATGCCGGAGGTAGGTCCTAAGAAAAGAAGTCGCACACTTATAAGCAATACGACTATTTTTGAAAAACCTACCTATAGAGTCCTCAGCCACTTCAAAAGTGTAGTTGGCGGCACCGGCTGTATTCGTGGCAATACATGTGTAACTGCCAAGAATGTCGTGCGGCTTTGTTGTCGAAAAACGCATTTCGCTCTGTCTCACCGTCTTAAAAGGGGTGTATGATATCAAAGCTTCATGCTGAGTGTAGATAGTGTGGTTTGCAGTCGTGGTCCACACGATGGAGGGCGACGGAAAAGCGTCCACCAAGCAAGAAAGGTAACCTTGGATGCTTCCATTTGTGGCGTTCAAACTTATTTCTGTCTCGTTCAGTATAATGTCAGGCGCGTCTAGATAGAATTTATAATAATGGTAATGACAAAGATGATGATAACAATAATAATTTTAGTAGTAATGATACTAATTTTATAATAATAATGATAATAATTATAATAGTTATAATGATAATAAAAATTGTAAAAATGATAATGATAGTAATAATATTAACAATGATAAAAGAAATACCCTACCCTACGAATGAATAAATAATCTATTTAGGAGAGTAGTGTACATTCTTTTGTTTTAATTTACATAATCTTTACATAACATGCATTAAATTTAGAATGCGATTCTAAATTGGATTCCACGAAACGAATTGACAATCCCATTGTCATACGTATGCATTCGGTAAAGAACAACTCCAATTTCGATTAACATGTAAATTCAACGTGTCGTCAAATTTCCTGTCGGCGACGCCCTTTAAGTGGTCCATATCTGAGAGAGAAACCTTACAACAACCTACTCACCTTAAATTGATTAAAAATTTCTGTTTGATAGAAAAAGGGGTGCAGTGTACTTGTATACATTTCATGGTATGGCCATCATCAGATAGACCACAATAAAATATTTCGAGAGATTCCTTATTGGTCACACAAAGGCAGGTCCCAAAACCATCCAGCGATCTTTAAAATTACTAGGAGACAGTTTAACAAGTTTGTTTGAAAGTCGACCATTGGATGCTAATGGTAGGCGACTAGTCGGCGATCAGTTTTGATCCGCCAGAGGCTTTTGATTGTTCACTAAAATCTTTTGCCTAAACTGGTCAGCATTTGTTAAAGTCTTTTGAAGTCTTATTGGCGGTTAAAAAAAAAAGAAAAAAAAAGTCGCCGGCTGGTGGCAAACCTGTTTAGGAATTCAGGCCTGCGGTAATTTCTGGTCTATGGCATTAAGATTGTTTGATCGGTAACCAGTAATGATAATGATAATGAATAACATTTATATAGCGCTTAATACTGATGTTTCTAAGCGCATCAAATCGGGAAAAATAATATATATAACGTAAAAACAAAATACAGCATTATGTACATATCATGATAACGACAGCAACAACAACATCAGCAAAATTAAGGTTGTGTAAACAGATGAGTTTTCAACAATTACTTAAACCTATCAACATTTTCAGCGTTACGAATATAAAAAGGGAGTGTATTCCAAAGAAGTGGGGAAATAACTGAAAAGGCCCTAACACCATAACGTGTACAGGTGCGGGGACCACGTGATAATTGGAGAGTGGAGGAAGAACGAAGAGAACGGGTTGAAGTGGAGGAGCGGAAGGAAATGAAATCTTATTGCATATCTTGTAAACAATAAGGAGGATTTTAAGGAGGAGTAGCCGACCATTTGCTGACCAGCAGTGTTTATCATAGACTGAGAGCCTACCATAGCCAAATGGTCACTGGGCAGATCACTGGTATACGTGCCGAACCCAGGTTGTACTGTTAATGTTTGCTGATTTCCAGATTCATGCAAGTACAGTGTCTGATCATAACAAACAGATCCCTACAAAAATAGCGACATACCTGGTCTTCTTCATGTGATCTGGGAAGATCCATGCTAATTCGTCCTCTACAGCAGATAATACTTCTGAACTTCCCTATACGTTTATAATTATGTAATAATTCTCGCTGATTCTGAAAGTAAAGTCACCATCCAACCGGCGGCAAATTTGTAGTGGTCTTCATAAAAGTCGCCGACCAGTTGCTGACCGGTTGGCAATCATTTAAGAACCTTTTGTCTTCTTTTTTTTTGCGAGCAGTACTCTTATTTGTCACCCATATTTTTTTTTTCCACTTAACGTTCGCAAAGTGCTCTCCAACTGGTGGTCTAATGACTGGCAACTGGTCGGTATCCGGTCGGCAACCAGTTGCTGATCAGAATTTGATTATTCATTGTCGAGAGTCGCCAGACAGTTTTGGTTGCGAGGTCGACGACCCGTTTTCGCGTACGTGTAACCAGACCCTCAAATAACAAGAGGCGTCCTTGAAATGATGACTGAGGATGCATTACACTTCAACATTATATATATATATATATATATATATATATATATATCATTTTTTTTTTTTTTAGCAGCTTTAATTCCAAATATATCAATTTAACAGGAGCGGATTTCACTTGTTCAAACAGTTCAAATACATATTAAGGTGCTATTGGCTGTAGTTTCTCGTTTCGAAAATAGAGACTTTCTGTAGATTGGCAATACTCACAATGTACATACACCCCGACGGTTTCCCGTTGCACAGGTGGAACTTGGTTGCTTGCTTCACAGGTGTATTGCCCTGATATGTTTCGGTTTATTACAGGGAAGTAGAGCCCTGCCCACCCATTGCCGCTGTGGAGATGAACATCGCTTCCGTTCTTGGTCCAAACAAGAAGTGGGCTCGGAGTCCCAGTGGATGAACACATGATCGTCAATGATTCTTTCTTCGCTGCTTCGGATAACACCGATTGACTCGACCACCTTATAGTCACCTCAGTCGGCCGACCTAATAAGTGGACCAAAGTCAATACGTTTAATGTGCATATACTGCCATACTAAACACTGAAAAAAAAAAACAACAACAGCAAGTTCCCTCAAAAACAAATCTCTGTTAATTCTGAATCAGGAACCTTTAATAGACATGATAGAGGAAATCTGAATAGAGGGGCAAGTAGCTGTACTTCCAAGCCACGTTTCATGTGGAATTCCTTGAAAATTAGTAGGTCACGCTTCAGTTATTACGGACTGCAGGCAAAATGTTCACTTTTTTTTTTAAGTTTACAAGCACTATATATCGCCTGATTTTGATGCTATGATATGACCTTTTTTTTTCAATTTTCAAGCATATCTAAGCATGCAACATACATTGTACATGTGCTTCCAACATACCATGACTTGGGGACCAAATCTCGGGTGTCCGCGGAATATATGTATATATATATATATATATATATATATATATATATATATATATATATATATTTAACATAAAAGGCAAAAAAATGGTCGTTTGGATTTGTGTTCACGTGGTAAATTAATTCCAACAGATGGAGTTTATGTTTTAGAAAGCCAACAACGACTTTTGCACAAGATATGGGTCAATTTAGGAGCATATCATATTGAAATTATGCAGTGTGTAGTGCTTTGATCTTCTGCCCTTGAATTAATCTGAAGGATCAAATTAATGATAAACAGTTGAATGGACTCGTTTCAGACAGATAGACTTTATATATATATTGTTGGGAAATTGTTATACTTGCAGCACCTGAAAGATACTAAGTTAGACACAAGTAAGGTACTAGACTCACAAAAGTCTAGCTGGAAAATTTTGACATACTTTTACTAATATCAAATATCTTACGCAACAATTGCAGTCTGGTCGATTCTCTTTCCACTCGTGTGCCTGCATGTATATTGCATATGTAAAGTCCTTCGTCAGCTTCGGAGACGTCAGCGATTACGAGCTCGCTGGTCCCCCGCTGTCTGTCGAGAAGGAGATTGAGTTTTCCTTCTGAACTGTGTGACAGACGGGCTCCACATCGAATTATCGTAGCCCCATTCAATGACCAGGACAGTGAGTACGACGTCGAGCTCGGGAGGGAAGAGTTACAAGTGAAGAGAGCCACACTGCCATTGCGCACTGATATGACATCTTCGGTGTACACCTCAAAGCCCGAGGCTACAATGGAAGTCAGGATTTAAGTATACATGCAAAATCACGTTATTTTATCATTCAGCATACTGACGGCAGACTAGAGACAGAATGTGACCTATCAGATCTTGCAAAATATCTAACTTGAGTTTGAATACAATACATCTGTACTATTGTTTCCAAATGGAATTATATGCATATTATGACGAGTTTATTGCAAAATGAGCTAAGCAAAAGGACATTCGTACGAACTCATCGTTCGTATGAATCTTCGTGACTGTAGCTTTAATTGAATTGAATCGAATTGATTATAATGACTCCTAGTATCAAACCATTCATTTCATCCAAGGAAGAAACATTGTTACTCGACATAAAACAGAATCGTTGATGAAGAAGTGTACCTACCTGTTATTATGACCATTTGAAAAAAACAGATGCACACAATGCTCGCTGCAGTTAACATTTTAATAAAGAAATTCCTAGAAAAGGTTTTCTCAAAATGGCTGTGTTGGGTTCTCCGTAACCTGTTTATCAATCTGCTTGCGTAGTTTGTTTAAGACTGTCTTTCTTATAGCGCAAGAGGTGCAAGAAATTTTCATATGACATAAACTCCAGTGATTTGAAGGGCGGGAGATGTTCAATAAACTTTTGATGATTAATGGGACTCATGAAGAGAATGACAGATGACTGTTTCAGTTTCCCATTTGCACTTTTGGAAGTTCATCTCATTTTTCAAGGACTTACCTTAAAGTAACAAAGAAAAAATACACCATTAAAAGATGAAACCATTACTCACAAGTGTTCGTAGACGACATTACTGTCATCCTCATACTCAAAAATATAACAAAATGGTGCATATAAATGTATTCAGAAGTGAGAGATTATTTCAATTATCGACAGATTTATTTTTTTTTTTTACTTTTCTTTTAACTTCAGGTTTCGTTGTAGCTTTGCATTTCACGAATGCGTAGTTTAGCAGATGTAATTGCCTAGCATTTTGTATAAGAAGATTCTGTTGTTTTATGTGTGTGTGGGGGGGGGGGGGGAGGACTGCAAGTTGGGTAGATTGTTTGCCCATGTACAAGTTTGTCTGTCTTCAAAACATGATTATATCTAAAATTTCTATATAAACTAATTTCGTGTTTTTTTTTCTTACAAAGATTACCAATGGAATGGATTTCGACATGAAAATATGGAAAATACTATTTACCAATAATTAATACAACCATCCTTGTTAGAGTAAAAGTCTATAGAGAGACCCATTCATATCATTTTGAAAGAATTTGCAATTTTTACACATTAAGACATTGCATGTTTGAATATAGATGAAGTTGACATATGGAAAGAAGAGTTCATGTGAAATGAAGCTTATCATAATTGCTTCTGCAACAGTTTCCACGTTTATGTGTTTTTGCGTTATGTTTCCTGTTTGTATGTTGAACATGTCTGACAAACTGATTCGTTTAGGGCCTATTAAGTTTGCTCTATCATTGACATTTGTTACGGTAAAGAAAAAATCTTAAGAGTTTCGGCACGATGGACTCCGCAAATGAATACACGTCCACGGACAATAATACCGCGTATAAGTACAAATTCAGGTAGACGGATTTTTTTTTTCGATGATGGATACAGGGTCATCCAACAAGACCGACACCCACGAGTTATACAACCCACGAGCTCGACCTTAAAAAGGGGTCCCCGTTGGTCATTCAGCACGCAAGTCATACAGCTCCTGAGCTCAGCACCAGGCAAATAGGGCCCACTAGTCCGACACAAGGCATAAAAGGCCCACGAGTCCAACACTACGAATGAAAGGCCCAGAAGTCCGACACTAGGCAAAGAAGGTCTACGAATTCAACATAATAGGCAAAAAGAAATAAAAGATCCCACAAGCTCGATATCACATCGCGGGGCTTAATGTGTAGGTCTCGTTGGCCTTTTCTGATTTCTAGTGTCGGACTCGCCAGTCTTCTTTGCCTAATGTTGGACAACGTGGCCTTAGTGTAGATCTCTGCATGACTCGTGGATCGTGTGACTCGTAAGTGTGTGACTCGTGGGCTGTACGACTCGTGGATGTAGAACTGGTGATGGATACATTGAATAAACATGCCTCCAAATACTTTTACATTCAACGTATCGTAAAGACATGATGACATTTAAGCCTCTTATGTGGCCACTCACGTAACCACTTCAGGAAATCGAAACAAGGTACTATGAAACATTAATTACCACTTGAAGATGATAAAGTTTATGGTTCGTGACAGGTTTCGTAACACCAGATAATCAATTGCAACAGAAGACACAACGTGAAAGTCAATCACGTGTGGTTATAATCATGATACGCTTTCCTCGTATGGTCTCGTATCGCTCAGCAACTTTGAGAGGGTTTTTATTAAAGTTGAAACCAGAATACATGAACCTAACAACAGGGGAGTTGTGAGACTGGACACATTAAATTGACTAGGAGACACTGTGCACTTCGGTTATCGTCCGATTAACTACTACGCTTATTGAGTCTGCATTAAGTATTAAATCTTTGGTGTGTAAATCACTCGCTGACAGCGCGTCCACATTATTGAGAGTGATATGAGGTGCTAGAGGATGGGTGCAATGGGAGAAAATGCGAAATTTTCGATATATATTACAATTCTGCTGATTTCTGGTAAGTTCCTTTTGCTCAGTTCTGTCATTTTCCCTGTAATAAGACGGTACTGATAACTTAATATTTTCATGTCTTTGCCTGAAGAAAAACTGTTACAAAAATAACTGTTGAAAAAAAAAAAAACATACTCACATTCGTGATCAAATTTTCCATTGAGGCAAATTCTAGATGGTACCGACGATTGAGCTCAACTAGACATATGTAACCTATAACCACATCGCGTGATTCCGCTCGTATATAACATTAATTTACACTACGAAAAAAAAAAGATAACTTCATTATAATTGTTACTATTCTGATTTCAATTTCTTTTTTTTTTCTGTAAAACCCAACAAAGGTTACTATAAGGACATTGAAGTAATGTTCTTTCGAGCGTCCTTTTCTTCTGAATAAGCATGGAATTTGCTCTCTTCTTTTGTTCATTCTTTACTTGGTCCCGTAAAAGACTTGTCTTTCAGACTGGACAATTAGCTTACTTCCAGCAATCCCCCCCCCCCCAAAAAAAAAAAAAAAAAAATATATATATATATATATATATGGGTCAGAATTTTGAACGATGTACAATTGAGCCAAAACAAGGCAAAATTTAAAAAGTTGGAAATTCTCCAAATCATTTATCTTACCTGAAAGAGTATAACTCAAGCTTTAATATGAACCCAATTATACTAGGATCTTCCCAGAGGAACAATTTTTTATTCACCGCGGAAGTTTACCATGTCCAGAGCATCGAACGTCCGTGAGGAATAGTACTGCACATACATTTGAATACCATTTAACATAGTTTGCAAAGATCTGATTCAGTTCAATATCGTAACGAAATATCTTAAGGGACATGTGTACGTGTTGGCAGAATATTAAGCTTGTACTCTTAACCTGTACGTAATGGTAGACAACTGATGATTTAAGCAAATTCGTCATTTCTGTTGAAATATTGCTCTTCCGCTAAACACTTTCTCCACTTTACGCGTATTTGACAGAAACTCAATATTTTGACCTCTTTTTTCACTATCCCATACTTTAATCCTCACTCCCAAATAATAACATAGCTTTTTAAGATGTATCTGATCTAGGCAGTCTCTATTACCCAACAAACATAGCATAGTTTTCATCACGGAGGTTCGCTCTCTTGAGTTGGAAACGCATTCTACTCACAACAAACAACAGTTTTGCAAAATCCTGAATAGATATTACCAATTCTCAATTATAAAAGCTTGTTTATCTTCTCATACTGAGGAATCAAAGAAAACTATTTTTCCATCTCTCGTAAATGAACGTACAAACGTACGTGTAATCTCAATGACGTGGTCCATCCTTGAGAACGAATATATTTATCAAAATTTCGTTATCACGAAGTAAATATTCAGGTCCTAAATTTGTTATCTAACGTCTACAATGCAAAATTTGCTTATAATGAACATGGTCACAGCTAAATATGACCAAAAAATTAACACAAAAAAAAAACAAAAGAAATGTACTCCGTTATAGAAATACGAAGTTTAGGTGGGGAGGGCAAACGAATACGTTAGGAAGAAATCTCTGTGCGTTTGCTCCTTGTGTTACACACTGTTACCGAGGAGAATTTTTGGGGTTTTTTTTTTTATTAGTCACAAGTGATCATTATGTTCGATACTGCGAAGTTTCGTCATAACAAGACACAATAAGTCCATATAACTTGGATGGATGTTTGTGACTTCGATATTATACAATATGGTTTGGTATAACAAACATTGTAAAGCGCCTCATTTCGGAGGCTCGTTATTCATACAGTTTGTCAATCCGAAAATTGATAGAGTTCGTATAATCATGAAGCTTTTTTATTCGGTAAATGATAGGAATCTCCGAAGGTTAATCGAAAGGTTTATTAATTGGAACATGAAAAATCAGGTTCGCTTATCCAAATGTGGAGAAACAAGTTAACAACCAAATCCTCCACATTTCAAAACCTCGTGATAACCGTTTTCACCTAAAAGAATATCAGGCCCATTCCACTTTTAGAAGAACGGACCTAAAAATAATGAACCTTAATATTTGATTTTCGGACTAACAAACTTTGGGAATAAGAACATTTTTAATAAGACACCTCCTGAGTTAACTACAAACATTTTTTTTTTTTTCATTTTCGGAATAACAAACCTTTGGACATTCGGAGTAACGAATCTTTGGAAGAGCGAACGTAGCAAAGTGCAACCTTAAACCTATTCTTAATCATTACTTTTTTTAGCATGTGTTTTCAAAGTAAGCACAAGAGCACAAACAAGTTATTGATGATCTCTCTGTCTCTTAAATGTAAAATAAAAAAAAAAAATCTTGCAAAGAATTACAAATTAACATTGCTTTTCATTGATGAGTATAAAAGAAAACCACAATGTTATGATAAGCGGAGGATTTGCGTGTTTTCATCAGACAATAATTGTATACTGCATTGTTTTTGTTCGCTTGTGACGGCATTTCGATGAATAAAAAAGTAAACAAAAAAAAACTTCTCCAGAGGAATTTGGTATAACGGGAGTGCACTGGCATTTTTTTTTCTCTGTGTGTTGGAGCTCGATCTCTTCTCTGTTTCTTCTCATTTTCATTCAACTGCTGCGATGTCCTTTTGAAACGTTTCTGTTTCTTCTTCAACACATGCCCATTACAGACTTCTTCCGTCATTATCCTGAATGTGATTGCGTAGCACTTTTCGGATTTGTTTTCTTTTATTTGTTTCGTTTTTGTTTTCTGTTTGGTCACAGCATGTTCAGGCTACTTGGGGAATGAGAGAAAAATCGTCGTGAAGAGAAAAATAAGAATGAATGAAGGCATTTAATATCATAACAATTACAGCGAACGTCCGTTATGGAGACCAAAACTGGATGTGTTCTGTTTGAGACGGCAGCTACCATACTCAAAAGATAAACACTTGGAGCATCTGTCACTAAAAAGTGGCACTGTTCTTCTTTCTCCTGCTATGTAATCCATTGACTTATTCTACCAACGAACATCCGTGATCAAAACGTTTTCCGTTTGTTATTACATGTAGATTGAGTACTGAACGTTATTCACTTTTGGGTATGAGCGACTCGGTGATTTGGTAGTATTTTCAAGTAACATTTACTTAATGTGCAGTGATATATTTGTAATTATCAGAAATTTCCTTTCTCGGACAGAACGTCCGTGAGCGAAACTTTCAGAACCTGTAACAGTACAAATTGTCTCCAGAACCTCATTAGAAAGAAATTTAAATGCACAGAAATTACAGATTATGCAAAATTCCATTTTCCTATAACTTTGTTTTCAGTGTTAAGCTGTTTTTGTATAATTAGAGGGAAAACAAGCGTAAAATTGTGAGTAAATTTTTAAACTGTGTTCATCATGATCACATAACGCCTTAAAAATTCTGAAACTACTGCTCTAAACTCGTTGTTTACTTTGTAAAACTTTATTTGTCGCTGTTGGAGCCAAAAGTTTTAAAGAATACAGGACACTTTCGGGACAAGTTATCCCTATTGGTGGGATTGCATACGTCACGGACGTTCGCTGGAATTGTCACGGACGTTCGTTCTACTGCTATAGGGTCATGTTCCAGGACGGATAACTAATCGGCAGAGAGTACCTAGCCTTCCTAACTCTTTGAAAAAATTAAAAAGGTATTGTCAATGCAAATTTTAAGAAATTTGACATCCTTACAACATATGTATTGCTCAGAGGGGGATCAGGAGGTGAATTTTCAGAGAAAATATTAATCATTTGTTTGGTTTTCGGTAAATTGCATGGTCCAAAAACTGCGTACGAGCCTCAGTCCGCTCCAAAAATGACATGCAGCTCCTCGGCTAGACAGCCAAAGGTAAAATGGACCTTCGCTATCAAAGCAAGATGGTGTCCCACTCGAAAACGTTTTAGTCATCACGGACGTTTTTTTTTTTCTCGGAGGTTCGTCTAAAAATGTAATTTCGGTTCCTATTTGACAAAGGATGGACTGAAACTCCAAACAAACATATCATCGTGTGGATAGATCTTAGTTGATTACGACTCAGAACAATATCGCCAATAACGTTTAATGGGCTACGATCTTTATTAGAAAATAGCGGAAGCACGTCCGTGACGAAAACTAAGTATAATTTTGCATGAAAGAATGTTACGTTCCATGTACAGCCAGGAGACGTACAATTTTTGCAGGATATATTCAATAGGTGGAACACCAAATTTTCGTATACATTACAGTTGGGACAACAAAGAAGCATCACGGACATTCGTCTGTTTAGGGCTTTGATATTTCAATTGTTCTCTGTAATTTCATACGTGCTCATAAAGTTCTTATAATTTTGTGGTACATACCCATGATATGTTAGATCCAGAACATGGTCAGATATTACATGTCACGTACCATAAAAAAGGCACATCATTAGTTTGGAAAACAAAAATTATTGTGAAAATAGCGTTTTTACCGTATTTTTACGCTTTAAGTCCTTGTCAAATGAAAAAGTCAACCAAACCATACATTTCCGGAAAGGAAATTTACCAATCTTTGAGATGACATAAAAAAAAAAAAATCTGGTTTCTTAGATCATCCTGGCGTGTTCTAAGGGAAAGAATGTCATAAGGTGCGAAAATTGGCAATTGTACATCGTTCAAAATTCTCACCCATAATTATACTGGCGACTATCGACAACCCACCAGTGACCAAACTCCCAAATATTGGATCGGCGACTGACTGGAGATTGGTTACGGACCAATTGCCGCCGGTTAGCCGACCGTTTGCAAAACCATTCATATATTGCTTGGAGAGCGCCTTTCGAATTTTTTCATTAAAAATCAACAAAATAAAACATTACACACAAGAAAAATAACAACCGCGATGATGAGAGATAGGCGACTGTTCGCAGAAAGGTTTGGCAACTTGTCGGCAACTGCATGCCGACTTCATGAACACCACTAGATAGATCGCCGATTATTTGCTATTATTCAGTTTGAAGATTACTCCCTCTCTTTCCCTAAGTTTCAAAAGCAGAAGATTATTTGTCACATACATAAAGCTACCGTCATTGCCATTCGGGTATGATCTTCAACGTCCCTTGCCCTTTTCCTTACCCTTCGGTGACACTCCCTTACAAAAGGGAGTTATGTCTTCAAAAAACCGTTCACAAATGAATGCGTCTACATCAAACACTAACAGTAGACCTGTCTGGTAGGGCCTATGTAGGCGCGGTACATGGACGCAGACACTCGAAAAAAATATATATAATTTTTAAAAGTAGGGCCTAATTGTCAAAGTCCTATAGTCCCCACTTGGTAAGTGTAGTCTTCGATTTGTTATCGTCAGGTCGTCTACCGCAAGTCATCACGTCAATAGCCAAATATCACTGGGACTAGTCCTAAAGAGGTTGGCAACCAGTGAACAATCCGTTCCCGACCATTTACGACCAATAAAGAGAAATAAAAACCTTTCATTTTCACGTTTCCGATGCAGCCAAACAATGATAACCTTTTGCAGACGCTTAAAAAAAAAGTGTTTGCACCATCTGACAACAAACCCGTGATTTCAGAGGTTATCTGATGGTTGGCGACATGTCCCACACTCATGTTTTAGCGAACATTATTTTAGAGATCTGTAGGCCGATTCGCACAAGTTTCACCACCCAGGGCTTTACGAATATCTATTGAATGTAATCTCACATTAAGGCCGAGAATCTCCTCCTCATGGCTTTGACTTTTAAAAACACTAAAACATTATTCTGTTGATTTCTTGTGAATTTTCTTGATGTTGCACGACTGCCTAAGAAGGCCTACACAAATGCTTTTATCCACCCTCTCCCTCTCTCTCTGTATACTCAGGTACATCGTCACAGTCCGGCTTGTCAACGAAAGACGTTGTCTCCGTACGTGTCGGAAACACCGCAGTTCTTTACTGCAATATTTCACAACTGGGCTCGACATCGTACTCATTAGACTGGTCGCTGAATGGGGAAAGAGTTGTAAGATGTGGAGCCGTTCAGTCAGAAAACTCGGAAGGACGTTTCCATCTCCGGCTTGACAGGCATCAAGCAACCAGCAGCCTGATCATTGACAACGTATCCCCTCAGGACGAAGGCCTCTATGTGTGCAACATATACGTCGGCACAAGGTTAATGAGCGCTGGATCACATCTGGTATTGATGGGTCAGTTCCGTAATAAATAATGACTTCACTTACACCGATCGAATGTCATCTTTGTTTTACTATTACAGATGTTATTAACCAAGGTAAAGTTGGTAATTTTTACTGTACAAAAAAAAAAAGTATCAGATTATGCAGCAGACAACTTTCAATTAAATCCTTTTTGTGTGTCTGTGAAATTGGTTGACAAACGGAGAAAAAATGGCAAGAAGAAACACGCGTCTCATTCAGTCGAATTCATTTAGCTAGATTAGTAAAAATAGTTGAAATAGCTTAACTTAAATAATGTTCTTCTTGAAAGCAGTCTCGTTCGTTGAAGGAAAGAGGTAGCATAGAGCTTTTCAGTTCCTGAAAACTGAGGTAACGGAATCGGTAACTTTATTAGCACAATAAATTAAAATCATATCCTTTGAAAACAAATCAAGAAGAATCTTCAATGTCGTTTGATGGCTTGTTTTATGATCTTTGTCTCGTTCGTATTATGCAGATATATCTCCTTCGATTGTAGAGTTCATGTGGTCAAACCAGACAGAGCTGTTGGAATCATCACCGAATCAACGACTCATTGTTAATTGTTCATCCTCCGGCTACCCACTCCCCACAGTCAGTTGGACGAAGAAAGGAGTTGTTGGTCCTATCGAGACAGGTGCAGGATATTCTGTGCTGTCATTTAAAAGCGTCAATAGAAGCATATCCGGGAGATATGTGTGTCGGTCGAATAATGGTATACCACCTGAGAAAAACAAGAGTGCAGTCATCCATGTATTTTGTAAGTGGTCGTGTGCATTTTTATGTGTGCATTTGCATGTTGTACATTGCATGCCATGGAAGATACATCATTTCATGTCATACAGTATAACGAGCACAGGTCGTTTCACTACTCACTAAAAATGAAAGTTTATCATAGAGGGTAAAATCTCTTTGTCTGTGTGGCTTTTCAATATGTCTCTGCTTTGTTGGATACGCATTAGACAAGTAATAAGTGTATATGTGGGTACATTGTTGTGCAAAGAAATGATAGGCCTATTTTGATAACAAAAATGAAAACAATGGTGATGACAATAGCAATAAAAGTAGCAATGTAATGTAAGATTTCGTTCTATTTTTTTTTTTCATTGTGGTCACTTTATTACTATACCGGTATACAATCTTCAGAGTTGTATACGAACAACGTTGCGCAGTCTGAAAGAAATGACAGGAAAAACAAAACAAAACTCGGGTTTATGTAAAAGTTGTAAGATGAACGTGCTACAGGCATGTATTGGAGCTGATGCGTCGGTAGGCAAAGAGAGTGGGTGAGTGAGATTTGAAAGCACGAAAGAGAAATGTCGGTGGATTTTACAAAGACGTCAACAAACATATCACGACATTCCACGACAGAAAGTGCAAAGATAGACTGATATAGTTATCATTTCGAGTATGGAACTGTTTCAAGCAGAACAAGTGCAGTTTTTGTTGCATATGAAATACCAGAAGGAACATACAATCTATTTGAAATGTTGGCAAATCCACAGTGTTTTACTATGTGGCATTTGCGTTGAATTTTGGAGCAGATCCTCCAAACATCACGGAGTTGTCCGTTGTCTCGACGAACCAGACCGAAGTCGGAAACCCAAACTACATCAAATGCATCGTGGACTCCAATCCAACAGCTAATGTTACGTGGAAGTCGATGGGAAACACCTTCATCGATGCCGAGAATATGACCGATGTGTTTACAAGCCCCTTCAATAGTATAATTGAGAGTAGGCTGGCTTTGGCGGGCATCGCAAATGGGGAATCCGATGCATCCATAGAATACACATGTATGGCTACAAACCAGTTTGGTACTGCAGAACGCACGGTCAGATTTTCTGAAGACATACAAGGTGGGTAAAAATCTTAGTGTACGACAACCATGCAAGTAGAGATTTCTAACTTGTTGATCATGATTTTAAAAAATAGTTCTGGTACACAAAACATATATTCTGTCAGGATTAGCGCTTCATATTCAAAATTCAATGAACACTGAATTATCATCCATACGAATGAAACGACCCATCCACCCAACTCGCCTTTGCATGCATGTTTCAATGTCTACCTGATGACCTATGGAATTAAGGCTGGAATGCCCACCGACATTCAAACTTGTGATGATTAATTAACGACACCATTTTTTTTAATCCATTTGTTGTGTACAGATAGTTGTGCTTGTTTGTGCGTAGATCTATGTTGTCATGTTTGCCAAAGCTGTCTTAACGTTGAATAGCATCGATTTTCGTGTAAAAAATAAAAGACAGCAGCCAAACACGTAAACAAAGTCAATCAATAACGAAACGATGATTCACTGATTTTTTTTTAATTGTTTAAGATACAACCGCAACCTTTATACATCGAACCGCACCCGTTATACATCCATCAGCAAAACTGCATTCTACTACACCGTCTGGTCACACCGAAGCAACCAAAGAGGCTGAAGCCACAGGGATGATGCAGTTACTTCTGATTGGCTGCGCAGCAGTGTCCTTCTTCGTACTTTCTCTCGCAGTCGCATGTACAGTGGCATGGAAAATCTACAACAGGTGAATCATCTCGCAGAAGATTGTTTTTTTTTTATTTCAATTTGCCGGTGGGTCAATAAAGTGCCGACGAAAAGCATGATGTCAGTATCAACCTGAAGCAAAATAACAGCAACACAAAATGAACAAATACTAGTATTAAACAATGCATGTATTTTGTTTTTCTTTCACAGGCCCTATACATCATTGTCATTCTTGAATTGAGAGAAGAAGGCTTCCTAAAAAGTATTTATGCTGATTTAGGGGCTGCTTCCAAACGTCTTGTTTTCTTAACCAATCAGTAATAACACTGTAAAATCGAATATTCATACAGGTTTTTGAAGTATTGGGTGTAAGGAGTGTCGACAGCATCTTTGTATAATATTTCTTACTCGTATTCTTAGTTGGATGATAAGTGAATAATGTGTGGGTTAGATGAAAACAAGAGATTATTAAGCACAGGGGTGAATGTTGAGGTTTGAGTTTCCTCCAATTTTGTCTCCCTCTGCAAATGACATTTTGAATAAAATCACAACTGCTGATAAATTATTTAGCAAACATTTCGGAAATAAAAAGAGAGAGTGGGATTTGATCCTGCCATCTGCTGCTTTTCGGTAGCGCCATTACCACCTGGCTATCCCTGGTTGTCGGCAATGACACGATGAAGTTGGAACAAATACCCAAACTCTGAACTTCCGACATTGTTGTGTTTACCAGGGATTGGCTGGTGGTAGTGTCGCTGCCCGGGAAGTAGTAGATGACAGGATCGAATCCTACTGGTCCCTCCTCCCGTCCCCTCCCCACCACGTCGGTTAAATTATAGATCAGCAGTTGCGATCATACAAATTTCATTTGTTAGAGGGAGACAAAACTGAAGAAAACTCACTCCGCAGTGTATGGGTTTTGGCATAACTATTGCCAATCACATGTTAATCATAAGACCTTTGCTTTGTTTCTTTGGGTTAGATAAACATATCTAGGCAAAATATTGCTGAACAGCTGATTACATCGGTCGCTATAGGACTGAGGTACGGGTATATTTTAATTAGTTCTCTACAAGGAACTCCCTGAATGAGGATAAGTGGATAGTCGTATAGCTGCTTTCAAAGAATAATGTTCAGTGAAGCCGACCCTGTAAACATAACTATGGTATTTTAATTCCTTAAAATGCCTTTCAGAATATCATTTTTTGGTTTACTTTCTTTTTTGTCTAGTGAAAACCGTATTCTATCATGCAATGGACATATTTTTCACCGATGTTTTGGCGAAGATTATTTTCCATTTAACATGCATTATTTTCTGCAGAATACAAAATGACAGTTCACACAGCGATGCAAAACAGTGATAGTTGGGATTTCTGCATATTTAAAAGGCCAAGTTGAGTATTGGTCAATGCTATATTATAACGATACACGTGTCTTGTACCACAGATGCAAGATCAACGCAATGCATGAAGAGCCTCAAGGCGATGCAATCATCAGTCAGCCAAACGGTGCCGATACAGTTGTGCTCAGGACCACATCCGGTACGCTGCAGGCCCCACACTCTGTCATCCTAGGTAAAACGGACAACGCCTTCTTCATATCATTCCCAAGGTTATCCATGGCTCCCATTTTGTCTCGCAGAGGCTCTCTCCTTCACGTTACAAATTCAACGGTTGTATTGGATCAAGACAAACGTTCCTCCGGCACTGACAGGCATAGCAAAAGGCCGTTACCCCATCGTCCCATAAGCATTCCCTTTGCAGATGAGAATCCATCCGACAAGGTCTCCACCCTGAAGAAAATGCCCAACGAGGCTTTCAACACGCCAAGCGAAAAGCAGGACCTGGATCTAAGCATTGCGAGGGCGATAAGTAAATTGGAGCGCACTGCTAGCCTGGCAGACGCCTCACACGAAAGTGGGCGCCAGACCGTGTCGATGACGTGCGGAGATCAAACGACCAGCAGAAACGGCCTTGTGACATCTTGGTCAACCACCGTTTCCTCATCGTCCTTACCAGATTATTCTTCTTCAAATGACCCCTCTGCTCTGTCTCGTACGCGAAGTTTAAACTCCCCCTCTACTACAGCTGACGAACTTGTGACGTATGGTGAAGAGATTCTGACTGAAAACGTGATCTATTACACACTGAATCCTTAGATACTCAACCAGTTCAAATTCGCACCTTTGGAGTTGATCGCGAAATAACACTTTGTACAATGTATCATCGAGGCGCCTTATTTACATAGAATCCGTTGAGTGCTTAATGATAGCATTTCTCCATAGACAGTCTGAAAAGTAGGTGGGAAAGAGAAAGATATTTTATTACTAGCCTGAAGTAATATGAAATTTGATACAGTAGAAGGCCCACGAAGTATTGTCTTGTATTGCTCGCAACGTTCATTGCTTATGTTAATAAGTCTCTGTTCATAAGCTGTAAAGTCAGAATACTCTTTTCGCATTTTTGTCAGTAATGCGCAACCGAAGAAATTTGCTAATAACATCTGGAGTATTCTGCATGACTTATTATAAATATCTAGCTGAAAGAGAGAGAAGAAAAATGAGGTCTGGAAGAAAAGAAACATACACGCACTAAAAGTCATTCAGAAGTCGGGAGCAAAAAATAAAAATGTATATATATATATATATATATGTGTGTATATATATATATATATATATGATAGGTCTACTGTCAGCCACCCAGTTATCAATTGTAGTTTTCCATATTGATATTCTAACCAATTTAAATGTATTGGTACTTATAAGATTTTTTTTTTTTGACCGAGCTTCTAAGGTGATATAATACTTTGCATATCAGTTTTTGTAATAGTCATAATCATGCATACATTGTAGGGCCTATGTTTTAGCTATATACGAATTAATTATACCTATGAATTATCTGCGTGATTTTTGAATGATAGCCACGTATGCGAAATGTTAAATGAAACATATTTTAAACATTGCAATGATAAGAGTAAGCTTCCAAAACATCACTTGCTATAAAAGCATGCATGACAGAATGAAAAAGAAAACCCCTTTATTTTCGGAACAGCCATGCAACGCGCTGTTTTTGTGTTTTTTTTTCTTTTCTTTTTTTTTTCTTTAATTGGTCTTCGTAGGAACCCATTACAACAGATCAACATTTATTTTTGATAAAAATGTCCAGAAAAGGTAAATGCTTTACGAAAGTACTCGACGGAGTTACGTATCGTCACGACCACCTTCAGTTTCAGACAATCGAAATTTGAATTATTACAATAGGAAAGGATATCCAAGAGAATACACGGGATTTATTCCGAAAAGAGGAAAACAAACAGGAGACGTTCTCTTTCAGACAAACCTTCTTTCACAAGTACCAAAACACATCTTAACGATTCGTAAATTTCAATTAAATAACTGTGTTCGTTCATAGGAATTGTGTATACAGAAAATAATGTACATTGAATATAGGCATTGCGCCAAAGTAAAAAAAAAAAAAAAAAAAAAAAATGACCGTCTCAATTAAATTTCTCTTACGAAAAGAGAATGTGATGTCCAACTTGTTTGCTTAAAGCATTATTGGATAAAGTCTGTTACCGTACACAAGCTTTAATATTAAAACACGACAGCGTTGATACAGTATTAGAAAATGATGTTTCGTGACGTTCTTTTACCCTTCTTCGTTTTATTCTACCAGAAGTTCAAAATAAACAGGTGAAACCTGAGCATTATTTCCTGCCACGATGCGTTTAGTTGTTCAAAACCCCATAAACCAGTGTAGAACTAAAGATTGTCGAGGGCATGCAGCACTTCACAAGCAAATTAATGAAATCATCATGTTTCTTTCCCATTGGTAATGCATGTCTACAACCGATCCTACTCTGGAAGTTTTCCGTATGATACTATAAGTGCATTGTGAACATACTTTAGTAAACATTGCTTTGCAGTATTATAGACTTCAAACGTTTCCTTTTGATATGGATGACTAATATTTATTTTTGTAAGTCTACTCATTTTGTGAGTCTACTCTTTTTTATTTCATTTAACATTTGGGAGTTTTGCTTGAAGGTGTTTTAAGATTCCACCACATAACTAAATGTATTGTTAAAGGTATCTTTATGCCTGTACCTTTACTTTTATTAGTAAGTAAACTTCAAGTTAAACATGTTATGATTTATACTATTATTATCTTTGTAGCTGGCCGCTTTTGCGATCTAGGAATGTTTTGTAATCAAACACGCTTGCAGGAGTTGTAACTTTTATTTCTTATGTTCATCTATTTGTTTTTCCTCTCTCTCTCCCTAGACAACTTACAGACGTAAAAGAGAATGTTTTCAATACGAAAATCTTTCACGGAGTCAGCGTCCATTAACCATTCGTTCTACGCCCACATGTAATCCTTGTGATGTGAAGCAAGAGGTGCATGATAGAAACTGAAAAGTTTCCCCTTCTGTATAAAAGAAAACACATCACTTTGAACTCTCGATGCCTCTTATATACACATGAGCTCGGCTCATCAAAAGTTCTTGATCCATTCGCCAATGTCTCGCAGAATGTTTTAAGAATACTTTAAAGTTGTCAGTGTCTTGATGTCTCGTGAGGGAAACAAATGACACGAAATAACTTCTTTTATGCAGGTTTTGAAACTCCATGATTGTCTTCTCAGGCCATAGGGTAATGGGGCATATTTTAAGTCTTCACGTGATTAATGAAGATTTCACAGAGCACTGTTGAGCTGGATGAATATTTCATATTCCCACACATTGTGTCATTCATGTCTGTATTGCTTGATAAATGAACACTGAAAAGAGTCATTAATCATGTTCTTCTACGTACACACACACAAACACACACACACACACACACAAACACACAGAGGAATGCCGTGTGATTTCAACATCACATTCAAACATCTCTCAATGATAAACTCAAGCGAGCAGTTTTGTTCATTTCCTGCCATGTGTCAAGAATAGGATCTTGAACCTGATATTATAATATTATATTATGTGTACCAGCAAAGACATGATTACGATAACACGTACATGATTCATACATGTACAGTACAATACTAAATTTTGCAATACATAAATTCATTTATTAAATCAGTTCATGTAAAAGATTATGAAAATACCCTAAATCCTATATCTAACGCTTAAAAGTGGCGCAGAAATACACACATACATTTACCTGCACACATGGCTACTAAATATAACATTGCCTATTTTGATTTCTTATCAGTATAGGCGTTGGGTGCATTGTGTTTAAAACGCATTACATAGAACAGAATGTAATTGATATATAGGCGTCTGAATGTGTATATTTCAAGGTAAGCCTCATGGTCGCAGCTGTGTATAAGAGGTTTTGAGGAAGTAAGAATTGCGTTAAAGTTGCATAATCTGCCTTTGACTTTACGTGTAGGATATTAAGACTATTTCACTCAATTTCCTGGAGAAACACACACATAAACACACACAAAGACACTTTCATGCTTTCCCATCATCTCTTCAATGTTATACCTCTTTCTTTCTTTGTTTTTCTCACTCTCTCTCTGTCTATCCACATAATAATCGTATATACACATTTACATATGTATACATAAATGTGTATATAAATCAACATAATATATATAGTTTATCATGTATGATAATGTTATACATAATTAGAGTACAAACTGGTATTGCACTTTGGCCAATAAATTGTGTTTATTTGACTGAAATTTTCGGCGTTCCACGGCTTCTTCAGGAATCTTGAAAATAATGGTATCAAAACAAGCAAAATATGACCATGTAGAACGCCCACTCTCAGACTCAATTCGAGTTAGATAAACATATATTCTGTTGGCCAAAAATGCATTACCAATTCATTTGCCATTATTTTTCTTTGTAGTGCCAATACATGAAATCCCAATATATATATGTACACACACAAGAACAATATTTTTGTTCTTTCACAATTTTAATGCTTTCTCTTCTTGTCAGTTCTAAATAAATCCACACGTCGCATCTCAATACTGCCTTGAAGATTTTACTCAAAAATTTAATATAAGTTTTGACTAAAAGCTAAAAGCTTTACTAGCTTGAATTTCATTGTTTATCGTACACTCTATCAAAGCTGTAAATAGCTGCATTTGGGACTAGGCACGTATTACAATAATGATTACACGTTACCCGAAGCAAAAGAAATCAATGCTGTCAAATAACTGCGATGAAGAATGACAATATTTGTATGCATGCGTGTGTGTGTGTGTGTACGTGTATGAACAACAACAACGATACATTGGCGAGTAATGTTTAGCATCGTTGAATGGTCTGGCCGCCGTAGTTTCTTTTATGACATCATGTAAAGTGACCTGCAAATAGGTACGATGTCGCGAATATCATCTACGATTCATACAGTTCACTCTCGTTATACCGAAATGCTCGGGACCGGCAGTTTTCTTTCGTTATAACGAAATTTCGCTATAACCGAACAAATACAATATATAACGAAAACAAGGAAGCCAAGCATATATGATATTCTGTTTGTTGAATACTCGTCATACACTGGAAAGCTATGTGAACAATAAAACAAATAGTTATTCAATTTCAGATTATTGTATTACAATAACGCAGGTTCCCATTGGAAACTGTGCGTGACACAATAAGCGAACGCACAGTGATGTGACGCGTTCGCCCATGCAGAGACGCTATAAATGCTTGTTCCCATACGTATATTCGAAAGCGATTCTCAGTTCGTTATAACGGAGCACATTTCTTTTTTTTTTTCTTTGTCAATGGCGCTCGGAAAAGACTTCGTTATAACGAAAAATTTCGCTATAATCGTGTTCGTTATAAACGAATTTTGTACCATAGACTTTAATGGCGATAATTTTGGGACCAGAAGTTTTACTTCGTTACAACGAAATTTCGTTATTACCGTGTTCGTTGTAACGGGAGTGCACTGTACATTGTTATGATCTGTCTCTGAAACGTGAATCACTTTGCTGGTTTTATTTTTTATTAAATCCTCAATTTCATTAACCTTATTTCCTTTAAGCGCCCCCCCCCCCCCCCCAATCGCCACAAAAAGGTCACACATCAATTTAAAAAGGGAAAGTTACAATACAGTATATCATCGAAGGAAAAAAAAAAACGATGGTGCGAACACTGAACTGTCAATAAAGCGAATAAAAAATAACATCAATTAAATGTCGCAGAACCTCTTGCTCAGGACCATGAGGGAAGTGGATATTGCTGTTAGGCATTGTTTTTTCTTGCCTTCCAAGTTAGGCTCATAGTCATGAAAATATTGTGTAGAATTTAACTCGAGTATAGTTGGTGTGAGAATGTCATTTACCCGAGTTATTTTTCCTCGGAAAGAATTACGCTAATGATAGAGAAGTATTGTTGGTGCAAAAGACACACAACACCGAAATATGTACAATGTACTTGCTTTTGGGTTATCTTACAGAAAAATTAAGGTATTAACGTGAACATTAATTCAATTGGCCCTTCCTGTAACCACTATGGCTAACCTACGACCTGAAGTCAAGGATCTCAATACAGGCGTAGCTTTACAATGCGCATGGGAGATTAATTTCTTCCATAAAACTGGCAATGAAACCTCGACTACTTCCACTGATAAGCGATGAAGACTGTGAACACTGACGTCATCATTGCTAAGAATGCAGAAGGAGCTGACAGGGCGGCACCGTTACACAAGTCGCCCATGCAGCACTCGAAACACGTCTCGATCCCGAAGTATTCGACGCATCCCTTCTGGCAGCCCATCTCGGCACAGCCTCTCTCAATACCACGCAAGCCGAACATCGACCAGGTCGCCACCTGCAAAGTAAAATGAGAGATTTTCATTATTCCACGAGTTTATTAATCCGAAAAAGAGAAAGGTTTCGTTACGTTAAATGTTCGTCATCCCAAAACACACACAAAAAAATCCAATACTCATATACACCGTCGTTGATCCGAAAATGAAAATGTGTTGTTTCTCCTAATATTTGTGACGTTATTCAGAATGTTCTCCTGTCCAATAATGAAAAGAAAAAAAAAAAAAGTTCGTTATCTCGATGGTTCGTTAATCCAGGTCACTACTATCCGAACTTTCGTGGTGTTATTCCGAAGGTTCCTGAAAGTGAAGTGTAAAGACTGTGTATTAACAAACCTTCGGAATTACAAACCTTATTTCATTTTCGAATTACCCTTTGCAATAACGAATCTTCAAGATAACGAATTAGCAAAGTGTAATAGTGAAAACGCACAATAGAGCGCCATTTTTTTTTTTTCGCCGTTCAACACTCAAAAGTACACAAAGGGTTAACCCTTACGTCGACAATTCAATAAAATGTTTTGAATGAAACAGACCAAAGACGGGACAAAATGCATGAGAGTAAAGAGTAACAAAAAGAAAAGAAAGAATCGAAACCAGTTAATTAAAACAAACAAATTGAGAGAGAAAAGGGAAAGCCTGTAGAGTATTGCAAAAAAAAAAAAAAAAGCAAAACGTAAAGAAGTACATGGTACATGTATCAACTAGATAAGCCAATGTAAGACGCATTTACTGTACATGGAACCAGGAAAAAAAAAACACACAACAAATAAAACAAAAATGGATACGTACGTAGCAGGCATCGGAGCAACTTGTAGTAGGAATGCCTAACACGTTCTCGTCGGCAATCGACATGCATTTTTCTATGTTTTCAGTTCCGTTTCCGGTTTCTTCAAATGGGGTGTATGCACAATCCCAACATCTAAACCCATCAGCTACCAGCCCTGTGAATGAAGGACAAAACTATACACCACTATTGTACGTTATGCAAAGAATCACAAAACTGACAAATACCACACACACACACACACACACACACACACATGCACACATGCATCTTTATATGCCTTGATATCGGCCAGTATATTGACGGAATTTACCATATTACCCAATGGTGAATGGGGAGGGGGATTGTGCTGGCGCCCCGGGCACCCCCCTCCCCCCGTGATTTGTCTTTATTCGAACAAAAGAAGTGAAAAGATAGCATTTTGTTAGCAGTTGTAGTGGCACAAGAAAATTGCGCTAAAGCTTTTCTTTATTCTTCTTCTTCTTGTTTGCGGATAAAATCCAAAGGTGCCACAAGAAATAAGTTTTGCGCGATTCCTGGATTGATCCGTTCCAGTAACTGTTATAAAAATAACGTATCCTTCTTTACAACTGTGTCAGTGTGTGTTGTTTCACCCCCCCCCCCCCCCCCCCCCTTCTCTCTCTCTCTCTCTGTGCTGTTGATAGATGTCATTACTATTCTATCCCCGGCCTGTGTAAAGAAGTCTTACCTAGGCTTGGCAGCAGAAATGAGAGGGACATGACGGTGATGCGATGTGTCATTACTGCCATGATGGATTACCCGTTAAGGCGTTGCGTTTCCAAAATCCAAGTGCAGTACTCTCTAAAGTAGAAGCAATCTGAAGAAAACGTATAGGGCCTACCCTGTAAAAGTAAGGAAAATACACACAATTTCAATAACACTGCAGGACTGGCATTGGGTCACTTGGATATCAAGGCGCTTCTGAAAGTGCAACAGAGTTAGGCAGGGCTGCCAACCTTGAGTGAGAGTTTGGCGTGAGACACTGCGAGGGAGCGGAGCGACCTCCTGGCTAGCGCCTGGCGGCCTGCTGTGTGGCCGTACGTACGTACGTACTACGTACACAGTCAGTGTATAAGCGATGTAAAGCACACGTCATAGCCATACATGTTTGCCAAAAGTACAAGCTACGCTCACGTGGTAATCGTAATCCATGCAATAGCTCGTCTTTTGCGCGCGAACCGAAAACGATTATTTACCGGTATTGGTTAAACATAAGCTTTACACCCGCGCGGGAAAATCTCGAAATTTTGGGCTTCGGCATATCGATATTCGGAATAATTTATCAGAGAATTTAGAGATATTTTTATTTTTGTAGTCATGTACATTCCATTTTGGGGGTTTAGCGTGAGATTTCGTTTATCAGAGTGAGAAAGTCAAAATTGGTTGATAATTGCGTGAGTCCCACGCTCAATGCGTGAGATTTGGCAGCCCTGGACTGTAACGTTAGGTCTATGCAAGTGCAAATTTGTGATAACTACAGAAAAGGCCTAACATAGATAGTTAGGCCTAGGCCCTACTGAATTGCAGAAAATAGGCCTAGATCTAGATATAGGCCCTAACAGTTAGCTCAAACCCAGTACCGTCAGTTTTGCAGGCAGAATAGCCAGATACTACTAACAAGGTACAAGTAGATCTAACGTTAGTAGGCCTACTAACAGTTAGGCCGATTTGTTACTGTTAGTAGAATCTTAAGTTAGAGTGTCTCAATTGTAGCTGTAGTAGATCTAGGCCTAGGCCTACCGCTCTTCTCTAGGCTTACTCCTATCCCGACGTCAAAATTAGTTGCAAGTCTAACTCTAACTGAGTAATTAAACTCGGCTAAATGTGATTAGGCTACAGGGTCTAAAGTTAGTACTAATGACTTGGAATGTAGATCTAGGCCTGAATCTAGTTGGCATGTTAGTTAATAAGAGATCTAACAGTTAGGCCTAACGTTAGTGTGTTAACTGTTAGGCCTACTGTGGTTTAGATCCAATGCCTAGCAGGTTTTTTGCTTCGGACCCACCGTAAATAAAAAATTGTAATAATATACTACTGCTCCCATTAGATTCTAACTGTTAAATAGACACCTCGATTCTTATTCTATTTCTGTCATGTTTAATGTTAGAACGGTTCTAAGGCCTAACGGTTAATACACGTCCTGTTCCAGTGTTAAGTGTACGTGTGGGGGAATGATGCGCGCTCACTAGCGTTTCTTTCCACTTTGACTAACGTTAATTAGGACTTTGGGAGTCTTAGGCCTACTCTTGATAAAGTCTTATTTGTTTACTGTTAAATGTCCAGCACCAAACTATAGAAATAATAAAATGATATCCTTCGCGTTTTGACGACAATACCGGCCAACTAACAAACGTCGCCTGCGGCATCAACAGAGCTACCAAGTCTCACGCATTCTGCGTGAGACTCAAGCATTTAGGGGCCATCTCACGATCTCACGCATGACACCCATTTTTCACACGCATCGGGCGAAGTCTGTAACTTGGGCCTATAATGAGCATAGCTCAAAAGATTGAAGTGATAGTTGCAATTGAAGGTATATTTCCTTTTTGTCTTTCAAACAATCAAAATAAGTAAAAAATAGTCACTTAAATTTCTATGCATCTGATCGCGCACCATTAAGAACTCAAAATTGAAAAAGCTCCCTACCGTGGGAGGCCACATGGGGAAAAAACCCCTCCCACACCCTCGCTCGCGCGCACATTCGCATGCCGAGATGCCGAGTCAGGAAAATCTCACTCATAATTTTTTTTTTTAACTTGGCATCCCTGCATCAACCATTGAACTTGGGGTCTTGGCATTATTGTAGAATCTTCAGCGTACAGTATGAAGACACTCTGGTTCAGACATGTGTGTTAACTGTGTTACTGTCCCACAATTTCACTCGTCCTCGATAAGATTAGGTTACCTATATGAGCAAAGTTTCATAGAAAGAATGGCATTAACATGCAGCGTGTAAAAAAAAAAAAGAATACAAAACTATGCACGGTGGTGCACACTCGACTTACACTGTAGGACCCTACAATTAAGTAGAAAGGCTTGTTAGATAAGGAATCTAACATAGCCTAGGCTGTGAAAGTATCTAGCATACCGGTAGGGGCCTAGGCCTACGTTAGATTCTACATTAGTGTTAACTATACACAGCCCAGTCGCCGCTGTACATACGTGGCGTAGCGTATTAACAGCGTCTGGTCGGGCTACATTAGTGTAAACGTGCGTGTAGAACTTACAGTGGCTACATACGGATCGGGAATCTAACGGATGATGACGAACCCAACCGACATAGATTCTCTAGAGTTAGACGTGGATATGATCAAAAGAATACTACTAGTAACCACTTTGGAGCACAAGGCTTACATCTGAAAGGTCTACATGGAACAATTCTGAGTATGAGAAAATATAATAGTACGTTAGACCAAATACCTACCAGTACCACCTTCACACACTTGACTCCACTGTACAATGTACGTACACTACTACTCATGTAGTAGTATACACATGTACTGTAGTAAGATCGATGCGCGCTACCCATACCCCATCATGCCCATGATCCTAGCGCTAGATAGCGCTCTCGATCATACAGTAAACTGCTTGCCCACAGTGTATTACTAAGTGTGTAGTGAGCGCTTTGCGTTTAGGCCTAATGCAGGACGTTAAATTAATCATAACTTCTTAGGACATGGAATTCCTAGGAGCATTACGTTACAAGTGAAGTATTACCGGAAGAGTTTAAATTTTGCTCTATCTGATGATTGTTTTACCTTCAATGTTTAAAAATGGCGCTTACACAATTTTACAGTAAAAACATACCAATGACCCTCCATATCATTGTCACCAACAAGAAAAAGCATTGGACGATGTAACATACACACACGCTTGCTCATGATAATTCTTAATGCGTAGTTGAGTGACTTCATAAAAAATGATAGAGTGTCTGACAAAGTGCGTGAGAGAAAGATGAGATTAGAGGGACACTGTGCCGCCAATTCCCTCGTACTCTGGGAGCCCAAACAGGGAGTTGCAAAAACAGGAAGAATTAAGTAGGGCCACTTCATCAGTGTAGGCCCTACTGAGGACAGCCATGTTAGATAGGCAGGTTTGGAGGTGCAACTTTGTTTATGGAACCCGAGTTGGCATTCATTAGGCTGAATACATGCCCTCGAATAGTAGTATCATTCAATTCATTTCAATTCAATTCAATGTTTTATTTCATTTTTCCACAAAAAAAGATATGAAAATCACTTTTTTGATAACAGAAATTAAGGTGCGTAAAGTATAACATAAAAGAATGTATATACAATGATTGTACCACCTTGTAATAATTATTATACACTGTACTATCATATAACTCAAGTGATTAGAAGTAATTATACAGTATGCAAAATTCGAAAAATGGAGGGACCCACTCTGAAGACAAAGCTTAAGTAGACTTGTACATCATTCTTGTACTTTTAAACGCGCAAATAATACTATTTAAATTTAGATACTTACATAGGCTAATAACATGATGTCCCCAGCGAGATAGGCCCAAAGAGATCTTTTTTGTCCTCCTCCTGACCACCGTGTACTCATTATAAGCTCTTTGTGTAGGCCTATTATAATGTATATAGGCCTACTTCAGTTCGTAAACATTTACACGACATCTTGTAGGATTGATACTGATATTGACTGAGTCGATTGAATATGAATACTATTTCATTGTACAATGTAGTACACGTATACGGCCCTTTAAAGCCATAATAGGATTAAGCCCTAATAGTGAACTCGAGTCCTTAGTCTCTCTTTAGACATTACAAGTGGTGACGTGTCTCCATGAAACAAACAAACAAACAAACAAACAAACAAACAAAATAAGAAAAAGTTCAATTAAAGACACAATCCTTTTCGAAGCTTAAGGTGATCAAGTTTACAAAGTTGATCAAACAGACAAGCAAGCAATGTGAGCCTACAAAACTTGAAATTGGTGGACTCTTTACTATGAGATGGATACCAAACTAACCAAGCTGCTGTTTTCATCTCTAGATAGATACAACTGCTATATCAGAAATATTCCGCCTGATTATTGTAAATCTGTGACTCTAGACTTTTTTTTTCTTGTGCACACTATGAGCCTTTACAGATGAGCAAGCAATCGAGCGCACAATACTTGAAATTGGTGGACTCTTTAACTATCAAGATATTATTACCAAAACCATTCTCTATGTGAACCAAGCTGGACGTTGTGGTGTATCCATGAAAAAAAAAAAAAAGAAGAAGAAAATATATTATATAATTATATATCTTTCTATGTTAGAAACATTCCGCCTGATTATGATATAAATCAATCACTCTATTTCTCTTGTTCATAACCATAAGGAGCCTTATACCGTTCCTTTTTGCCCCCGTATATTCAGAGCTTCATGATTTCATATAATTATGTAAAAAAAAAAATAATTCTCGTCTTCCCCTATATGGCTTCCTCTTTCTTGCTGCTCTTTGGTTTTTTTTTCTCTCTCTCTCTCGCTCTCTCAATCTACCCCCCTTCCTCCCATTCAATATACCCTATACCAGAGACACGGATAGCAGGCACATTTTCCGTTTCTTCATAGCCAACTTTCAAACTGAAAAAAAAAAAAAATGCTTCTAAAATTTCCGAGCATTGCTCGTAATATAGAATGATTGCAGAGTTTTATCGCAGAACTATAGCTTTTTATGAAGTTCATATATTTATCATTTGTGGTTAAGCTCCAAAACAAAACAACAAAAACAAAAAAAAAATGTTAGAATTAATGGCGAGAGAATATGAGATACATGATTATATTTGTAATCATAACTTCAAGAATATTTCTTATGTTACAAGTAACTATGAAGACCGTATCACTGAAAATGTGTTATATTTCTCTGACCTGATGATGAAGGACATATACGTATATAAACTTCAAAGTGTGTGTGTGGAATGCATGTGTGTATCATACATACTTATGGGAAAGCCTATAGATCTGATTACTCCCAGAGAATTAGAGTTGGCATAGAGGAATAATTCCAATCCTTATGGTACTCAGAATAATTCGACAAGTTTATAATTTACCCGATAAGTTTTTGGACCTCCACAGGAGTAGTAAGCAACGGATAGGATAATGATGTGTGACAAGACTTCAAAGAAAAGTAATAGTTGCGTGCCGCAGAGCATCTGGAGAGCAGTGGATGGGCTAACAATATAATTACTGTTCATACTGTACAGAAGCACTATGTTGGGCATTGCTACAGCTGACTGATCATGAGCTTTAATGTTATAAAGGCATAATTTACAATTTGGGTAAATTATGCCTGCAGCATTAATGCTTTAAGATTGTTCCAAAATGTGAGTTTACAGAAACAACGACCGGAAAAGTTTGAATTCGTATAATAATGATGTTAAATATTGTTAAAATACACAAAATGTGAATAACAGTTCTCATAAAAATGTTGCCGGACTAAACCGTCTACGCGGTTATGGTTTAATGAGAAAATTGTGATGCCTCCTTATATTTTAGGCTTTATTGCGAAAAGTTTACATGGTAGGATGTTTTGTGATACAACAGACCCGCTTTCTTTATACACATAATGCATCAAATTTGATACCTTGAACATTGTTTAAATCACTGTTCCCAAAGGTAAACAGGACATTATTTATAAAGTATACATTATTTTACAATTTTGCTCGAGTCATTTTGACACTTTTCCGACACCTCCCTCCAACCTATATATTTAAATATCGATTGTCGAGTGGGAAAAGAAAAGGCTTTTCTTCAATTCAAGACAGACCTACTAGGGCCTATAGGAGAAGCTAAGGAACTAACAAATGACTGTTGAAGTAAAAATCGATATTCTCTACCGCTCGCCATATCCTTGGTGTAACCCACGGTATCATTTTACGTGTATATACAACACCTACTATGTCTGACTCGATGTGTGGATCTCGCCATCGCATAACCTTAACTTTTCATTAGCAATTATGCCTCGTCTTGTCAAAATGTTATGCAATCAATCTTTAACCTCTGTGTTCGCCGTTTCTCAAGCAGCTTCGTCCCTTTGATGTGTGGTGTTTGCTCGATATAACATCACAAAGTTGCTGACATCTCTAATGCGTTACACCACGAGAGAGCCCAGCCCAGGACCGCTCATTGGAAATCACTTTATACTAAGGTCAGCATTGCTTTTCCTCCTCAACTGAAAAATTGTTTCTTTGAGACCGTGATTGCCGTCGAGATCGCGTATACATGCTAACGAACACAACAATATCATTTACCTCGGTGTTCTCATTCTCGGATGTATAGGCCTACATTACGAAAAGTCGTGTTGTGTACATGCACCTGTACAAATTAAATGTGATGTGTTAACCCGTTCCATACTGAATGAAATGCCCATTATGTTTAACACGCAGGCCATAAGGTTCCCGTATTTACGGAACGGGTTAATATTGGAGGCATACAGATGGAAATCGAGAGAGAGAAACTGCGCTTGATCCAGTTAACAGAGGTGACAGACAATGTTATGTTATTCAATGATTGTTCTTTAATCAGGGTGGATGAATGAGTCTTTTAAACGTAACATTATTATCTTGAATTCGAAAGTGATGAGACGTTGCCATGTATCTGAATTGCTCTACATCCATTAACTTTGAAGACACTTTTTGATAAAAATTCCCCTGCCTCATGGATATGAAATTAATGCACTGATGTTTTGAGGTGACTGCCCTGTATTGCTGGCTGCCAGCCCTGCTGACTCAACATACCGTACAGGACCTCATTATTGAAAGACAAGTACATTTTCAAATTTGCTTGACGTTTATTATTGTAGGCCTACCAGTAACAACATGGGTATACGGGGCGAAGTCGACAGAAGAAGATTCCACGTGCTCACAGGAGCTGAAACTGTCTCCAACATGATCGTGATTGGTGTGCTCATATCATTTTTGTCAGTAGGTGAGTATCGGTAGATGTAAAAGTGTTGATAATGACATCGCCGAATTTCAGACTATAGTTGTTTGTGCAAAAATATGTGTACGAGTGAGTCATATAGGTGTGTGTCTGTTCGTTGGTCCTTTTCACTACATGTATAAAAAAAAGTATGAATATACCATTCAATATACCGATTATAATCCCCTGCTATTATTGTTCATGTGTTGTGTTTGAGCACTCATCTATATCAGTCATATACCGTAACATTGTACCAGAACTTCACGTGCGTAATGAAAACAGGGCATTTTTTTTTTTCACGTTTGCATTTTTTTTTGGGGGGGGGGGGGGATGGGCTTGACTCCATACGACCGTCCAGTCTGCACGTGGAGGATGTAACGATAGTTTGTTATGTCGCCATATTTTATATCATAATTATTATATCATAATCTACTGGAAATAAATTAGGTTTTAACCGTTAATGTGACATATACAGTTATGTTATATCAATCTATTTATCGATTCAGATGATTCAAAATAAAACAAAACTGCGTTATATTATGTGCAGAAGATAATATGTGACCCGCTACAACAAAAAGGTCCTAAAGTCGCGCACGGTCGAAGCCGTGAAAATCGAGTTTGAAGTCAGAGCATTAAAATTGGTCAAAACTTACGATTTTCTGATTTTGATATATTATTGGAGTCTAACATGTCTTCTATCATCTGTCGAAATTTTGAAGCAAAATGATCAAAGGAAAGATAAAAAAATAACGTTTTTCTGAGCCATGTTTTTTGGCGTTTCAACGAAGCAGAAACTGGTTCGAAAATTTGGATTGAGCGCCACAGATAGGTTCCGCCCCTAACAACGACCAGAGTGATCTCATTGGTCAGTTTGCTGATTGCTGCTAACCGAAGCGTGAAGCTCGCACACTGCCCAGTCGACTGGTGCGTGCGGGCGGGGTGCGCTATGATCAGCCGCTTCTCACATCCTGGTCACTGATTGGTTGTTGAGGAGACCGCCGACGCTGATGTGCTTGAATAAACTCTTCGCGGGTTGCTAGGGCTTACCTTCTATTGTCCGGAGGTGAAAACTGACTTGCGTGTCCCTTGATTGCGATTGCGTCGAAAGGAAGACTTTTAGGGCGCTTTTCTCGAAACAGTGATTTTCCAGACGTCTCGACATGCTCTCTTTTAAACGTCGATATCTCTGCAGCCGATTATTTTTATAAAATGTGTTATATATCCATTTAAAGCAGAAAGATTAGGGGATTATATCATGCAATTTTCAAATAATCGACCTCGCCCGACTTTAGGATCATTTTGTTGCAGCGGGTCACATATCTTCCGAGATTGAAAAAGATAAAAAAAGTGGTGGAAGACTTCGTGTCATCAAGCAATCATAGAGAGAACCTCGTGTAAAATGGATACACCTGTTTCCCCTTTTATTTGGATTTCAAATTGCTTACTTAATTTGTTCTCATAATTATGTATATTCATTCTTTTATATTATTAGTCAAATACCGGTTAGTGATTGGCAAAACACAGTCATGTGATGGAGGTACATCCGCAGAGACTCCAACTCTCCCGTTTTCGACGGGAGATCTCCCGCCGAAAACCCATTTTTGCAAAATCTCCCGTTCTCCCGCTTGAGATTTAATTTCTCCCGCCCTGGCTCTATGTCTCCCGTTGGAAAGGATTTCTTACTTATTGCTATTGTATGTTGAAAAAATAAGCCTTAGATAGCACCAGAGAGCATTTAGAACCCTAGGAACTTTGCGCTTCGCACACATCAACTTGGAGTCTCCCGTTTGCAGGGGGTTTCAGACTTTTCAGGCGGGAGAATGTCCAGATCAGAAAGTGCTTTGGGTTGGAGTCTCTGCATTCGTTATGTTCGCCCATGGGAGAATATTTCTCCCATGGGAAAACATTTTCACGTATCAAATGACAGAGAAGGCTTAGGACCGCTCGCGCACAGTGAATTTGGCTCTGCTGCGCGAGCGAGCGATCGAGTGCGTTGTGCTGGTGGTTGACGTTGACGTATTTGACTAAACCCATTATAACAGATGATGACTTTTGTTGTCGGGAACATGTACCAAACGTTCCACCCTCAGGGTTTGAAATGCTATTTCGGGAGGCTATAAGTCCCTCGACTTCGTCTCGGGACTTATAACCTCCCTCAATAGCATTTCAAACCCTTCGGGTGGAACATTCGGTATGCTCCCTCCCCCGCCAGTCATCATACATCTACACTCTAAAAACGCAAATGTTGAATCAACATTTAAAAGGGCCGAGGAGTGACAGCATTTTTTGAAGTGTTGAATCCAACTTTTAAGATAACATTTTAAATGTTGAATCAAGCAGGAAAACCAACACTTTGAAAATGTTGTCACTCCTCGGCCCTTTTAAATGCTAATTCAACATTTGTGTTTTTTAGAGTGTATTATAATGTATCCATTCCTTTATCCATCCATTCATTCATTCAGCCATTCATTCGTCCATTCATATTGTGCATACTTTTTACTGTTTACTTTTTTATTATCCCAGTAACATCTTCTTTTTTCGGTCTATCGTTTCTGACAAAAAGCAAACACACAAAGAAAGAAACATGAACTGAAAATTGATGAATTTTCTCTCTGTGCAATGTTTCAGGGCCAAGCGTTGCCGTTCGGTGTTACGAGTGTGAAAACGTGAATGGAACAGTCCCGGACTGCTCCGAACCCTTTCCCAATCCTGTCCCGCTGATCAACATAACCATCATTGAATGCGAACAATACTGCATCGTGAGTATACAACAAAAGACAAAGATGTCGTGTCTGTCTTTCCACATCCATATGAATTTCTAAATCCTTCTCCCTTCTTTCCTGTGACAACCATTATTTTGCTCTACTCGTTATTTTGTTGGGGTTTTTTTAGGGGGGGGGCAATGTGGTGAAGTGTTTGAGATTCTTAAACGGAGGATCCGTGATTGTGTCAGACCTGCCAAGCGATGCTTCTTCTTGCAACACATACAATGTCATAAGCAAGGGGAATACGGGATTATACTAGGAGGGATTAAACAACAGTTTTTTTTTTTTTTTTTTGGAATGATTGGGATTTTTTCGACCCACCGCTTCAGATTTCTTTTAATTCAATTTCCTTTACAACCAAGTTTTGAGATAAGTCGTTTCACAATGAAAGTCTTCGTTCATAAGATATTTCATGAAAAAAAGAAAACCTACAAAACTCTTTCTCTCTCTCTCTCTCTCTCTCTTACGTCACAGAAATCTGTCACCATGCTAGATGTTGTAGACGAACTGGGCGTCGAGTCGATGGAATTCTACGCCACGTCGCGATACTGCGGCTCAGAGTGCCTAGAAGTCTGTTACAGAGATCCGACGTTCTCCGACATGGAAACCTGTACGCACTGTTGTGAAGAAGATCTCTGCAATGGATCGCCTGTGTTCCATCGACCAACAGCGCTGTGCCTCGTTTTAATGTTTCTCATCGCTATTTGTGTGGGCGCAAAAAGATAGAGACTTTGTTGCTGGAAAGACTGTGTGTTAATCATGTACGGGAAGTATTTTAATTTATATTACTTGTATAGTGTATAGCAATTAACATCATAGAAACTAACCATTATTATTTGCATTCTGTGTTGAAAGCATAGCTGGTACACCTTATATACCTTCATGGAGACCAGAGAGATAGAAAAGGTGAAGCAGCTGATGTGATAACGAAATAATCCATCAGGGGGTAGAAATTTGAATTGATTTGTCCAGTTTTTTGACTTGTGCATAGTCGACATTATGTTGACTGTACGTAAGACATATGCAGAGAGATAGATAGATACAATGTAGATAGATAGATAGATAGATAGATAGATAGATAGATAGATAGATAGATAGATAGATAAATATAGCTACAGGACAGAGAGAGAGAGAGAGAGGGGGGGGGGGGGAGGAAGGGAGAGAGAAGGAGAGATGAGCCTTTACTTGATAACCAGTGAGTTGCGGATATCATGACCTGTTTTAGACTTACAACTGGATATCTGGTTACACCATGACAGTTACAAAATAATGAAGTACGTGTATGTCACTTCGCATGGTTTCTCCTCCTTGATTTCAAATCAATTACCATGCTCCCAACATCAATTATTTGACTGGTAACTTTAGTATCATTAATACGTCATGGCTGTTATTACGCGAGCATTACCCATCAAAGATCTAAGACTTCTATAAGCGTTCTATGAAACTCAAATTTGACACTTGAATGACTGGTTTCACATAAAAATGAATTATGAGGAAACGTAACAAAGTCATCACTATGTCCCATCACATTCAGATTGTCTTAAAGTCATGAGCTCTCTAATGTGGCCAGTACTCTATACACAAAACTCACTGCTGCAAGTTACTGTAGTTATTTTGCTGATCATTGGAAAGTTTCAAACAGTGTGCATGTGTATCGTTATTGCTTATATACCGTACTACATTTCCTGACATCAAGAAAACAATATATATATATGTAGCGGGTTATTTAATGTATGACAACATGTACAGATTGTACATGTGACGCTGACGATCGTACATGTACATGTACGCTGTAGATATTTGTACTGTAAAGAAAAAAGATTAATAATAAACTAGACATAAAATAATATATTGTAAAAAAAAGAAGAAATTAAGTTGAATATTTTGCATAAATACATACATTCATTGCGGCTTCTCCTCTGATTTCTTCGTTGTATTTTTGAAGCCGAAGTACATGTACTACTATTGCAGTGTATTTCATCAACCAAAGATGCTTGGTTTCTCTTTCGCTCTTCGTTTTTGCCACTTCTTCTCCTCCTCATCCTCCTCATCCTCCTTATTCATCCTCTTTTTTTCCCCATCTCCTTTTCTCCTACCCAGCCTGCTGTAGCATTCATCATAGAAAGATTTGTGAGTGCATGATTGAGAAATTGACATATACCAACATACAGAGTAGTATTGTCAGTGGTATATTTTCCATAGCTGGGACCATTACAATCCATGAAAACAACACCCATTCAACTTCCATACAAGAAAAGCATGTGTATCTAAGAAAATTGAAACTTTATTGCTCATCAAAATGTTCTTTTACAATTTTTACATACGCCATACATTATTGTCATTAGCACCTTCTTGCTTTTGGAGATACATCAGAAGACGCTTGGAATTGAAAACACATAACAAATGCACATAACACTTTGAAGTCATAATCCTATCTTATTCATATCCGATACTGTGCATGCAGAAGGTTTAGATATAAACCATTTATACTTCTACTAGCAACAGCTACCATACAGGTGACATCATTTAATTTACAAGTTTCATGTACAGTATCAATAGTGGTTACAGTGGAAGCAGCGAAGTTTCACATGACTACACGTGAGCACTAGATCCTGCCTTATAATTAGGATGGCAGCTACCGTAAGCAGCAAGATGCGGGAAACCTCACATAAAGTCAGTGAAATGAACAACTGCTCACAAATCAGGGCAATGTGAGACAGTCCTGTGATCACATACAATGTGTATTAACCATGTTGTTTGATACTGTTCATGATTTTTACCCTTAGGGGCACACATGGGCCCATAAAAGAAAAGAAAAGAAAGGGAAAGAAAAAAACAAGACAAGAAAAGAAAAGATAATAAACAAATTGTCGATCAAATTATATTACCCGTGCTCTGTCATGAGGCACACAGTATAAAGCTACAAGGTTTTCGTTAATAATCTCCAGCAGATTACAACATCAGACATCAATTATCATGTACATATCGTACAGTGCATCTATGTTCATTAACAACTGATTACCGACACCACTAACACCTGTATTAAAATGGAGTATGCTGACTCTTCTGTTGGTTTTTTTCAAGAGTCTATATTTTAAAGGTTTGATTGAAATATGAGAAAAGCACCATTTTTTAAACATAGATTTTCAGTCAAACAGCGGAAAGAGAAAATAAAACCTTTGCAGTGATATGCTACTTTTAGCACAGTAAAGAGTTTTTGCCTTGGTAGTTCTCACCTCACTAGTTTTCACTTTCGTCTAAAGAGGAAAAACTTAAACATAGATACTTTTGTATCAGAACGAGATGAATTAACTGAGAACAGTAATTATGGGTCATTCTCAATTAATTGGCTAAGTTTGCTGAACTTTCCATTCTCTACAGTGCAATACATATTTGTACAAACAACAAAGATCATAATTTCTTCTCTTCATTCACGTATGAAAAAGTACTCATCAAGGTGTTTATAGCATTTTATGGCACAAGATTGCTTTTTATTTACATGTTAGCCTTTCCAACCTAAAGCCGACAAAATGTAATTTGTCAATAAGTTCATTCAATTTGATAACAGCACTGCCACTCAAATGGGATTAGGCTTCCAAACAGGCACATACATCAAATCACTGATGGCTCACATGTTACCTTTGTGCTTTCCTTATATTGTAGTGACTGGAGACACATCTAGTTTGCGATGGAATTAACGTGGCATGAGAGTGCTACCAAGCTGACAGCTGAACTAATGATGAAAAATGTTGGGAGGAAGACTGAAGTACGAGTTTGAAATGTCCTTTTGATATATTGGTCTAATGTTCACATATCGACATTAGGCCAATAACTAATCACAGAGATGCTTGTACGTGATAAATGCATCTGAATTCTCGGTATCAGCAATGTCTGGCAGCGAACATCAATTTAGATGCATTTGGCTGCATATACACTCGGGTCACTTTTCATCTTTACCCAGGGGTATTTTTTTGCTGAAGATTCCTACCCTTTCATCATTTCATCAGCACATTGAAGCCTTGCAGTAATGAACCATGCATGACTCTAGTGACTGCAAATCACTATAACTTAGAAGTTTTAAACTCTTTTTAGATTTAATTCTCACCCAAAAAAAAAAAGCAACAAAAGGAAGCAGATAAAAATTGGATTGAATCGCATGGGAATTGGGACGCGTGCAAATACCAAGAAATGGCTTAATCAATTCCCAAATAAGGGAAGCGGTTCTATTCTTTCTCAAGGACATGATGTTGCCAAGTTGGGTGGGGGAGTGAGGGGGGGGGGGGAGGAGGCTGGTTAAAAATCAGGGAGTCAGGGAGACTTGTTGGCTGTGCCTCAGGGACAGAACCAAGAAATCTTTGTGAGAAATGATAATGTCACGCCAACCACTTCTATGTCGACATTCTGAACGACATGATCATTTAAAGATATTCTGCTGTCACACACAGAAACCAATCATGTCAATTAATTGTACCAGTGTGGGTATTTAACATGGGTTACACAAGACAATACAAGGCAGTGAGTTGCATGATGTAACAAGCACATGGTAATCTCTTACATCACACAGCATGTGATGAATAAAAAGTGCTTCTTCAATTGCAAAGTAAACCGCTCACAAAGCTGTCTGTCCAGTCCAGATTCTCAACGCATTATGCTCATGAAGGCATACACAAAGCATGCATCTCTTGCCATAAGAGAGTCTGTAGACGCAGCAGTGTTCTTTTGGTTTATCCATAGTCGCAACAAAATTTCATCACTATCAGAGAATTTTGTTGTAACCATGTCATTACAATGGAAGCGCAATAAATCATCTTTGCTGCCATCTGCAAAGTTTGATGAGCTTGTCGGTGAGTGCGGCGAGGTAGTAGGCCCCTCCTGATGCAAATGGGCAGACGTCAAGGGCCGTCGCCCCCATGGGGATCTTCTGCTTGAGAGTTCCTATGTTGGCGTCCCAAATGTGGAGCTATGATAGAAGAGGAAGTAATAAAAGTCACAGAGACTACAGACAGAGACACACAGCATGAGCACTAAATACTTAAAGACATCACAATGAAATACAGCACATGGATGCACAGGCAACTTCCATTGTTTATCATTTCATTGTAATTCTTTTTAAATGGTTACATATTGATAGAACTGGAATCTGTCAAAATCAAAACTTTTACAGTTATACTATCACCGATTACACTTGCTAGTACTGTACAAAGACACCACTGTTAACTCTTTATGTGCTATGGTGTTTACCCTCTGTGTAATAAATCATTCTAAGATAGCAACATGCTCACACTTTGGGAAAATACTGTAAAACATGATATATTCGTGGCATGAAATTTTCGCGAATTGGAGCCGACAGCCTTTTTCGTGGCATGAAATTTTCGCGAATTGCTACTGGCATTCAATGCATTTAGTGTAGACAAAAGCTTTCGCGTGCATTTTAATTTTGTAAATTTTGGCGCTCGCAAAATTCGCGAAATTTAAATGCACACGAAAATTTCTCGTTTTACAGTATTTTGCTTTTCATATAGATCTACGTAACTTTCAGATATTTTTGTTACTAATGGCATGTAATAAATGAAATTGTAGAGAAACTGCCCAGCTTTGCTTAGATTGAAATTGCTTGATAAATCTGATTGCTTTTTTTTCCAAATGACCAGTAGCTATAATTGCATTGTAAAGCCATGATTTTCACACACAAAACAGTGAAAAAAAAAAACAGAGAATTTACAAGGAAATCCACTAGGGAATACTGCCTCAACACATAAAATGAAAGCTACTTGTGACAGGATTGGAATTGCGAGAAATGTTTTCAACATACTGTGGCATCTGGCTATTTACATGTATCAATCAGTTTAGGCAGGTTTGTGCACAGATATTCTTTCTTGATGATGCATATCAGATTCATTTGTGAAGAGACTTTGAACTTTTAAATCCGACCAATGAATACATGTACATTGTATGTTATGTTGTTATCTTAATTTTAAGGTGTGTGTTATTCAGTTATAAGTAATTACGTAACTTACCGCGGAGCTAGCCTCATCTCCAGCACACACCATCAATTTCTCCTCCTCACCCGGAGCACAGTACATAGCAGCCTGTGTGAGCACCTTCATTGTGGTTCCTCCGTAGAAGGTCTGGACCGGGTTAGAAGACACCAAGGAGTTGCCATGGTCACCGACCAGTTGCCTCTTCATCTCACACATCTGCAGAAAAAAAGTTTGCGGTACAACATGCGGAAATACTCATTAAAGAAAGACATGACTTTGGCAATACAAGCATACAATACAACCTTATCCACTCAGTTAACCCCTCTTCCAAAATTGATGCGTGTAAAAAACTATTCCATTTCCACCAAACATGTGATACATACAATCGTACATGCACTGAATAAAGAATGATAATAATAATATTCTGAGTGATGCAGTGATTATGTTTATTCATTTATTATCTAGTTTTCACCTTCTTCTATGGTATCTATAGGACACATTAAAAAGCTCTAGCAGACTCAAAATTTGTGTTTGTATTTTTGTTGTTTATTTACATCTCAAGCTTGCTGGTCCTTTATGGAGCATGAATAAAGAGAAATGAATGGATTTAATGAACCTAATATGGTCAGAGATGGAATATTCTCCTCAAACCACAGTCTCAAAGTGCTATTCCCTATTAAAGCTCCTGAAAGAGTTAACCCGTTGAGGATGGACTGATTTTGCTACAACACACATTTCCCATAGACACCTGCCCGAGTATACTCGGGACTCGTCCTCAACGGGTTAAAGGTACTGATTCATGATCAGATCTGCTTTGACAACGCAAACCACTAAAACTGAACCTACTTCTCATTTCCACCGACTAGTTTTGCAGGTCTGCACATCTTGTAACACACTCACCAGAATATACAAAAATATGACTGACTTTACAACCAAGCTTTTGCATACAGGAAACTGTTTGGGGCTTCACTGCAAAGCAATCAATGGAGTATTAACTATGCTACTCAGCCCATCGGTTGTGATTTGGCAAAAAGGTGTATGTCTGAAAAATATCATGTTTTTGGTTTTTACCATTTGGGGGGTTTTCGATGCCGAAATTTTCATGTGACCAACTTTCGTATGTCATCGATCCTTTGTTTCCGAGATACTTGGGGCTATCTCTGTATTATTTTATCAATTTTCCTGCTTTTGATTAGGCAAAAGGGTGTATCTTTACATACACCCTTGACGTACAATGACGCATCAGGATAGAGAACTACATGATTTGGCAAAAGGGTGTATCTCTAGATACACCTCTAACCGTGCACGCTGGGGAGAACTTAAAGATTTGGCAGATAGGTGTATCTTTAGATACATCCATCTGCCGAATGAATCATGAATTATAGTTGCGAAGTGTGATAAGGCAGAAAGGTGTATCTTTTACACTCTGTGTATATTATATACTCTGTTATACGTGCTGCTGGCATGTGTGTGTACCGTTTCACTGGTCGGTGCTGTGGCGGGCCATGCTCCTGACTCAAACTGGCAGCCCGTTGCACTGCAGAAGTTTCTCCTTGTTGCTAGTCGGTGAGTAGATAGAAGCTAATATCTAGAAGTTCAGATCTAACGTTTGTCCTAGACTTCTATGGCCACTTCTATGCCATTACATGCGCAGATTCGTAAAATCTAGCATTTCTGTTGAAATGACAGCTTTTCCGGCAAGTGTGGCTCTGGGATGAGAGTTCTCTACGCTTCAAAATGGCAGTGATCCCTGCACTGTCCGTGCTGTGCAGTGCATGTAGAAGCCTGTACATAGTGTAATGGTGTGCTGTGTGACTGTAAGATCGGCTACCCATTACGCTATGCGTATGGGGCTGTTACCTAACAGAAATTTAGTGGCAGTTACACACAAAGGTCTAGAGAAAGATGTGTCCCTGTCTTTGGAAATGATACTTGGATGTACTGCTCAAAGTGCTCAGTGGATGCAAACAGTTAAATGATCCTACCTGAATTTTCACATTTATTGAATTTATTGCAAAAATTGGGAGCAGCATGATAACTGCGTTTTTAAGAACAGATACATGATGTGCAAACAACTGCCTTTTTGTTTGCTAAAGCATTCAGTAGAGAAAACAAACGAACCTTTTGTCGAAAAAAGGGGCACAAAGCTACAAATATAATGAATCATCTCATTGGAAGTAGAAGTTTTTGAAAAAAAAAGGAGGAGAAGGAAGAAGAAAAATTCTTCAGCTGTAATCCTTAACCATGCATATCCATGAGACCATGTTTTGTTAATATTCAGACTCTAGGGTGAGTTGTAATTTGCGCACATTTTTCTATGTTTGATGAACAAGTTGTGCATCCTGATATTTTTCTTTATTGTTATTTTTTAAATCTTTTTGTAATAATGAGGTAAAGATTGTCAAGAGTTAACATTTGATTAGAAATGGTCTCACATACACCCTTCTCCCTACAAAATATCTGGTATATTTTGTTATCGTTTAATTTGGCAAAAAGGTGTATCTCTATACATACACCTTTTTGCCAACTTAAATGCACGATTTCTCACGGTGCATGAGAAGATACACCTTTTTGCCAAAATAGCGTGGGTTGCAGTCCATGTAAACGTGATTTGGCAAAAAGGTGTATCTCTATATATACACCTTTTTGCCAAGTTAAATGCATGATTTCTTACGGTGTATGTGAAGATACACCTTTTTGCCAAAATAGCGTGGGTCGCAGTCCCAGTAAACGTGATTTGGCAAGAAGGTGTATCTCTATACATACACCTTTTTGCCAAGTTAAATGCATGATTTCTTACGGTGTATGTGAAGATACACCTTTTTGCCAAAATAGCGTGGGTCGCAGTCCCTGTAAACGTGATTTGGCAAAAAGGTGTATGTCTCTAAACATGCTAAAAGTGCTAATTCTGAAGTATTCTTTAAAGTTAGATGCAAGAAAATTATCAGGAAATGAAATTTGAAGTGTGTACTAAATCATGGAATTGAATCCCTGAGCGTTGCACAGTTTAGGTGGCTTCTACGGTCAAGGAAACTGCCAAAACTTTAAAGTCGATTTTCTCGGCTTTGTAGTCGCTGTAAAACAGCAGACATACACCTTTTTGCCAAATCACGACCGCCATCCTCCCAAACCTAACCCCCCCCCCCAGTGAAGTCAGGCTTTGGGAAAACATTCTTCTTTTTTTTTCAAAGGTTTGTAACTTTCACGGATTTTTGAAACACTCTACATGAAACAAGGAAAGTTGCAGAGAAATGCCAAGCTTTGCTTTGATGTACACGTAAATAGTATGACAAATCTAAGATTATTTTCCTTTACAATCACTGGTAGCAGCATTATTAGTAGAGCAGTGACATCTACACACAAAACAGTGACAGAAAATTAGAATTTACATGCATATCCAGCAGAGAATACCACTTGATAGTCAATCACCACATGAAATGCAAGCTACGTCTTGTACACCCAACAGGCTTTGAAACGAGAAAAACGCTTTCATTGTGCAGTGGTACTTAGCGATTTATTGATTGGTTTGGGCGGCTTTGTGCGTTTGAACAGAATATATCATACAAACTTGGCACGCCGTCCACTGAGTTGGGCATGCGAATGTGGCACATAAAGAGTTGAGCATGTGGAGTTTGGGACTCACCACATATCTGGTGGCTGGGTGCGTCTTGTTGGGGCGGAAAGCAGCCAGGCAGTGCCTTGTGGTGGGTTCAAAGGTTACGCTGGTACAACTTCCTGTACAGCAAAAATGACACATAATACACTCAAAGTAATTTGTGATCATTTTTACAAGTATACCACAGGTGATGAGTCAGTACTAGGCATACACATAAAAACACCATGAATAGTAAGCACATGTCAAGCCTCACTTCAAATGAAACTATGATCCACGTACAATGACAATCATATACCTTTTATCGTATCAACATTTCTTTCGCTCTCTCTCTCTATGGCTACAATTACTCAGAGAAAAAGTATTGCTTTTCAGAGCAAAATCCAATGCTTACACATACTGTACATGGACAAGTTTTTCTTTACCCTTGAAATCTGTTGAAAAATTAAGTGTCTTTTGGGTGTTTTGTTTTGTTTTGTTCTGCTTTGTTTTGCTTTGTTTTATGACCACTCATTAAATGTGATTCAATACTGAAAGCACTATGAACCACAGATATCTGAGCACCAACCTTCCAGCTGGAGATTATGTAATCTGTAGTCCTCTGGTGCCAGCTGTTCCCAGAATGAAGCGCCCTCTAGTGTTCCTATCAGCAGACCGGCACATCTGATAGGGAATAGAAAGCAAACATACAACTAGCCATCAGTTGGTGTTGGAGAATGGGTAGCGAGAATCCTGCCATCTCATTGGTCGAGAGCTATGTGTTGATTCTGTACTGGCCTCACGCTGAGTCACAGTGGTAAACTTGTTATCGGGTACTTGTAGCAAGAGTACATGCACTTGTAAGAAAGGTTTGCGCACTAAGCAAGCGTTCACGCACTCAGTACGAAATACCTATTGGCTGAAAAATCCTGCATCCAGTACTTTTGCCATGCATCCAGTAATTCCTGGATGCATGGTCTTGAAACACTGAATGCATGACTTTGGGGCTTTCATCTATGGCAAGCTACAATTATAAAAGGAAATGCATCAAATAAATTTGCTACAGTATAACATGATCGAAAAATTGAATATTGGCAATGAAATTTTCCCCTTTCTATAACACAGATGATGCACATAATCATTTTGTGCGTCAGTCGAAATAGTGTGCATACGGTAACTATGGAATTTAGCCTAAGCCCACTCGACTTCATCTCCTGGATTCAGCATTCCATAGTTACCTTTTATACGCATACTATTCTGACTGATGCACTGAGACTTACGCATCATTTGTATATTACGTGTAGTATCACCCTACAAAGTCTCTTGCCTGTTTCTCATCTAGACCATGGCCCCATTTCATAAAAGATGTTAGGATAGCAACTCTTGCTAGAATGGCATATTTCCATGGCAACAGCCAATCAGGAAGCTGGATTCTTGTCATTACCATGACAATTGCCACTCTCTCTCTCTTTGATACTTGGTCTATTAAAGAATTAAAATTGGGTGGGTAACGTGCATGTGACTCCTGAAATCTGAACATGGGCAGAGTTGGCTAATACACTGGATCAAAAAAGAGTTTAGCAAAACGCCAGGCTGGAGTCACTGATGTATCAACACAGCACAGATACAGTGTGTAGAGTGGAATAGCGAGGTGGCTCAGTACGTACAAAATTTGTAGTCTGTCTCCCTTGAAATCAAATGACTCGGATTTACATCCCACTGGGATTGGCCAAGCAATGTAGTGTGGAAAGATAGCATGCCCTCTCAGTACTTAGAAGTAATACACACACTCTGTCCATCAGATAGGACACGAACGTCAGGTCCCATTTATGAGAGCTCCAGGTCATGGATTGTGAAGGTGAAAGAGCCCATTCTATCTTTCAGTTTCAGTACTGTGTATTTTAGAAAAGGGGCAAAGTGAAATATGAAAAAGTGGGTGTTTGTTGCACTACATTTATTAAATCACCCACCCAACAAACAAACATATCTCCCCTCAGCACTCACATAAAATAGAATATGGCCGAATGATGCTGACCCTTGTGATTCGAGGTGGCTAGTAATGGTCAGCAAATGATATCAAACCGGCACATACACGTATTGCCCTAAAGAGACAATGAAGATAAAGCACCGCTGTATATTAAGCCATGTTTTACAGGATTCCATAGATTTACTCTAGCAGAAGACTTACGGAAATGTGACTCTAGTTGAGCTGGGCACGTATCGCAGCGAGACAATGGGGCATCGCGAGCCTTCCTTTGTCAGGGTCTGCACCTCCGCGTCGGGCTTCCTCGTGTCGTAGATCAGCACGGCGCCGTTCTGGAGGCCGGCGTAGACGTAGTTCGTGTTGGCAGAGTTCCAGGCACAGCACCAAGCTGGCATGGGGCAGTTATAGCTGGAAATGGAACAGAGGTTTCATTACTCACATTCACTCTCGGTACCACATTTGTTCTATTGTGTGTATGCATGCAGCTCGGGGCAGGATTGCAGCTGATTGGAGTGTGCATATTTACTTCAAGGAGTAAAAGCATTCTTGGCAAAAAGGTCTTGCATTAGAGAGATTTAAACTCAGTAAGTATTTATCAGCAACCTGTATGAAATCAAGACTCCCAGGTACTGTAAAAGTGGATATTTTCGCGTGACTAATTTTTCGCTCTTGGCCGGGTAAGAAGAGTTTCACATGTTTTTAATTCCACGGAATCAAGACATCATGCACAGGAACATATGGCAGGCAAATATATTCGCGTACTTTTATTTTCGTGCTAATTTCTGGTTGTGCGAAATGCGTGAAAATTTCAACACCGCGAAAATTTCCATTTTTACAGTATGTTGAGATTACAGCCAGTAGAGGGTGGGTTTCCTTTCGTGTGTTTTCAGTGCTGATTGGTACAGAAAACACATTGGTCTTGTACACATCTTCCAAAGTCCATGGCACAAAACGGGTTACAGGGATGGTACAGTATTGTTGGAGGCAAGGATTGGGCTTTAAACTTTTTGTGAGATACCAAGAAACCACTTATGAAATAGTACAGAGCATACCATTCTAGGACGAATTCAAAGTTTATTTGATGGAAATCAGTTTTGGAATGGTTGAGACATCCAAACACAAAATAAAATAAAGCGATCATAATAAAATGTGGGTCCCACCTTTTATCAGGATTGCTCTATTTGCGCATCTCACAGCCATTTCAAAACCAATTTTCATCAAATAAACGTTGAATTCCTCTTTGAATCACATGCTCTTTCAAATTTCATAAAGTGTGTTGAAGAGGTTTCTCATTATCTCACCCCAAAATGTTAGAAACCTGAAGTTGGTCTCAACCAAAACTATGTGATCCCTTTAAATAGAAATTGGCTCCTGTACTGAGGTTTTAGGGCGGGGCTGACTGCCAGGAGGTGTGATACTCACGACTGGACCACCGTGTTGCTGGACAGGCTGGTGATCTTCAGTGTCTTGTCCACCGAGGCGGTCAGGATGAGACCATCGTCCCGCCCGTCCAGTGCCACGCCCCTGATGGGTTTGGTGTGGATTGGTATGTACTGGCACGTCTTGAAGTCCATGGCACTTATCTGGGAGGGCAAAACGTACAAAGGATTTACTCCCAGCCTGCAGGGAACATTCAGTTGAAAATATTCTCACATTATCCACATAAGTAATACATTACTTATATCTCACTCTCTCTCTCTTTCCAATCCATGTAGATTTCTTCCCTCCCTTTTCCACCTATATGTTTGAAATTAAATTTCATCAGAGCAGTAAAACTGCAATTTGGTTTACAACCTTTTTTTTTTTCAGAAGACTTTACAAACCTATGTAAACAGTACCAGAAATCCTGCCTTAGATCTACTTTCTATTTTTCGTTACTTATATATCTTTTTCTTGCTTTTTCATTTTTCATATCGTCGCTGGGGCGACAAGACCTCGTATCTAAAAAAATGTCAAATGTTCAGGAGAGCCAAAAAACATGGCGGCCAAAGCACTGTGGCGAATGGGATAGCCTTTCCTTTGACATGCCATGGTGGCTTCATTTTTGGAGTAAGACAGTCAGGATTTGGACAGGACATCACTTAACCCATTATTTGACCATTAATCCAAAAAAGTCATTTTCACCAAAATTGCAGATACAACGTCTTGTCACCCCAGCGACGATATGTATCTATGTGAGTGTGTGCAATGACTTTACAGCTCATAGACCCAGAACTATGAATGAAAAGAGAGTCCTATAATAGGAAAATGCTGATTGGAACTCACCTTTTTCAGGCCGTAGCCCTGGAAGAGTTGATTGGGTGAAGGCATCGAGGCAAGGAGGATCCCATTGGCAGGGTCATAGGTCAAAACTCGGCAGTTACCATTCTGTTTAGAAGGCAAAACAAACAAATGGATGCTTTTATTCCATCATTAAATCATTTTGCTCATTTCCAACAGACACATGAGCCTGATCTTCCAATTGAATCTATCTTGTACAGTTTTCAGCATAATATGTGACAAAATTAAGCTAACTGAGGGTCACCTTTAGGGTTCAATTTGCAGCAGTTTTATAGTAAATAAACAAAAATGCAAGAGAAGTGAAGTTAAAGAAGCTGAATTGATTCTGCATGAATGGATGTGAGAAAAGATTCCTTTTGAAGATCATCCCATTCTCTGGATTTCTTTTATTTGTTTGTTTGTTTTTTTAAGGGCACACATCATTTGTTTCAGTTTTCTAGTTATTACAGCATGCATCAGGTCGCTATGGTGGAGTCATTGGTCACTTACAGCAGAGACTGTTATGGTCTTCTCGAGGAAATAATGTCCAGTCGACTGGCCGGCAGGAGTGTCCGAGCTGGACGATCCCATACTGGAGTTACCGCTGCATCATAAATGATATACAGATTGAAATGCTTCAATAGCACAGGGAGAGCATTTCCAGATATGTGGCTGCTTTTTTACAGAAAGAAAATAATATCTGTGATAGGCAGCATAAGTTTGATTTTGCACTGTCATACTATCACATACGTGTAAACTATTTATTACGTATACACATACATACGTGTCCTAGAGGCAAATATATCGTTGCTGGGGTGACAAGACCTTGTATCTGCAATTTTGGTGAATATGACTTTTTTTTGGATTAATGGTCAGATAATTGGTTAAGTGATGTCCTGTCCAAATCCTAACTGTCTTACCCCAAACATGAAGCCACCACGGCATGTCAAAGGAAATGCTATCCCATTCACTACAGTGCTTTGGCCGCCATGTTTTTTGGATCTCCAGAACATTTGACATTTTGCAGATACGAGGTCTTGTCGCCCCAGCGACGATATGCAAACTCATCATGAAAATTGTAACAACTATAATAGGCAAACAAGTATATACATGTAAACACAGATACATTCATGAATAATAATAAAACAAAAATAAAGCTAGGACAAAGCAAAGAAAATCAAAATCACAGATTTACACCATAACAATATTTTTCTATAAAGAATCTATAATGTATCCATTAAGATTATGTAAATGTCTTTTTTTTAACTATACATTGACATGAACGAAGCTGGTAATTAATGCTTATTAAAGCAAGCAACTACAAGAAAAACAGTGCAATACACTTTGTGCTCCATGGGACAAGACAGTGAGGATAAAGTGCCTTTGCTACAAAAATAAACTTTTGTAAAAATAGATTCAGCTCTCATACAATAAAACTGGTAAACTGGTAGGAACACAACAACAAGATGGGAGTGTTTAATATTAATATGGAACCTTAGCATGCTATTGATCTAGATGAACAAGCTGATCAGGAGCATCTAATACAATACTTTGTGGAGCAGGGATGCCAACCTTATGTTACAGCATTACAAGTATTATGAGGGCTGAAAAGGACTTCTTTTTCTTTCGGTGGTGGTGGTGGATAAACAGTATTTTTACCTTTCCGGCAATAGACAAGGGTAACAGTAATAATAAAAAAAAAAATGACAAGAACAGTACTTGTTATAAACCTGCTTGGGTAAAAAAAAAAACAAGAGACCCGGGGGGTCTCATGCTTACCTGAGTATCGCAAGTTCACCTTCCACGCAGTACACATAGCACTACCGTAGCTTTTAGTTTACAATTTTAGAAAAGATTTGAAAAAATTCTTTAATTTGAGGGTTTTGTCTGTGTTGTTTTAATACAGAATATATTCTATCACCCAAGTGATAATACGTACCAAGTTTGGTGAAAATTTGACCATGCATTCTCACAAAGAAGATGAAAATTACGATTAAAGGGAAGGTAAACCCAAAAAGCAATGTGGATTGAGTGAAAGCAGCAACATTAGTAGAACACATCAGTGAAAGTTTGAGGAAAATCGGACAATCGATGCAAAAGTTATGAATTTTTAAAGTTTTGGTGTTGAAACAGCTGGATGAGGAGACTACTAGAGGTTATGACGTATGAGTGGACAACAATACAAAGAAAATATAAAGGAAATTCAACAAAAATTCACTTTTCTAAAATTAAGAAAGAGCAATGGACCAACCTCTTTCAGAAAGCAGGGGGAATAATTGCTACCCCTAACATATGTCAATATCAAGTTGATGGAATTTGTAATTTTCATGAAATCCCCTCCCATAGAGATTACACGTCATAACGAAGATACAGGAAGAAGTACATATGACCTTTGACCCCACTTTGCACAGACAAGATGGCCTCTGAGCCAAAACAGGTTATTTTGTGAAATGATCCTTGTAACATGGTCTTTACGTGTGCAAAATATGGGAAAGATAGGACACGTATTCACCAAGATACAGGATAAATCATTTATGACCTTTGACCCTAATTTACATACCCAAGATGGTGTCCGATCAAGTAGTTGTTATTTTATGAAATAATGTACGTGACATGTACTAAACATGTGCAAAATATGGGATTGGTAGCCATTGTTGTTGTTCATCTATTGCACAGAAAGTAGTAGAAAGAAAGAAAAATAAAGAAAAAATTATGTTATTTTATAGAAATATAGGAGAAGCATAAAAAAATCAGAAAAAGATAAAGTAAGGAAAGGGAGATTAAGAAAAAAGTGTTTAAAAAAATAAAAAAAAATATTGGCAGGGGTGAGCCTCGAACCAGGGACCTTAGGATTACGAGTCGGATGCGCTACGCAATGACCTATTTCATTCTCCATAGGCCCTGTGTATTAAGCAAAATGACGCTGCATCGAAGCCTCGTGCCATTTTCAACGAAGTTTTTCGACGTGATGCCGACGTCGTATGAAAAAATGGAGGGCACACTTACGATAGCCCAAAGTCTCAGCTACAACATACTAAAATCTGGGAGAAATTCACCGAAGCATAAGTGAGCTAGTGCTCGAAAAAGAGAGTCATGTCAATTTTCACTGCCAGAAAAACTGCCCTCCCATAGAGATAACAAGTAAACTGGTCAAATTTGACAATATTACTTTCAATCCATTTTTACGAGGTGATGCCGTCATCCAATCAAAATGTTGTTTTTATATTAATGAAAGATCATGTTATAAGCTACAACATACTGAAATCTGGGTGTAAATTGGTAAAGGATAAGTGAGATACGCTCGAGTAAACTTGAAATTTGATGACGTCATTTTGAAAATTTACTTTTTTTACTTTATTAAGAAATTTGATACCTTTTAATCATTTTTTCAGCATCGCCAACCCATGAAATGACATGTACAACTCATCAGCTTTCAGAATATGTAAAGAAAATGGGGGGTCACCGTCCATCCTGATGAGTAAAATAGGATTTAAAATTGGCAGTTTTTTGGCATTGTTGCACTGTATATCGCCATTGACGCGCGCGCGGAATTTCAACTTTGACAGACCCGTATGACGTCATTTTGAGTGGGATTGACTTGAAACTTGTTAGAAATATTCCTTGACATTTCAGACATCCGATCAAAGTGAAAAAACGGGAAATTTTCATTGCATATGAGCTGTGCGTGCGTATATGTGCGCGCGCGTACGCGTCCGTCCGATTTTTTCAATTTTTCAAAAAATGCTCCAAATGGTCTGAAACGTATGCAAAAAAATTTTGAGCTCGATTTGAGCATGCAAATATTTCAACGCGCGCGTACGCGCACGTCTTAAGCGTAAATATGAATTTTGAGAATATGAGTAGAATGCGCTTGACTTGAAATATATGTGACGTAAATTTCATTGAAAAATTCCATTCCATTAACCCTATAAAGCCCAAGTGGGGGCACATTGTGCCCCCCCCTACCAGATTTTCATTCGCCACTCCTTTGCCTTTAATCCAATCTTAACCAAATTTGGTGACTTTTCCTAAAATCTTATTCCGAACATTTTGATATATAATTTAGCTATATTTGATATTGCTGGTTGCCATGGCAACCATAAACTGACAACCATGTCAGTCAGATTTTGCGTATTTTTCTGTTCCAATTCCAATTAACAATATTATAATGTATGAAATAGGCATTTCTTGGCTGAAATTTGCTGAAGAAGCAAAATGTGAAGTAATTATGGCCCTGAAATGTTTTTCCTATTATTTCCTTTGTTTTTCTATTACAATGGCATAAAACAATAGACACAATAGAGATACTTGAAAATAACAGTATTTTCCAAAGATTGCTGTTCTATTTTGTGTCATTTTGATTCATTCACCCACATTATACCTCTAATATCATTTGTTTATCACATTATCAATCTGCAAACTTAAAATTCCAATATTATGGGAATATGAAATATGATAACTATGCATGTACCTATCCCAAACAATACATCACAGGTCTCATAATGTATTCCTTTATTTTGTTATAAATAGCGCCCCCATGTGGTGACCTTGAGAAATTTCAACCATAAGAAAAAATGAGCTTTGACTTACACATCATTTGTGGCAAATATGAAAAATATTGGTCCATGATCAGACATATAAACTGGGGATACAGGAATTATACAGAAAAATCATGTTTTTAGCATATTTCCAATGTATTTCTTTATATTTTGGTGAATGGCGCCCTCTATGGGTGACCTTGAAAAAATTCAAGTATGCGGTCATGTAGAGTATGAGTTGCTCTACCCATGTGCCAAATATGACGATGAAACATCAAACAATAACAAAGTTATATAGGGGGGGCAAAATGTGCCCCCCCTTGGGCCTGGGAAGGGTCAAAATAGCTTGGGCTTTATAGGGTTAATGAGATATGCATGAAAATGTGTTTTCATATAATGACGTCATAGTGACGTCACGGTCGACTGATCACTATGATTTTACTTGCGCTGTCGTCTTTGCGACATGACACATATATGGTATAAGTTTGACATTGAGAATCAATGCACTTTCTGAGCTAACCTCTGCACAACTTTTGAGGAGAAATAAAGAAAGAAACAAAGAAAGAAGAATAAAGAATCAGTACAGATACAGAAGGTGATCCGAGAGGATACTCGGATCACCTAAAAAGTTTACGCACGATGGACGACACAAGACGGACGCCTGATGCTGGATGAGGAACGATTCAATAGCTCACTTAGAGCCTTTGGCTCAGGTGAGCTAAAAACAAACAAAAATAAATCAATATTACTGGGGAAAAAAAAAAAATTACATATGGCATCTGTGGCGTAGCCCGGTAGGGCAAGGTAGTAGATGGGGTATCTCACCTCCTTGAAGCTGACCTCTGGTGTGCCTCCAGCATGGCTTTCATCCTCTTCACCTCCTCCAGGGCCATGACGTATCTCAGCTGGGTCTGGGCTGCATCCATCTCAGCTTTCTTCCTTAGCTCCTTCTCCTCCTCTAGAGCCCTGGTACAATGAAAGAATAGATAGATGGATAAATAGATAGATGGATAAATAGATGGATGGATAAATAGATGGATGGATAGATAGATGGATGGATAAATAGATGGATGGATAAATAGATGGATAGGTAAATACATAGCTGGATAAATGGATGGATACACTGAATGATCAAAAAATAGATATATGGATAAATTGATAAAGGTATAAAATGGATCCTAAGAAAGATGAATCAATAGACGGATGGATAGATGGACAGATTGAAATATGAATTGATAGATTGATGGAACATTCAACAACTCCAGCTGTAAACTGTTTAAACACGAGTGAATACAGGATGTACAACGTCAAACCAACCAACCAAACAAACAAACGACAAACTGTAAAACGAGGAATGTTCGCGTGCATTTCAATTTCGCAAATTTCGCGAGCGCCAAGATTCGCGAAATTAAAATGCATGCGAAAGTTCTTGTCTACACTATATGCAATGAATGCCAGTGGCAGTTCACGAAAATTTCATGCCGCAAACAAAGCTCCAATTAGCGAAAAAATTCATGCTGCGAATATATCATGTTTTACAATATTAATTGAACTATTAGGAAAACTACACAGAGCTTACTTGATTGCACGATCCCGTTCCGAGGTGTCCAGTGCCTTGAGAGCCTTGGCGTAGATGACCCGTATGTCGGTCTTCTTGGCTTTGCTGTTGCACTGTGGACACTTCCCTCCTTGTCCTTTCAGCCACTGCTCAATGCAGCTACAATGTACAGAGAGACACACCCATTATTCTACTCCCCAAACCCATCAACCTCAAGGAGGTTGAGAAGAACAATCATTGAGATACTTGTGTGTTAGATGCTTCACAATCAGCAAAGATAAAACCTAGAGCACTACTGTACTACAATGAACAGATGTACGTGTCACTACTGCAGAGGTAAAATTCATCTCAGTTTTCCTGTCTTCGATACCATGTAGAACAAGGGGAAAAAAATCACATAATATCAAAAGAATAACATACACAACATTTAATTGAATGCAATGCTAAAAGGGGAATTTCAATACATGATAAGCTCAGATTTGTAATTTTTATAGGTGTATTCGTGTTTCCGTATAATGGGTAAAAAAATCATAATAATTACAATTTTTTTTATAGTTGGCAGCTATGCAAGTAAAGTGGAAACAATAAAAATGAAGGAAAAAATTCAACCATCATTAGCCCACATTTTAGTGTATGCCTTGTTGCTGTTGATGTTGCTGATTTTTTCTTTCATAGTACTTTCAGTGATTTACACTTCATTCATGCAGCTCCATATGATAGAAATTATGCTTATCTCCACTGTAGCCAAGATGTTGAATGATTGAAATCGCATCTATAGGCGCGGTCAGACTGGCAAAAGATCAAGAAGTTTAAGATCGCAATCTTTAAGATCGCAATCTTTAAGATCTCGAAGTTTTGCCAGTGTGACCACAAACTTCCAGCGAAACTTCCCGTGAAACTTCTCGATCTGTTTGCAGGCGGTGTCCCGAAGCGCGAGGCAATTGTCATGTACAGATGTGCATTGTTAAGTCACAATCACTAGCCATCGGACGGCGGACTCTTTCTTGCGCGCATACCAATGGCCAAAACTTCGTGATCTTAAACTTCTTGATCTTTTGCCAGTCTGACCGCGCTTAGTTTGTGCCATAACTTCTTAAAGTTACATAGATCACCCTCTGCCCATTTAGAAACAAAAGATAGGAACATGTAGTATGGCTGGAAAACCGAATACAATGTACAATGTAGCAAGCCTTAGTTTTACCTCTGACCGAACAGATGACCGCATCTGAGGGACACGAGTCGGTGAGAGCCGGACGTTGTCCATGTCTCATAGCAGATGATGCAGGATTGCTAAGGAAGGTTGATTCAAAAAAGATGGTATTTTAAAACAAACAAATAAATGAACAAAAAAACTCATGTGCTTCCTATGCAAATTATTTCACAAATCATCTTATATCACAGCCAACACCACTAGACCACATTAAAAGTACAGTGTACCTACTCTCTGTAGGCCTACATGAGCTGTTATTCTTGTGTACATATATTTCTGCGAATGAGGAGGTAACTTTCATCTTCTTTAAGATGTTGCTTTCGTGATTTTTTTAAACCAAGGCTATCATTAGTGCACTACCTGTCAGTTCATATTTTCTTGTGCTGTTCATTCACAGTCCAACAGTAATTCGAGAAAGAACTTGATGTAGACCTGCTAAATCATACTGGGTGCGCTTCCAATGTGTTAATACTGTAGCTTTAATAGATTGTGACACCTAGAGAAGAAAAAAGACGAGCTCTACGATGCAGTAATTAGCCTGGACTGTTGGGAGGGCTATTAGCCCAAATTCTCAATGGGATTTAATAGCACACTGAATGGACACATAAAAAGAACCCAAATTTCTGAGGTTTAGTGGTGAATCACCTAAAAAACATTGAAGACTAGTCACAAATACAACTGTATGCTAAGACTGGTGTCTGTGGGCAGAATAGCAGAATCTGCTTGTGAGGAAACTGATTTCTATCATTCTTCTTGTTTTGTTTTTGTTTTTGTTGTTTTACTGCTAGTATCAAAACAGTCGATTACAAATCATTTTTTTTTTTTTATTCAGTAGGCAACATCTAGCGTATGAAGTTTACATTATTGCCAATTCTAAATGACAAGATTGTTTTTGCTGCGAAAGTTCTGAACAACTAGCTGGGTTCCTCTTACAGTAAGACTTTTTTGCTGCAGATAAAGACAATTACCGCTTCATCATCACTGCCGTCACTGCTGTCTTTAGCTGCACTGGCGGCCGGCTTCTTGGCCTCCTGGAAATCAGACATCGAATCATTGCTGCTCTCATCCTCATTGGTCACACCCCCTTCTTCCATTGGCTCCTCCTCCTCCTCATTAGCTGCTGCCTGATTGGCTGCTGGCACAGCTTGGCTCTGCCTATGAACATCAGCGTCTGATGACGATGGTGATGGTGTTGCAGAACCACCATTTCCACTGTTTTCATGATCATTTGGAACTCTGTGCAAGCTACCTCCAATGCCAGTTCCTGATTGGATAAAAGTTCTTCCATCATTTGCATATTCACTTTCTCTCTCAGCTGACTGCTCTGGGGCAGTTTCTACCCTCCTTCCATCGGCAGCTGAATGCAAACTGCTCTGCGAGCGTCCAAAGTGTGAAAGACCACTGGGGCCTGGTACATCAAGGTCCATTGTCACCCCTGTAGCATGATGCAGTCCTGATGTGGACGCACCTGCCGCTGATGTGGATGACGCCGCCGATGTGGATGCACCCGCCGTCAACATGTCAGAATTGGTTAACTCCGGTCTGATCTGGTTCTGGCTGGCAGGCTGCGGTATCAAAAGCAGCGACTCACTCTCCGCCTGTGAGGCACCAGGCATATCGGCTCTCATCTCCGTACCGTTGCCGACAGGTGCATCTTGCGCCTCTCCTCTTGTTGCCGACGAGGGCTAACAAACAAAGATGTATTATGTACATTGTATGACAAGTAGTATATCATACTTGCATAATTCACAAGTCAAAGCATACGAATGCATTGAAAAGTGGCCAAACAGCTCATGCATAAAGCTAGATGAAGCCTCAGAAGGGGCACAACAATAGACATTGGTGTGTTCACAGTCTGCATTGTAAATGCACAAAATTCATCTACATACAATACATTGTAAATGTAACACAATATGTACCAGTTCACTGTACATTGTACATACATGTACAATGTATGATGTTTATGTAGGCCTATGCACTACCAATCAAAATGTGTGATTTTGGTCATAATTATGAAGATGCCCCCAGGAACACCTGAATCTTTGTGTTTAACGGAAAGAAGAACATTGTACATCAAATGAGGTTACTCATTTGCACGGGTATTACAAGCTCATCAAAATCGGATGCTGGACACAACCCATTGGACTAGTCAAGTACAGATGTACACATTTGTTCATACATTGTATCAGGCCAAACCATGAAATATGTTGTATTTTGTACATGTACAAATTATCAGGTTACATTGCAGTACAACTTGCAAATTTAGGCCTTACTGATCACAACTAACATCTGCTTTAAAGTATCTATAGGCAAGTATTGTACATGTACAAACTGTACCTGATTGGCAGGTTCTTCGCCATCAGAAATCTCTGTCGCATCAGAGTCATAGAGATCCTCGGAGCCCTCGCCATCATCGCTGTCGAGCAGGATGGTGGACCTAGAACTGTTGTCATCTTCGTCAAGGGTCCCCTCCATTTCAGATCACCAGCTTCAGATGCACATTTCAGTTCATTTCTTCCAGTTAGTCGTTAGTCGTTAGTTTTTTGTGAACATTCATCAGATCCCTGCAAAACAAACACAAAACAGTAGACCGTGACCCTACAATGTGTATGTATTGTAGATCCTAATTACTTTTCAGGTACGCCACTTGTATTCAATGCACTTCAACTAGACCCCCGTCTACTCTAATTTTAAGTACCATACCGCAGCACAGGTAGGCCAGCCCGTTTCATAAAACTTGTCATCAGTGACAAGTTGTCATAGATGTGACAAGCTACTGAAATTCTTGCATCTGATTGGCTGAGAGCAAATTTGTCATAGAAATGTGGCAGTTGTCATTGATGACAAGTTTTATGAAACGGGCCCGTTTGTACAATTTTGATTACACTTTTACACTTTAATACAAAATCTAATATCTTGCGAATCTACTTCACTTGCAATTAACATGATTAAGCATTTTCCCACTATACTACGAACAGTAGAAAATGTGTGACAATCTTCACAACTATTAAGCTACATGCAGCCTACATATCCAATGCTTTTTAGCCCAACCAGACGACTGGGCTGTGTATATTTATCAATGCGTACGTGTAAACTGCAAACATTTAATATTTCACAGTAAGTCCGACCTTTTGTTTTGTCTCTTCCCAAAATTTGCAACCGTTGTGTTGGCTTTGCCTTTGTCCTTTGAATAGGCCTACTAGTACTACTACTACACGTAGGCCTAGATCATGATTGGGGAGAAGAAGATCTGTGTTCATGTTATGGTGTGATAATTAGTAGACTAGGCCTAGGCCTAGACTAGATCTATACAGTGAATAAAGTCTAACGTTATGAGGTACCAGGTACTGCTGTAGTGTAGGCCTATAAGTTTGAATCATAAATGTAGCCGAGTCCAAGCCTGGTTACTTTTTTAGTCAATGAACAATGGAAAAGGATCAGTCTGTCATTTATTAATCTATCCTTGGTGGCATGGCATTGGTGATACGGATGTACAGGTCAGTATATCAATGCCAAGGCAAATGGTCAGTAACAATTGTCAATGCAACGTCAACGACAACGTATGGAATTCAGTTAGGCCCCCGTAGTACAATGTACCTAGAAATGACGGCATGACATTCATTTTTTACCTGGCACAACTCATGGACTGAGGTCTAGCACAATTCGTCCGTATCTCCAGCTCCATCTGTAGAGAATAAAATTGGCATGACACTCCCTACTCGCTGTTTAATACATTTTATAAACATTTGCAGTTTGCCAATGTCATCAATGCATGCATGCAGTATGCAGGTACTAGGTGGCTTTGGTGCGTACGTGCGTTTCCAGTGTGCATATGCTGTGTGTACTGTGTGTGTTATCGAACATCGCGCGAAGCAGATCAACAAATAATAATAGGTTATCAAACGTATATTGGACTTTTAGATGATTATTTATTTTTGTTACATCTACTGTAAATATTTTTACCCATCAAAATATTTATATTTACATGAAATTGTCTTAATATTAGCTCGATTGTCTTGAGCATATCATTATCTAAAATCAGAAATGGAGCGAGCCTAATATGTGTCAACATGGCGACTTCCGAGTGGTACGCGAAGAACGACGAAATGGTCTGTATTTTCTGCTTTTTCTCGTTGTTTTAAGGACATCTAGAAATAATTGATCGTTATATTAGTAAGAAGGAAAGAATGATTTTCTGTGCTGTCTTTCATGGTATATTTCTGCCTCAGTGATTTGATACAATGCCATAAATACTAATTGGGATGCCAAGCGTCCAAAGTTTACGTTATGAATGCCCATGAGCATGACGTTGGAGTTGTACGTGTCTGTTATTGACAGTTGTCGGGCGTTCTCCCCGACAGTCGGCGACTCTTTCCGCTGTTCTCCCCAATCCGCGGTTGGCTTCACCCGATGGTAGACGCTTAGCCGTGGCGCGTACTGTAAACTTACACGTCATCACAGTCCAGCCACACTGAGCAACATACGGTCTCTCCTAGCTAGCTCTCTCCTCCCTCTCTCTTTTGCATGATTTGTTGTCACTGTCGGTCTATTCCCCTGCGTGTGGTGCTGCTGATGTGCTGATAGGGTTGTTGTTCTTGTTGATTGTGTGTGTGTGTGTGTGTTTATTACCTCTGCCAAGCAAGAAGGGAGGAGGTTTATTTATGTTTTCGTTACCATTTGTTTGTTTGTCCGTGCGCAAAAATAACTCAAAAATTGCAAACGGATTTGGATGAAACTTATAGGAAAGGATGAGAATGACACAAGGAACAGATGATTGAATTTTGGCGGTAATCCGGAAACTTTTATGGATTTTATGAAGGATTTTCGATATTTTGGCAGGTACACTGTACATGTACACGTTAGGGTCAATGAACTTGACTCTACCACTGGGAGTTCAAGCTGCGTATTTTTGAGGTTTTCATACGCGCACTAAAGTGCGTGCTCTACTGCGAGGCGCGCCGTGCAGCTGAGGGTTGATGACATAACAAAAGCCTGCTATAATTGTGAATTTGGATGATTTTTAGCATGCAATACGTATGGGTAAATATCACTGATCTCTGGAAGAATAGGATTATTGGTAGAAGTAGCTGCTTGGCGGAGGTCTGTGCTCTCAGAGTGCTTCTCTAGTTTCATTTTCCATTCATTATTATCGAATTAAGTTTTTATCATCATTGTTTTTGGGGGGAGGTCTGTTGTTTTTGTTTTTGTTTTTGTTTTTGTTTTTTTTTTGTTTTTTTTTTTTGGGGGGGGGGGGAGTTTTGTGTGTGATTCGTGTGTCAAATATAACCTCGACATCCTCTAGGCCTGCATAGTTGTCATGTGTCATCTGATCATCTACAGCTACAGAGTTAGTCTATGACTTACAGCGCGCAGCGCCCTGCGCCGGGGTTACAAAAGGCCTAACTCGCTACTAGATATAGATACAATGTACTGGTTTCATAGTGTAGAGTAGGGGCACCAGTTTGCTGCACCCCTATATCTTCAAAAGTAGAGGGGTATTGTTTTTTTTTTTTATTGTTTTATTTGAAGAGCAACTGAAGAGCTTTCTTTTGATACCAGAATCATGAAATAACTTGGATGATGGCCTTCATACAATGTAATTCTAATTTAAACCGTCTGTGTCAGGCTGTTTTTAAAAAAGTATGACTTTCTTAACAAAATGCTGAGATTTTGTTCTGTTGCTAGGCAACCACCATCATCCCTTGTTTGTATCTTTATACAAAATCTTACCATGAAAAGAGGCCTGGCATGGTAAGGATTCCTCGTGTAACTGTGTTAAATATTCTAAAATTCATTTCCTTTGTTAGTTTTGAGGATTGCCACAGTGACCAAAATGTCGGGGATGGGTCCGGTTTGCGGCACCCCTATGGGATTTACACACATCCGTAGCGCTATTTTACTTGTCAAAATGGGTGGAAATTGATGGAATAAGTATATGCGATCTTGAAAAACTATGAAATCGTGAAGGATCGAGATAATGAATCCAAATAAAGTGTTCTAACAAGCTGAAAACTAGTTAGACCATCAAAATATATTTGGTTTTTGCAAAATTTTAATGTTTGAAGAAATCAGGGGACATTTTGTGTGGGATGCTGCAAACTCGACCCCCCTGTTGCAAACCAGGTCCTCGTGGTGGTTGCAAATTTTCTGCATAAAATTGATTATCATGACTAGGGTAATTGTCCACCATACAAAATTGTGATGCAGTGTCAAGAGGCCTTTGGTACCTCTTCCAATAAAAAATTGAAGAAATTGAAAAAAGAATTATTGTCCCCGCCGAACGAGTTCGAGCAGGGGACTATGAAACGGGCTCCGTACATGTGTGTGTCCGTGTGTCCGTCCGTCCGTGTGTCCGTGTGTGCGTCCGTGTGTGATCCAAATGTTCAAAATGCTACTCCTTCGCCATTTCTAACCTGATTTTGATTCCGTTTGCTTTATATGATAGCACTACATGCGAGCTTTGAAACTTCTATACAGAATTTCAGTTCTGACCTTTGACCTTGACCTTTGACCTATATTGTACATTTTGCTTCAAAATGCTACTCCTTCGCCATTTCTAACCCGATTTTGATTCCGTTTGCTTTATATGATGGCACTAGGTGAGGGCTTCAAAACTTCTACACAGAATTTTGACCTTTGACTTCTTTGACCTTTGACCTTGATTTTTGACCTATATTGTACATTGGCTACAAAATGCTACTCCTTCGCCATTTGTAACCCGATTTCGATTCCGTTTGCTTTATGTGATGGCACTAGGTGAGGGCTTCAAAACTTCTACACAGAATTTTGACCTTTGACTTCTTTGACCTTTGACCTTGATTTTTGACCTGTATTGTACATTTTCCTACCAAATGCTACTCCTTCGCCATTTCTAACCCGATTTCGATTCCGTTTGCTTTATGTGATGGCACTAGATGAGCGCTTCAAAACTTCTACACAGAATTTTGACCTTTGACTTCTTTGACCTTTGACCTTGATTTTTTACCTATATTGTACATTGGCTACAAAATGCTACTCCTTCGCCATTTCTAACCCGATTTCGATTCCGTTTGCTTTAAGTGATGGCACTAGGTGAGGGCTTCAAAACTTCTACATAGAATTTTGACCTTTGACTTCTTTGACCTTTGACCTTCATCTTTTTACCTATATTGTACATTTTGCTACTAAATGCTACTTCTGGCGGGGACATATATTACGCACCGCGTAATTTCTACTTTTCCTTGTTTAATTTCTGTTGCCTGTTTTACTAGAATATGACTAAATACCCTTGAAAAGGCCTTAACCTGCCGCAAACTTAGTCCGCTACTTTAACTACAGTGTACACTCGTAGTAACAATGCGGTATGGGTTGGGGTCGCTTCTGCCGTTAGGCCTTCTGTAGATCTAGTCTACGTAGTGTCTACATACGTACAAAATGTATACAATGGCAATGCAGACTTCTGTTTTGTTTCATTTTACTTTTCAAACACTCCCAGTGTGAGTGAAATGTTCTTCCTACCTGATACATTGTAGGTCCCTACCTTTATTTATTGGTTGTGTTGTTGTTGTTGCTGTTTTCTGTGGGTTGCATCTCGACTCAAAAAAGATATGGTTCACTGCTGAATTTCTCTTATTTTCTTTTTATTTTCTTCTTTCGGTTGTACTATACTGGCACTTCATGTAGGCCCTGCATTTGTTTCTACATATCATACTCCACTACTTGCTGCACAAACATACAAATTACATGTACAACATACTTGTACACACTGTACAGAGAGAGAGACAAAAGTGGCAATTGTATAGTACAGCTACCAGTATTTTATAAGCAAATGTAGAGTAGAACACTATAAAACTAAGCACTGCATTTAATCAGGGAGGTACCGACACATACATTGGAGGGCTTACGTACAACATACTCACTCTGCCGGTATTACCTACATGTACCTATGGAAGATTAAAAACGCGGGCTGAGCCTCTATATTCAGATCCAGGTTTGGTCCTTGAGATGAGCTGGGTCATGGCCAGGTGGCGTGGCGTCAAACTTAATTGTCAAACTTTGTTGCCCCAGAATTCATCCAAACCAACTTCAAAACTGAAGACACTGGGTGCATCTATTAAATTTCTTGGTAAACTATTCCATGGTTTCCTGATACGCATGTAAAATGAGTTTCTTCTTGTAGTGCGTAGTGGTATAACTTATTACTATGTCCTCTTGAGCATTTTTTTATTAAATTATTCTTTATTATTTTTTTTATTTTATTATTATTGGCAATGTAACTGATGAAATAAAGAAGAGTTGCATTTACACTCTCTGAAAACAAAAACCAAACAAACAAAACATTCAGTGTGCAGTGTAGACATCTACATTTATACAAGTAGGGTACGCATTTACAGATTCGGATACGTGCACTTGTACAATTTGTGCATGTAAGGTCATACGAAGGGAAAATGGGTCAGAGACTAAGCCCTATGTTTAATATACTTTCCCGATCAAACTAGTCAGTTTTATAATTTTATGAAGCTTCACTTGTTTTCACTGAAAGTATGAGAAGTGCAATTGCTGCACGTAATACATTATGCAACTGAGCTGAGATGGGTTATACTGTACACTAAACAATGAAGAATTTCTGCTTATTTGCATGAATAAAGAGAATTTTTTCAATCGATTGCAAGGAAAAAAAAAAAAAAAAACTTCATTATTCAAACCACTGCCAGTACCTTTCTGTATGTTTTACTTAAGTAATATTACTACACTAAAAATTAACATGGTCTAGAATTGCACTTTTTGATATCAATTCGTCAAAATCTTTGTTGAGCTGACCAGTGCTGTCAATTGTGTCTGCATGTTGCATACATGTAAACTGACTGTTTTTTCTTCCTTCCTTGAAACTATACTCTCAGCATTCATCAGCAGTGATAGACCTCTCAGATGCAAACTACTTGGATGAGTCGGAGTCTGACCCCTCCCATGCTGTGCCGTCCCTGGTCCGTCAACCCCCACAGCTGACCAATGAGGACGGCACAGAGGGGGACGGAAATTCCAGTGGGGACAGCCAGACAGGCAACGCTACCTTCATGGACGCCATGAGGAGCCAGATGGCAGACACGGTGGGTTTGGTGTCAGCTTTGTGTTGACCAATCAGAATTGGTCGTGAATGTGGTGTAATGGTATCGCCTCTTGCGAGAACCAATCAGTTGCTGCGTTAGTTTTGAAACTTCTGAAAACTTCAAACATCATATGGTACTGATGTTTGCACCTGTCTGATTCCCATACAGAACATCTGTCCGGCCATTCAAAGTGTGTTCATGTTGCCTTATTTTGTGGGTTAGAATTGAATAAGTCATGAATGCGTTACTGTGAATCCTACCGGTAATGTGTTCTTTGCAACTTTGGTGTCAAGAGCCAAAGAAATACTCTGTCTTATTGTTATCTTTTATAATGATAATGGTAATTTAGATATTTCTAATATCATCAGCATCATTGTTTTTTCTTATATAAGATACAACGTACACTATATGATAATGTATGCAATAATATTGACCTGCTTGCGTCATGTAATTGTTCCAGATTAGAGCTGTCCTTACTGTTGCAATGATTGATTTTTGATTGTTGATTGTTGATTCTTATTGGACCCAAATTTTCTAGGTGTGGCAAGCTGGCAAGCAACAGGCTAGAAAGGCCTTTGACATCTATGGCAACATCGACATTCTTCGTCCATATTTCGATGTGGAACCAAAAGTAGTGGTAGCAAGGTAAATATCTATCCCTGGTTGCCTGAATTTACCAAATTTATAGTATGAAAACCACTTGCACAAGTCCTGTACACCTAAAATGAGTCCTTTCTGTCAGTGTTTGTTGTTGAATTTATATTCTTTTTCTTTGTTTTCTTACTACTTGAGATAACTTCATACAGTTCATTTCATATTTTGACTGAAAATGCCAGACTCTGGAAAAAAAAAAAAAAAAGGACAAAGTACTGGCAGTACATGTTTGTGAAATACACTGTACCCTGACAGTTTCCTCTTGACACTCTCTTTCTGGCAAGCTTGAAAAAAAATATACCTCCATTGCACCTCTATGATACCCTTCTTTCCAAAGATGGACCCAGTTTTTAATATGTATGAGACTTGGGTTCTTTAATCATGAGGGTGGTGTCACATCTAGATGTCATTTTGCTTGAAATGTTAGCATTTTTTCTCAGTGTCAATTCACAACTTCCTAGAAATGAAGACCTTCAAAAAAAGGCCATTTCAATCAGACATTTGTGATATCAAATGTTGCCATGATTGCAAGTACTATAGCAAAAATTCACTGCTGCTAATGCCATTCTTGTATAAACCATTTATAATCCCAAGCAGTTTGAAACATACATTCCTTTTCTTAAAGTGATAAGAAACCCAAGTCATATGTTGGTTTGCAAAGAAAGGATAAAAAAAACAAACAAACAAACAAAATACATGAGGTGTCTAGTGTTATAGATATTTCTTATATTGGAACTCAGAAATGTACAGTTCAAATGTTCTTTGTTTATAATAGCAAATATAGGATATGTTTTATATTTTATAACTATCAAATACATATTTTTGCTTTACCCTACAGGTTACTGTTTTCTCTGGTTCCAAGAAAACTGACTGGCAATCCACAAGTAAGTGGGACCATTATCTTCACAGTTTTATATTCTTCCTTTCATTCTTTCTTTCTTTCTTTTTTTCCTGGGGGGGGGGGGGTGGGGGGGGGGGGGCTTCTGTACTACACTGTACAGCTTTTTGTGGTTAATAAACTATGTATTGGGTGCTGAGGTAGGGTTGTAGTTGACAACATGTACATTGTATGTAACAGACCCCCTTTTTCTCAAACACTACGTGTAGTTACAAAAAAAAAGGTACCTTCTCCCACCCCAAAGTTCAAAGTATGTGTATATTTTCTTGGTTTTGTTTTTGAATTCTGAGGTTCGACATAATTCCAATACAAAAAAAAAGATGAGTCCATTTTTCCCAAAAAAAAAAGTTTCTTTGTTTGGGTGTTTGTTTGTTTGTTTGTTTTCTTTTAATGAGTTCACCTTACAAACTATAATTATAGTACTGATCTTGTTGTTGTTGTTGTTGTTTTTTTTCTTCTTCTTCTTCTTCTTACTATTTTTTTTTTACCCCAGTGATATATATCCATTTGAATGTCGTCTGTTTGTTCACAGAAAGTGGTTGGTGAGCTCTATGGGCCCTTGATGAATGTATTCACCCTCATAGCTGTCTTGCTGTATGGAATGAAAGACTCGGGGCATACTGTGGTAAGTAACGGAACTTGATTCGGAAAACACCATTCATTTTGAACCAAAATGGGTTCAAGAAATCAGTGTAGCCAGTCTGAAGCCCTGAAGTGAGGCATGTGTGCACTCTGAAATATTTTCTTTACTAACATTCATGGATGTCCAGTAAGTGTGCAATGAAAAAGCATATCGGCATGATGTGTTGACCTATGGTACAATTGCTGATTGCTTGGTGCAGCCACTATGCTTGCAGTGTTGGCCATCCGTGTGTACGTAGCTAGCTACAGCTAGCTCTGCATTATGTGCAAAGGGTACAGAGTATGTGTGCTACTGTACGTATGATGTCACTGGGACGTTACAGCACGAATCCAAACAATCTTCACTACATGTTCAATCGTCTGTAGGACCAATCTTTAATAAAAGTGCAGCCCAATTGTGTTGAAGTACAAAGTTGTATCAGCTGAGATCATACTAAAAGCTTGTTCATAGACCCATTTATAAAACCAAATAATGCACAGGTGTATGTTTGTGACATTATGGGAGATGCAGTGCACCTGCTACTCAAGTTCTTACATTATTTGTACATTACAGGTGTATTTTCACCATAAAAGACAAGGGCACATTATGCTATGATGGGCTCAGATTAATGTTGCATGTGCAGACTTTATTTTCTGCTTTGTTTTTCTAAACCTGGCCAGAATAAGAATAAAAAACATAATTTTGTCCACAGGATGTATTCGATGTAACATACACTGTCCCTATTTTCAAAACATTTCTTGCAACAGAAAGAAGGTACCTTGATGGGATCGGCAGTTGGGGTCTGTTTTGGCTACTGGCTGCTTGGATCCCTCATTTACTACACCACTTCCTATGTCTGCAATACTTTCATCACCTTCCTTCAAGTTCTATCATTGACAGTGAGTATTTGAACCAACTCTTTATAGCTGTACCTCAATGCAACATAAACTCCAAATGAGTCATGTCATCAATGACGAGTGTTCAAATCAACCTTTTCAGCCCCATCTATGATTGTTTATGAATTTCTTTGCTTTATATATATCTTAACTTGACAGAGGTCATATCTACATTCAGTTTTGTTCCAGCTTGCATGCATTTGTAGGGGATGTAGAATAAAAGTCACTTGTCAGGATGGCTGATTCTCTCCCCGAATACATCATTTCATTAACACATAAGCATTAGTTACGTACAACATTTACTCTCAAATAAACCAAGTATGTGGGCATCAAGGCAGCAACAAACACAATGCAGTATACACTGATATTTTAACAGACACCTTCATACGTACACTGTAGTTTTAGGGTAATGAGTAGCCAGTTTGCTCGCCCAGTATCTTACAAAGTCATGCGCTCTTCAAACTCAAGAGCAATGATACAAAAGATAGTCAGAAGTGAAAGTACACATGTACAACGTATTTTGTATACTTACTTTTTTTCCCACTCTGAATTATTCCTTACAGAGATGGGGTCCCTACATTTCCATCTTCAAGTGAAATGCTCAAGTTTACAGTCCTTCAGGTTGAGGGCTGCAACAGGTTTACAAGCAAATATCGTTGGCGCACTCAGTCCCTGAAATGTTGAGGGTCAATGAATGATTACTAGAAGACATCTCTGCCTTGAGTTGACTGGCAGTGGGGGAGGGATGTCTCTGTCCAAATAAAGTTTACTGCAGGCTTGCTGCAAGTTCTGGTTGTGAATGTACAGCAAAGCATACATGAAATACCAGGAAAAAGCATCTAATCAACTCCAAAATGATGGATGGTGGTCATTTAGTTTTGCAAGGACGGAACGTCTTGTACTTGCAAAAAAGCTGAGTTTCTCCACAAAAACAAATATTAAAGTACACCAGGTGACATTCAGAGAAACAGAAACATGTCCTTCCATCTCACAGGGATTGGGGAGAAAAGCTCCTGACTTAAGTATCAACCTTGATATAAGTATACAATCTTGCTCCCACTATCCCATAATACTCATTTCCTGCGTCTTGCTAAAGATTTCCTGTCTACCATTCAAAGCTGTGTTTAGAAAAAACTGACCTTGAATGGCAAGGAAAGGGGGGTGTAGTACAAAGCATTTTTACAATAAAATTATCTGACATGTTTTGGATCTTTGTCCAGCATCAAAAAAGCCAACTTCAAAGTAAGGTAAAACACAACCAGCCACTTTAACTCTTTGTGTTCCACGTTCGCACGTCCGACTCAGTCAACGGGGTGCCAACTTCGCATATGGTCAGTTTTACAGTAAAGGGTGTAACTTTGATGTGGCAAGGGTCAAAAATTAAAGTTGTGTTTCCATTTTTATCTTTGCCTTTATTTTATATAGGAATGTCTATATTTTCAATATTTTGTCATTCCAGAGCTTAATTCTTAGGCTAAATATGAAAAATGAAGTGACTATTATGGAATTTTAGATAAATTTAGGTAAAAACAACAAGAATGTTTTGGTCACCCACAGCAACCAAATGAAGATAAATGGTGGAGGTAATGCAACTTTTCATTTGCTGTGAACATATATTTGAAATATCAAAACACTTTTCCCCCAACAGATATTCGCTCTTGCAATTATTTGGATGTGAACTTCAAATTCCAAGGTAAAAATGGTACCTGACAGACTATTTTTAAGTTAAAAGAATGTTCTAGAAGCAAGAGCCACTCTAAACATAGCCCTAAATTATCTCTTGGTAACAAACATTTATCAACCCAAATCCCAAAGAAATTTGATTATTTTTGACAAAGTTGAAATTTTCAGACTTGTGAGTTTCGGAGGCTTCAGTTAACAAACTAGTGTGTTTCGGAGGCTTCAAAACTGCTAACACAAAGTTCTAGTCCTGTATTCACTTAAAATAATAAAACTACAGTAAGCAACTAACACTACATGCTAGAATAACAACAAGGCATCAATAAAATGTGAATAACAGTATACAGATGTACATTTTATGGCAGTGCATAATGTTTACCCTTCATACAAATTGTACTTATTATTATAAGGAAATTGGCTTCCACAAAAGTGAATAACAAACTGTGTACACTTTGAGCAATGCTCAGTTCGAATTTATGACATTACATGAGGGAATATGATTCTAAAGGAAACTGCAACAGTAGCAATAAAAGTACACTGATTAGGAACACCTCTCTTTTGGCAGCTTAAAGTTAGCAGCAACGCATGTTTCGGAGGCTTCATCATAACTGTTAACATGCAAAAATGGTCCATTTTAAGGTGATATGAAGTACATTAATGCAGCTGATTGTTTCCAAATAACTAACAATGTTGTAACATGTAAAATAGTATTTCTTTGTATGCAGAAAAAAGACTTTCCAACATATATGTTAAGAGACGAAGAAAAATATTTTAAATCTTTATGCTCAGTTGTATACATACACTGTATTTGCATATCCATGACTTTGGCAATGCAGAACATGATTAGGCTACACACATGTACAGCTGTATGCATTTGTCAAACTTTTCATCATAATGCAGTAAGAATTACTTTCAATGAGTTAGAACTGTAGCTATAGACTTAATGCAAAGATTAATATGTTTGCTTGCAGTATGTGGGATGTATATTGACCACCCATCATAATTGTTTTATATACATGTGAAATCAATTTCAACTGTTGATGAGAAAGGGATAGAAAATAGACTGTGATGGCATGACGGTTAGATTACAACATAGCATTGTAAAATATAGAAAGGGGAAAAAAGGCTTATAAACATTCTTTTGCATATGACCATGCCTGATATCCCCTACTATAGCTATCAAATGCAGTGATCATGGTCATAGAACAGCAATCTTAAACACCGATCAGCCATTCCATATACATAAGGGTCATCATCAAACTGTCATCATCAAAATGGAGTTGGAATAATCAATATATTGGTGATATTATCATGGAGCTCAATAGAAATTCAAATGGTCAAGATCCCATTCATCTTTTTGAATTGCTTGTTGAAAAGATAAATGTACCGTACCCTACCCATGACTGTGTACGAATTTGAATTAAAAAAAAAAAATGTTGACCAAATGACGTATTGTATAGTTCCCTATAATATATGATAGTTAGAATTTTACTTTCTTTTTCTGTGGTATACAAGTCACCCCTGTTTCATATCATTTTATTTTTCTTTTTTTTTTAATTCTTCAAAGGCTTCCTTTTTTATAGTTATTTTATAAAATTCCAGTTTGTGTGACTCCTGTGACAGCTAGGAGGCCTGTTTTTGAAGGTACACATTGAGAAATTGCTAACAGAACTTTTACTGTTTCTAAAAATGACAACCTTTTTAGCAAGAAATTAAAAAGCAGCAAATGTGTTTAAATATCGAAGTTTGTTAGAAACCCACAAGTTTGTTTTAAATAGTATATAAACCCACAGACTACAGTTTTAACCCTTTGAATTTCAAAATAGTTAGTGCTTGTAACTTTTTCCAGAAAAGCCAGGACTAAACAGATTATAAAGATTTCAATCATTTCAATATTGTTCTTCATGAACATAATTTCTCCAGTCACCCACCCATGTAAACTACATGTACCCCATGGCAACAGGCTATTTATAAAAGTAGAGGTCTATATGTCATTTATAAACAATCCTATCCCAACCATTACTGTCCATTTACTGCACTGAGAACTACATCCGCAAACATGTCATAGAGTCTCACACATGTATGCGAAGAGATGTTTCGTAACACAAGTTACATTTTGTTTAATCAAAAATAGTCAAGTGGTCACTGCCAGCATGATAAAGTATGGAAAATAGGGTATAGTATCAAGATTGTGTTGCACCTTGCGTGCATCAGATCTGACATACAGATTGATATGAAAACCTGTCTGAATGAAGAAATCAAATGTCAAAATTCCAAACCAGTACCCTGTGATCCAAGTCACACCACAAAAATGATAATCTGCAAGATGTTAGCTATTTTCAAATCCATTCACAAATTTATTGATTTATTACTTTCCTCCAAATAAGTATTGGAAATGAAAGCCAAAGAACTTGTTAAGAAATGGAAAGCTGAAAAAGTCAAGATTTTAGTATGGCAAACACAAATGCCATGTGAGTAACAATGGAATTGATTTGTCAATGGGTTATAAATGGACATGTAAAAGATTGTGTTTCGGAACTATAACACTCAGATGATAGTGAGTCGAAAGTGTAAAAATCCAAAAAGTATTTTCCACCATTTGCTCTGGATTATGCATGAAAGATACAACCTTAAATTCAAAAGTAATATATTTCTTAGTTAAGTGTATGCTTCCCTCTTGAATAACCATCTATTAAAGTCCTTGAATCTTCAGGACAGGAATAGTGTTCAGTTCTTTAAAAAAAAAAGTGTATTTAACACTAAATAATCAAGTAATTGTTTGGTCTTCATTATCAAAGTCTAACCAGTCAAAAGAGTGATACAAATATGTTCACAACACTTCAACTTCTCTCAAGAGTAAAAATGAGTTATCCAACTTAAGAACATTGATGTATCCACAACTACTTGATTTGTTGCACTACTGTTGCATGATGTGGGCATGCGCGTATGCTGGAAGTCACTTTCATTACTCACAATATCTAGCCTGTTCCATTGTTTCAAAAGGAAACCTACAAAATAAATGCTTTTCATACATTTAAACAACTATCTATACCTTGCTTGAGGAATCATTAAGTCTCATTCAGTCCAAACAGTTATTTGATAGACTTAGAATTACAAAATTGTAATCAAAACATTCCATTTACATGCTGTTAACATAAAATGAAGCCTCCGAAACATCTGGAAAATTAATTTGGTATGCCTTATGTTTTTATGAAAATCATGTATGTTATGTAGAAAGTGATGGGTAAATTGTGTCTTTTTTGGTTGATATACACTGTTTAAACATATTTGTGGGGCAACATCCTCATCTGCTAATATTTTATGGCTGAATGAAAAGGTGAGTTATGTGTGACACGTCTGCACTGTTTAAGAAAAATAGGTAAATCATATAGTAAATCTATATTGGTGAGTAAACAAAGCAGCCAGAAAACTGAATGTGATTAAATATCTTTAGATATGTCATAAAGCGATCATTGGGTGGGTGAACAATAAATCTAATTTTATTTTGTCCAGAGAAAATCACAGAAATGCAGTGTTAACATCCTTTTGAAGCCTCCGAAACCACTTTTTCTCTATAAAGTCTATTAGCTCAAAAAATTATTGCAGTATCATAATGTTTTTATTATTTTTGTTGTCTGTCCATGTCTGTTGAAGATTTCATGGCATAATTTGGGGCAGACACTCAAAGAATTTATCAGAAATGTCAAGTTAGATGTTTTTGCTGTTTCGGAGGCTTCAATGCGTCTCGGAGGCTTCACGTGTTAACGGAAAATTTGTATTGTCTCCTATTTTCAGAGAGTTTGGCGGATCTTAACTATTTTTGGTCTATTAGATTAGGGCCCCATATCCTACATTTTGACATATAGATTGGGTCGCTTCTCTTGTCTATATTCATATTATTTGACTAAACACTTTGTTTCGGAGGCTTCAAAACTGCTAACGGAAATTTCACTTGATGGAATAAAATCATCACAAACTTTCAAATAGCCCTAGAATCAAGTAAACTTTGATGTAAGTCTAAAGTTTAGCTGTACCTTACTATTTTCAGCATAAAAGAAAGTAACCAAAACACATCCACTGATCATTACTGTCCATCAAAGTTTGTAAACAATTGTTAACGGAAAATGAAGCCTCCGAAACCTCAAATTTGAAGTCATAGTATTCTAAAATAAAGGGCCAGATACAAACCAAACTAATTTGGTCATTTCAATTGACCATACAACTATGCTTTTAACATAAAAAATTAGATCTCTGCAGTTGCTGTAGAAAATTATTAACATTTCAAAAATGTTATATAAATTTCAATGCAACAAAATAGTCATTTTTAGGGTACATATGTGACTGTCAAAACAAAACGCATCAATACCTGGACCTGATTATGCTACCCAAGGTGGCTACTCATAAGGTGACTCACATGGGAAAAAATCTTTGAGATCTGTAAATCTATGTGTTCAGGGTGGGCCAAAAGGCTAAAAATTGAAAGTTACACCCTTTACCGTAAAACTGACCATATTCTGCTCAACAAACAAAGCCGCCAAAACCGATCGATAAATCGCTAATTCCCCGGTACAATGAAAGCGTATCTCGCGCTTTTTTTCCTCTCACTTACGGCTTGCAGTCTATGTGGTGATTAACTATCAAGCGGTATTCCTAACTAGATTTGCGTTTACATTCTAAGTTTCTGTCATGGTTTTATGTGCAAAAGTCATGCCTTTACAGTAATGTAGCAACTGGTCATCTAAAAGAAATATTGAAAATAGGTTTGTCATGCAATGTATATTTAAGCAAAGTTTGGCATTCCTCTAACACTTTGCTCACTATTATGTAAAGCTGAACAGAAATTTGAAGAAGTTATACAAATTGGAAACACAGAAATCTTTCTCAAAGCATGACTACCTTCGTGTCTCAGAATAAGGTGGCACATAGGGAGTTTCCACCATGGCACATAAAGAGTTAATGTGGTTTTCTATGTTTAAGTCACTGTCCAGTCAGTGCCACTAAATCCGCTACTCAAGAAGGGTGGCAGGACCCCCCCCCCCCCTTTTTCTTCCATTGACTCATTCATCCTCCTGGCTAGTCACACAATACCACCTTTTTCATAAACTCATTTGTCTTCCCTGCTGGTCATAGTACCATGGACTAAGGGGGGGGGGGGGGGGGGGGGGGGACTCACTGTTCTTTGTGGCTGATTGGTGTAAAGTTGGTATGCCTTTTTCCCACACATGGAGTCAAGCTGAATGAAATTGTACTATTATATCAGTTGCTGTCCAGTCATACTGTTATTTGATATTGAAGTTGTTTTATCACCCTCAAGTTTTTTGGTTTTTTTTTGTTTTTTTTTTCATTGAAGACAAGTGTATATTTTTGTTGATGTAGTTGATAATTCTACCAATATCAAATGATTACAAAATACCTGCTCACGTTATTCTGTAAGACATTAACCCTAATCCCACCAGGTTTTTTTGAGGGACTTGAAACCCCCCCCCCCCCAGATCTCGGTAGTGGATCGCGCGATCCACGCGAAAATGTGCACTAAGGTAGAGGCCAAAGTAATCTACAAGACTGTATAGTTAGATTTTTCGAATTTTAATTTATGTATTTTATATTTATTAATTTATGCTAATTTATGCAAAGATTTTTTTTTGCCTATAAATAAAAAAATAAAGCTCCAAGACTTCTAATTTTTGGTGAACATATTCTTTTCAATATCCTCAACAATAATATAGAAGCAAAAATTCGGCTTCATAATCATTTCTTATTTATTTTATTGTTTATTGAATTTCTTATGTATTTCTTTGTTTTGTACTTTTTGTTTTTGTTGGGTTTTTTCGTCAGAATTTGTCGCAGAAACTTTTTAAAGCATAATCAGGCTAAAATGAATCATTATCAGCCGTTGAAAGTAAAAATATTTATTTTTATATGAATCAATTGCAAAAACACAATTTACTTTGGATTTGTACACATAATCATGTTTTTTCGCAATTTTTGGGCCGACAAATTTTTTTCAAAGGGGCGTGGCTTCAAAACGGTATGCCAGGGAACGACAAATTTGGTCTCAAAAGTTGCGCGATACTTGAAAGAAAAAAGTCATAAAATGTCGCGGCGAGGGCATCACGCGTTGCGGAATAATCACGGAAATGTCGAGGGGGGGGGGCCAAAATGCCACTCCGGTGGGAATAGGGTTAACACTTGAAAGAATGTTTGCATTGTACGTATTATATACTCATCATACCCCTTTTTACCCCATTTTCTTGCATCATCACTTGACCTTGTTCTCACATTGTACAGGGTTATGCCATGTTCTCCTACTGCCTCGTCCTATTCCTTGGCACGGCACTGCACAGTCTGCACTCCCACACCCTTTTCTACGCCTTATGGAGCATTCTTGGGGGTCTCTCGGCTGCCAAAATGGTGAGTACATCTTGCAAGCATTGTAGTATGATGTATTAACCCACCCCATCTCAGGAACAACCTCTTTGTTTTAATGCTTCATGTTGGTGTTGTGTCTTGACTCTCATAAGTTTGGTCATATTTTGAATTCAGCAATTTATCTCAGTACTGAACTTGGTGTTAGACTTTTGATCTCAATACACAGTATTTACCTCCAGAATTTTCAGCTGTTGACCCTACAGGCTTCATCAGCGGAATGATCTGTCTTTGTCTTCATCACATGACAGTCAATTTCAAATACAGATGAGCTTCTACTCTAATCATGAACTTCTTGTGATTGCTTGAAAGAGCTACACATGACTGTATATATTTTCAACTATTTCAGAATGTTTACATGGTCTGACATTCACTTTTCATTTCATTACTATTTTTTTTCTTTACATTTCACATTTACTGAAGAAGTGGATGTTTTCGCGCAACTAATTTTTCGCGCTCTGCGGGGTAAGAAGAGTTTGGCGTGTTTTTAATTCCACTTAATCAAGTCATCAACTGCTGGAACATATGGCAAACGAAAATGTTCGCATGTTTTTATTTTCGCACTAGTTTCAAGTTGCGCAAAATATGCAAAAATTTCCACTTTTACAGAAGTACATGTTTGTGAAATGATGTCACCGATACAAACAATCAACTCTCCCAAAGTATTCAGGACCCATTCCTTAGCTGTGATACCCACTTTTGGTAATTCTTGCAGTAACAAGGCTGCTACATTTTCGTTGTCTGTGTGGCCACTGCCAGGATGCTGATTCCCTTCTCTTGTTTAAGATTTTTAATCAAAAATGTGAAACGAGTACTGTAAAAGTGGAAATTTTCGCGCATTTCGCGCAACCAGAAGCTGGCGCGAAAATAAAAGCACGCGAATATATTTGCATGCCATACGTTCCAGTGGTGGATGTCTTGATTCCGCGGAATTAAAAACTTGCGAAACTCTTCTTACCTGCACAAACGCGAAAAATTAGTCGCGCAAAAATATCCACTTTTACAGTATACTCTACGTCATATAAGTTTCTGGTTCTAACCAGAGACTTGTCAGGCAAAGTTTAATTTCATGCCATTCTCTGTGTTTGATAACAAAGAGTAAAAAATTTCTTTCATTGCAGTCACATCACTGGGGCGACAAAACCTTGTATCTACATAATGTCAAATGTTCAGGAGAGCCAAAAAAAATTGCGGCCAATGCACTGTGGTGAATGGGATAGCCTTTCCTGTGACACGCCGTGGTGGCTTCATTTTTGGAGTAAGGCAGTTGGGATTTGGACAGGACATCACTTAACCCATTATTTGACCATCAATCCAAAACAGTCATTTTCACCAAAATTGCAGATACAAGGTCTTGTCACCCCAGCGACGATATGCTTTTTGCCTGTTTTTGGTTGCAGAACATGTTGCTGACTGGTGAAATACCTCGAGTAAGAGAGAACAAACTAAACAATCATGAATTGTTTGATTCATATTGACAATCCCATTGATACTTATGCAAATGTATTTCATTTTTTTTTTTTAATGTCCACACAGTTTGGAAAGAAAAGAACAAACTAGGAATACAATGTACAGTCATAATCAGCTGTCTGTTCTTGTATTAAACTTCTCCCGTTTTCAGGTTATGGTTTATATCTCAAGAACAACAGCTAAATCCCAGAAGCTTGTCATCGCAGGAGTCGTGGCCTCACTACACCTGCTCTTCCTTCTGTATCTTCACTTCTCATATCACAAGATAGTAGAAGGTAAGAAGAGAGACAGATAAACAGGGGGGGGGGGGTAGAAAGAAAAGGAGCCTTCATACAATGTTAGAAGGAAGGCAGTCCTATTCATAATACATTGTACATGTATAGTTGAGTGAGCCGCACCACATCATAGTTAATGTTTATGCATGTTTGAATCACATTTCATCACTGAAATTCTATGAAATCCCACTCACATACAGGAAAAATGCTCAAGATTCCAATAAAACCTCAAGTTCACTGATCGATATCAGAAATTTGCAGCTATCGTCCTCAAACGCGAACGATGTGGAATGGTTGTGCCGCCCTAAGGAAGGGGCCTGCAACTCATCACCAGCGCTCCCATAGACAAAGCACTTAAAAGATGTGTGCGGGTGACCGTGATGCTCCCATAGACATACACGTAAAGGATGCGTGCGGGTGACCGTGATGATACTTATAACACATATTCCTAATTATATTAATTATAAATTTAAGATTTTCACAGAAAAACTGTTTGGTTGTCACAGAGTATGCTTGGTTGTGGTAACCCTGCCAAGTTTCAAGCGTACTGAACACAGTCCCGGGCATAAATTTTTGTTCGGTGTGCTTGTAACAATTTTAAGCAGGGTGATGGTATTAGGGCCCCTGTCGCGGGCACCTCACTGTACGGCTTGTTTCTGGACAAGTTGCACATTTGTCAGTGATTTGGTAGTAGAAAGGCATTACACATTCCTATACTTTCAGTATGCAAGTAGATTGAGGTGCAGAAGGGTGTTAAACTGTAGGCTCTATTTAGTGCTATTTTACCTTTTGAGTGCTGCTTGGTGGAGTAACCCCATGATATTGTACACACTGTTCAAAGTCCCTAGAGCAAAAAGGGCTAATCAGAATGAATGTATTTTTCATTAAGATGCAGACATCTAAACCCATAACCTCCAAGAGTAAATGATTCCCTTTAAAGGTTAATAGATTTCACAGACATTGTCTGGGGCAAGAGGTTGGCATCTGCTTGGATACAGACAGCTTTGTGGTATGCAGATTTTTGGAACAAATCAATCATTTTGAGGGGTGGATCGCCACCTGTGATTCAGTTTAAACCATTTTTTTTTTTTTTTTTGATGGGGGGGGGATGGGAGGGGGAGAGCCATTGGTTGGCAGCATATCTTACTGAAGCCCTGTTATTGAGGGTGGACATGTTTCAATTCAAATAACATCAGTTGAAAGCTGCTGTAATCTGGTGATCCTGACTGAGTTTGATTGGAGATCTTAAAACCCGTTGAGGACGGACTGATTTTGCTACAACATGCATTTCCCATAGACACCTGCCGGAGTATACTCGGCACTTGTCCTCAACAGGTTTAAAGAAAATCCTCAAAGCACACTTTCATTCTCACTGTGATTAACACATACTCTGATTCATTTTGACAGTCGACCTCTCTCAGGTCAAACCCTTTTCAGACGCCTTGAATTTATTGTGTAGTTGATGAGTGACTCATTGCTTAGTCACATTATTACCTATAAGGCAGAGTCTCTTCCAAAGTCCCAGGGTGCACCACCCACTCAAGGTTATTACTTTGTGATCCTTGTACACACCAAACTGTTCCTCCGTTCCCCAGATGATACCCTTGGATTATAATAGGTCATGACAATGTGAGGTAACTTTTTTTTTCTTTTTTTTTCCTGAGTGTGTGTGTATGTGTGGGAGAGAGGTTTACCCAATACCCTCTATGTGTCTGACCATGCTTGGTGCGTACTGTACTTCTATAGCATATCGATAGCGGAAATTACTTCAGTACTTTTACTGTAAAACACAATGTTATAGCGGCATGAAATTTTCGTGAATTTGGGCGACAGCCTTTTTCGCGGCATGAAATTTCGCGAGTTGCCTCTAACATTCAATGCATATAGTGTAAACAAGAACTTTCGTGTGCATTTTAATTTTGCGAATCTTGGCTCGCCAGAAATTCTCAAGATTAAAATGCGTGTGGACATTCCTCGTTTTAAAGTATGTTATACAGTGGATGCAAATCTTCCACATTACTTTATATTTTGTATGCCTACGTGTATGTTGCAAATATTGCTATAATGTACGGTCATGTGATTGACAGGTTTTAATCAGTGTTACTACAGATGAGGGCACTGTTCAAATGCAAAGTTGTGATTGATCTAACTGATTGTTAAAACTCTGTCAGCTTTCCTCACCGGCCTCATCAGTTTGTTCTCTGTGCAAAGAGCATCTATGCAAAACAAGAAAGAAAAAAAAACACAAGAAGTTCTGTTTTTTTGTCCACTGGGTTACCATTCATTCAGTGCAGGTGGAATAAGCTTTAGAATTTAGATCATGAGTGTTATGTTTATGGACGAATGTACTGTACATACACCGTATACACTAAATTTGTCATAAAGTTTTTATTTTCAAAAATTTTGAAAGTTAAGTGGTATAAATTGCGAATTCAAAAACAAAAATATCAACTCTCATTGCAACATTCATGTTACATGCATATATGCATACAATGTACATTTCTCTCTTCAATACTGTACTCTACAATCGTGAATTTATCCACTCCCAAAATTATCAGGAAGTCCCGATTTGCGGGGGAAAAAAAATGGACTCCCTAAAAACATGCCCTATACCGTAGTCATGGATCAACGCTGTCAATTTGCCAAACTCACAGTACATTGTTGTATCTCCAACATCTTGTGCGGTGTAGAGAACATACATTGTCATCGCCAGTGTAGTGACAGAAGGCTAATCTCTGCAATATAAAAGGACTTGTGTGCCAGTAGTAGTCTGGAATACGTTGTACATTGTATGTCTACCATATAGTAACATCCTCACTCTATTTGGGCCATAGCCCATTCTTTTGGGGCCATATCACAGTGCAACATTACATGCTCAAGCTTAAGAGGTAGATTAAATCTAGTTCCTGTGAGTAATGCAAATTCAGGATGTTTTTGTGTGAGCCACATATGCCACATACGCCACGTCAAGATTGTGTGCACAAGTACAGACTACAGATACAATTTTAGGCACTTGTTTTTTTTTTTAATCCAGGACCAGATGCTTAAACCATGGATTTTATGCAAACTATGCCAGCCAATTATGTTTCTGAAGGCTTGCCTTTTAAGATTGTGATGATATGCATGTCAAAATCAAATACTGGAAATACTTTTGGATATAAAGTAATGAGTCTCAAGCAGTGCTCTTGGTATGAATTCTCATTTTAGACATTTTGCCTGTTTATCATCAAACAGTATACCATGGTTATAGAATGAGGAACCAAAAATTGTATTCATGTTGATATATTTTTCTTCAGTGATAATATCAAGGTGTATACATCTCAGTACTTTAATTTGGTATTCCATGTGTGTATGGTCTATTCATGCGTGCTTTTGTTTGTTTTATTTTTTGCTTTTCAAAGGGTTATGAAACATGTTCATGAATATATAAATACTCGAATACATAAACAGTCATTTTCAGTGTATAATATAAGAAATCAATGAAATTATACTCCTGAACACTATTACAAACAATTATTTTCAGTTATAGAAATTCAAGCTTTTGTTGACGTACATGTGGTTAACTTCAGAATGTGCTATGATTTTAGCTGTGCACTTCTAGTTACTTGCACTCACATCTTGCTATATTTCTTCTCCTGCTGTGTCTTTGCTATTTTGGTTGATGTAATATGTTCAGGTATTTAAACAAGGTGACACATGTGCAGCTTGTAACGTTTCTTTGTAGAGCTTAAATCATGAAGGTATGTGCAATTCGTTAAATTACAGGATCCCAATGTAATCGTGAAATAACAATGATTAGTCTCATACTTTTGAAGACAAATATGTATTTGATCAACAGTGCATGTTATAACTTCATGCCATTTAATCCATACAGTGTATTTTAACATCCACATTTTAGGAGTTAGAATGTAACTTTTCTCACAGTAAGCTTCTTCCTAGATATGTTTCAAAGATATTTATTTTATTCATTCATATTTGCCTATTCAAGAATGAAGCTATTAACAACTACAACTACTGGTAACATAATTGCTTCGCTGAAATTATATTCCAGTTAACACCGTTGTATGTGTGATCATTTGTACTACAACTGTATTAATAGGTACACATTTCTATCATGGCAAATCACTGACAACTATTGTGCAATTTAGTATCTCTTTTTTTTTGTACTACCACTTTAGCCTTAAACTGATTGAACATTATTATTATAACTGTAAATACAGTGTCCATGATTGTATGCATCCCTCTCTGTCTGCCAAGTATTATTGAATGATAATGTTTCATCTACTGACAAGCTTTGTAGGCACCTACGGAGGTCTATTAGTAGAACCTACAGAGTGGTGATCTCTTAGTGCACTTCTTGTTGTCATCCATTCCCATGGTTACATTTGTATTCAACTCTTTACGTATCTTGTATTTTTCTGTGTTATGTTTTGGTTTGTGATTGTTTGCACTATCTGGAGGCGACTTCTCTGAAACCCAAAATACTGATCTCACAAAATAAAGTATTGATGGTATTCTTTTATGGTGTTTGCTTTAATAAATCCATAAAATACAGTTGTACAGTAGACTGTACTGTCAGGTATAATGTAGCTCAGGCTGACGTCTACTCAAAATCTTTATGGAATATGAATTACTTGTATGTTTTGGTCATGCTGTAGTTTTCTAAAGTTTTATACAGTTATCCTTCAGAAAACTGTTTTCCAACACGTGTCTAACTCCATTGCCCTTGCATACCAATCAGATAAAACTGAATGGTCATGTACCATTGGTTAGAGCAGCCATGCTTACTAACACTCCTTTACTATTATGCTTGTTGATATGTGTGTGCGTTGTAGAGCTGACTGTCGCCCTTGCGGCAGATGTCGTTAATGGCGGTGGCGGTGGCGGCATAGAAAACCTTGTCAATCGGGAGGTAGATGAGGTCGCTGACCATCCAGACGTAGATATACACGTAGAACACCCCGCACACGCAGATGCGCAGATCCTGGCTGCGAATGTGTATGTACATGAGTCTGACTACTACGCATTTTCCGTTCATATCGCATTTCAACATAACAACACACTGCTGCCTTTACCACTCTACTATTTATCTCTGTTGTGTGGAGGGAAAAAAATGCATGCCATTACTGCATCGATCATTTATAATGTATTTCCCACTTGACCCTCTCTTTCCATATGGAAATATTTGAATGAAACATTTTGTCTTTTTTTCATTTTTTGGTATTAACAAAGTCATTAAGTTATCTTTCCATGTCTTTTTCATTTTCATTGCAAGTTTGACTTTTTCTGATGCGGTTTGTCAAGAACATCTTTCCCTTAACCATGTATGTGACCCTGCATCAGAAAACCAACAAAAAGTTGCCAGACATGGATTTTTAGTTAAAGGTGAAGGCTAGTAACTGATCAGTGGGAATCAGTGGAAATGCTGGGAGATGATTGTTCAAATCCTTATGGGATTCATTCAAGAGTACATTGTATATCTATTGTTGTGTGAAAATTATTTGCTTCAGAATGGTCTCATATTCAAGTAATGTGCAGTTTAATGCCCCGTCACTGACCAGGGACGCTTACCTGGAAACATTAAACTGCACATTACTTGAATATGTGACCATTCTGAAGCAAATAATTTTCACACAACAGTTGATATATAATGTACTCTTGAATGAATCCAATAAGGATTGGAACAATCATCTCCCAGCATTTCCACTGATTCCCACTGATCAGTTACTAGCCTTCCCCTTTAAGGGCAGATTCTGAAAGAACAGACTCTAAGCTTTAAAATGATGTATAACTGAATTCAAATGGACTCCCCTAACCTACCTAAATACTGGAAAGAAAGCACACTCTGGAAAAGTGTGAACTGAGAAAAGAGGCTCTGAAGTACAGGGTCTATTCAAGTAAGTGCTTTAATAATCTTTCACCAAGCCGCACTAGCTGTGCGATGAAAGGGACAAAACACAGGATCTCAACCACCGGAGGAACAATTAAGGGATTATCAGATTAAGCTGGAATTGAGCATGTTCTATTAACACATTCTGTCCATGATTAATACCAACTTTCAAAGCAGCGGCATTATCCTTTCAAAAGTTTCTGATATTAGACGTGAAAGTGAAGAGTGTACAAAGGATTTTGAGAAATGAAAAGGGGTCTCAAATAATTCCTGATCATTTTACTCTCCCCCAAAAAGGGTTGTAGAAAAACTTCTGAAAACACACTTTCCCATTTGTGTTATAATTCCAGACTGAAGAATAATGTAGAAGGAAAATAGCTCTTTCAGAAAATATGAAAAACTCAAGATTGACTTGGTTCACCCATTTCACCTTTTTGAGTCCTCACGTAAAATTAAGGGATGCGACTTTTTGTTTGTTTTGTGATGCACGGTCACATATACTCATCAAAAATTGTTTGTGCAATGAGACACACCTACATGATGGAAATACACACACAAAAAAAAAATGACTAAAAACAATGTAAAGACAGTACAAATGAAGAGTGAGCTGAAGAATTTCTTTTTTAAAAGAAGCAGTTTTGTACACAACACATTCAGCACTTTCTCAAAGGGGTAATTATGAATTTGAAGTTTCATATCTAGCTTTACAATTTTTGATTGTGGGGTGCTTTTTAAGTTCTCTTATTTAGTGATTTCATAGACATACCGTGTACCATATATTTTGTTCGTGGAATGTGAGGGGTCAGATTGTTTCATCTATTTTCAAGAACTTATTCAGACAATTTCAGGCAACTGCTGTTTACGTACATACTTGTATTTGTTGTTTTTTGGTTCTTTTTGAGTGGTGGGATGAGCATACACTGTACTATTCATTAAAAGCCCTTTCATTCCTTTCTCTAATAGTAAATTAGGGAATTCACATGGCTCTCACTTTCAGTACTTCCACAATAGAAGTTGAAAGTAATCACGGTTTAGTGATAACTGAATGATACATTCCCAAGAAATGTATGCCAGCCTTTGGATTTGCACAGCACCATGACAATCATGGTATTAGTGACTGATTACTGTAAACGTGGAAATTTTCGCGGTGTTGAATGTAAAAATAAAGCATGCCATTGTATATAACAGCAATACTTACGATACCAAGTAGTGGACAGACTTAAGATCAATGAGCCTTTTAAGTGTTGATAACAGCCACTATTTATGAAAGAAAAGAAAGACAAAAACAAAGTTTGATTTAGATTAAAGGTCCTGTTAACCTTTGGAAACAGTGATTTTAAAAAATTTCAGGAAATGACATTTAATGCATATGTGTACGTAGGTCTGTTGTACCACAAAACATCGTATAAAATTTTCGCTATAAAGCCTAAAATATACGGAGATATCTGTATTTTTCTCAATAAACCGTGACCGTAGACAGTTTAGTCTGGAAACATTTTTATTTTAACTATTGTTCACATTTTGTATATATTTAACAATACATAACATTGATTTTACCAATTCAAATCTTTACAGTGGTTGTTTCTATCCTAACTCACATTTAAGAACTATTATAAAGCACTAATGCTGGGTTCTTGTTTCATCTGCAAAAAAATTATGCCTTTAATTTCCGTTTCATAGTTCTCAATGATTATGTACTCAGTACTGTAAAAGCATAGCATTCTTTTTGATATTTGTGCAGTTAAAATGCCATGCATTCATGATCTCATCTTGCTTGGTGCAAGCATTATGCAAAGTATTTTGGTCTCTGTCATTTTTGTGTCCTCTTTTTTTCAAATTCTGCAATGACTTTATCTGATTCAGTCATCTATTCAATACAACCACCCCCAAAGTTTGAAATCTATCCGCGTGGTTGATCAGTAGCATGCCTGAGGCTGGGCACACCAGTCCAACTCAAATAAACTTGTTTAGAAAAATGTATATGATTTTTCAGCCACCTCTAAACTGAAAAAAAAAAAGGAAAAAAAAGTTCTGCATGAAGATAGCACGTAAATTAGAAAAACAAAATAGATGAAATAAAAGGTACATATAAAAGACATGCAGTGCAGTACAAACATCAGCTTGTGATGGAAGACAATAGTATTGCACCAGAAATAAGAACCAGTGTGGGATAGTACACAATGTGATCATGATATAACTGTTAATGTGTATTCTTTTCACCAGACTACCTCCAATACTGTGAAAATTAAATTCATTCCTTCATTTGTCTGTCCATCAATATTCTATATTGCTTTCAAGTGCATCTTTGCTCTATTTTGCCATTTTTTCTTTTCTTTTTTTTTTCCTGCATTATCTTTCCCATCTTTGATTGGTACCAAAATACAATTGTATACATGTGTAAATGCTTTTATACCACTGAGCATAACCATGTCGTATAGTAGGTGTTGTATTACACATGTACAGTGTATTTCACACCATCTGTCTTTTTCTCTGCCTAAAGTGTCTTGATCATTATCTACATGGGCTCTTTCCCTCGTGTCATTTAAACTCAACAAGTTTGGCATGTTATGGTGCAAGGGACTTTAATGAAAGGTGGAGAAATATCCTATATGCTGTTGTTGTTGTTGTTGTTTTTTTTGTGCATGACACTCCTTTATCTGATAGCCATCATCTCTAAGTTTTATATCCTTCCTCTCTACACTGTATATCTCCCTCATGTATTTTATGATGTCCTTCTGTAGTCTCATCACTATCAAAACATTTCCTCGATGGCTTTTTGAGGGCTTGTTTCCTGTGATTGAAATAGGCTTGTCAGAGACCCAGAATGCCTTCCTGGGAACTGTGTTAAAATACCTCTATAAAAACCTCCATAGCAAGCTCAGCAGATATCATTCTGACTTCCCGCAACCATTTCCTAAGTGTCACTGTCAAACAAGGAGAAAAAAAAAATGAATCATGAGAAATTATTCTAAATGCAAAAACATATAAAAAGCTCAGAGCGGGTATGCTTTAAAACAAAGTGTACTATTATTCTCTGTGCATAATAGGTGACAGGAATTCAGTGGTGGACAATAGTGATAGATAGCCAAAGTTTTCAAGAGATACAAAAGTGTTTGGCTTCCAAACATTCTAAAAACCAGTATGCAATATATTTGAACATTTGGTTTTATCGTTTTAATCAAATTCATAGCCAAGTAATTTGGCAATAATAATAATAATAATATATGAATATTATGTTATCAACTCTTTCTTCTAAATGACGCAAATTGCTATTTTCATGTGGCAGTAGTGATTAAGGAAGGTAAGCATAAATATATTATGAACTAATATTTAGCAATTTGGTCAGAGGCTGGATTTCACATGAGGTATGCAGGGTGTTAGTTTGCTTCATGTCCCCAATTTGTAAAAGCTCAAGTGTATATATATTAGAATAACATGATAAATGTGACTGTTATTGTGATTATGTAAATTATAACACATAAATGTATCATTAAAGTGCCCCACCCCCCAAAAAAAAAAATAATAATAATAAATCAATCAATCAATCAACTCAATCTTTGCATTTCTTGAAGTCATATCTTTCAACTTGACACCCATATTGCCTTTGTTACGTATGTTTGAAAATGCAGACTCTAATCATGATGACAAGGCATAATGTTGGTTGATTTTTACCAATTTTAAAGAATCTCCCAGGAATTTTCCCTTTTATCGTAATGTGCTCATTTAATCAAAATTTCATGTTAAGTTATTGTGCATTTGATTTGATAGGCAAACTTTATAGTGCAGACCTAATTACCAGCTTTGTGTCCATGCAATGTGTCATGTTAATGGCCAGTACCTTTGCATACAGTACAGAAGTTGTTTTGCTTCTGTATTGTCATACCTAACACATGCTCTCCAGTTTTAGAATAGTCGGATGTCTTCTCAACCCTATAAAGGATATTAGAGGAAATTCACCAAAAATCTTCATCATGAATTGTTTCGGTCCAGCCAAATGGGGTCAATGTCCTTCAAACAAATTTCCTCTTCCGTTATAACCTTCTTCCTCAGCTACATGTATCTTCAATTTTATCATGGCTATCAGGGTCCATGGCATCTCCGCTTGCATTAGGGAGATTTTGTCAGCAGATCCTTAGGAGCGCTCTCTCATTTGCAAGCTTTGCTATCAGCAAAATGTAAAGGATCACAACACACACATTCAGATATTGTCTGTATTAAAGTTGTTGAATTGTAATCGTGCAAAAAAAAAAATGAAAATAGAAAATAACTTGAAATTGGAATGTAGCGTTTAGTGTTTAGTCTTTCATTCACAACATGTTTTTGTTCCGTACATATTTTGAAAACATATTGATTAACATCAAAATCTGTAAAGTCTGCGTTCTTGTTGTACTACACATCTTCTGTACCTTTTTATCTCTAACAGGTATGTAGAATAGACCTGCTTATTTTTCTCATCGTGATAAATATAGTCACCTTTTTTTTTTTTTTGGTGTTTTTACTGACAGAAGTGTACATGTTTTACAACAGAAATAGGTTGTGGTCTGGTGTGTATTCTGGTGTGTACTCATGAACTAATGTAAACTTTTACTTTGTAACAGAAATGTGTGAAGAATTTTCATGTGGATGTTTCTGTCATTCATATACTTTTCTCACTGTCTCGCTCAGAATCTGTGTCATTTTTTTTAATGCATGAATTTTTAAAGATAAAAGGTGAAAAGTTCACAAGGAGCAGTGCTGTCTGTTACATGCTTGCCTGCCCACCATTGCCCTCTGTCAAACATCTGCAGACTATCAGTCACCTTACACGGAGAATGAATCAGAATTAAAGATATCATTATGCATTAAGTTTTCAGCTGCTGCAGAGTATACATAGACTAGCATTAGGTTAGGTGCAGAAAGGGAAAGATAGAAAGAAAGTTATATCTGCCAGAATTAAACACTGTATGTTAATTAACTGAAGGTCAATACATCAGGACAGGTTATACTATGGTCTGTATCTTTCAAACTTTGATTCAATTGCTATTCTGACCAAACCCTGACGTAAACCATGATCATCTGTTATTCCATTTGATATAATATTTCAAGTCTTGCGAGAGAGTACATTATGAGGGACATCTTCGTGAAAGCATTCATAAACAAATTTATGGAAATTTGTACTGTATTCATCTCGGCAAAAGCACGGGCGAGATTCCTGGCATGTTCCTTTAAATGCTGGCAGTGTCTTATCAATTTGTCCTATCTGTGCTCCTCATGTAGGGTGTCAGTGTCATTCATCATGCGTGACAGCCACATTCCTAGGCAGGACACGATGTAACGCGACATAATCATCTTCTCTCCAGTGTTCACTGTTCTCTTCATGATGTTTTTTCTCAAGTTGCATTTTGCTTTCCCTCGTTCTTCCTCCTCCTATTCCTCTCTCTGTTTGTCAGTTTCCTTTTCCTTCCTGTAATCTTCTCTTCATCTCCTGTTTTCCTCCTCATCTTTTCTTCTTTCCATCATCTTTAAAGGACAAGTTCACCTTCATAGACATGTGGTTTGAGTGAATGCAACAATATTAGTAGAACACATTGAGCAGTGAAAATTTGGGGAAAATCAGACAAATCATCCAAAAGTTATGAATTTTTGAAGTACAGATCTGCGCAGTCACTGCTGGATGAGAAGACTACTACAGTGTATGATGTCTCATGCGTACAACGATATAAGGAAAATGAAAAGAGAATTTCACAAAACTTTACTTTTTGAATAAAGTGCACATTTCCTCGACTTGTTACTGGCATATGTTAAGGGTAATATTATTCCCCCTGCCTTCTGACAGAGAGAAGTTGAGTATTCTTTTGTAATGCGAGAAAAGTGAAACTATGTTGAATTTTCTTTTTTCTTTCTTTATATCATTGTACACATGTGACATCACAGGCTATAGTAGTCTTCTCATCCAGCCGTGACTGAACAGAAACTTCAAAAATTCATTATGTTTGAACGGATTGTCTGATTTTCCTCAAACTCTCACTGATGTGTTCTACAAATATTGCTACATTCTCTCAACCCACATGTCTATGAAGGTGAACTTGTCCTTAAATATACTAGTACATGTATGTACATTGTACCTCTTTATCTCTTCCATCCTCTCTTCTTTGCCTTCTTATATTTTTGTACCATGTCATCTATTCTTTCTGTTCCCTCTTCCTGTTCTTTTCTCTCCTCCTTTTCTCGTTCCTTCCTCTGACTTTGCTTGTGTTTTTCTATTTCTCCACATCACTTTCTTCGGCTTCTGTTCTCTCATCTTTACTTCTTCATTATTGACCGATTCGGGTTCGTTGAGGGCAGCAGACATTTTACGGCACAGGGCGCAGCCATAGTGGGTGTATCAGCCGACCCCCCCTGCTCTCCCTCACCCCCGGGCAACATGTTTATCACGCACTTGTTACAAAGGTTCGCGCACTAGCAAGCATTCGCGCACTCAGTACGAGACGCCTATTGGCTAAAGCAGTTTTTCATTCTGTGCGCGTGCTAATGTAGGGAGAGGGGTGAGGGAGTGCGGAGGGGGGGTCGGCTGATACACCCACTATGGCTGCGCCCATGCCAAAAATACACATAGCGCGTCACAGAATCGGTCAATTCTTAATTTCATCTTAATATGATTCTGCTTTTTATTATTTTTCTCCATCTCATTGTCTTCTAATTCTATTATTTCTTGTCTTTAACACACTTTCAAATCTTTCTTTTTTCCAGCAATTGATCGGATATGACAGAGATGTAGATCCCAAAACAACCAGCAGTGGAGTTGAAAGATAACCTGACATGTTACAGGAGAACAGGAGAACAAGCATTTAAGGAGAGCTGCTAAACTGGAGGGAAATAAGAGATCCAGAGGACCATGTGAAGATGCTGAAAAACCAACTGCCTGTATCACCAAATGTATATTATGTTACAACAAGGAATATACTGGTACTGATGATAAAATGTCTACAATGTGCATATATATATACACATTATGTTTGTTGTTGTTTTGTTTGTGTGTGTATGATATGTAATATTTTCAGCCTGTATACATTGCGAGGGAGGCATAGATAGGAATAGAGAGAGGGAGAGAGAGGGAGAAAAAAAAAACACTGTGTGTTAAAGAGACAATCGTAATATACTATGGGTCATACAAATTCAAAAAACCTTATTTGAGCTGATTTGATTCTTGTTTTGTAGGTATTCCACAAACTTGTAGTGAAAGTATCATTGACTTCCATCTCATTGTGCCAGATAGTCAAGAATGGGGGTATGTCTAAGTATGCAAATATTGTAGGTCCTATTTAGCAATAGGGGGCTTCTTGTCCTTGCCCTCATTGCATCTTATTGTGTGTAGCCATTCAACAATATAAACTGTGAAGTTAGAAAGCATTTGTTTATGAACTATTCAAAGCTTTTTATAAACTTTTAAAGTGGAGATTCAAGCCTCTACCCCTCTCTTAATGAGATGATTTCATCTTTAACATAATTGAGCCCAGGGAAAGTACTGGAAAGTGTGTTAGAGTCAAATGTGATCTTTCACTCTTAAAATTATATTGTTTTCTGGACAGAAATGTTAAAGACATTTTAAGATTTAAAAAGTATTTCATATAAAAACTCACTACCACATGGGAGCTTCCATGTTATCATCATGTACATGTATATAGATAATGTACATGTAGCTTCCTTTTTGACATGCTGTAGTGAACCCAATTCTTGGATTTTGTTGTTTTTGTGTGGGTTTTTTTTTTCTCTCTCTCACTCTCTTTGAGAGTCCCCTCTCTTTCCCAACCCTCCTCCCCATTCCCTGTGTCACCAATCACCCGCCCCCTTCTTTCATCACCTTCCTCTCCCGTGTTTGTGTGGCACCGTGAAATTTATCACCCCTCTGTCCACACTCCTGCTCCCACGATTCTCATCACAGTGTCACCATAACATCTTCATCATACCAATCTACCGTATGTCCCCCCCCAAAAAATTACGAGACCCTCCGCAATGATATCTTTAAAAATATTGAATCAATCTAAATACAAATTCAGGGTATAAAACTATAACTCATTGCCCACATCTTACAGAAAACCCCATTCAATTTGCTTCAGTGGTCAAAGAGAAATAAGGAATTTTGTAAAGGAATGTCCGGAATCTCTTCCTTCCAAGTTCTGTCTATTGTATTCACACACAAGATTATCAGAGTGCTTAACTTGGAAGAATTAGACTCATGACATGCTTTACAACAATCCACATTTCTCTGTGACCGCTTAACCAAAGCAAATGGGGTTTTCTGCAAAATAGAGCTAAAATGTTATATTTTAAGGCCCTGAAGTAGCATTCAGACAATTTCATCATATTGGGTGTTATCAATGCGAAAATCTGATTGTAATTTTTTGGGGGGACATCCTGTACTTCTGTTTGATATCATTGTCATCCACCTGTAGGCCTATTTATGTACTTAGCTCTCCCATTCATTCCCTCTCAGATTCTGTTTTACTTTTCATTTGCGTACATTTCCTCTCCTCTTCAATTCCAAATAATCTAGTTCTCCTTTCCCTTTTTCTTGCAAAAGAATACCTGAAATAGAAGAAAGGCCCAAATTCATTAAAGAGAATTTTGAGGAAATCAGAACATAAGGAAACAAAAACAAATAACATTCTAATATTTTCTCCTTTTTTCAGTTATTAGAATGTTTTGTATACAGATTTAAATTTAGAACAGTCATTTGAATGATTATCTGTGTTTAGATTACTTTGCTAGGGATCTCCAAAGATGATAACCGAATTTTGACTTGAGCCTTTCTTATTGTACTGTATAAAGTATTCATACACTTCTTCACTCTCCCCTTAAAAACAAAATTCATTTCATTCTTCTATCTATCTGTCCTTTCACAAGCCGTTTTCACCATAATATATTGTTCCTTGTTCTGTCCCTTCTTGCCAACTTCATCCTTCACATGGACTGTCCTGACATTTTCCTTCATAGTGTTCTGCCTTTTATGATGCTGGGATGTTGTTATTATCATTCAAGTAATTATGTTTCCATGAAGAAAAATGTGTTTTGTCAATGTACAATTGTATTTTACTTCAGTTGTGAACAGAAATGTAGTACAATGTATTTGTTTACCTGGTATTGTTTTGTTTTGTGGATGATGGTGCAAACCAGTCCTGTATCCTGATAAGCAACAGTTGCCAAGACTAGGCTAGTAGATAATGAATAAATGGTTAAAGTAGTAGAAGAAAATCAATTTTACATTGAAAAGAGAGGTTGCCACGATGCCAAGTTTAGTGGGCGGAAGAGGCTGCCTCACATACTCTATTGTTGTACATTGTAGTTTGTTTGGTTTTGTTTCTCACCATGACATTCAAACAACAATATCACATCCAGGTAGTTTAAACAGGAACTCTCCCAGCATGTTTTATGGAGTTCAGTTGGAGGTTAAATGTGTCTATTCGCTGTCTGTTATGACACTCCATTTCATGCGTTGCACCTCGTGTTTTCAAGTTTCTCACGCTGACAAAGAACTGGAACAGGTCTACATTGTACACACAAGGGTACACGTCCACTTTCCAATTCAACAACTGCTGTTGAAATGAACTTATTTGATATTTCCTCTTTTCTTTTCTTTTTTTCCTCAGTCACCACTGTGCCAGAATGAAGAAAAAAATACAGTGTGGCACTTTCTCATGTTTTGATGAGTTGTGTCTTGCATGACGTAATGTATAAGATCAAATTTTTGTCATGAAAATCTGACAAAACCCACTTTATAAAAAATTGTAGGCATTTGATGAATCATTAGCTTACTGTTACAGTTCAGTTAGTTGCGTATTATCTATTATACCCCACCCGCACATAGTGTGTGTGTGGAGGGGGGGGGGGGGGTATATAGGAATCACTCTGAGGTCGGGTGGCCGGTCGGTCGGTCGGTCAGTCCGTTGCAAAATCTTGTGGCTCGAACTCTTCTCACATTTTTTGAGCAATTGACCCCAAATTTGGCATGTGTGACCAGATGCTATCAAAGGAAGGTGTGCAAGACACCCTTTTCATTAGTATTGCATAATGCATTGCCATGGCAACAGCAATTTTTTAACAAATCTTGTAAAATGTTGTGGATCGAATTCTCTCTCATTTTTTGAGTAATTGACCCCAAATTCGGCATGTGTGACCAGAATCAAAGGAAGATGTGCAATACAACTTTTTTTGTTAGTATTGCATAATGCATTGCCATGGCAACAGCAAATTTTGAACAAATCTTGTAAAATGTTGTGGATTGAACTACTCTTTCATTTTTTGAGCGATTGACACCAAATTTGACATGTGGGACCACTATCAAATAAAGATGTGCATGATACCTCTTTCGTTAGGATTGCATAATGCGTTACCATGGCAATGGCAAATTTTTAAGAAATCTTACAAAATGTTCCTCTTTGAGCACTTGGCTTAAAATTTGGTGCATATGACCACTACAGTTCATAGATGTGCAAACTTAATCTTTCGTCATTGTTGAACAATGTGTTGCCATGGTAACAGCATTCTTTCACTAAGAAGAATACAAAAATATTTTGGATTCAGTTAGCTCCCTCAGTCTTTGAGCATACGTGGCTTGAAATTTGGCACATGTAACGGCTATGGTACGTAGATGTGCAAATTTAATCTGTTGTCATTGTTGAAAAATGTGTTGCCATGGTAACAGCATATTTTGACTGAAAATCATACAAAAATACTATGGACTCCGTGAACTCCCTCAGTCTTTGAGCACTTACAGTAGCTTGAAATTTGGCACATGTGACCGTTATAACACAACGATGTGCAAACTTCATTTTTCGTCATTGTCGAACAATGTGTTGCCATGGTAACAGTTTATTTTGAATGAAAGTCATACAAAAATACTATTTATTCAATTAACTCCACCAGTCTTTGAGCACTTGGCTTGAAATTTGGCACATGTGACTGTATAGCATGAAGATGTACAAACTTCCTCTTTCGTCATTGTTGAACAATGTGTTGCCATGGTAACAGTATATTTTGAATGAAAATCATACAAACATTGTGATTCAGCTAACTCTTTCAGTTTTTGAGCATTTGGCTTCAAATTTGGCACATGTGATCTTGGTATAACCTAGATGTGCAAAATTTATCTTTCGTTATTGTTGAAAAATGTGTTGCCATGGTAACTGCATATTTTGAATGAAAATTTTGCAATGATATGAATTCAGCTAACTCCCTCAGCTTTTGAGCATTTGACTTGAAATTTGGCACGTGTGATAGCTCTGATATGTAGTTGTGCAAACTTCATTCTTTATGTCAAACATTGTGTTGCCATGGTAACATTTTTTTTTTATCATAGAAATTGCCAATTTAATTATCTTACTCTGTCAGGTTTTGAGCACTTGACTTGAGTATGGCACATGTGACTATCAGTGAGCAAGATAGACATTTGCTCAATAATGAACAATACATTGCCATGGTTTCTTTTTTTTTTAATAAAAAGCATACAAAGTTAATGCTGGTTGAGCAAACTCCCTCATTGTTTGGTGTGGGTATTAATCACATTGAGTGATAGTTCTAGTATATTATGTAAAAGGATACGTTAAATACCTTTTAAAATGTTCTATATTTGTGAATGTGTATGTTATGTGTATTGTAAGAAATAGTCCCCAGTAGTCGTACTACTTTGTACACCAAATGTCCATCATAACAATTGTACACGTACTTCAAATGTAATGCAAGAAATTCCTTTTACAATTGCACGCCACACTGGTACACAGAAAGAATTCAATGGTCCACGATCTTTCACTTTTTTTTTTCGTACAAAATACAGATTTATTTCATTGCATAGTTGAATGTTCATTCCCAAATTTACAGCCTATTTGACGTCTTCTTTATAATTCCTTGCAATTATTCATTACGCATTTTCAATGTATACAACAAACTCTGTGACACCATCAAAGCATGAAGTTGTGTTTCCCTCATCAAGAAATGTGGAGAAAATGCATAAAACTTGTAGGTAGATACAAGACATGGATTTGAATTTGATGAAAAACTTTGGAACTGGGAAGAACATACGGAGCAGTATACTGTATGTAGTACAGTGTACACTGTACATGTACAATAGGATAGGAGTGCATGAAATGTTTCAGATATTTGCCGCTGAATCACTACTCATAATGTCGCATTTCTGAGTGTGTTTAATAGATCTGAAGCGTGTGTACATATCTTTTATACTGGTGTCGTAAATGTTACAGATATAAGTAAAATAATAAAGTAAATATTATGAAAATGATTAAAAGCCTCAATAGATTCCTTTGGACTTCAAGACGACCATAACCTTGTACAGTATGTATAATAAGTGAAGAGACATTTTGTTTTTGTTTTCCGTTTGCTTTTTCACACAGTGCAACAATTTTACAATGATAAGACCGCTGCTTGTTAAGTATGCAACCCTATATTATAATGTAAGTAGGGATACATGTATAACAGTGATTCAAGTTTCAAGTTTACGAGGCATATTTTATCATAATTGTTGGAAAGGATGCATAAAACTTGTATACTCTTAGATGCAGTGCACAACAGCATCTAAAATGACAAGAAAATGTCTCACTCATTTGCTCTCAAGTAAAAGTTTGGCTTATTAGGTGCAACGGCCGAAGAACAAGTTCCTGTGTTAATTTAGGCTTACTCTCTTCTTTTCTTTTCTTTTTTTTTTTTCAAAATGGTTGATATACAGAAAGGAAGGAAAGAGAGATAGAGAGAGGAATAGAGAGAGAAAAGGCTGTGTGGGATGTACTTTGGAGCTTGAAAGCATCCAAACACCGAGTCAGATCAAGAGATGGTCTTACTATAGGGAGCGCACTTCCTGTCTGATCGAATAAAGAATAGAGAAAAAAAGAAACAGCACGAGGTCCTAATCTCCATTGTGAAGAGTGAAAATAGAATACACCTAGACAAGTGAAGGGCAGGCCACGTAGATTACGCACATATGGTCCTATATTATGATTTACATGAGGACTGTACTCTATGCACTTCTTGCTAGTCAAGTTGACCTGTTACGGTCGGTCATACATTCATCACTATGTTCATATACTGTATACACCTTTGGAGAATGATATTAAAATGCAATCGTATGTACAGGCCCACGAGTCTGTTATAGTCTCATTACATACATAACACCTGTACCTTGGGCTAATGGCATTGTTATGGTGGAAATTCTCTATGCAGCATGTCAAGATATCTACATCGTATAAGGCTTTCCTGCGTGGTATAACAACACAATTTCCTTTTGTAATATCTTTATAGCTTCAATTGGCACACACTTGACGTCGATCGGATGGATATTACTTGTATACAATTGCGCACTTTGTCATAGTGGCCCATGGGAAAATGTTTATGTTAACAAATCTCAAGTAAAGACAGGCTTGAGAACGCTATAGGGCAGTCATTATGATAAATCTTCGTGTAGTTATTAGGAAAACTGTCCAAGCCTTTAATTAACATTGACATAACGAATGGATTTCAATCTACATGTATTTTGCTAAGGAACTTCGCAAGTCTTTAAATATATTCATGCAACGAATGATGAGAAGGTTTACATACGGGTTCAGTATGGGTCGAAGCGGGTGGACACGGGTCGATAGGGGTCGAAAATTATTCATTAAAGCGGACTTTTATACGGTTTGATACTGGTCTCTATGGCTCGAACAGGGCCGAGACAGTTTTAATTCGTTTTGGACCCGGTTCGAAATCCGGCCGTGTGTGACTGTAGCATAAATTACTCTCCATTCCTGGACTAATCCGGCTCATTTTCACCCGGATCAGATCCGTTTTGTGACCCGGCCGTGTGTGACTGTAGCATTTAAGGTGTGACTGTAGCATTTAAGTATACACTCAGCCGAAGAATTTCGACAGGAGTCGACCGTTACCGAAGACCACTTACCCCGCTTCGATGCACATAATAGTACTCGCTAACAGGTGCTGCTGGTGGGTTTCGAACGTACCCCGGTAGGGAAGGAATGATTCGGTCCACCAGTGAGTCCTATGATGAATCTCCAAGAATATCAATCTCTTCGGATGCAGCATGAAAACATAGGTCCTATACACCACGAGTTACTGTCCTTCATGAACATGTGTATACTATGTAATACTGTAATCCCAGAGACTCCAACTCTCCCGCTTTCGACGGAAGATCTCCCGCCAAAAGCCCATTTTGGCAAAATCTCCTGTTATCCCGCTTGAGATTTAATTTCTTCCGCCCTGGCTTTGTGTCTCTTGCTTGAAATGATTTCTTACTTTAGTGTCATCGTATGTTGAAAAAAAAAGCCGAAGATAACACGAGAGAGCATCTAGAACCCTGCAGCATCCAGGGCTCTTTAGCATGTTTAGGCGGGCCCTGAACCCCAGCCGCAAGGAACATCGCGCACATCAAGTTGGACTTGGAGTCTCCCGTTTGCTAGGGGTTTCAGGCGGGAGAATCTCCAGATCAGAAGGTGCTTGGGGTTGGAATCTCTGTAATCCGTACGCGAGAATAAGGCAACGTTTGGCATGATAGACGGCAGGTTGATGGCAAGTTTGTGCGATGATAATTGATTATTATGTAAAATACAAAGATGTGTAGCCTCACATCAATTCTGAAGGATAATACTTAATTGATATGGCAGTGACCGTAACTGAAGTATGTACAACACAATGGTGCTTTAGCAATCTCTTCAACCATCTGTGTCATATACGTAATATGTCCATTTACATAGAAAGTCGGGACACAATATTTCTCATTAAATAGCTGTTTAGGGCAGTTCAAAGCAAACTAAATACAATGACAAACATGTCATACAAGACGATTTTTACAATGTTAATTGCTCGTCTTCTATTCCTGTACCATTCCGATTGTTTCTCTTTTGTATGACCCGGTGTACCCTTCCGATTGTTTCTCTTTTGTTTTCATATGACCCGTGGCCCGTTGCATAAAACTTACCGTTGAATTTCAATGGTAACTACCATCAAAATTAGGCGTCACAGCCAATCAGCATCAAGGATTATAAGCTTTACCGCTAATTTGAAGACTTACCGCTAGAAAGGAGCGGTAAGTCCAGCGGTAAGAGTTTTATGCAAGAGGGCACCGATGTGCAATTCGCATCTCGAAGTATTCATATCGACTCTGCCAATATAATCTTATATCACTCAATAAAAGTCGACGCAAAAAGGTCCTGTTCACAAGAAAAATCCATTCATAAAACTCCGTAAGAATTAGACTTCTCGTACTTCATCATTTCAAAACGTTTGCTGTCGTCAAGATGAGTTACTGGGTTCATTTTAAAAAGTGGTAAACTTTGTTTTTCAGTGACAAAGATGATGCACGATTTCTTTTTTTCATTCTCTTACTTTGTTTCACAACAAAGCAAGCCCACCTAGTCGATTGCTGCTGTTTTCATGTGTTCACCTATACCATACTTGCCAACTAGTAAGATTTTATCAGATTCAGTAAGATTTTTTTTACGTTAAAAATAGCAAAATCAGATTTTCTGTCAGAGAAATCAGATTTTTAAAAAATATTTAGATATACCTTTCATGTGTATTTTCTGAAGATTTGACCGAAAGTAAGATTTTTAACTTCAGTTTGCGTAGAAAATAAGATTTTTGCAATCCATGAGTAAGATATTTCATCTTGAAATGTTGGCAGGTATGCTATACTACTGACATTCTGTATTCACTTGTGAGTGAACCATCGTTGTGCATTCTAAGTGACTCCTGAGTCCAGGATCACGGTTACAGCTAGGGGTTCACACTGGGGGATTGGAGTTTATAAATGTTTAGAGCTATGGCTCATGGAAGTGTACATATAATAGGGTTAGGGTTCAGCTGCTATTATCAACCCCGTTGCAAAGATAAGGTTACCTTAAGTTTTAAATTGACGGGGTAATGCCCGCAACCAAGAATTTGTTGCGGAATGATATTCGTGAATGCTCTCCTTTTCAGAAGATTGCTTTGTAGGTCTGGTGCATCCATAGTACAGTGTATATTTCTTTTGTGCAACCATGTCTCTACACTGGTAACTCTCAAATCGAAAAGTGACTCCAAAGATTAATAAGTAATGAATAAAGTCCCGCTATATCACTACTATGAATGGCAGATGTTCTCCGTCATGCTACGCATTCATCAGGTCGCACCGTTCCACAAAAGTACCACTAGTGGGCTGTGCGTCGTTTTGGATGGTAGACCGTGCGCGGCAGCGTGTCAGTTTGTGATTGAACATCACGAATCCTTCCCATTCATAACTCGAACAAACTGTTGCCAATAAATTGAACCATAACTTTTTTTCTCTTTTTTTTTTTTTTGCATTTCATTTCATCCACGACCGTATGGATCGCCCAATTTCCGTTGGGTTTAGACTATGTAAGTTGCCAAACAATGGATGAACTTCATCGGAACGAGATATAAACGTAAGAAAGATATTACCGTTGAATAAACCTCAGTGAAAAAAAAAAAAAAGAATAGGTATAACCCTTGTAGATAACGTACACTATGTATCATACAGGCGAAGGAGTTGTATCGAACCTTTTGAGATACTATTAAGCCCACGTCAAACAGTGGTATCTTGATGGAAAACATTAATTGTTTCTTTTTTTTGAAATGGTTCAGAATACATGAAACATAATCCTTCCATTTCCAGTCCAGAACTTTCAACGGTGTGTGTGTGTGTGTGTGTGTGTGTGTGTTTTCTGTTTTTGTTTTGTTTTGTTTTCTGTTTTTTGCTTAGCTACTTTCTGGCAACGAGGCGTGGCAGAATACCCTCGTTAGGCATACACAACATAATGTTCAGCCTTTGGACAGTCATAATTTTGGGGGTATTATTCCAGAGGATGAAGTATCATAGGGCTGTTAATCTTCTTTTCTCTTTCAAAAAAACAAAAACAAAAAAAAAACACAGAAACAAGGAACTCGACCATTGCCTTATGGCGTTTGTGAAAAATAATGTACCTAGCATGATTACATGGTATGAGTGAAATTTCAAAGTGACATGACGCATAACATAAACAGTACAAAATCATTCAAAATACAAGCTAGTCGACGTACGATGGTATGTCAGCGTGTTATACATGACTTTCATAGAGAAGTGACTTGTATTTACGATCACGTCCATGACCATGCCTTCGAGGCTGTCTTTCGACGTCATCACCTCCGAGGCCGATTACCGAAACCGGCCGAGGTGATTCGTCAGGATATTCGTTTCCCGAAGTCAGGTAGGCAGACACAGGGCGCGACGATCGATGCGCCGGCTTTGGGGCCGTTCTTGGTCCTGGTCGGCGGCCGTGTCGATATGCCGACGCTTCGTCGTTCATCATCATGCCCGGATTGTCGTAGCCATGGAGGTATGGTGGAGGCGGAGGTCGGATGCCATACGAGGGATGCGCGCGAAACACATCTTCCAGGCGATCGCTGTGTCGTGACTCGCGCTGCAAATGGGCGTGGCGTTCGACACGTTCCCGTCGCTCTGGTGACGGCTGACGCTCACGTCTGTTACTCCTCCTTGGGCTCGATGATCGCTCTTCCCTCTCAACATCTCTCCTCGGAAGGCTCGTTTCCGCTTGAGTAGTGGCTTCTTCGATCGGAGCACTAGCCTCGGCGTTAGCACCAGCCTCGGCTGACGCGTCGGCCTCGTTTCGTCGCCTGTACGACGTTAATTGCACGTCCTCGTTCAAAAACTCTGTCTGAAATTCATGCGAAGCTGTCAGCGTCCCCGACATCAGTTCGCCATTGGCCGTCACCATTTCCTTGCGCATGCGCTCCACAACCTTCGGAATGACTTCGTCGAGGCGTCGGATTTCAAATCGCGTTCTCTGGACCAGAGCGCACAAGATCATCGTGCAGAATACTGCGAGCACGACCACAAGTCCAAGGCAACCGAATATTACGCCCTCCTGGTGCGCGTTGTGACCAGGGTCTTCATGAGCGGGAATGTCTGCACGCGCATCTTGCGCATTCACAAATGGTGCCTTGCTGCAGCTCAGCAATAGCAGACAGAAGCACACAAGTAGTCCTGAATATTTCATGATGACCCGGATGCAGGATTCATGCAGCTTTCAAAAGGTCGCCGATGTTACTCTATGTACGGCCACTGGTCTACGTCTGACAACCTGTAGGAAAACACAAAATTTAGAATTACACCTTTAGTACACATTTCAGTAATGACGATATATCATGAATATAATTTATGCATATCATGACGTACAGACGTTATAGGTCCTTTGTCTTCCAAAGTCGGTAATGATTTCAATTATGTGAAAGTTTGATCTCACAATCAGCACGCAAACTGGAAATTGTTGTGGTGTGCCAGTTTGCAGCCGCCGTGTGCTCATCGGGGTGAGGGATCCGCGCCATTAATAAAAGCAAACATGCATTCAATGTTTGTGTTACTTCAGTCACAGCTGTAATTTTAAAGCATTGTTACTTATTGCAAACGTACCGTCTTTATAGTTTCTATGACAACGGCTAGGCAAGAACCAATCAGCTCAGTATCTCAGTCAGTGATATCGCGTCAAGAACACTTACTAATTGCAAATATCTTCTTGCAAACAACTCCATGTCTAGATCTCGAAACCGTATTGTAACGTAAATTATAACGGGTATTTAACTATGTGGCTCACAATAATACAGTATCCTATGGCAGCTGATCGAAAAACACCGGCCACCTAGGTCATATTATTGGACAATATTTCCCTTGTTACCCTGGTAATTGCCATCGCAGGAACTTACAAACTCGAATTTCTTCTGAGACCGAGTACAGGATAGGATGTGTCAAAGGGCAAGTGCCGTGGTTTCCTGAGTGGCAAAACAATTTCACTGACCCGTATCGTCGCCTTCAGATTGTACAAATTAATGCTGGTGTTGTTCTAAGCAGGTATATTATATTTTCGGCTCCAATGGAACATTGAATGTAGTGATACATGTAAAGCCCAATATTCACATGTAGGCCTATAGTATATGATGAGTCGTACACCGAGACCGTTTACGTTCCCCTGAGCAACGTATTACAGATTAACCCAATTCCTTCATTTTTCACAAATCTCCACTGCTTTATTTTACACGCCTTCCGGGTTCCTTGTGGATAAAGGGTTAAAAGAGTTTCGCACTATTCTTTCCGCCTGGCCGGAATATCCACGCATTCACCTCCTGGCTAGTCAAACGTGGTTCCTGAAAGAAAAATGACAAGCTAGACTATCGGATATGACTAACACCGAATCACTTTTAATGTTTCCGTAAACAGCATGTGATTGGCCATGTCAATTTGCCACCACAATGTTAGTAATCATAACTGGGGTTGCGACAAAAGTATTAGTGCTCGGTGTTTGTATTTTATGTTAAAATGAGTGTAATAAAATAATAAAAATAAAGTCAAGTTGGTTAGGAATTCAATATATAAGTTGATAACCATTTTATTCTACACGGATAAATGGTAAGTAACGCTACAGGACATTTTGAACTTGGTACAGGAAATAAAATAAAAAGATGAAACTTTCATTTCATTTTTCATTTCAATTTATTTTCATCTTTTCTCACATATATCACAATAAAGTATATAAATACGAAAATTATGCAAAACATAATTCAGATGAGACTCCATCAGAATGTACAGAAGTTTGATTTGGTATGAACACGAGGTCTGTATGCATGCGAATTACACTGTGGTCATAATGCGAAAAAATATGATGGGGCCTGCGTAAAAGCATTAGCTTGTACAGCCGCAGGTCCCGTGAGTAATCAGATTAGGGGAAGTTTAAAGTACGGATGTTTTTTAAGACCAACTATATCTGGGGAAACCGATTAAAACAAACAAAACAAAAAATCCAAAGTCACTAAATAAAAATACAGAAAAACAGAAGCAGAAAGCAGAAAGGTCACTTTGACGTTGACTTGGAGACGAGATTAAGATTACAAAGTCTGGTACCATACTGAGGTATTTTTTTTTCCTACTTAGGGAGAAATGTTCTTCAAATGTGCATATTATAAAATAAATAAATGCAGCAGTGAAATAATTCCGTGAAATATGAATATAATACCAAAAAAAAATCTGTTCAAATATCAATGTTTTTAAAGTATTGATGCCGCTATCGCTTGAGGAGAAAACCGTGCAACATAATATTATCTCGACCACACTGCAGAACAATAATATGAAATATGAAAATTTAGGTAATTCCACAAAATTTGATAATCTATGAAAAGTACGTGCTCCATAGACTTGCTACTGTTGACGGTGTAGGCAGGTGTTAGGGTAGGTTATGCCATTCTATTTGAGCGAGGTACATTGTATAAAGTCGATCACTCTATCTCATTTTTTTTTTCTTCCTATAGTTGTTCTCCCGTGACGTCGTGATATTACATCCTTCTTATCCAGCGTGATGGCGGTGTTATATTATTGTTTTATTTATTTTCAAACTCACAGTAAAATTTGACTCAGCAGTTACATATCGTCATTATGTATGACATATTCATACGTTATATCATTCAGCTTTATGAGATCAAAATAGAATCCTCAATAAACACAATTTATGTTATATTCCCAGTCGCCGTAAAGACGATATAACAATTAAATCAACGCTTCCCTTGCATGTAAACCACAATAATATTCACCTAAAAAAATAAAGACCTTTATCAATGAATATCGATACAAGAACAATATCAGTTTTGTTACGTTAAATTTGAGTTAAGTTACAACTGTAATTGTCCTGACAAGAAAGCAATAATAAAGCGTCAAACTATTGTCATTATTGTATGGTACAATAAGTTACCACGTCACTTAAGTGCATAGACTCAAGGAAATAAATGTGAGAATCCATTTTGCATTCCAACACTGACATTTCGAACTTTGATTTACAGCCGAGGCATTTGCAGGCCACTACAAATGGGAAAAATATAATATCTTCTTATGGAAACTACAACAACTCCAGTTTCGGTGAAAACCTATAAATAGACCTATGCTCGTTAGGGGTGAGCTATGTCAAACAAAATAAATGCCATATAAGTCTTCCAGTTTAGTTTCTATCAGAACAAAACTGTTCTACAAAAATATATCATGTTGTAGGGTTTCTCCTGCAACAACGTACGATTTGTTTAAGATTTTAACCATACGATAACATGATCTTATTATTAGGCGATACAGTAACAACATTTATAAGACTTATAAATGTTGTTACTGTATCGCCTAATAGTACTTCCTTGCTTGAAGAATATCATATTGAATGTTGTACAGGAAACTGTATTGCGCACCGTGGTCAATGCCCTGTGACTAAATCATGTAAATCGTTCAACAAATAGCTCCTTTGAATTTATGTTGCGATCAAGTTATCGTCATCACATCTCCTCACTCTTAAAAAGCCTATGGTAGAAATGACTTAAGGGAAGATGAATATGTTTATATTTAACGGTTATTTTGGGATCAATGAACGTAGTACTCGACAACACGATTGTATTTTATAACCAGACAGATTATACAAAGGTTCTGCCGTTTTAATACATGCCCGATCTACGCAGACGTTCCGTGACGCATGGGACAGTCTTTTCCAGTTCTGCCGATTGAGGCCTATTCTTGTTTGTTCGTTTGTCTCTTTGTTTGTTTGTTTGTTTGTTTGTTTGTTTGTTTGTTTGTTTGTTTGTCTTATCTTCTTTTTTTATCGACGAGAAAATCTCCGTTAATTTCAGATTTCAAGAGACCAGAATTTAGAAAATAATAAATGCGAGTTTGACTGACCTATATACTGTATAACTGACCAAGGCAGGACAAGCAACTATAGATAAATTACAGAAAAAAGGTGCATTAAATAATTTATGTGTATGAAATGTAATTGCCTATATATGCACGAGGAATCCCTTTCGCGACTGACCGGAACTGTAGACTTAGAGCCATTGAGTATAGTATCCATGGTGTAATATCTTCGGGGAGTGCAGAGAAGATGTTGCCTCGTGGGAAAGAAGAGGGAGGTGAAAAGGGGGATATCTCTGGTTCTGTCATTTCAGATTTGGCTCTTTCTTTCAAAGTCAAAGCGTCTCTCTTCCTTTCTTTCTCTCTCTCCCTCTCTCTCTCTCTCTCTCTCTCTCTGTCTCTTTCTCTCATTCTACGTTACTCTTGTGTTCTTCGTCTCTAACTTAATGGGCGAAACATCCGTGACCTTTGTCACACAAAATCGCGGGAATAGTAGCAAAAGGAAACATAGTACAGGCTTCTCGAATCCCCTGCTATCCATCTATCCAGATAGGACATACACTATGAATGTACTTTTCTCAATTTCTTTACGATAAGTGACATAAGTCACATTGGTATTGGTATTGTTATTGGTATTGTATTGATATTGGCATTGGTATAGGTACTGGTATTGCTACAGGTGTTGGTATTGGTATTGGTGTTGATATTGGTATTGGTATTGGTATTGGTATTGGTATTGGTGTTGATATTGGTATTGGTATTGGTGTTGATATTGGTATTTGTATTTGTACTGGTATTGGTAAGATTTGTAGGATTTGTAAGATTTTATTGACTCTATCGACCCCCTCTCGGGGTATGAGAGTACAAACATATTTACAATATATGAATACAAAAATGTAAGTGATATGTAGTATGTACATGTGAAAATAACAGATATAAATAAACATGTTTACAAAACAAGGCGTAAAGGACGTTTAACTACTCTACCACTACGTGTACACACATTCACATCTACTTTCTACCAAACTACTGTCTTTCTTTCTTTTTTTTTTTTTTTGGTATTAATGTCAATATTGGGTATTTTGTGTAGTCATTTATGTTATAGTGTAGATTGTATATTTACTTTTAATTTTGTTGTTAAAGGCATTATTTTATTTTTTTACTGTTGGTTCATGCAGGCAGGTGAGACGAACAAAAAGTTGGTGTTGGTGGTATTGGTATATTGTAAATCCATATGGTATTTGCTGTAGTACTGCCATACATGCTACGAAAGGTCTGTACGACCTTATATGGCACGCCGCGATAAACAGTAAGAAATGTCGTGGAGTATTAGTAGTTCCGGGCATCATGATATTGGTACCTCGACATTTTAACGATTGGTATTATATCCTCACCGCTGGGTTTCATCCTCTCCAACAATGTGACTGTACTTTGTTTGAACTTAAGATGCAGAATAGGTGCAACAAAAACAAACAAACAAACAAACAAACTTTTTCAAGTAACACAGTGCCAAATCAACTACCTTGTCGAACTTACTTCTTAGAATCTATTTTTGTTAGACCATGTAAGTACAAAAGTGCAGTTTTACTCTGTAGTGAAATAATGACATTCTAACATAAATCATTGTATGCACAAATGCAACGTGATTGAGATTTTATCTCAATGGAAATAAGAAAGTAAGAGGACTTTGAAGTTGTGAACCTCTTTTCACGGAACAGTATTAACTGCTTGCTCGCGACATTCACCGCTGTAGCACATCACTGGTTTCATGACAAAACTGAAAATTTTCCATTTTTGTATTAACTTCATCCTTATATAGTATAAGAGTGTTAAATTTCTTCTTTTTTTTTACGAACAGTATAATTCGATGCAAAAGCTACAGCATTTACTTTTTGGTTATACATTATGAAGAGTTTGTTTGCAAAAACCGATGAGTCCATATTTGCCAAATGGAGATATTTGCGATTAAAGGTCAAGAAAAATAAAGAGAATAATAAGAAAATTTTTGTTTCTTTTGACCATAACTTCAAAAATGTAAAGTTACCAATATATCATTTAAAAGGTATTAATTTGTACTTTATGACAGAGACCGTACTTCAAAATCTTCAAAAATGGACTTATCGGTTTTTGCGAACAAACTCTTCATATATACCTGGCAATGGAAGTTTAGTAAGTTCCTATAATGGAACGCAAAAAGAACGTGGGGGATGTCGGCTGTTACTTGAAGGAGTGATAAAAAAGAGTGAGTTTAGAGTGACATTGGAGTGAATCTTTAGTAAAAAAATTAATGTTCATTTTCACTAATTTTGGAGTGACCTCTGGGATCACTCGAACATTTTGGAGAGATCCCTGAGGTCACTCCAAAATTAGTGAAAATGGAAATTTTTACTCAAATTCACTTCAATTTCACACTAAACTCACTTTTTTCTGTTATTCACTCCTTCAAGAGTTAATATTTCAGAGAGTATTTTTTTTTTGGGGGGGGGGGTTCTCTGTCTGTTACGTTTGAATTTTTAGCAGTTTTGGGGGTTTTTATTTGTTTTGGTTTTTTTTTTTTACTGGTCACCATTTGGACAACCATGATAAACTGCACATTTTGTGCAATGACTATTCCTCCCTCAAAATGCTTCTGCATATTCCACTTCATGTCATTTCAAGCACCGTATTATTGACAAATAAAAATCGCAGATATTGGTTCACAGGAATATATGAATAAACGTTAAATTCAACCAAGTTTATCTGTTTTTATGTCGTATATTTTCAAGCTGCATCTATTTTGTAGCAAGATGCACCCTCAGACACCCCAGTCTTACCGCGACTCCTATCGACCTTGCGTAACTAAACTGTCACAGGTTTTAAAAACTTCCTTTCCGGCTTCCGGCGGGCTTCCATTGTTCTCCACAGAGTTCTAAAGTTACCAGATAGATTTCACACCTGTGACTAATTCTCCATAGAGGTGTGTACGAAGAGAGATTTCGTTTGGAGAAAAGGGAGAAGAAAAAATAGGAATATAGCCAAAAATCAGTAAAATAAAACACAACAATGATAAAGACAAACGATATACAGTACGTGAGAGGGCACTTTTAACTGTAACATTCTGATTAGATCCAGAAATCTGCGCCAAGGGATCTTATAACCTTGAGTCTCTACGGCTTGCATTTTTTTTTTCTTTTTGGTGCTTTTCATCCGTTAAAGAAAGTGTGAAATGCGTATACCTTCTCAAACATACATTTGTAAATGAACATATACATTTGTAAATGAACATACAATTGTAAACGAAATAAAACAAAACGAAACAAAACATGTATAATTCACCATTTGGTGTGGGCAGCTATGTCAGTGTTAAGGCGTAGAACGCTAAGTGGCGTTTTGAGGAGATGATAACATATAAAATTAGGTTAACAATGTATAAAGAACAGGAAGCAATGTTTGCACCCAGTGGTGGAAGGGTACTGTTTTTGAAATACCAATTTTACAACTTTATATTAGATATCCATGTCCATACGTTTTACCTCGAAGCGCATTTCCAACTTCAGGCATTATCTCTGGTTCCATGCATCTTCACAAGTTGAAATAATGATTGCATGCAAGCCTTATCAGAGCAAACAATCGTCTATCAAGCTCATATTTTAGGTAACAGTTCCTGCATTGGTAACCAGGATCATGTGAAAAGTATATTATCATTATTTTATTTATATTCACTCGTCCCCTTCCACATACCTCATTCTGCTCGTTAAACAAGGTCAATCATTATAGGGTTAGTTTTGCGTCCACTGTAGTCACGTGCTCGATATATCAATATGATTGCGGACGCATCCATGACCTCACTCACCGCCGGGGAAAGGTCAAGGGTGAGGTCAGAGGGCGGGGTCCCGCGGTACCGTTTATTTCCCTGCAAAGCTGCCAGCTGGAGAATCCCTCTATATCCATCAGTCTCTCTCCCTCTCTCCCTCTGCCTTTTTCTTTCATTATTTCACGCACATAGCCCTACAACACACACACACACACACACTCACATACAAACGCAATACACGCTCATTATTACCCTCTCGGAGCTCTTCTTCACCGAGTTATGATATTTGAAAGAGTCGTGACTGTGTGCTTTTCATGTCCTCAGGCACTTCGTTTCTGTTTTTGTTTTTGTTTTTGTTTTTGTTTATGTGTGTGTGTGTGCGTGTGTTGTCGTTGTGGTTGTTGTTGTTGCTGCTGTTGTGTTCTCTTTGTATAGTTATATTTGGGTGTCTGTGGGTTTGTTTGTTTTTTTTTTTTTTGCTTGTTTGTTTGTTTTTTCTCTTACTTGTGTGTAACCAGCCAACATCAATATGCACTCTATTTCGTATGTAGGCCTATTACTCGTTGCAGGACAACATTCCAGTTTAATTGCCTGTGTATGGGTGAAGGACCTAAATACTTTTCACGAAAAAAAAATGCACATTTTCATATGGGGCTGATTGCAAAAGGCCCCAGTTTGCTAATCCACTTGGAGGTACTGCCTGATCGCATCGTGTTCTTTTTCTTATGTAGATGGAACTCACAGGGATTTTAGTATTGGTGGAGATGAGAATTGGGCTTTTAACTTTTTTGCGATACCAAGAAAACACGTATGAAATAGTACAGAGCATACCATTCTAAGAGGAATTCAATGTTTATTTGATGAAAATCGATTTTGAAATGGCTGAAACATCCAAAAACAAAGTAAAATGAAGCGATCGTAATAAAGGCGGATTCCACCTTTTATTAGGATCGTTCTCTTTTGGATATCTCAGCCATTCAAAACCAATTTTCATCAAATACACGTTGAATTCCTTATGAAATTACATGCTTTTTCATATTTCATAAAAGGTTTCTTATTATCTCGCTAAAAAATGTTAGAAACCTGAAGTTATAGGTCTCAACTAAGACTCTACGCTCCATTTAAGAGCCTACATCTCAGATTGGCGAAGTCCTGCCCAATTATCTCAGCAAATTTAATGCCAATTGCTCATAATCGGCGACAGACCTCCCAAACATTCTGAATTTGGAGGGGAAAAATATGAATTTTGAGAATTACCATCTCTACCTTGTTTCAGCAGGAGTTCCTATTTATTTTATATAATTTTAATCCACAATCTCATGAGAACTGCTATTTCTTTCGTAATTTTGAGAAGAACCATCTCTATTTTTTCTGTCAAAAAGGTTAGGAGGTCTCCGGTGACCACAAAGACAGATAAACAGGTGACATACCATTTTTGCGATGATATTGTAGTTGTGCACAGATTTCGAATCGTGTAAGTCTCTTTACCCACAATCAACAATACGGGATCTTTGCACGCGGAAGAACGTGTCGCGATGAATTAGCTAACATTCTGTGGTATGTCGACTGCTGCAGCCCAGTAACCGAGTCGAATTAACCCCCTCTTTGCCTTCTCGACAGGAAAATTCGATTACGATCGTTAGAGGGACGCATTCAGAGTTAGATATCAGGCCCCTTGGTTTAAAGGCCGAAGACACCCATTAACCCTCATCAGCTTTACAAAGCACTCACTTATTTTGCAGCGACGAGAGAAAGCGAAAGCTTGTCAATATTCATGGGATAAAATATGAATAATCTTTAGAATAGATATCTACACTTATCATTCTTGTCCCGCGTGGCCTTTTAATTCTCGCATGTCATTATGGTTGCCAAATTTAGATTTTTATTGTCCGATATCCCGATGCTACCATTCGCCTACACCCATTCATTCATCAAACTATCTGTTAAGAGTCACTCCATGTTTTAGTTTTTTGCTTGTTTGATTGTTTTTCATTTTGTGACAGGGTATCTATGACACCCCAGTGAATTACACGAAACAAAGGGGAAATAATAATGAGCACTGGTGTATGATACCGCCGGCGCCGTTTCGCCTCCACGCAAAGTTTGCTTCCCGTTGTGAAATACTTAAAGGACAAGTTCACCTTCATAATTCAATGTCAATGTGGAATGGGTGAATGCAACAATATTATTAGAACACATCAGTGAAAGTTTGGGGAAAATCGGACAATCCATTCACAAGTTATGAATTGTTAAAGTGTCTGCGCAGTCACTGCTGGATGAGAAGACTACTACAATGCATGATGTCACATGCGTACAACGATGTAAGGAAAATATAAAGAGAATTTCACAAATTTTCATTTTTTGAAAAACGTGCACATTTCCTTGACTTGTCGCTGACGTATGTTAAGGAAAATATTATTCCCCCTGCCATCTGAAAGAGGCAAGTAAAGCGTTCCCTTAGTATGCGAGAAAAGTGAAAATATATAGGTCCTATGTTGAATTTTCTTTATGTTTTCTTTATTGTTGTACACTTAACGACATCACAGGCTATACTAGCCTTCTCATCCAGCAGTGATTGAGCAGAAACTTCAAAAATTCACAACTTTTTAGCGGGTCGTCCAATTTTCCTCAAATCCTCAATGATGTGTTCTACTAATATTGCTGCATTCACTCATTCCACATGTCTATGAAGGTGGACTTGTCCTTTAAAACAAATCAATTCTTAACATCATTGCGAAAGTTATGACAGCATGCACCCCTTGACGAGAAGGAGGCTACAGGTTTGCACAATATCAAAGTAATTTATTTGTCTCACTTATGGAAGTCGATAGACTTCGCCATGAATTGTTTGTCATTCAATGTGACAATTGAAACGGTTTTAAATGCCTTTAATGATAGTATGTAACCTACTTATTACACCATGCTCATGAATCCCTCGAGAGCTGTCATCGATTTACCATACACTCTACATTTTATCAGGAATTCAGTCGTACATTGTTTTATTCGTCAATATAATGAAATTTTGTCCTTGTGATACGCTATTGTAATACGCTATTTGCAACAATAGCCGTTATTTATTCTTCACCCAAACACTGAAGCATAATAAGCCTTAATTAGACAAGAAAGAAGTATTACCGTTGCTATAGAAGCATCAATGTGCATATATTATTGTTTTATGCAGTCACTATTTATTATGCAATTTGACAGCTAGGCCAAAAGCGGACTTTGCTGTGACGTAATGAAATAATTTGAGTGTGATTCGAGTGCTGTTTCAAACAGACAATTTCCCAGCACTGTACACACTGTCCAACGTCCCTGACACAGATTGGGTTAATGGAAATATCTTATTATTATCAAAGTGACGATTAAGCAAAATACACAAGTAACAGCAATGCATATATAGAAATACATGGGATATATTGCAAGCATTTTGCGTGACACGTGATAATGTAGCACGAAGTATTCTTAACTTGCAGAACTTACACTTGAAGGACTTGAGATTGACACCGTCTTACGGCTTCCCGCGTTTGAAGCGTTTCACCGGCTAAGCTTTTAATCCACGGATTTCCCTTTGCGGTATGTATCACAGTACCACCAACCGTCTGAACCGTTTATCTAACATGGTTCTTCATGGAAATAGTGGGTAGGATACTGGCATCGGTATCAACAAGAGGCAAATATACAAGCCAACACCACCTATCCCAAAGTGACAATCACCTTCCCTTTTAAAAGATTTACTGCTACTCAATGTCGATATCTTGACCTTTATGCCATGAGCGCATACATCGGAAGTGCACTTGAAGTGCGCAGGCGTCAGTGGCAAAAGGAGATGCGACGGGCGCGGGTTGCAGGAGGGACGTCTATGGCTTCCTTTAGTTCCATCCTAGAACCACCTCCTGTCTCATACTTTAGATACCATGTGGTCACGGACTTGTCACAGCCTTGAAAAATCTGATATAAATGCCAAAACTCCGTTCTGTCCTTCAGTTATCATAAACCACTGAATAGAATCTCATTTTTCCCTACACATTCAATCTTTCTCTTCCTCTTCGTATGACAGTTAGAGAAAGAAAAAAAAAAAGACGAAAAATGAATAAAGCTAATAGGCTACAACATAATATCATTATGCCCTCATGCAATAATCATGCCCCCATACAATAACTACCCCTCCCCCTCCCCCCCCCCCCAACCCCCATGCAGTGATCTATGTCGTGTTACTCAGATCTAGAAACGGAAAGGCATCCCTGTCAAAAACAGTGGGGCCGACCACAACCTGGAGAGATTCAAACAAAGTCTCTCTAACTTATCTCACTCTAAACGCCCGATTTCTTCCACATCCCTTTGCACATTCGGACGAATCGGGAGAAGTTGTTGGTTCATTATGTAGTTATCACACCATTGTATTCAAGAGAGTACACTTGAGTCAACAACCATCGTTGCACGCGCAACGATTTCCATTACGATTTATACACTGGTGACAATAATAGCAAGCCTGCCGTGAACTCTCTCGTAAACAACACTCTCGGTATGACATTTTCTTTCCACTGCAGTCAGTCAAGGGCAGCCTATAACGATGATTTTTGTGGGAAAGTTCGCAAGAGGATAAGCGCATTAAAGCTTCGGTGCTTCTAACGACTCTGTTTCCCACGCTCGCAAAATTGACACCGCATCGAAATCGAATTGGGTATAATTATGATCGAAGCGTTAATCAACCTATAGTCCCAGGAGCCATTATCATGATTACAATGCAATTTGGTGTCGGATTTTTGCATCAGAGTTTACTTGTAATATTGTCACCATGCAGTTTAAAGTTGTTGTTTTTTTTTATTATTATTACTATTATTGTTATTGTAAACAATATGCAAATTATGAGGTGATGACGTCGTCTACACACTCCTGTTCAGTTCATATTGGCTGTATTTCGTGCATTTTTATTCTTTTGGATATTACTGAAACTTCTCACAATATTTCATAACTTCCTTAAATAGTCTATCAGATTTTGACCAAATTGACATTGCTTTGCTGATTAATAAAAGTATTCATACCTATCAGAGTATCTTTTGAATAGTCTGGAATTAATTATTTTGTAGGTGTTTTAGTTGTTGTTGCTGTTGTTGCTGTTCAATTGAAAGAAGCGAAAATGAAATGAAAATTCCACTTCCCCCATAATTCACATAGCTTAATTAGTGTTTGTCACATTAATGATTGTTTCCTAATCCTATTAAGTTCTTCGTGTCGACAGCTGATGACTAACCCATCTCCTTTCAAAATAGTTATTGTGATGGTTCTATTAAATAAATCATGCACATTGCCAACAATAAGAGATACACGTATACAGCAAGGGTGCCATACAAATCATACTTACAAGTAAGTATCATCGGCGGTTTAATCATAAACTTTATCCGTATCAATAGAGCGTACGAGACATCATCTGGTAAAGCGCTCGTCTCTGTACGTGACCAGCGCGCTGCAAGACTTGTTTTCCCGCCGGTTGGCTCGCCTCGATCGCTTCCGCCTGCTTTTGAAATTCGTGTTCGTCGTCTGCTCTCTACACAGAATTTCGAAGTCAGCACGTTGATCGTTTTTATGCAGTTGCCCCTATATTTCCAAACACGTAGCCTCACACTGTGAAGATTTCAAGTCTGTAGGGTTCGGTTTGTTTCCGTCTTTTCCTGTTGGTTCGGCGTTGAAGCCGAGGCTCCGAATATAATATCCACACTGTGGTCAGGCTGGAGACGAGCTGGTCGGTAATATTGTAATGGAGTGAAAATGAGGCAGCAACTGACACGACATATCATTTTAGCGGTCACCAGCGGGGACGGAACGGGGGCGGTCACCGCTGAACTAACTACCACTCGCAGCGCCCTGCCTGTAGTCTTGTTTCCAGGGCAGAATGTGATTGATGATCCTATCCGCGTTATAGATTCTTAAAGGGTACCTTTACTCCAAATTTCGGAAATGAAATTGTGTGATACAGCAAAAACTGGCATGCTTCGCATGGCGCACTGAAAAACTCTAGTTTTTAATTCCCTGCACATGTTTTACTATATATTATGCCAAAGGTGTTAATTATTCAAAAATATAAACCCACTTCCATTTAGTATTTAAAGCACATTATTAAATCTTATGGCATCGTTTGCCTAATTTGTTCTTGCGAACTCTTGAATGAACATAAAAAAACAATGCATCACAAGCCAACGAAAAACAATCATAATGTTTTAAGGAGTAAGAGAACAAGCGGGGAATAGGAGAGTGTAAATTGTCGATCTTGTTTGTTTCGATATCTATCACGTTAATTCGAACTCAACCAACAGGTGGCGCCCTTCCATAATATTGAATTGCGACAGATTTACTGGACCGATCTTGGTTCCAATCTTATGAATTTACATGGTAATGGGTGCTTGTCCTGACAATTCCTATTTTTGCAAATATCTTTACTCCTTGTTGGTTCTTATTCGTCGATCATTTGGCAGGTTTGGCGATGTTGTGAAGAATGTTTCAGGTAGATTTGGCGAAATTTTGTTGGTTTCGGCAGAAAGGTTCTTTCTCCATAATACTATTACGTGTATCATCATAAAAATCAATTATCAAGACTCAGATGAGATTGAAGGGAGGTGAGGTTTTTTGTTTGTTTGTTTGTTTGTTTGTTTTTTCGAGGGAGGGGGAAGATCGACATAGTCTCTGATTACTATTTTTTTTTTTTTTTTTGGTCTCCATTCAATCGATCTTTATTGGCTGCAGCACACCAGGGTAACATCCGAAAACCACAACCTGTGCTGTTAGGCCTACGTGTCCGTCCAGTCAACGAATGGTAATGATAGTATCTCATGTATATCAAAGCGTACTCTCATGATATTCTCGACTTTTGTCGAGATTCTTCGCCTTTGGATGCCTCATACTTAGAGATCAATGCTACAGATTTGTTTCGAGGATTTCCCGATATTATATCCGAATCCCCCAGTCGAACTTCCCATTATAATGGTCTCCTCGAAGCTACAGGGTATATATTCATGTAACTTTTAAGTAAATCGATTCCCCTCTCCCCTTTTTTTTTATGTTGAATTTTCAACCAATTAAGTCTCAGAGACCATTGAATTATTGCTTGTGTGAGTTGGTGTGATTTTTCTTTATGATGTGATGTGATGTGTGTGTTTGTGTGTGTGTGTGTGTGTGTTATCTATTTTTAAAATTTTACTGTACATATCGTTCGTTTGTCATAGAAATCCGTTCTCATTGGATAACTTTGTAGTTCACGAATTACTCCTTGATTCGGTTGCAAAATCTTGAAAAACCCACCTGTTTGTACTGTAAAATAAAAATGTTCATTTGTCAAAAAATTGGATAAGGTTTGTTAATCCCAAAACGAAAAGAAGGCGCGTACAAACGCACCCTCAGAATAAAGAATCTTGTTAGGTTTTTCGGATAACGAACCTTAGGAGTATCGAACGGTAACCGGCCATCCAACGTTTTAATTGTCAGAAAACGTAGACAAAATGGTCTGACCAGATTTCCGTACGTCGTCGGTTTAAAGCTCAGGAATTTCGTTAATCCACCACAGTAATATACGGTCCGCGAAGTACACTAGAAGATCATACTGGCGAGATTCCTTCTCTCATGCCCGAATTCACGAAGGTGGTACAAATGAAACCATCGTTTAAACCATGGACAAAAACCATGTAGCGCCAAGTGTCGCATGGAATATTTCGTTACGAAATCAGTCATTTCCTCGACGAAATGATAATTTTGTAACGAAATGACAACATTTTGTAACTAAATGAACATTTCGGCAACGAAATGGTAATTTCGTTAACGAAATGGTCATTTTGTCGATGGTTTAAACCATGGTTTTATTTGTACCACCTTCGTGAATTTGGGCCTCAGTGTCTCTTCCTCGGCCTTAATTTTATGGCCATATAATTATCACGACTTCTTTACTCTTTTTAAATCTAATACACCTTCATTCCGCTCCACGTTTCAAGACCAAGATTCAACAGTTTTACATCCGCCTTTCATTTGTTTGTTTGTTTTTATTCTTTGCAGAAAATACTAATCAGTTTATCTGTCTGTGTGTCTTCTCTGTGCGACGTATGCCAGTGTCGACCAGGTACAATTGTGGTGTAAATTCACTGCGTTGGCTATGTCTAACTCTGAGACAAGGAGGTAGGTCTACATTAGCGAGCCAGCGAACTCGCCTAATATACCGTATGTCCAAAAAAAAAATTGCAACGGTACCCTCCATAATGATACCTTTAAGAATAGTGAATCAATCCACATACAATCTTAGGGTATGAAACTATAACTCATTGCCAACATCTTACAGAAAATCCCATTCGATTTGCTTCCATGGTCAAAGAGAAATGCGGAATTTTGTAGAGGATGTCATTAATCTCTTCCCTCCAAGTTCTGTCTATTGTATTCACACACAAGATCATCGAAGTGGTAAACTTGGAAGAATCAGACTCATGACATGCTTTACAACAATCCACATATCTCTGTGACCGCTCAACCAAATCGGATGGGGTTTTCTGCAAAATAGAGCTAAGATGTTATATTTTAAGACCCTGAAGTAGCATTTGCACAGTTTAATCATATTCAGTGTTATCAATACGAAAATCTGATTGTATTTTTTTTTTTGGGGGGGGAGGGGGGACATACTGTAGTACGGCCTCCTCGGTGGAACTAGTCAACAAGTCAAGAACCTTTACTCCTTGATATGAAGCATCAGTGCAACCACCCCATAACGGAGGAAGACATAATATTTGATCATCCATTGCGTAATTCTTATTACCGTCCTTGTATCCAGGTCAAGTACTATTAAAACAGGCAGATATCTGCTGTGCACTTAAAAGGCTACGTGCCATGCATCTTTAAGTGTATTATGCATATCTCGATGTTCTGAAAAGGTAGGGCTGTATGTAGGCCTAAACGTAACAATAACCATAAAGATAAGACACATTAAAAAAAAAAAGAAGAAATGCCCCTTTTGAACCTCTGCCACGGGGATGTGTTGACAAAGAGACCATAGAGCAAAATCTCGTCACCCTCCCACCGCATAATATTGGCAAAACACTGCATGTCTAATTAGTAGACATATCATGGCCCCGTTGCTAGAAACTTTGCGTTTAAACGCAACTTGCAACTGATTGTCACTGGCCAATCAAAATCATTGTTGCATGCATGTCTTCTTAATAGGGCAGACCCTGAGCCAATCAGAATGGTTGTTTCAAAATTAGCAATTATTTGCGATTGATTGCAACTTTCTTGCAACGGGGCCCTACATGTATATCCCAACAACTTCAACTCTCCTGTCAATATCCCGACAATATGGTTTCATGCTTATTAAAGAAGAATGTTAATTAAACGATTTTTTTTTTCTATGCAAGGCAGCCAATCCAGTGATTGACTACACATCTATCCTAACATCACATGATTCGTATACAGTGTAGTCGACTCCCATCATACTGAAGTCCTCGGGGCCGGCAGTTTTCCTTCGTTTTATCGAAATTTCGTAATATCTGAATAAGTGTAAGGATTAATAAACAATAAGAAACGTAGGGCGGATAATGCCTGGGTCTGAATTTATACTTCGTCGTAACCGGAATTTTGTCAGAACTTACTGTGTTAGTTAAACGGGAGTGCACTGTATCGAATTTCTTTTCACACTTTCTTATAATAATGTGTTAACGGTCATGATACTTCTTGAAGCTGAATAATCATTATGGTTTAATGCGATGTTCATACATCTCCAGATAGTACTTCATTGTCTCCTCGATACCGTCAATGACGTCGGGTGTCATCTTCTCTCGAGGTACAGGGTCGCTGGGTGGCATGAAGGAAGAGCTGTGCATAGCGCGTCCGTAGAAGTCGGTCATGTGTACGATCTGGTCGTCGGCACACTGCCTCCACGATTTAATGATGTCCAGCGAGGCGTCCCACTGTAGCAAGGACTCACAGAACGGCAGACCGACGAGCTCGCAGTACTTCTGGAGAACCTCCCGGGGTTTGGTCAGGAGATCGTCAGTGTCAATCACGATGGGATTCGGATCGATTTCGTCGCGGACGTAGCTCCACATGTCGTAGATATCTTTGACGTAGTAGCCCCGGCTCATGTGAAAGCAGTCCCGTTTGAGATTGAATGAGGTCGTGGCACTCTCCGATAGAATACCTTGCTCGCGGAGGTGGTTTAAGTAGGTGTTTCGAAAGGAGTAAATGGTGCGTTCGGGCGACCTGATGAGGAAGGTGTGGCGGTATCCCCTGGGTAGATAGCTTCGCGTTTTCTCGTTCATATCAAAGGCTACGTCCTTGACGAATACGTGCTTCCCTCGCGATGATTCTAGCTGCTCCTTCACATTCGAATATCTGACAATCAATATTATAGAAAAGAAACTAAGGATAAATTAATGCTTATGTATTATTATATATTTCAGTAATAAAGGTTTTGAAGAGAACTGCTTTGAAGTTCTCTTTCGTTTACTCGATACAGCTGCTCTTTGTGCTGATTCAAAACAGGTTGATGTGGCACATGGAATTTCGGCTGTCATGTCCCACTAACTGTTTTTCTTTTTTCATTTATTTCAGTTTGATGACTGAATTCATGCATTTAACCTCTATTACGCATAGAATAACGTCAACAAGATTCCTCCCTATAGCTATAAACCTATTATCTCGAAACACTGCTTAATAAGCTATGATTACAGCCTAACTATAATCACAGTCACTGTGAGCCCGGTACTAAGCGACGAATGCAGATATAACAATGACAATTAATGTTCTGAAATATAAGAAATTAATTCGTATATACTTTGTGCCAAATACACACACAGTTTAATAGTCAATATATTTGTGCGTGTTCATACGGACATCCGTAATTTCTTGTATAAGATATCACTTAAGTTCTTACACGATCCGGTCAGTCTGAACATTGGTGCCTAACAACCGTCGCATTAGTTCTGTCGCCTTTCCGAAGATCTCCTCGTTTCCGTCTATCTCCATGGGAATATCTCGTCCCGTTGCGTGCTTCACCTCCACCATCGTCAGTTTACAGTAGAAGTAGGGAGCGAGCCAGACCTCCATGCCGTCGATGAAGCTCAAACATTTCGTCAACGCCGTGGAGACAGACCGGGGAATACACCAGAGGAACACGCGCGTACATTTTCCTTCCTCGGTCACTGCCGATGCCTTCGAGTTGGTGGCAGTTCCGCTCGCCTGCCCCGCGACCATCTTGCGGTCCACTAGCTGCCTCACGTCCTCGCTCCCTTCCATCATCAAAGGCAATATTTGAAATTAACAAAGACAAAAACTTCTATTTCCCTTATGATATTTGGACTGGTATCTAATTTCTCCGGGATGGGGCCTACTTGAATCAATGAGAGTTCTCAACGCGTAGTGATAGTGTAGTGATTAAAATCGTTTGTGTTGGATCCACGTTTATCGTTCTCAAGATAAAGCGCGGAACACGTTTGTTATATTCAAATACTTTTATATAGACTACGACCTTTGACCATTATCAATAACGCCATAAACGCTCCCCCTTTTTTCGGTTCAAATGAAGGGTAATAATGTATACAATGATGTTTCATGTTACTGTGTTCTCGTGTAAAACGTTCAAGGTGGACTTCTCTGACAACTTCATGTGCGCAAGCACTATTACTGAACATTTCACTAAAACTTGCAGTATTATTAGCTTCCTTTAAATGCAAAGTTTCTTTATTCCACCATTTGAGGGATTGTATAGTTTTGGTTGAGATGGAGATTCAGGTTGTAACCTTTTGTAAGGAGTATAGAAACCACTAATATGAAATATTGAAGAACATTATTGTAAGAGGAATTAAAAGTTGTTTGATGCAAATCGGTTTTGAAATGACTGAGATATCCCAAAACAAAGAGGTGTAATGAAAGGTGGTACAAAGTACCAACCTTTTATCAGGACCGCGTTGATTTGGCTTGATACTTCAGCCATTTCAAACCGATTTTTATCCAATAAAAGATCATCTTTTACTGACAGGAAATAAAGTGGACAGTATTTAACATAGGGGAAAACAGATATCACTTGCTTACTCATGCACCGGAGTATATTTACGCCGTTCCCGTCGGAGGGTTGAAGACCTCACATTTATGAGGCCTAATTATGTCGACATCTTTTTCCTTTTATTTTGTATGCATGTGCTATTGAGTTTGTTGAGATAAAACGAAAAAAAAAATGCCCTTAAACTATTTTATGGTGTATGATCGAAGTCATACGCTTGTGTAAATTATTTCTGTCTCAAAGGTACCAGAGTTTTCTAGTTGTCAGAGTCACTCCTGTCTAAAAACATGTGGAAGGTTCATTCAGGCTGACGACATTCAAGAACCGAAGCCTGTAATGTCAGATCGCGTTTCGTCGTCTGCTCGAGTCTGGGAAGTCAATGAGTGATGTGTATCATATGCCAACGAAACTCCGCAAAATCTTGCCTTCTCGAACCAACTCAAGTTGAGAAAACGGGGTTTTCAATCTTGCCCCTTTCGCCTTAGAGGACAAGTTCACCTTCACATACCCAGTGGATTGAGTGAAAGCAGCAATTATAGTAGAATACATCAGTGAGAGTTTGGGGGGAAATCGGACAGTTCGTTTAAAAGTTGTGAATTTTAAAAGTATCTGGGCAGTTACTGCTGGATGAGAAGACTACTAACGTGTATGATGTCACATGAGTAGAACGATATAAGGAAAATATTAAGAGAATTTCACGAAATTTTTGAAAAAAAAATTGCATGCACATTTCCTCGACTTGTCTCTGACGTATGTTAAGGGTAATATCATTCCTCCTGCCTCTGAAAGAGGCAAGTCACTGCTGGATGAGAAGACTACTACAGTGTATGATGTCACAAGCGTACAATGATATATAAAGGACAATGAAAAGAGAATTTCACAAAACTTTACTTTTTGAATAAAGTGCACATTACTTCGACTTGTTACTAACGTATGTTAAGGGTGATATCATCCCCCTGCCTTCTGAAAGAGAGAAGCTGAGTATTTTTTGGTTATGCGAGAAAAGTGAAAATGTGTTGAATTTTCTTTATATTTTCTTTAAACATTGTACACATGTGACATCACAGAGCTGTAGTATAGCCTTCTCATCCAGCAGTACCTGAGCAGAAACTTCAAAAATTCATGACTTTTGAACGGACTCTCTGATTTCCTTCAAACTATCACTGATTGTGTTGTACTAATATAGCTGCATTCACCCAATCCACATGTATATGAAGGTGGACTTGTTTAAAGGGAACCCAAACAAAAAGAGCAATGTGGATTGAGTGAAAGCAGCAACTTTAGCAGAATACATCAGTGCAAGTTTGAGGAAAATCGGACAATCGATGCAAAGGTTAAGAATTCTAAAAGTCAACCGCTAGATGTGATGAGACTAATAGAGGTTACTGCGTCATTGGTGTGGACAACAATAGAAAATGATAAAGAGAATTCAACAAAAATTCATGTTTCATGAAAATATACACATTCCATCAACTTGATACTGATATTATGTTAATGGTAGCAATTATTCCCTCTGCTTTCTGAAAGCGGTTTAATAGTCAAGTGCTCTTCCATTATTAGAAAATTGATGTGTTCTACTAATGTTGCTGCTTTCACGCAATCCACACTGCTCTTTGGGTTTGGGTTCCCTTTATCGGAGAAGGGCCGAGATGTCGAGAAGACACGATCTGAAACTGGCCTTCTCGGAACGAGGAAGTGGAGAAGAATACGAATGATCTTGCTTTCTTGTGCAAAAGAGGTCAAGATGAGGAAACGTCGGTCTTTTCAGACTTAAAAAGTCAAGAAACGAGATCCGCCATCTTGCTCTCTCGGCTTCTCAGACCGGCCCCCCCCCCCCCCCAAAAAAAAGGCTAGAATTAGAGAAAGCGGTGAATTATCCCGAGTTCTCGGTGGCACTCATACAGGCTTCCGTGTTCAAGAGTAACCATTTATCAACTGCTTATAGAAACAAGGCGGGGTGGGAGTCGTTCATTTTTTCTTAATCATGGGACATCTTCTGTGTATCTCCTCTGAATACCAATTCTCATTTCTGCACTGACAAGATATTTCCATCAGATTTGAATAGGGCACAGGAGTTCATCTCGGTTCAGAACATATAATCGACTTATGATACATGCATCAAATTCTTAATGTCCGCCTCATAGATATCTCCCCCCCCCCCGCCCCTCACCCCCTCTCCAAAATACAATCGAAGAAACATTTTAGCTAATAAGTCCTTAATAATTTCCGATGGCGCAGACAAACTTCTGCAGATGCAAAAGAATGGAAAAGAATATAAACTGTAATATTATTAAGACAACATGAAGGATCAAAATTAGTGTGAACGCAAGATTGTCAACGTGTATCCACGTGAGCGGACAACAGTTATACCGAGCCGAGGGAGTAGAAAAACATGACTTCAAGGATACACATTACTGCAACGCACAGAGCGCCTTTCCGGTATACCGGTCGATTGTACAATAGACGCGTAGCTTCTCCGAAGTTATTATAAGATGGCGCAATGCATAACTCTTCGTTAATTAGTTCATTCTCTGGGCAACTCCGTGTAGTTTATCATCATTTTGTTGCCTGCATTGCTTCTGATGGTGGAAGAAGAAACTTATGGAAGAGGACTGAGAGGCAGGAAAATAGAGAGAGGGACAGACAAATAACGAGGGAGAGCGAGAGAGGGACCGAGGGAGAGAGGAGGGGGGATATTGTCTACAGTTTGAGCGTATCATCATAGAAACTCACACGTAGTACGAATTAATGAATTCAAGCGCATTGGATGGGAAAAAAAGGAGATGATTATTCGCAGTGTTGTTGCGTCTCGCGTAAAAATCGTACAATATAGTTGGTATAGGAATAAGAAAAGAAGGAAGAACATCCACGAAAAGGGTTAAAAACCCCATCTATTTCATAACGCTAAAGCGAGGGTAAATTGATTAGAAAAATTACAAGGTGAAAGCTTCGTCACTTTATTCACCCCAGCCATTCTGCGAGAGAGAAGAGTTTCTAACCCCGAGCTATTCAATTAGTGTTGTCATGGAAACACAGCTGACCTCTCGAGCTTGTATCAAAGCATGATGTTCCTCATTGTGAAAGAGAGATGGAGAGAGAGAGAGGGGGGGGGGGGATTGATAGAGAAAGAAATGCATTAAATTTCTGTTACACAAATAGGCCTATTATGTTTATAAGTTTTGCCATGAGGATGCACGAAATACACCTAATTCATATGTAGATACCACTCCAAATGAGCCTGGAGGTGTTCTCCATGTATGCCCAAACCCAGAACTGGAGTAACACAATTGCTCCTGATTGAAATTAAGGCCGTGAAAAAAAAAGGTGGATGTTTATCAAGGAAAAATAATTAGATGTAATTTGTGTCTCTAACTCATTGTGTAATTATCATTGTCAAACCTGTCTTTAATGTCTGAATGGACGTTTTTAGAAGCTATAGTTCTAAAACGGGTATAGGCGGGATTAAAGGTGTTAAATGAGAAAAGGTAAAAGTCTGGTTTCCGTATGATATTCGTTCTTACGTCAACCCACACCATTCCAATCACATGGGAAGCGTCAAACCCATTTTAGATAATATATTATCATATCTCACAGGCTGAACGTCCATTTTTATCTCATAGTCTCTTATTGTTTCGAGGCACTTCAGTATTCAGGGACTACTGAGGTCAGTCTGTATACTAGCAGCAACACCAAATTGGAACCTGGCACAAATTTGAAGTTGAACTTGAACAAGACTGAATCAAAGAATGAAGTCAGACTTTTCCGTTAAACGTGCTAATAATAAGGAAGATTGGCTACTTGAGTATTATATAATAGCATTTCGTGTAGGAGATTTTGTAAACATGTCGGTGTGTATTTTTTTTGTGTAAAGTTATATAAGGAAACATTTAAATTCAATTTGCCCTGACATCATTTGTTTTATATATACGAATGTGCCTACTACCATCTATTTTTCCTTGCTGATCGTAGAAGGTTGTTACCCCTTGAATCGACATGCAGATATAATCATATCTGGGAATAGACGAGCAACACGATGCATGTCACTGTGTGGAGGTGTATGGCTGGGATGAATAATACAATTAATTAATTACAAACTGCTCACGGGTGAACGCGTGTGCCACACTTTGCGATTCCCATCGCTTGGATATCGATAGCTGATAAATGAGTACATAAATTATTTTCCTTCTCCCAATCGCTACGTGGTAATTGCGGACCGATCCACTTTATCATTAATGCCGTCGATCAATAATCGATTGAAGACTACTATATCGATATTAAATACCAAAGGTCATACAGGAGAGAAATCGGTCTGGCGCTGAGGACTTTTATCTTTAGGTGGAGAGAAACCATAATTGTTTCTACGCGTTACCTTGGTTACGGGCTGCGAGTGATGCAACAGAAAAATAAGATGGGGGAACCAAAGAGACAAACAGAGAGAGAGAGAGAGAGAGAGAGAGAGGGAGGGGGGAGATTCATATGAAGGCGGAGAAAGTAAAGGGGACTTTCAGGAGATAGGAACAACATTTGTTTTGTTTTGTTGTTTTTTTTCATCGTAAAACCGTAGGCGGGTGAAGAGGATGTGTAGGGGCTCTAGAGAGCTCGCCAGCATGAGGAGCTCGCCAGCATGAGAAATCAGACGAAGTGATGTGGATCGCATCACTGGAATCTAGCTGCCGGTAGCAGCTGGTGGTATAATAGGTGCCAAGGCTTGCTATATAGCTAAAGTAAGTCGAGCCTTTTCAGTAGTTGTCGCGATCCACTTAAACCAAGGGAACTCGCCGTACTCCATCCGCTCCGTTGTTACGGGTTGCTATACAGCCAGGGGTATGTACTCAAACTCTTTTATTCAAGCTCTGAGGGTGTTACCCCTCCCCCTTCAAGAAAAGAAATGTTTGTTGTTTGATTTTGTGTTTGATTTTTGAATGTAGTGATGCTTCAGACCCCCCCCCCCCCCCCGCCAAGATATGGCGCCAGCTAACAAGGATACACCTGTTATGAGATGAATTTTTGGCGCTGCTTTTTTCTTCTCTTTTTGTATTGCCTAGGAATGTAGGATCGATTTTCGTTTCGTTTCAATAATCATGATAATGTTTGAACCAGGAGGATACAGCTGTATATCATTAATCTTAAAATCAGCATGTATCACATGTCAAATCATGCCCAAGTACAATAGCACTTCACGTTACTGTATGAGAGTCATTGGGTGATAGGTACGTTTCGCAGTAACAAGCTTGGATGTTAGAATACATGAGAAAACTACATTCTTTCTACAGAACGTATCTTTAAGCTAAGAATGACTTATCTAATGGTTCCATGACATAATTTGCTCCTGCGACAATAATATTGTTCCAATGAAATACCTCCACGCTAAGCCAAGCATAAAAAAAAACTGCCCACAAACTTTAACCCAGCTCTAATCCTAATCCTCACATCAAACCAAACCTATAATCCTAACCCTAATCCTGTAAGTCCTTGGAGAAATTAAGACGTGAACAATATTGTCGCAGGAACAAATATCGTGTCATCGACACACAGCGTAGATACATTCATAACAATTGTTATGATGATTAAAGATAATCCTAAGATGATTAATTTCATATGATGCATGCATAAAATACAATATAAAACAAATACATGTACCGGGAGAGAGAGAGAGAGAGAGAACACAAGACATTGAAAGATAGATGTTCCAGGATATTTGGATTCCAATATACAATATGTCACCGGGCCTTTCCTTATTTGATACGATGGTTGTCAATAATTTTTATAGAGATTGAAATGATATTTCTTTTTTCGTCGTGATATTGTAGACGTCTCGCTACAGATTGTTATCATGACAATATTTGTGTCAAATTTAATGAGTTTGTGAACCATTTACAGCAAAGCGATTCGTGGCATCAACAATATTCTCAAAACAATAAAAAAAAAAGGTGAAATTGGTGCCTAATGATAAGACAGTCGTATAAATTCGCAGTCACATCATGTCATGACTGTATGTTGTATGGGATTGAAACGACGTTTGTTCTGTGGTGGTATTGTACACAGGTCAGTAAAGACGGCTATCATGGCAATATTCGTTTCGTTTTCTAATGAGATTGTAAACCAATTACAGCAGAATGATTTATGGGAACAGCATTTCTTTCAAAACAATTAAAAAAAAATAAAAAAGGCTGAAATTATAGTTCCATTTTGTTTAGACGATCGTCTAGGCACCCCGTCACAGCGCCTCTGGTTGTAACTATGTCCGCACGATTGTGTATTCAAATTCGTAAATTTCTTTCGTCGAGATGTGTTTCATTGCAACTGATCAACAAATTGTACTACATTGACGTAAATAAGCACTGAGTTGATCAGTGTTTTAGTAGTAGCCATGATAAAACGCCTGTATGGAGATCAGGAGGTCGTAGGTTCAAATCCTGCTCGAGTATGTACGCCCATGCTTTTTTTAATCATGGCTACTACTAAAACACTGATCAATTCAGTGTTTATTTACGTCGATGTATATAGGGCAATTTGTTAATCAGTTGCGATTGTGTATCTTATTTCATGTAACCACGGTGAATCAGTGTGTGCAGCGATTGACATGTTTTGTATGTTTTCCTTTGATTATTAGTATTCCATTTATACGTAAGAAATTATAGGTTTTCCGGGCCAATTTCGCACTTTTGTCAGTCTATTTGATAAAAGGTTCATTCAATTTAGCGAAAATCCTCGTCACTGCACATTCTGTCATTCAAAATTGCAACTTGTTCATTCAATTTAGCATTTCGATCAATGAAATTCGCACATGTGCCTTTCGAATTCGTAAAACGGGCATTCAAATTGGCACGTGCTCTTCAGTCATTCAAATTCGCCAGCACTGGCGGAAAATGGTATTTCAGTCATTCAATTTCGCGTATGGGCAGTCAAATTCCAAACATGTTCATTCAAATTGGCGTAATGTTAATTCTATTTTGAAAAGGTGAGAACCGTGGTTTATACGTATTTAAAGGTGAATTTTTGTTTCATCCACACACTGTTAAGTATATAGCAAAGGTATCTTTGACCCTAAATAATTCAAGTTTGTTGTTCTGTAACGCCCCTCTTCTTTTATACATGTTATCAGAACTATACATGCACCAGTACCATAGATCACTTCACTTTCTTATGTCCAGTCATAGCAGTACGAGTAAGATACAGGCGTATCTCTCAAGAAGTACAGGGAAACAATCATAGAATCATTTGAGGGTAACAACCTTGACAAATTGATGGCTAGAGCCGATCCAAGAACTTTATTCTTAATGATGATTAACGCAATATAGCACCCACCAGATGAAAATAATGAAACATGCGGATGAAAGAAATAATCAAGATGTAAGAAACCTCCTTCTCCCAATTAATGTCAAAACAAAACAAGATTAATGTATCTGTGAATGAAATAATGCTATCCAACATTTTAAACGCATACACATATTTTGAATCAGATATCAGAATAAAGAATGAATACGAAAAATGAAATGTTAAGATGCTTGCAAACACTACCTATGATGAATGAAAATGGAAAAAAAAGAAGGAATAAATGCTTAACGTGTCTGCTAAATTGACTGCAGTAAATGCAAAATTGGATGCCCAAGAATGAATTTGAATGAACGAGCGCAGCATATACGTGATCACGTGAATATATCATGCTAAATTGAATGAACGATTTGCGAATTGGTACTTGTCTTACGAATTTGAACTGAAAAAGTACTGATTCGAATGATGTTAAATGTAATTTGAATGCTCCAAAATGAATTTGAATGAAAAGATTATAAAATTGAAATACCGAACATGCCATCATCTAGGCTAAATTCTGCTAAATTGAATGCACAAATTAGGAATTGGACTGAAAAAAAGTGCGAAATTGGCCGGGAAAACCTATATTTTCTCTACGAAATACAGATTTTCATTTCACGATCACCATCACGAAGGTAATTAGCTTGGGAAACATTCTTCGGTATGACGTTTCAGTTTGCTACTTACAATAAATCAATTCGATTCAAAATAGTTTTTTTTTTTGCCATCAAAATATAAGTACAGTGGTACAAAGCAGTTCGTGTGTCAATTTGACTTTCATCCAGCTGGGAAGGAAAATTCTTTGAATACATGTTATGCACGAATAGTACTGTAACAACAACAATTCACACTTTGTTATAGTAACTAAAAAGAAGAATTAACCATAACGATGGAAAAGAGTGTTCCACTAAAAAGCTAAGTTTGTAGAACGTGGAACCCTGAAATAAAAAACAAACAAACCCAGCAGCACCAATATACCAATAAGATGTATTTATGTTAAATTCATGTATGTACTCGATATTACAAGAATACTATATATTATCGACAACATTTGTTTTCAGAATGTGATTGTAACATAGCAATATTATGGAACAGACTTTTTGTCCGTGTATATACCACGAAAATGTAACTAAAATAGATTCCTGAAGACATACACGCGGTCACGAAAAACATCAACAACAACAACAACATCATCATCATCAACAACAGCAACAACAGCAAAGGGTATAAAAATAAAAGAAATGAAGAAAAAGTACCCATACACAATTACTGGACAATGGAAACGAGGAAAGATGAGTAATGGAGAAGGAAAGGAACAGGAAAGGAAAAAAAGAGGTCTGTATAGACACGCTACTCAATCTCAAGGACAGGCGATCCATCTTAATTGATGTGAAAAACATTGATGACAAACACTCATGGACTGTGCAGACATTAAGTGAATGAGTTCATGTCACGTTTATAACCCAATATAGTTTTAGTCAGTCCAGGTTATACTTACAGTCTCTATGTTCCATTGATTCAAAGAAAGCATTCACAGCCGTTACTTCGTATTGGGCACCATGGTATACGTGTATGTATAACATAATACATGGATTTTGTGGGTCTTTATCATCTGATGCTAGCTATTTCCCTCACGGTCTTTTCATTTCTCTTTTCTGATTATTTGTGAGATGAGTTGCACCAAAGTCAAAACATCATCTTTTTCTCTATTCTAACATTCATACAATTTCTCCTTTCGCTCATCTCTCTGTCACCATTAAAGTATATCTTAATCAGTCTAATGATCCATACGCCGGCTGAATAAGAGCAGGAGATGCGACGCTGTACAATTGCTCTGCTTGCAAGCTTTTAATTAAATCAAATTGCAGCTTGTTTTGGGGCCCATGTAACCGGGGGACACGATATTGCTCGCGCTAATCTAATTGGTATTAAATTTCTTTTGCTCTTTTCCAGTGTCTCATTTCCTTGCCCGTTGTCAAAGGCCCGATACAAACCACATCTTGTGTTCATGACTATAGTTGTGTTAGATTGGTATTTCTGTTGCTTCATCTACGTCTCCATGGCAACGAACATTGCTGGTATTCATACACACAACATCCTGTTATAGGCAGTGTCATGATGACTTTCACCCCCCCCCCTCACCTCTATCTGTTTATCCATCTGTCTGTCATATATATAATATATATATATATATATATATATATATATATATATATATATAATATATATATATATAATATATATAGTATATATATATATATATATATAATATATATAATATATATATATATATATATATATATATATATATATATATATCCACATCTAGTTTGAGTTTGTCATATTATAAAAGGGATGTATGATTACCAACAGTATTTTCGCAAACGCGATTTTGTAAACTTTCACTTAAGACTAATTATAAGCACTCTCCTCTGAATTTAGGAAGATTATGTAGATTGCCTTCCTGCATGTTCATAATAGTACCTATGTAAATGTACAGTGCAACGTGCATGTCTGAAGCTGCCGATAACTTTACGAAATGAATACACCAGGCAACACACGTGCCTTTCATCATGCTTTCTACGTGAAAGGTGTATCATACAGCATGTATAAGCTCAATCTAATCTATGAAATGGCACAAAGTGGGGGACGCTGTATATACGCCACGCATCACAGCGTATGGCATTGACACGAGCAATGCCTTTCATACTGGATAACCCTACATGGTCGATTGGAAAGATCGCCACATTTTCACTAATACCGTTGGTATTCAGAAATGTTCATTCAGGATTAACATAGCTGCCGAGTTTTCTAGTCATGCAGGGATACGATGTATTCAGCGCGGGTTGATCTCTTTATCAACATTTAAAAAAAAGCAAGTCACATTGTGTGGATAAACAAATTGCAGTGTATAAAGCTTTTTAGAGCACTCGAAGGCATAAAGATGTCGCCCCCCCCCCCCCCCCCCAGAATATCAGGATTAGGTGAGCAGAGCACATTGATAGCGCGAACGAACGAAAGAGGCAAGTCACTGCTGGATGAGAAGACTACTACAGTGTATGATGTCACAAGCGTACAATGATATATAAAGGACAATGAAAAGAGAATTTCACAAAACTTTACTTTTTGAATAAAGTGCACATATTACTTCGACTTGTTACTAACGTATGTTAAGGGTGATATCATCCCCCTGCCTTCTAAAAGAGAGAAGCTGAGTATTTTTTGGTTATGCGAGAAAAGTGAAAATGTGTTGAATTTTCTTTATATTTTCTTTAAACATTGTACACATGTTCCATCACAGAGCTGTAGAATAGCCTTCTCATCCAGCAGTACCTGAGCAGAAACTTCAAAAATTCATGACTTTTGAACGGACTCTCTGATTTCCTTCAAACTATCACTGATTGTGTTGTACTAATATAGCTGCATTCACCCAATCCACATGTATATGAAGGTGGACTTGTTTAAAGGGAACCCAAACAAAAAGAGCAATCAAAGAGTTTTCTAGTCATGCAGGGATACGATGTATTCAGCGCGGGTTGATCTCTTTATCAACATAAAAAAAAAAGCAAGTCACATTGTGTGGATAAACAAATTGCAGTGTATAAAGCTTTTTAGAGCACTCGAAGGCATAAAGATGTCGTCCACCCCCCCCCCCCCCCCCCGAATATCAGGATTAGGTGAGCAGAGCACATTGATTGCGCGAACGAACGAAAAAGGTCGGGGCGAAAATTAATGATCTATTATTTACGATCACGATGAAAAAAGGAATGAACGTGTGGGGAGAGTATTGCCGCGTACTTACCAAAGAATATGTAGAGAACGCTTCTATTAATACCGCACTGGAAGTAGCCCTGATTGATAGACGTTTATATCTATGTGCATTTCCCTGTGAGATACCAATTATAAAGATGGAGCCTGTTAGTGTTAACAATATTTAAGTGCCATTCTATTTGACGATATGGTGAGATTCTTCATCCCTTGTCAAGTCCACCTGATGTCCATATCATATCGACATATTAAGATTATTACTTAGCAACTTTTATAAGTCGACATGCCGACGCATATTATCTTACCAAGTTGAGTTAAAAAAAAAAAAGGAGAGAAATGTATAGTCAACGTGGCGATATGTAGCCTATACTGTATACCTTGGCAAGTTAATTTCCAATAAACAAAGTGTTTATACATGTCTCCATGGCGCAGGGCTCCACACTAATTTTTATTTTTGGTGGCCCAAAGGCAAACATCCGACCTTTTTTGGTGGCCCAATCAGGCCACCAAATACTTCCTTTCTGAAATTTTGGTGGCCCGACGTGCGTTTTTGGTGGCCCGGGCCACCGGGCCACCGGGCCACCGTTAGTGTCGAGCCCTGTCATGGCGGCATACATTATCTCGCCAAATCAACTTCATGACAAGAATATGTTGTGATGGGACAATAGATCTCTGGCCGAGTACACGTGATATAAGTATCTTGACATGTTTACGTGATAATCATGGAACTCAGCAAATTGACGAGACGAAGTAGCCTATTCATTCAGCTTATAGATTTCATCTTAGTTGACCGCAAGCGGCGATCAAGGCGGCACAGGGAATGATATTGCATAACGGTATATTAGATTCTTCGTTCCTTTCTTGTCATTACTTTGATTTTCATTTCTTTTCAGTGTTTTATTTCTTCACATGCTCGCCAGACATTCACCTCACGCGATGATTCGTGATCTCGTGTAATGTTCAGCGCCTCGGACAGACCTCGTGCAGCGGTGGGATGAGCTATGGCAAGTAATAAACCCACCCTCTCGCTTACGGCCTGCGTTTTACTCTGCCTGATCGGTAAGAACCGTCTTCTCCATTATTCTCTTCATATAACCTCTCATCCCTATCGTTTCATTGTACCTTCACTCCCTTTCCCTCCCCTTTCCTTCCGAATCTCAGACTTTTCTCCTTTTCTTCTTTTGTTTTTCCCGTTTTCCTTCTATTTTTCCTCTCTCTCCTATTCTTATTCTTCTGTTCATCTTCACTTTTTTTTTTCATTTCATTCATGTTTTATTTTCATTTCCAATCAATATACATAGGTAATACAAACATCAAATGATAACAATTTATAACATATAAGTCATCTTGTTTCATTAAAGACTTGGTGGAGATGAAAAATTGAGGGGCTCCTAAAAAGCGAACTTGTATAGTGCAGTCCCCTCACTTACTCACGTTACATTACTATTTGCATATACATTACTTCATATACATTAATACATATAGCTTACAAAACTTCAATACATCTACCGTACAAGTTAATCATCGGAAGTATACACACTTTTCATTACATCGATGGTAACATGAGGCATACGCATTTGTATTTATTTCCCTTCCCCCCCCCCCCCCCCAATTCGTCGTTTTCTTCTCTTCCGCCTTTAACATTCTCTCTAATTCTCCACCTTTTCCCTTCTTCCCTGTGTATCTTCTTAATTCACTGCGCCATCAATAGGGAGCTTTAGATTTTAGACGCGCGGACGTTCAAAGGGAAAAAAACATGGTCTGAGCGTGCGCAGTAACTTGACGTGCGCTACTGCGCACACTCAGACCATGTTTTTTTTTTTCCTTTGAACGTCCGCGCGTCTAAAATCTAAAGCTCCCTAATATTATTCACGATACATCTTTCTTTATTTCTCTCCTTCTCTCTTTCTTCTTCCTCTTTTTCTTCATCCGTCTTTCCTCCTGGTATAAATCATTCTTTATCCTCTTTCTTCTCTCTCTCTCTCTCTCTGTTCCTCTTAACACCAACACAATTTTCCTTCCTTTCTTTCAGTAACAATGACGGTAGTAATACGACTTGTTTACTTTCAGTGACTATAATATAGAGTGATGTTTCATAATGGTGATAGGGTTAATGATACTGATGATGTACGGTTTTAGGGAAGTGGTAATAAAATTGTGACTATAGCGATGACAATAAATAAGCAGGTCTATACCATTATATCTTGTTTCTTGATTTGTTTGAATTTCTTCAATAAAATATATGATATGCAACGAAAGCAACAGCAGAAAGTAGGGTGATTTGGAAAACAACGTGAAGTCGATGAAAAATTATGAAAGCATTAAAATTAACCGGGATGGCAAACAAAGTGAATGCGGTAGTGGCAACAATGAATTTAAGATGGTAATATTATTCACAAACTGAGTTGACGATCATATTCCTATCGTGTTTTTTTTTTTTTTTTTTTTTTTTTTTTTTTTTTTTTGCAATCGGTTACATCAGCTCAGGTTCTTGCTCTGCAATGCTACCAGTGTTCCGAGTTAACAGACCAGTGGGGACCCGCAGCTAACCCACGAAGAGGTTGCTTGGAGTCCAACTTCAATGCAACAGCGATCGATACAGTCAATTGCACCGGATCATGCGTGGTAAGCCGTTGAGGGCGCCCTGCCTCTTCTTTATCTGTATTAAAGCCAAAATTGTTTATTTATTTCTTCACTTGTTCAGCACTTCACTAGTTTTCAGTGCGACATTATGAATATCAAAAGTTGCCCGATCTGACGTTTTATGGAATTCCTGTTCGAGCAAAGAAGACCAGAATGATCCGTCAGTCAGCATTTGGTTAAGTATCCATTTTTCGTTTAACGTATATAATAACAAACTTTTTTTTTAAATATATTAGCCCTGTTTACACTTGTATTCCTTAACCCCGTACTTTCTCTGACCCAGGACTATCATTAATCTTGTACCATTTTTTTTTTCAGCTTTTTACACTCTCCAATAAATCCCGTACTAAGCTCTTGTCCCGGGCTAAAGAGAAAACTGACCTTTTTACACTTCTTTTACATTTCTTAGTCCCGTACTTTCTAAACCACATGAATATTCATGATTACGCTGTGCACTGTACTTACGCGCACTCACCGGAAGCACTATTGTCTTGATTACCTCGTTTCTGATTGTTCAGTGGGGTTCGGGCTTCGTCTCCGTAGCTTAACCCCGGATTATTTCTTCGTTCTGTTTACACTCGCTTGCTTGGCACCGCAACTGCGGTGCTAACCCTGTTTTTTTTTTTTTTTTTTCAGGGCCAAATAATCGGTGGGGCTAGCCCACTTTGGCAAAAACAAGTGTAAACAGAAAGTGGGCTAAGGAAAGTCCGGTACCAACGGTGGGGCTAAGCCCCCCCCCCCCCCCCCCCCGCCCCACCGTTGGTACGGGACTAAGCAAAATTTTGTAAGTGTACAAAGCCATATTATGTACAAGGTCTGTTGTTTGGTGACTGTACTGGCAGCCACCGTTTTATGAAGATTGCATACATAATCACAATATCACAGATGCATTTATCTATTAAAGTGAAATTGAAACCCGACATGTCTGTCAGTACAACCATTTTTTCCCTGTTCATTTGCAAGCTGGATCTCCGAACTTGCTGGTTGTAATTTTGTAATACATTTTTGGATAGACCTGTGCCGCGCAAGATGAGAATTTTGGGACTATTCTTGGCCGCATTACTTTGTCATACTTAACAATAACAGTATTTCAGACAAATCATGGATAGAATTCAAAAATGTTTCGACAAAACGGTAAATGTAATGAACTATCATTGATGAGGATATATCTTTGCAATTGTAGGTGCTACCTGATTGACTTTCAAATGTTGTAATGATAAAACTTTTCCAATGGATTAAGAGAGGTTGTGGCTTGTTTCTCTGTGGAGTACCAAAAGACGTGCCTACGTCGAGTTAAATGACTCGCATGAACATTTTTGGAATGGGGTAAAATTTATCTCATTTGGATACGAAACATGAACGAAATCCTCTTATGAAGCATATTCTCTGTCATAATTACTATTATAAAGATCATTATTTCCAGTAAGAGTGACTCTTTCATTTGAAAAGGAATTACGGAAAGCTGGAAATGAAGAGATAAATGTAACAAGCTCAACAAAGAAAATTGTGTCAGAATTAAATCATCTAACGTCAGCATACTCAAAGAAAGCTATGAAATTTCAAGATTCGCTAGGCTCTGCAAAATAGTTTTTGAACAGTTTATAGTAATGTGTAAATAAGTGGATTAATAATGTCATCACCTCACAATTCAACATGTATCGTGTAAAAAAAAATATATATAGAATTCAATGATTCTACTATACAAGCATATTCCTAATGCATAATGTTATTCTCAGAAGAAAAAAAAAAAAGAATTTCTACTACAGTTCGACCTCGATTATCCGGCCATGTCGGGACCGGCGCTCATCCGGATAAAGCGAATTGACCGGATATGGGAGACACAGGTGATTATAGCTGCCGTCCAAGCTGCCGTCCCAGTACACTGGCAGCTATAGGCAGGTAGCGTACCCCGCAACGGTGGTGTATGTGCTAGCCTGCGCAAAATTGTAGTCCCTTCTTCACAAAAATATTTTTTATGTGAAAATCATACATGTTTTACCTCATTAGATATTGAGAAACCTATCATGCACATCTTATGAAATTAGTGAAATAGATCCATGAAAAGATGTTAAAGTCACTGTTTGTTTTTCTCAATAATTTTTGGATGAAAAAAAAAAGTCCTTCACTGCGTGAACGCGTCCGGATAATAGAGATTTCCGGATAAAAGGAGGCCGGATAATCGAGGTCGAACTGTATATCGAGATATAACAGGAATTTATAACTATCAAATGCATGACTGCTTTTGAACAAAGCTCATACGAAGGAAAGGTAACGTTAAAACTTTATGGCAGGATATGAAGGGATGGTATCATCAAATCACTATTTTCATACATTTTTTTTTTCATTGTCCAAGAACCGTTTAGAGAGAAACCTCACAATTGTATAACCTCCTTCATTTCCGTCCGACTCAAATTGTCATCATTGCGCTTCGAAAATGTTATTCATTCTTTCCAACCTAGCTTCCAACTGGGGTAGAGTCCCCTACTCCCCCCCCCCCCTTTACAAATTACAAAAAAAAAAAAATTATATCAAATCTTCCACAAACTTTGCCCCTATACTTCACAGACAGAGTTTTCGATACACGACGGGACCTTGACCAGCTACGCACGGGGGTGCCAACCTCTATCCTGTGCGCAGGAGACTATCTGCACCAAGGTCTTTTACAAAGAGGGCTGCTCCTTCTGCTGCCAGACGGACCTTTGCAACAACAAGGAACACAACAATGCCATAGGTGTCTCACCCCTCGTCACAGCCCCACTTCTTACTGTCGTTGCAATAGTAGCTTCGGGTGCGTGACCTAAACACGATACCAACTTTAGTGCCTCGGACTTTTTTTTTCTTTTTCACATGCATGTATATAATATTTCTAAACATAGTTATTGCATAGTCATATCCCGTGTTTCATTGATTATGATAATGATCATAAAGCGTATTTGAACATGTGTGTATAACGGAAAATACGCTACATAGATTGTATTGTTATTATTAGTAGTACAATATTACTGCTTTGATTCTATCTATTGTTTATTATCTCTGTCTGTCTGTCTGTCTGTCTGTCTGTCTGTCTGTCTCTCATCTATTTAGTATGTTCCAACGGTTCATTCAATTCATTCATTAAATTTATTCAATCCGATTTATTAAAAAAAAAAAAAAAATCTGTCATGGCAGCTAAAAGGCTGGACTCTGGGGTAGTAATGCAAATTAACAGGTTAAATGCATTTGGAGTACCTGGTACATATAGCATTAAAAAAGAAAAATATAAATTTCCAATCGATAAGATTTCTCGTTCGTATTTTGTCTACCGATATATTTTGAATAATACATATTTCTGTATGTCTCTGTATATCACACAAGCAAACGCACAACAAATATGGTGAGTTTTGATATGCAATGTATGCATCACACAATAATACACATACAAGAATGAATTATAATAAACATACAAATAAGGCCTTTCTTATCATCATCATGCCTTTCTGGAAGTACACCATGAAATAGTGTCAAGTCATTTACATGGAACGCGGATGATCTACTTTTAACGAATCAAATCTATGGTATCGATGTTCTTCAACTGATGTTTGTTTGTTTGTTTGTTTGAATTTCTTTTCTTCAACATAATCATTTCATACGTAAACCAAATTTCTTTTTGGTATACGGATTACAATGTACTTTGAAGAAGAATCTTGTCTTGAGATACTCTTGACATCTGCTAGAGTAATTCACAATCAGGGGCGGATCCAGTAATTCCGTTAAGGGGGAAGGGGTGGGGTGGACGCATTTACAAAATTAAAGGGGGCGTGCGCCCCCCCCCCTCATTTTTTTTCTTTTCGATTCTTTTGTTTTAACAAAAAATAAGGGGGAGGGGGGGGGGGGGGGGGCTCGCACGGTGGGCTCCCTCTGGATCCGCCGGTGACAACATTTAAAAGCTATGCTTCTTTTGTAGAGAGTAACATTGTAGTTGATTACTTGTTAATTTATCGAAATGCAGAGATGATATTACTATGATTGTATTATATGTATTATTGAAGCTTGTGTGAATTGAAATTCTTTTTTAAAATTCTTTGCCCACGTAAGCCTTATGTATATTACTCAGGAGTCTGTATTACTTTATAATGTAAATGAAATAATATTTGAATTTGAATCGGAAGAAAGTAAATAAATGTGTACATTATAGATATGAATATCTATTGAACAGATAATTAACTATATAATTATGAGAAATTATTCTTCAGGATCGCCTCTAAGCGGTTACTTGAACAGACTACCTACCCGAGGGACGTCACTGCCCGGGGTAGGAGCATGTTTTATATACATCTTTTTTTTTTTTTTTTTTGCAGAATGGGGAAAGAGACCGTAACATTCTACAGTGGACTTCCTTTATAACGAAGTCCTCGGGAACGACAGTTTTCCTTCGGTATGTTACATCGAAATTTCGTTGTAACCGAACAAATAAACAAGAAGAAAAAAACAAAGAAAGAGCGGATAGTTTTTCGGCCTTAATTCTTACTTCGTTGTAACCAAAATTTCTTTATAATCGTGTTTCTTGCATTAAACAGGAGTGCACTGTATTGTGCAATGCACTATGTTTTACTGTTTTATATTCTAATGCATGATATCCGTAAAGATAATAATAGTAAATTATATTTATGATGGAGACAGCGTGATGATGAAAAAAAGAAAAAGATTAAAGTATGCCAATCAACGGCCTTCAAACACTGGATGCACACAGATTGCATCGTGAGTCCTTTCACACTCACTGTGGTTATTCGGGTAACCTTTGAAATGAACAGCATTGTCACGAAAATTGAAGTGGTTCGTGAATTCACTTGTTCCATGACGTTTGCTCCTGCGGCAATCGCTCTAATGAAATATCTGCAGGCTAAGTCAAACATAGATTCTACCCACAAACATATCCCCCAGCCCTAATCCTGATCCTCACATTAAAATAAACCCTAAATCCTACCACAACCATAACCATAACCATAACCCTAAGTCCTTGGAGAATTAGACCGTACCAACTGACGCAGGAGCAAATTCAGTGTTGTGTCACCGAATTCACTGTATAGAGTACATTGAATTATGTTTTATTACGTCGTCAACGATCAAAACAAAAAAAAAAGAAATCGCTTTTCGATTTCATACCATGGAGCTGGTTTAGATAGGATACTCCAGCAGTTGTAATAAGAGAAAAAGAGAGACAGACAATCAAATTATTATCTTTTAAAATTGCCTTAGCAATTCATTGACTTGTTAGGAGTATATGTATGTTAGAAAAGATTTCGAAAACAATGCTATAAAAACGATCAATTTTGATATGGATAAAATATGTGACAATGTGACAAGGAGAATACTTACTCTATCTAATGACACGTTAGATAATTATTTAAAAAAAAATGAGGTTGTTGGAATACAACACTAAACCACATCAGAAAATGACACCTGGACAAGAAGTAATTACTGATATCATGCAGTCAGAATTATCACTTTGAAATCAAAATACTGACTAGTAGACTCATACTACTCCGGCACTTAAATCAGTACCACTGGTATTACCCGATCTGTACCGCATTCAATTTAAGTTGTTACATTTTGTACATTGTTTGAATACAGTAGATCTGCCTCACTGTGTAATACTTCTGTTTCATAAGTATACACTCCCTCAAGATCCGTTGTAGTAATCATGGTAATACGGCCTCCTCACAGTTCCCCAGACAAAAAAGAAGAAGAACAAAAAAAAAAAAATGTTGGGCGACAGTTCTTTTGTTCACACAGGATCTTCTCTCTTGAACAAGCTTCCTTTACACATTCGTACTAACTTTTCAATTGAAAACAAACCTATCTCACGGTATATAGCAAATGATCGGTCAATTATTACTGTAATTTCTTCTTTGTTTCTTTTCTTTACTTCTTTCTCTCTTTCATGGTATGTGAGTGATTTTTCATACCCTTTGAGCACTCGAACTGAGTGTTTAGTGGCAATATATAAATACCCCTATACTTCTTCTTCTTCTTCTTCTTCTTCTTCTTCTTCTTCTTCTTATTATTATTATTATTGTTATTATTATTATTATTATTATTATTATTATTATTATTATTATTATTATTGTTGTTATTATTATTATCATTGTTATTATTATTATTATTGTTATTGATATTATTATTATTATTATTATTATTATCATTATTATCATTCACATTATTATCATTATCATTATTATTATTATTATTATTACTACTACTACTACTACTACAATTCCATATTACTATTTAATATCATTATCATCCTCATCATCATCATCATCATCATCATCAATGAAATATGAAACGATGGTATTGTCGATACCGCTGAAATCAATGTGATCGATGGCAGTCATGATAAAGATAGTAACCAAAGCAATAGTAGGTCTAATGATGATTTGGCACACGCAAATACGAACGCAGACCGCATTGGCGCACCTGATTGGCAAGACGAATGTGCAGATTGCAATATCCCAACACAGAAACACGAAAAAAAAAATCTCTTTTAACTTAAGTTGCACTTTCTGAATTTCCTATATCACGTTCGACGAGACAAAAAAAAAAACAACAACAACAACAAACAAACAAAAGGACAAAAAAAAATCACTTCAGTTACGCAAATTCATTTTTTCATGTAATGAATGCAATTTGGTTCGCTATCATAGCGGGAGAAAAAAAAAAGGAGCCAAGGATTCACAACCGTGTTTCCTATGTAGCCTGTAATATTCGCAATATGACGCGAGTATAATAGGGAACCACCTACGGCATTTTTCAAAAGCACAAACACACACACACACACACACACACACACACACACACACACACAATGCCTGTTTCTTAATATTGGCAGCCAATTTCAGGTGTGAGATAAACATTGGACACAATAGAAGAAGAACAATGGTGGACAAAATTCATCAAGCATTTGCCTTGTTATGATTGAGCCACGCTGGTACGCATCAGGTGCTGTTTTTCCCGCCATGGATTGCACTTGTTATCACCATGGCAACGATATTAACAGTCATTATGTTGGAGGACTGTTAAGAGGGTGCACATGTTGCAACGCAGTGAGATACAAAAAAAAAAAAAGCCCGATGACCATGAATAAAACATCGAATGAAAGGGGAAATCAAGGCGCTCGCACGATATGTTGATGAGCAGGGGCGGATCAAGGAATTCCGTAAAGGGGGGGGGGGGGGGGGGCGTAAAGCGACAGTTTCTGGTGTCACTTTCGGTTTTATTCAGCTAACAAGAGAGAGAGAAAAAAAAAAAACTTAACAGTACATTTTCCTACTCTACTTCATTTTTTAAAACAAACAAAGAAACATACATACATACATACATACATCAAAAAGAAAACAAACTTGGGGGGGGGGGGGGAACGCTGGCGCCTGGTGCGCCCTCTCTTGGATTCTCCACTGATGAGTGGTCTTATCTTTTTTTATTTACTATTCATTTAAAGGTATTGTATACCACAGGAAGCAGTGATGAAAGATGTTCTGGTTCACACATTTAATCCATGCATGTGTATGTAGGTCAAGTAGTGTATCACAAAACATACTAAACATATACAATTTTCGCAATAAAGCCTAAGATATATTAGGAGAAATTACTATTTTACTCAATAAATCATAACTGAAGACGATTTATTGTAGGAACAATTTTATTAAAACTACTGTTCAGGTTTCGTATTTAATGCTGATTTACTTTTTTTCCCTGCATTGGTTGTGTGTTTTTTTTTTTTTTATTATCCCTGACTCACATTTTATTATCCCTGACTCACATTTCTTGTATACCCATGTCATTTTGTAATGCGCAGTAGAGTATATCATTATAGTAGCTGCGCAATATAAATGTCCTTTTATTATTATTATTATTATTATTATTATTATTATTATTATTATTATTATTATTATTATTATTATTATTATTATTATTATTTAGACCTATTTTAAAGCACTAAAACTGGGTTTTCGTTTCATCTGCAAATCACGAATAATGCCCTTAAGAAGGCAACTGGTTGTTGTTCATTTTAAATTAGCATCATGCACATCAATTTTAAACCAAAGGAAAGAGAAAATGCGACCTCATGAATGAAAACGCTCAGCAATGGGAAAGCATTATTCTATCTTTTACAACATCGAATACATACAGCTTCATGTTCATAGACAATCATCATATGATACCGGGGCATATAATCCATTGTTTTCTTTTTTTCTGTCATAATCCAAGACATTTTGATTAAACTCCTGTCATTTCCTACCTCTAAGGTACGCAGAGTAGCATTACAATTAAATTCACGTCGAAAATTGGATACGTTTTATTAAAAAGACAAACAAACAAAGAATGAAGAAAAAAAAAACGATTTTGCTTGGTATTTTCATCTCACATTCTCTACATCCTTAAGTTCAAACGTGACATTACATTTTTGTTTTTGTTACATTTTAATTTTTGTCTTGTTTTTTGCCTCACAACTTGGCGATGACCTCGACAATGCCTGAAGGCTTGTGTCCACATTTTTTTCCTTAGTTTGCTCCCAAGTTGTATCTGTGCTCCTTTACTTGTTCAACACATTAGACTTCTATTGGGAGCTAAATCGAACGCTTAACAAGCTTGCTTTAAATAGATTCCATCGCATTTCTCTATAGCATTTTTTACTAACAACTGACTAAGATTGAAAGTCTGGTATTAGGGGCCTATTATTTGCATGATCAGTGGCCCGTATGATCTGTCTTGGTAATACACTGTAAAAACATCGGTGTTAGATTTAACACCATGGGTATTAAATCTAACACCGATCAAACTTCAATAGAGGACCACACCCACAGGTGTGATAGAAAATGTATTGTGACGGTGTTAAAAAATGTTCGCCTGGCACTTCGTGGTGTTAATTTGACACTGTGGCTGGTGATATTTTTGACACCGCGCTAGAGTTAATTCAATAATGACACCGCATGGTGTTGATTAAAATTTCAATGGTATAACACCCGTCCAGCTTCTAGGGGACCACACTAACTGGTGTTACTGTGGTGTAAATGTATTTACAGATTTTTTTCAAAAATCAAGTACTTTAACGGAAAATTCTTTATCGTCTTGTTGAAGTTCAAAATTAACAAGAAGTACAGTAACTAAGAAACTATTAAAAAAACAATTTTAAATTTTGAAATGACGCCCGGAGGTGTTAATCTAACACCATGAATGAGCATCGGAAATTTAACACCCCTTTTTTTCATATTTAACACCGGACTTTTTGCAGTGTATCTTCTGGTACATCAAAGCTGGATATTGTATCCAGAAATGACTTGCTATGTGCATTTTCAATGAGAAATGCGTAAATAAACTGAATTCGAAAGTTCCTGACAAGCCATTAGTGTCCCACTAGTTATTCTGCAGGCTCGGATCCACACAGTGCGCGGGTTGATTCCCCCTTTGAATTCCACGAAGTGAGATGACATATAACTGTATAATCACGACGCTCTTCTTCTACACATCTGCTGCCTATCAGAATGCAAAAGAAAGTAGAAAAATAACAAATAAATCTGACCTATTTCATCATCACACATAAACGATGCTTGAACAACAATGAACAAGAGAAAGAGCTAGAGAGAGAGAGAGAGGGTGGAGAGGGAGGGCGAAGGAGGTGGGGGTGGGGAGAGATAGGTTTGCGGGAATTTCACAGGAGCGTTACGATGTTAACGAGTCATTCGCAAAGCCCAGGTCGCATTACAGTTGATATTAAAGGGAAAAAATCCAGTCCAAAATATAAGTTAGTCTGATAAGAAAGAGTAACATAAAAAAAAAGTAACTAAAAAAAAAAAATGAATTCTGTAATATCAGTCGAGCTAAAGGCATTTTTTTTTTTAATGACAGTATGTTGTGTGTGATAATGTACTTAGTATAGACGCCAGGTCTGAACACTAGAGAATGATAATAATTATGGGTCTAGGGCAATTATCACCTGGACAATTACCCCCTGGACAATAACCCCAGACGCTGAACCTAATCCTAATCCTTAACCTAATCCTAACCCTATAAACCCTAACCCAACTAACCCTAAACCTAGCCCTACGCCTAATCTCCTTGCTCAAACTATTGATCTCCTTGCTCTAACTATTAAAACCAGTATTTAGCCGGGGAGGGGGGGGGGGGGGTATAATGTCCTGGCGGGGGGAGAGGGATGATAGTCTTGATACGTAATACTAGTATAATTATGATACGTCTCATAGGGACTGGGTATGAACAGTTCCTCGCCCTGCCACCAGCTGAGCTGCTCTGCTGCAGTCAGGTAACGGTCGGACCTCCACTATATCTTGTTTGACCAAGTTGGCGGTCCATGATGCAAGGTAGTCGGACGCCCTCTACGCCAAGTTGAAGGTAACTTCTTTCCATCCATACTACGGTTATACTAAGTAGTCATTTTACTCTGTTTATCGTGTGAGTGAATAAAGTTGTAGACATTCACGATCTCATTCCTTCAACGACATGTGCTGTATCCTGAAATTTATTTTGTTTCTATTGTCTTCTACATTCTTTTTTGTTTTGTTTGTCGGGGTGCAGATGCAAGTTTGCAGAATTTGAACAATAATGATTATGAAAAATGCATGGGTCTAATACTATTATGATGTTAGAAAATGGATCGAACTACAATGGATGCCAGCTGAGAAAGAAAGGAATCTAATAAGGAGAGCAAATTCTTATTGGAAATATTAATCCATTATCATAGTTCTACTCAATTACTTGGCGTGTGTTACCTGAAGACTGTAGGCCCTAGTAGGCTTTTATTTCTATCCATTCTTAACAAGGGGAGGTAGAATCAATCTTTATACATTAACATAATTCATATTCATAAATGAATTCATTGATTGATCATTCTATTATTCATTCACTACCTTTTCCCCATAGGCTTTCAAAAAACCTCAGATTGTATTGCATTAAAACTAAAGTTAAAAACAAAGGAAAAATGATGATCCACGTAGCAATATTTCAAGGCCTATGAAAATTATATCAGTGTGACTGTATGCTGATTTGTTTTTTCTTATGAATTCATGAAGAAACGAAGTAAAATTACATCAACTGCAAAACCTATTGACCGATTCTGTGACGCGCTATGTGAATTTTTGGCATGGGCAGCGCCATTACTGCGGTGTATCATCCGACCCCCCCTCCTCTCTCCCCACCCCTCTTACGCGCGCAGAATGAAAAACTGATGCATGGTTGTTTTAGCCAATGGGCATCTCGTACTGAGTGCGCGAATGCTTGCTTAGTGCGCGAACCTTTGTTACAAGTGCGCGATAAACATGTTGCCCTGGGGGTGGGGGAGAGCAGGGGGGGGGGGGGGGGGGGGTCGGCTGAGACACCGCGATTTGAGCTCATGGCTGCGCCCAGTGCCATAAAATGTCTGCTGCCCTCAACGAACCCGAATCGGTCAATAGGATGTTCAGTGTCTTCTTTGCCTGAGAATACAGCACTGACTACTGAACATCATCATACAACATAACTCCTTCATCTAGAATGCATATAAAAGTGGCGTATCTAGGGAAAACGGCGCCCGGAGGAGGCGCGAAAATTGCGCCCCTAATTTCGGAAAAAGTGTTCAACCCCAGCCCCACCCGGTAGGGACCTTAAAAAAAGTCCACATGATATGCTTTTGAGGATGATTTAAATGTAATAAATTTTGATAAATTTTTGCGAGGAGCGCAGCGAGCGAACAGAATTTTTTTTTTTTAAATTTCAGCTTACAAAACATGGAATTTTTTCGTTATTAAATCTTGCAATTCTAATCAAGATATAATGACGGCCTTATAGATAACGATTTATACCAACAACCTGAGGATTTGAAAAAAAATACTCTAAATTAGTACGAGCGAGTGAGCCGAAATTTGTATATTACCAAGTCATCATTACGTTTTTTTCTTATCTTGTTTGATTTGGGGTTTTTTGCGCACCCCCCCCCCCCCCGTATGTTAGAAACCGTTGGCGCCCTCTTTTGATCCAATCGGCGATCGCTTTAGAACGAATGAAATTGCAGCCGCTGCTCCGTGTAACATTTTGCCTGCTAAATATAAAATAACATTTGTGAACACAATAGACATTGTCATTTTGTCCGCGTCATCATCACGTTTTGTTCTTATCTTCTTTCTTCTTCTCCTTCTTCTTCTTTTTTTTTTTTCTTCTTCTTCGTGTTTTTTTTTTTTTTTTTTTTTTTTTTCGATTTTGGCGCCCCAAGGAGTGGTGCCCGCCCGGGGCACGTGTCCCCCTTCCCCCCCCCCCCTCCCCCCCCTCCCCCCCCCCCCCCCCGATACGCCACTGTATACTAGTAGATACCACTGAACATTGATTTTTGTTCAGTCAAGAATGCATCAGCGACGATAAAATTGTTAAGGTGCAAAAGTGTGAATTGGTGCTAACTTTTTTACTGCCAGCGACTTCCATCCTGAGGGAAACCAAATTGAAATCCCCTTCGAGATGAATGGAATGGGTGAGCTCAATTATGCATGCAAATTAGATCAGGTCACGCCCTTTGAACTCGAGCAATTGACTCTCAACGCGTATTTGTGAGCTTTCTCGCTGTCAGTTTTGGTTGTAAGCTGAACTTAGCCTGTGTGTAAAATCACTGCTAAATTGGAAACAGATGTTTAATTATAGGATCTGCCGTTGAAAACAGGACTGAGGATGTCTGCAGATTTGTTCACCGGTGAGTTTGTCGGTTTTCTGAATTGGGTTACTTTGAAAACAGTGTTTTCGTTCGCACTGTTGACCTAGAATCCAAGGAAATTTAGCCACTTGCGGCACGCACTGTACAATGCCAATGGGAGCGTAACTCCGGCTCTCTTTTCATTTCTGAAGTGAATATGAACATAAATTTCGTCTTTTTCTGGTACAAATTGAAATTCAACTGACATTCTGTCATCACAAAAAGACGAGCGCATTTGTTGATATTCAGAATCATGAACTACTTTTCGACCAGATTTCGCTAAATTCCTACCTGCAGCGTGTTTTTATCTGTGAGTGTGATCTGTGTCGGACGAAGATTCAATGCGGCGGTTTGTGGTTGGCGTCGACGCGATTAGGAAACGTTGCATCAAAGCCGAAATTGAACGAGGATTTTCAATGTGACAAGTGGTCATGGTGATAATCATTCTCCAAAGCAAGCTACCCATCATGTTTCCAAATGCATTATTTTTATCAACTGCCGTATATTTGACTGTAAACAGTTTTAAAACGGCATGTAAACCTATGTGTCCCACTTCCTTCTGAAGACGTTTTTCTAGGTTTAAAGGTGGGAATTAATTGGTCTAGTCTGACGCGGTCAGCTCAGGCAAAAATTGTCAGGACGGTACGTGTACGGTCGGTCTAGACAGTTGCGGTGCGGTGTCGTGTCCAAGTTGCATTTTAAATTTAGGACCTACTTACATTTGTACAATGTAGGCATCGTAATAAAATGCTATTACAGTAATACATTGAAACATGCATGCAGACGGCAGAGTCAGAATGACACCACAGAACTAAAACAACACAAATTAAACAGAAATTACATTTTCTTCATTATACTATACCGACTACCATCCGCATCCCTGCCATAAAAACAGTAAATTCACAGGAGTAGATTCCTACAGAATGCATATTCAAGTAAAATTGCACTAGATCTAGTTAGGCCTCGGCCTCGCTAACATTTTAATAGTTACATAGATCTGTAAACTGAACTGTGATTCTGTGATTAGTGTGAAGCAGGACAAAGTTGATTCCAACCACCGCCATGATCATCAATGACATCATCATCATCTGTATGGGAGTTTAGCGTGTCCTGTAGTGTGAGCTGTAGTTCTCCCGATCGAACGACTTTGATGCAGATGTCGTCTCGAAAAAATAAACTTAAACTTTGTGTGCAGCGTGCGTGGATGTCAGACACCAGATCGATGTTGATGAGACAATTCCAAGCAGTTTTTCATGCTCACACGATCCATGTCATGATTTCAGTTTGCAAATTCTACTAGAATCTAGTACTTAGTAGTACTACTCAGCCTCTGAATTTCATCACGCATCGGTTATGTGTGTGGTTTTTTGTACCTCTACCAGGAACTGCCAAGCTTGACGGTTTTGGCAAAGCCCGAAAAAAAAAAAAAAAACATTTTGGAGTGTCTGCATTATATGCAAGAATCAGTCTGGTTGTCATTTACATATAGCGTAAATTCTAATAGACTATGTTGTATCATGTAGAAGTTCTATCGTAGACAAGAAACACACACACGCACACACACAAAATGTACTTTCATCAAATTCATTTTTTTTTTTTTTAGTTCAATTTGCATCACTGCACTACAAAGTAATCTGCAGTAAGAACAATTGTCATGTCAGAAGATTTGGATGTCTTTATTCATGTTCAATGTATTTCATAATTCTGTATGTCCAATGCTAGGAGTGGTGTAATTAGCTACAGAGACCGAGAGTGTTGGCTGTTGGATGCAAGACACCATTCTACTAGCTACTTGCAATTGAGTACAAATTGTAGTGTCGGATAATGGTCCAGCAATGTGCTAGAGCACTTTTATAATAGAGTGACGGTTAAGAATCAAACAAGAAATTTAACTGACAAAAGTTACATTGTACATGCACATGAACCTGCATGCCGCATGCTACCTTGTAAAGTGCTTAATTTTTGCTTCACTGTAATTGATAAAAAAGGGCTGGCTAACCTGACCACTAGATTTTCTAAGGTTAGCTGATGACGTAATTTAATAAAATGCGTCAATGTTTCCACCAATTGAATTTTTAGCCATCTTGCTCAAACCTTATCAAAATAGGATAAAGCGCTGACCGAGTGGAATTTGGTTGTTGCATGTGTTGATGAATTTAGTTGATACTGTCATGATTATAATCCGCTTGTGGCAATGTGTAATATGAAATGCTGATTGGTAAATGCGGTTACAAGATATGAATCTCAGCAGCTGTACCTTTTCTTTACGATTGAACTTAGGTAGCTTGCATTGTTATACTTTTCTAAATTCTTTTTTTTTTCCACATTGCAAAGTTGTGATTGAGGAATGACTTCTTTTTCTTTTTTTGTTTGCGATGGGAATAGAAATGTAACCACAGCTTTATGATTACTCTCCCCCCCCCCCCAATCGTAGTTGTGCTAAATATTGTTCGTGCTAACTTGTTACATGTTAGTATCAACTCAAAATGAATTTTAATCCCTTCTTGTGCTTCCCACAGCCCCTATGCCTGCCAGAGGACTGAAAAGGCAGAAATCAGAGAAGGAGGTAAGTATCAATTGTGATATTTTGGTAAAAGAGAATTTGGGGGTAATAGTCAAAATGCACAACTACAGTTGTGTACGTTGTAGTGGTGCTATCACTTATTTATTTATTTTTTTTTTCTGTAGAAGCACCAGATAAAACAGCAGTGCCTCAAACAGCTATGAATTGTCATACATACTTGCAGTTCAAATACTAGAGAGCGGCACATTCAGATGGAAAGTTACAAAGTGTGCGTACACCATGCTCCTGTTGCATAAAATGATGTAACCAAACATACATATAGAATCAGAAAATCAAACGTATGTAAGGTATGGGCAAATCAGGATGAGTATTCAGAGAAATGTTTAATTTTCTGACTTATGATTTCAACTTCTATGCTACCTGGATCCAGGTGCCCACAGAAAAAAAAAAATAGTGAAGCGATAATTTGACTTTCTTGCATTGATATTTCTGCCAGTCATTCGAGAAAGAGCTAACCAATGATATTCCCTCTAAATATTTCCCTCCTTCACTCTGCAAAATGACCTATCAGAGTGTGGTCTCAACGATGGGTCTACAACTGTAGTTGTGGAGATCTCTCTACAACAGTCCCATCCATTGCAAATCATGTTTGTGATAGTGTGTGATTGTTTCCTTCTACCCTCTTGCAGGAGCTGCCAAGCAAGAGAACAGTTATGACTGACTTCAGCACATTCTGTACGTGGGTGCTGGACTACGAAGCCTCGCTCCACAACGGCGAGATCCCCTACGTCCCCAAAACACCTGTAAGTGACTCTTTTTCCCTCTGCTGAATTCTTGTTTATGAAAGACTTAAGCATGTGAAATATGCCATCGAAAACACTTTAATCTGAGCTGTGGAATTTGGAATTTATGCCATCTGAACATAGGCTGCGAGACTGGTCAGTGTGACTTGTAACGATAGGCCTATCATTCACAGTCAAGCTGTACTTATAATTTCTCTTAGATTATTCTTTCATAACTAGGTGATCTTTAATACACCAATCATGCGTGAATATATGAATAATTCCGTCAGAAGTGACCCCGCATCATAGACACAAGCAGCATTCCAATCTGCATAAACCCATAGGCTACAGGATCTAATGTGCAGATCAGTGCTTTTTAAAAGTACATTTCAACGATTCATAGAATCTTTCAAGAAAAACCCCCTGCTTTTGCTGGTGTGAAAAATTGTGACTTGTGTCTTTTCAAATTCCATTCACCTCTGTCATGTTAAATTTTAAGCAATACTGCCTTTTTTATGTCTATGGTTTTCTGTAAAAACAGTAAAAAAAAAAGTAAGAAAACAACCAACCCCCCCCCCCCCCAAAAAAAAAAAAAAAGAAAACCAAAAAAAAAAAAAAAACAAAACCAAAAAAAAAACAAAAAAAAACAACAACCATGTAGGGAAAGAATTTAACAGTTTTGGCCATGTGTATGTAGTCCTCGAAACAGTTTTTCCCTTATAGAACTAGATATCTGTTCGATGGAAATTGTACTGTTGCAGGTTGCTAGTTTCATTCAGCTGTAACATTCAGTGTGTTAATATTGAGCTCAAAACATGTGACATTGATTTTTACATCTCATTTGAGCCGTCTGCTACTGGAGATTTTGACTTTGAAGCTGAACTGAGTTTAATCACCAAAGATCTTGTTATGTTTGGTTATCACAGCTCCCAGAAAGCTGCCACATCACTTTACAGATTGTATTTAACAAAAGCAAAATGTTTGTAAATGTGTAAGGGTTCAGGACAAGTTGTGTTTCTTAGAAGGGTCGTCAAAAGAGAGAGAGAGAAAAAAATCTAACTGATTACTCATCAAACGAGTGCAATAATCCCCTTAGGTATTGCTTTTTAGCTGCTACCGTTGTGTACAATACATACAGTAGGCACTCAACAGCGATGTTTCCTTTGCTCTCTAATTCCAGCGAGTTCACAGGAACTTGTGAATATTCATGAGCTTTTTTCATAAACATCACAGTTATTAACATACTACTGGACCAATCGCGCAAGCAAGAATCAATGGTTATGATAATAAGTTCACCCGCCTGGAGCATCACCGGAGACTGGTGAACCGATTGTGTGATCACGGTGTGCCAGATTGAATGGGATCAGTGCGATGGTTGGTGTTGACACCACTCTCATGTGTACATAGCTCTCTCACCCACGCACAGGGTCACTGCGTCCGTATTTGGAAATGGGGTCGTGATGTCATCGCTGTGTTTGGATGATTCCATTTCGGCAGTAGGGGGATTTTATCAGGACGAGTGTACTGTGCCCTTCGCAGTGTTGGGCTATGCATAATGTTCACCGTGTTGGGGGATTTGTAGTTGAATTGATTATTGTGATCCATTTGTAACCACGTTTTGTCCAGTTTTATATTAGCGGCTTATTGTACTTTACTGTTCTGAACGTATTGCTGTGCTAGGTTACAAAATTATTATGTTTCAGTTCTCTTCAATACTAAAGAAGAAAGACAGTATTTTTGTAGAAAGTAAAGTAGATGTGAATGTTTGTACACGTAGTGGTAGAGTAGTTAAACGTCCTTTACGCCTTGTTTTGTAAACATATTTATCTATATCTGCTATTTTCACACGTACATGTACATTATCACTTATATTTTTGTATTCATATATTGTAAATATGTTTGTACTCTCATACCCCGAGAGGGGGTCGATAGAGTCAATAAAATCTTACAATCTTACAAAATCTGATGATTAATAAAAAAGCCAGTGGATAATTTTGGGCGAGGAACAAAAAAACAAACAAAAACAAACCCAAACAACAACAACAACAACAACACACAACTATAATGTAAACAAAAGAGAAGGGAATTTGTGACTTTTATATTTTTGTTAATTACCTTTATCTTATTTTATTTTAATTCATGCATTACTTTATCACTGGCAGAGCTTATTCAAACGTAATAACTTGTGCATTTGGTTGTCAATGTTGTTATAAATAACTTAATAGTACATGTAAATTCATAAAAAGTTGACTGAAGATCATTTCTTGGATTATATTTGAAAGTTCTTGAAATGTTGGTACACTGTGGTATTTGCGTGTAAATTCATTAATTCATTATGTAAAAAAAAGTTGGGGATATACTTACATTGTATATTTTCAATGGAACTCGCCTCCACATGTGCGGATCAGAACTAACTTCATGACTGACATTCTATTTCTAATGCTAAATAATTCTACGATCTAGTCAATGTTTGATTTGAAAATTGAGATCACTTTGCAGCAGGCTGTAATAAGATTTCAATAATAATCTCGAATACAGTGGACTCCTGTTACAATGAAATCCTTGGGACCGGCGATTTTCTTTATATAGAGATTTTGTTCTAACCGAACAAATAATAATAATAAAAAATAAAAAAATAAAAAAAACATAGAGGGGATAGTGTTGTGGCCTAAATTTTTATTTCGTTGTAACCGGAATTTGTTATAACTCTATTCATTATAATGGGAATGCACTGTACTAGTATTAAAAGACACAAGAAATCTCATGTATCATGCAATCTGTCACCTTCATTTTGTTTTTTCATTCATTTATTCATCTAATTTTTGTTATATTTCCCTCCACTCTCTCCCCCAACCCACCCCCCTCCCCCAAAAAATGCAATGTCCAGGAGAGAGTGAAAAAGAGAAGTGCCAGTCCACTGGATAGTGAAGGGAACAGTGTTGGTAGTGGGGCAGACTCTGACATCAGTCCGAGGCCAACGTACCAGCATCCAAGCAACAAATCACACAGTAAGTATGCCACTTGCCATTTCCATACATTATTTATGCGATAAAATTACAGTATGTACATCTGGAAATCTGAAACAGTTCCGAAACAGGCTTGCTTGTGGATCCATATGATTTTGTCTGTTTGTTTGTTGTTTTTCTGTTTTGATGTGAGAGCAATCTTGACTCATTTGACGCTCTTTTTTTTTTTTTTTTCGGCAGTACAGATATCAAACAGTAATGCATATGTATCAATCATATTGAGCTGCATGCAGGGAAAAAGTCCTTTAAAGATACAAACAAACAAACAATCAAAAGAACTTGTGGCAATTTGTGAAAGAATATAAGTCATGACGTGTGTGTTGCCGCACTATTTTTGACAGATGTCACAATTTAAGTTTGCATCTTCCACAACCTTACAGAAATTTTCTCTGAAAATGGCCTCGCCAGGATGAGCGTGGACAAAGTATGTTGTATACAGAGAACTTTGCCATTCAAATATCACCCTCCCCCCCCCCCCCCCCATGAAATCCATTGCATGTATCTGAAATACAGACACAATGCAGGGCTAAGTGTGGATAGAATGGAGAAAAATAGCATGGGCAATGATAGGATTTTCTTTTCTTTTCTTTCTTTGGGTGAACGTAAACAAGCCCACAGCTATAAAGCAATTACTGTACATACATCGCTGTAACATTTGATATTCATGAAAGCCACAGGCCACTTGTAAACCAAATGTTATTGTATTATCAGTTACTTTGTTCGGTTAGATATGTATGAAATTTATTTTTTATTTTTTCTGTCACCCACAAAAGGCGATACAGATGAAGACTGGAACCTTATCACCTGCTACTGCAACAAGCCGTTCGCTGGTCGGCCGATGATCGAGTGCTCCGAGTGTGAGACGTGGGTCCACCTCTCGTGTGCCAAGATCCGCAAGTCCAACGTCCCCGACGTCTTCGTCTGCGCACAGTGCAGGGACATGAGGAGTAGCATCCGCAAGTCGAACAGGCAGCGCGAGCCGAAGAAGCAGTTTTCAGAACTCTACGACTCCGTCAGTTAGCGAACGCCGCGTCTCCAACAATCTATTTGGGCATTTCTTCCTCATGTTTATATACTCTGAAAAGATGACAAAAAAAATGAAGACATATTAACTCCGATGGAGATTTGTTTGTGAGAGTTTGGCAGCTGTCCGGATTCTGTACAGTATGCCAGAACCGTCATGATTTGATGCACAGAAAGTTGCGCCTGCTGCCTTCCACTCGACAGGCAGTTCGCTGCCATTGCAATCTGATACTTGTTTGCAGTATTGGATGGTGATCATAATACTTGGAGCAAGCGTTGGAACTCATTCTCACCATCTTTTGGTGGAGCATTTTTGAAAAATGCCACGCAACGCTCTGATGGTGCTATTTTGTATGTCCCTTCTTCTCACAAATGTGGACGCTGTGCTTGAACTCCGACCATGTTTCATGTGACCCTGTGCCACGAACTATGGCACTATTCCAGTCGTACGGAGTACAGCGCTTTATATGAGCTCCCGAGAGTGTGGGATGTAATTATTAAGCCCCATCATCATTAACAATTTATCAGGCTATCAAACGTACCATCCATTGTATAGTAAGCCATGTATATGTTACAAGTGTATTACTTTCACCTACTAATTTTTGTGTTTTTCCACAGAGCCAGTGGTCATTAGAAATTATTTCTTCAGGTCTCTTTATATATGCTTTCAACTGTCACAGTGGCACAAAAATATTAACAGTAGACATAGTACAATATATTATTTCTAACTTTAATACTTCACTTACCATAGAGCCAGACCCCATTGAAGACATTAAAGAGGCAATTACTCCATTTTTTTTTCTTCTTCTGCCAACCGAACTTATATTTTTGGTCTGAAGGCAAAAGAGAGAAACAAACCCGAACTTTGAATCTTCCTGCAGTTTCATAATATCCTCCTTTCCCCTTGTCTTTTCCTGGTGCCCAAAGTCTATCCTAGCCATCGAAAAACTTAACTAGCAATCATGAAGTGATACAAAGATAAACTGTTTTGAAAGGCATTTGAAAGGCATGTCTCATTCATTGAGAATTTCTGCACAAACTTAATCCATATTTTTATCTCTCTCACTCTTATTCTCTTTTACTCCCTTTGCTAAAACTGCCTTCCCATCTGACAGCAGGAAGTCAATGTATTCCGTCCTCTTTTCTTTGGACTCTTGAATATATCTTTGACTTTGTCTACCATCAGGTTCAGTCTAGTTGGATTCATGAAAATAATAGGTGCAGTCGCAGACAGGTGTTGGTTGTTATCTTTGACCACAGGTTTTTTTTTTTTTTTATAATAATTTTCTTTGTTTTGTAATGTCCTCTCTTTTCCTCTGAAGTTGATATGGCATTGAGCAATGCTCTCATACATGATTCCGTTGTTTGTTCTTGTTTCTGGTTTTAAGCCAATCTTCTGCTACTGCTCTTCATTCAGGAAGTTGAGATAAATGCTTTGAATTCACACAAATTGTGTTTTTTTTTTTTCAACAGTTGCCCTCCTTTACTGCATTGAAATGTTGAAATAAAAAAGATGAGAATGAATTGAGTTTCAGTCATTTAGTATTCATCTTGGAAATATGGTTGTTCAAATACTGATTACATATCAAGATATGGACATTGATTATACTTTCTATAACCAGTTATTAGATAAAATTATTTTTGATATTTTTCCATTTTTTTCAAACATCAATAATCACTGTGATGTACATGTATTAGGTAGCTTATAGCAAACATGAAAGATGTGAATGTGTGTATCTGGGGAGTTAGTACTGCTCATGTATAATGGACTGTTAATATACAGTACATGGATCGTGAGGTTTGAGAAAGCAGACCCTAGAGTACAAACTGCATCAATTCACATATTGCTTGTTTGTTTTTTTGTTTGTTAGCCTGATTTGCCCCTGGTTGTCCTCAAATGAGAAATATTACTTTTATTTGAAATGGGTACATGTAAGTACTAATACTGTGTGACTAATTAACAAACAAAGTTTAGCTGGATCCATTAAATTCCATCCTTGGAATATTGGGTGTAAATGAATGCAACGTACACTAGTCTCTTGTTTTAAAGAACGCCCCTACAAGAAACACTCATTGTTGTAAAGTATTATCTCTTTTCTGAAATTAAAGTTTTCTCTTCAACATATATATTTTTTTTTTCACAGACCGCAATAGAGCAAATGCTTATAACAAAAGTCCACTGTATGATGATCCTGCTACTTGCACAAGCCTTGAGGTGAAAGGGAGGGGGGGGGGGAAGGGAAGATTGCTGAGTTGTATTGTACCATGTTTAGGCCGAGCTGTTTTGCATTTGTTTCTTTTCAACTCTTACTTCTCTTACTTCTCTGGAGACAAAACCTCTGTCCCCAGCCGCATCAGACAATATTCTCTGCAGAGATGGCTAGACATGAATGAAAGCTGCAGTTGAAAATTGGAAGGAAGGGGGAAAAAAAATCTGAGAAACTCTAAAGCCAAATATTTTCTTTTGTAATGGTATTATCTTTATCATGAGCACCTGCGTGTACCATTAAGTTTTATTGCAGGTTTTGATTTTGCATGTCGAAGTTGGGAAACAGATGTACTGAGCATGATCAAGCGGCTGAAACATTGTATTGGCAGTTTCTGTCATTTAGTGATTTATATTAATGAGACATTGTATTTCGGGCTTCCTAGAATTTTGTAGGGTTTAGAACCTTCTGTGGTCACACTCAAAATCACATGCTTGCATGTACAGTGTATAGTAAACCTCACATGAGTCAACATAGGGTCACAATTTTAAACGTTTATTTTTCTTTTGTTATTTTCTTGACATCCAAGTACAGTAAGTTGATATTTGTGTATGTCAACATTCATGTAAGTTGAGAGATTTTCTGCTGTCCAGTGCATGTTGACTCACATGGGGTTTCCTGTACATGTTTGCAAAACTGTATGTGTGTATGTATGTGTTTTGGCTTATTTTGTTTGTGTGTTGCCATTTCCAATCCATGTTGAGAACTGAGAAGATTGTTTTATTTTTCTGTCATTCTTGATGTATTATTCTTGTCACCTGAGTTTCACTTTCAGATTTCTTTTCCTTTTACATTACGTTTTTCCCATGTGATTGTTCATGTGCAGACCATCTTTGACAAACATGGGGTGCGTTCGAGCGCTCTAAAGCGAACCAAAGCGAACTGAACTATTTTAAAAGCGTACCGTACCGTACCATGCCAATTGTGGAGCGTTCGAGCGCTCTGTGGAGAAAGCGTACTCACGAGATATTTTTAGAAAGGTCACGCTTGTTTGTAGCAAGAATGTCATTCACCCCTGGCGCTTGAACTACTTACAGCTGTCCAGAACAAAGAGAATGATGTTTTTGCATTGTAACGTATGCAAATGATACGCGCATGCTTTACAACGAACTTTTGGTACGCTTTGGTACGCTTTTGGAGCACATCGGGAAGTGGTCCACTTTTGGCTCGGTACAGTACGGTACGGTACACTTTAGGAGCGTTCGAATGCTCCTCTGGCCGCGGGTACGGTACGGTACAGTTCGCTTTAGGAGAGCGCTCGAACGCACCCTTGGTGATGCCATGCTTTAGTCCAATGGTCATAATAACATGAAAGTTATTAAAAGAGAGAGAAAGATAGAGAGAGAGAAAGAGAAAGAGAGAGAAAGAAAGAAAAAAAAGAGACAATGAGAGAGAGAGACAGAAGGGAGAGGGAACTTTGGACAGTCCTATTTTTTTTTTTGCCTCTCTTAAACAAAATGTTTCTCTCCAAAAATTGATTAAGAAGTGTGTTTGCTTATTTGTTTTGCAGCAACAACTGTGTTTTGTTGTTTTTGTATTTGCTAAAGGCAATCCATGTTCTGCCATTACAGTATATGTGCTCTTATATTTTTGTTTTTCTATTTCTCTTCTGATCATGTGTGATATATTTTATCATGTTGTATAAGAGAAAAAAATGAAGCTTGCATATGGCACTGCAAGAATATTCCAGCTACTTTGAAAGATTATGTACATATTCTGTATATGTTTTCAATTGTTTCTATGAAAAGAAAAAAACAAACAAACACATTTTTTAAATGTATATATCCGTACAACAGTAATAAATGCAGATGTATACATTCTCATTGAAATTGTGTCTGCAGTTTCTCTCCTGAAATAATGTTTGGCAGTCATTATATACAGCTCGATTATTATTGGATGACTGTTATTGTGGAGTTCTTGATTTTTGCGTGTGCTTTTAGACTGTTTTATTACAGTGGAAACCCGATATAAAGAGGTCCAGTGTAACAAAATACTGGATATAACAAATTGTTTTCTCCGGTCCCAATGAATTTATTTCCTTCGATTTGTATTGTTTATTGTTCATTTGTATAACAAAATATCAGACATAAAACAAATAATCTTGGTCCCAAGGATCTCGTTATACTGAGTTTCCACTGTATTATGTATATTATATATATAACAGACCTGTAATATTAGTGGCAACAAGGCAAGGGTCCTATAGGTACTTGAGTTGTCATACAGCTATACCTTAATGTGTTGTGACTTTACAAGTATCTCAAGCTGTTCAAAAAACATTTTTTTAACATCTTTTCAATCAATACATGTATAATGAAAATGAATGGACATTTTGTGTCGAATGATTGTGGAAGATTAACATACCCAATGTAGTAACAATGAATTATCGGAGGAAAGAGGACACTGTAATTGCTAAATCATCAACCAGCAGAGGACCAAAAACATTCAGCACTTTTCTATGGGTACACTGCAAAAAGTCCGGTGTTAGATATGAAACACCGAGCTGGTGTTAAATTTCCGGTGCTCATTCATGGTGTTCCGGGTGTCATTTCAAAATTTAAAATTGTTTTTTGAATAGTTTCTTAGTTACTGCACTTCTTGTTAATTTTGAACTTCAACAAGACGATAAAGAATTTTTTGAAAAAATCTGTAAATACATTTACACCACAGTAGCACCAGTTGGTGTGGTCCCCTATTGAAGTTGGACGGGCGTTATACCATTGAAATTAACACCACCAATATCAAACCAACACCATGCGGTGTCATTGTTGAATTAACTCTAGTGCAGTGTCAAAAATATCACCAGCCACAGTATCAAATTAACACCACGAAGTGCCAGGCGAACACTTTTTAACACCGTCACAATACATTTTCTACACCTGTGGGTGTGGTCCTCTATTGAAGTTTGATCGGTGTTAGATTTAACACCCATGGTGTTAAATCTAACACCGATATTTTTACAGTGTATTAATTGCCCAACTTGATGGTTGTTTGATGAATTAAAACAACAGCAACAGCAACAGAGTCTGTGAAAATACGTGAGGTGTAAAATTCCTTAGATTTCTTACTCAGTGACGGATTACTAAAAAAAAACTTCTATCATTTGCTGCTTTTTTCCGTGTCTTAAATGAGTGTGAAAATGCTCTTGACTGAATCATGCCCGAATAGAAAAGGTCTCCTTACCTGCGTAGATATAGTGTGAAAGAAAAACAAAACAAAGAGAGAAACAACAACAAAGACAACATTGGATGGAAAACAGTCAAAAACTAAAAAAAAAAAAAAAAAAAAAAAATCTGAAATGCGCACTGGGACATGCGGATTGTGTGAATGAATACTGGCAGCAAATATTAACATGACACCTGCCTAATCTAAACTTCAAATACTAATTTATAAATCACAAATAGAACTACAAAGTCTAAATGTTATGGTTATATCTTTCCTGGGAGGTGTTTCATAAAGCTGTTCGTAAAGTTACGAACAACTTACGAGCGAGTGGTGATCAGTTCTTGTGCTGAATTATGGAAATTCTGATAAGTACAGCACATCAGAACTGATCACCAGTCGCTCGTAAGTTGTTCGTAACTTTACGAACAGCTTTATGAAACAGGGCACTGTTCTGTAGCATTATCATGTGAAGAACAAAAAACAAGCAGATGATTGAATAAATGTGTCAAAATAGAGTAGTAAATAATATATACCACTCCATTATCACACATTTATTCAATCATCAGGAAGAGTTTGATCACAAACCGGGTTAAACGCCATTTTCAAACATTAGTAAGACATAGTGTGTGTGTGTGTGTGTGTGCCCGTGTGTGTGTTTGCAACTTTTATCGCAAATATCTTAAATTAAAGAATGGAATGAAGTCCTGTTGCGTTCAAACGCTTCGCAATAGAGAGAGTTTACCAAAATCGAAGCCTGCAAACATGACAATGGTATAATTATTGAAATGATATATAGGGCCGACGCTAAGGTTTTTAAGTGAAGGGGGGGGGGGGGGGGGGGGGGAGGTTATGGGAATAGAGACGTCAGATCATTTCGAGGATTTAGGGATTATGACGTTTGGGATGACAGCTTATTGTGTCCAGAAGTTGGCTGACAATAAAAAAAAAAAAGAACCCAAACCAAAATGATAAATTGATAGATAGATAAATAAGAAATTTAAAAAGGGCTTAACTTTTTTTTTTGTTTGTTTCTGGTGCCATTTCCCTACGAAAATCGGCTGGCAAGCTTCACACTTTTTTATTCCACTCCTCTACCAATCGGCTGCTGACAAGCCGAGATAAACAACAAAAATACTAACCCTATATTTTCCGAACAAAAGAACAACATACACATACACACACTCACAATACAAAACGAAACAAAACAACAACAACAACAACAACAACAACAACAACAACAACAACAACAACAACAACAACAACAACAGCAACAACAACAACAACAACAGCAACAAACAAACAAACAAGCAAAAAAATCAGTGGGGGCCCAAGTAGTGCGACCAAACCTCTGTAGGTGATATTATGCAACAACAACAACAACAACAACAACAACAACAACAACAACAACAACAACAACAAAGAGAAAGCATGAAAAAGTGGGGTTAGCGAACCATGAGGGTTATGTGCTCTTCTTCTTCCTCTTCTTTTATTTCTTCTTCTTTTTTTTGTCCTCCTTCTTCTTCTTCTCCTTTTTTTCTTCTTCTTCTTTTTCCTTCTTCTTTTTCTTCTTCTTCATGAGGGTTATGTTCTCTTCTTCTCCTTTTTCTTCTTCGTCTTCTTTTATTTCTTCTTCTTTTTTGTCCTCCTCCTTCTTCTCCTTTTTCTTCTTCTTCTTCTTTTTCCTTCTTCTTCTTCTTCTTCTTTTTCTTCTTCTTCTTCTTCTCCTTCTTCTTTTTCTTCTTCTTCTTTTTCCTTTGTCTTTCTTCTCGAATTTCAAAGGGCATAATTTCGAGATTTTGATCTGGAGCACTTGTTGACTTCTTCTTCTTCCTTTTTTTTTTTTTAAGTGCATAGAACACCGAGTTCTCGGACACCAAGTTTTTAATAGTGTAAACCCAGTCTAGTGTCTGGGCGGGCTCAAGTTTGTGCGAAGAAAGCTCTCTACGCTCTGTATAGTGTATGTGTGTGTGTTTGTGAGCAAAGTGTATCATCGAGGTTCAGTATCGTAACACTCGCACTAAACATGTTATGCGCGAAAAGATGCCCTGACTTTTTGTGCGTACGAACGAAGTTGGTCACACAGCTGTGACTTTTACCGAGATATTTTAGCAGTTAGCGGTTAAATTTCATCACCAGTAACGAGGTACGTATGGATAGACTGTGCAAAATCATTTCGTCTGGGTATTTTGTGATATTTGAGGCACAAAAATATAAAGACAAACTTCGTACTCGTTCGCAGAGCCGTCAGAAGGTCATAGTGCAGTCCCACATACCGCTTTTGGCGTAACTAGTAGTACAGGCTGATAATGCTATCCGTCAGCCGTGAATTTAACTTGATTTAGGCCCTAGATCTCTAATTTACAGTTATATCCTTGATTACAGATTTAATAAAGCTCAATTTTGAAATATGAGGTGATGCGTTATTTGATTGTTGTTAGCTCTACTTGTCAAATATTAATGATCTTTCACGATTTTTACTGACGGTGGTCTCTCGATTTTTTTTTTTTTTTTTGAAACTACAGACGCCGATATTGCACCTCTTGAGAATATTATGACTATGAATTCAAATTCAAAGACCCAAAGTGATGCTTGCTGATCAGAAATAAGTTGATTTATGAGTGTTTCTTCTCTGCCTATGAGCATGAATCTTGTGGCTTGTGTAACTGTATCACAATCACACCATCCATGCCTCCTTCCACTGCCATCCGTGACCAGGGTAACGTTGTGGCTTGTGCATTAGGGCCTGTTCTTGTCGATCAAAAACAATTTAATTTCTTTGCAACACAGAATCTGTTAATATTAGTTACAGGTCATCATACTCGTAGCTACAGACAGCATGCAGCAGCAGGTTTCAGGAGGTGGGCGTGGCATGTGAAATGAGGTTTCTCTAGGGCCTACACAGCTTCTTGGAAAGTTGGGGGGGGGGGAGGAAGGGAACTTAAAAGACTTTCTTATGTCCCCCCCCCCCCCCCCATCTTACTAATTTTGACATACCACTTGACACTGCCCTATCGACCCACCGACCCACCGACCCATGTGAGCACATGCATGTGGTGTGCACGGATGCATAGTTTGTACTAGCCCGACCAGACGCTGTTAATACGCTACGCGAAACAGCGTCTGACCTACGAGCAGGCACCTTCACAGTGGGGAACCACAACACAACTCCAAAACTTGTGAAAATTTTTACGTTTCTTGTAAACAATGCACACGTTACCCTACATTACTCACCTTAAGTGAATGCTTGTATTACAGAATGTTCGTAAATCCATTGAGAGCCATCACGATGAGTCCGTGGGACAAAAAAAATGACACTTTCTGGCGGATTCCCTGACCGACGGGGTTCATCGTTGCAGAATTAAAGATGGCGCCTTGACCTCTGCAAATTATGCGCATGCGCGACCGGAAGTGCTCCAAAACTTGGGCCAAAAATCTCTGTCGCTATTTTGCAAATGCACGTATCAATATCCATATCTATTGGAAAAAATGCTCTTGATAAGTATTTACAATGTATTGGAAAAGGACGAGGAAGAAGAGAGGTGCACTTGTACGCTTGAGAACGTATTCCAGAACCTATATCGTATTGAGTACACATGTACTGCCCAACGTCGTCTGCTGCGGAGATATCTTTTGCGTACGTGCGCTGCTTGAGTGTAGCAGCACGGTCGACAGCGCGACCTTTTGAAAGGGCATTCAGATCATGTGACCTCCGGATATTGGACATGGCCTGGCGTGAAAGACGATGTACCGTTCGTGAACCGTTCACACATGCTGCATATAACCATCATTTCAGGTAAGTTATTTAATCTAAATTTCAATATTCATAGCATAGATATGAAGTCTCATTATCATTTTGTTCGTCAGATGAGTTTCAAGTGACAAAAAAATGATCTAAAGTATCAAAATTCAATCCGACCGCATGCGGTCGTTGGACCCTCTTCGTGTTTGGAGCTTCGTTGGCACAGCCCTGTCGCGCTACGTATGTACAGCGGCGACTGGGCTGTGTATAGTTAAGTTTGTACATGCACACACATTTGGCAAATGCTTATGGTGCAGACAGCATCCATCCGTGCATAAGATAACAAGGGTAGGGTAGAATAGAAGGGTGCGGCAAACTGGGGGGGGGGGGATGGGGTGCATACATATTTCTATTGGTGATGAACCTCCTAATCTATTTTGGTAAGCGGGTAATAACCCCATACTCTTGTAAATAATGTACGATTCATATGCCTCACACTTACAGACCTGTACAGTCCCTTTCGTAATTTGATTGTGATTTTTATTCCAGTTCAAGGTCATTATTGGAGACATTTTGGTTTTACATTTAATGTAACTACACCGCATCTCAATGAAATTACGATCAAAAGAGTCAATCAAAAGTGTCTGGTGATCCTACAGTGTGAAATTATCAAGTTAATCAGATTTGCCCCTGACAGGAAATGGGGAATTTCCAGTTAATTTCAATTATTCAGTGTGGATTATAAAAGGCTAGTTACAGAGGTGTTGTGGTTTGAGTGCATGCATGTTGAACATAGAGAGTGAAGTATTGTGTCTATAGAAAGAGATGTGCTTGCATGTAATGTTGTTCATGACACATTTTGATAGCTGATACTGTGCTTTCATTTGCATTTACAGTTGTATGTAGGCCATTAGGGAAATAAAAAGATCTTTTGGCTGGACTTCCTCATTGTAACTACACACTGGAAAATAAACCAGGAGTGAAAACTAGTACAAGTGTCACCTGCCAGATAATGATCCATTACTCTATACATGTTTTCTTGTGTGTGTGTGTGTTTTGTTTTGTTTTTTTTGCATTATGTAACCATAAATAAGTGTAGCATTAATGTACCAACTGTTTTTTTTTCAATACTTTGTACTGTTTTATAGTTATTATACTCCAGATTTCATGGAAGATACTGTCTTCTCCAAATTGCATTTCCAAACATGTCTTTCTCCCATAAATATGCCTTTCCGTCCCTCAGAATTCTGCAATGCTGTGTGTACAATGTAAGCTTGGTATCCCTATGTAGTGGGTAACTGGTAGTGCTGAAGTTGAACATATCCGTAGAAAGATTTCAGTATCTATGGATGATTATGTGGGGGAGTTGTCATGGTGTGGGGGTTTGCATGCTGTGTGTGTAATGGGCAAGTCCAAGGTTATATGTTGACAGAGGTGTCGATGTTGTATCAGTGAGTACACTGTACTCAAGCAGTGTGAAAGTGATCACATGTGTTTGAACAAGGAGCAAGCATGCATTGTGCATAATGAGAAGGTACTGCTTCAAATCACTTCTGCAGGAAATTTGTGGGTAGGCATCTTCTTCGGAAGACCGGGCAGGATGGATGAACCAGCGTCGGTCGCGGAGCCAGAGCTCAGCCACGCAGAGGGGCGCGAGGACCTGAAGGGGGTGCTGACGAACTCGGACGCCACCCCAAGCACGGCCACCCCCAGCACAGAGAACTCCATGGACAACGACATCACAATCATGGCGGAGGCGGCTCTGGAGGACGAGAAGATGGAAGAGGTGCGGTACATGGAGGAGGCGGATCCACCAGTGGGGGCGGAGTCACCGGTGGGGGCGGCGTCACCAGTGGGGGCGGAGTCTGTGATGAGTGGGGGTGAGAGTGAAGTGGGAGGAGCTGCCTGCAGTGCCATGGAAGTTGAACCTCTGGAAGTGAGAGGGGCGGAGGGAGGCGTGGCATTAGAGGAGACTGGTGCCACAGCAGCAGCAGCAGCCTGTAAGTCTGAATGATATACCTTTAATAATAGATATCATCAAACTTTTCATACTTATAGTGTGCATATTACTGTTTTATAGTTTGTTTGTGTAGTATTTTTCTCATGTCATTAATCCATTTTTTTTTTGTAAACATTTTGCTGAGGCGGGCTTGATATTCAAGTGCATGTTGTTCCTGTGGCAATAGTGCCCCCCCCCCCACTTATCGGGGAAACAAGAGTTTAGCCATCCAAGTGAGGCATCAACGACATGTACTGAGCTTCTCCAACCTGATGGGTCTTTTATAAAATCTACATGGGAATTTCACAAACTCAGTGAAGATACATGCATTAAAATCAGTCGATCAAAGAGAAGTAGATGGTCTGTAAGTCAGAGCCCCATACCATAAAAGATGTTAGGATCATAGCAACTCTTGCTGGAATGGCAACTTCCAATAGCAACAGGCAATCAGGCAGCTGAATTCTTGTTGTTACCATGACAATTGCCATCCCAGCAAGAGTTTCTGTATCCTATCACCATTTAATGAAATGGGGCCATGCACAAGGTGTTTTTGTAAAGGTCAAGGTTCACCACAACTAAACCAAATGGCAAAAAGGACATGTCAGATTGATATTGTGTTCTTATTTGCTGGTGGAAAAAGTGCAGTATTTAGTTTTACATCACAATTTACAGCACAGCATAAAGAAAAGATAAAGAAAATGACCTAAACAATAGCGAGATCAATAGAAATGTAGGATAAAGCATCTGTGACATCGGAGAGTAATTCATTCTCTTTCAGCTGACGTCAGTGCCCCGGGCTCGGCGGCCACCAGTCCCCGGGCAGCGGCCCAACCTCAGCAGGCCTACCATGTCAAGTGGGTGACGTGGCGCAACCAGAACACGCCCATCATCACGCAGAACGAGAATGGGCCCTGCCCGCTCCTCGCCATCGTCAATGTCATGCTCCTCCGCGAGACGATCCAGATCCCCCCCATGGTTGAAATGGTGTCGGCCAGTCAGCTCTTTGAGTATCTGGGTGACCACCTTCTGTCTAGGATGCCCAAGGTCTGTAGATTGATTGATTGTTTGATTGTTTGATTGATTGATTGATTGATTGATTGATTGATTGATTGATTGATTGATTGATTGATTGATTTTATATGATTTGATATTTGCATTTTTTTTTTCATACAAGAATATTTAACACAAGGTATATTGACCGATGCTATCGAGTAACATTTGAATCTAGCAATGGAAATACATGGAAACATGTAAATAATTAACTTACATAGATGTAAAGCATTGTTTTTTCTTAACCCGTTGAGGACAGACTGATTTTGCTACAACACGCATTTCCCATAGACCCCTGGCCAAGTACACTCGGGACTCGTCCTCAATGGGTTAACACTACAAAATGTTGTACTACAAAGTTGTATTTTAGCTTTAAGATTTCAGATTGTACATGTACCTATGCTTTAAGAGACAAATCAAGCAAATCCAAGTGATAGGAATGCATCTATTGTGATGTAGTTGTATCTGTAGTGTCACAAGGATGCCATTTTTTTTTTTTTTTAGCATCGAATGCTCTATTTACCAAGCACATCCGTGATCACTTTACCTGCCAAGCTTTCTCTTCATCATTCAATACTCCACCCAAATTTGATGTCTCTGAAAAAATTTGCAAGCCCTCTCAGGTGTACCAATGTGCCACAGTTTTACAGGAAGGCCATGGTGACACAATAGGGTTTAAGAAGATTAGGTAATCTCTATTCATTAACGCTTAGTTTACAGACATCAATGCCAATGGGTGAACAAAGCAAAGAAAGGATTAAATGCAAGTTGATCAGTAACTGGGCCCTGGGAGACTGCATAATTTTCAAAGTAGTCAGTTGTTCATTTGATAGATGAGGAAGAATGGGCAAAAAACCTTATGTCATTGGCAGGAGCTTTCTACCTGTGGCATTAAAACTGAAATTAATCATGTTATGCACAAACCATATTACTCATTTGCAATTTCAGTGTTTTTAAGTTCCTATGATATATTTTACAGAGATTTTCTTGTAAATTCGTCATCTAAGATCAGAAGTAGCATTCAGAGAAGTACAGATGAAATGATGCTAAACTAGGCTAGAGTCACACTCATTATTCATTTCCTGACATGCTGTACATAATAAACAAATTTTGCAGAATGCCTCGGATGACATCCAGAAGAACTACGAGCAGAACATGCACGATGCCATGGAGATCATGTCCAGACTACAGACAGGCCTGGACGTCAACGTCAAGTTCACCGGGTAAAGCTTCTCATCCGTTGCCATGGAGACAGGGATGCAAAAAGATGCCAGCTATTCTTTTTTTTTTCTTTCTTTTCAGTATTTTGATATTTTTCATTTAAATTTTTGCCCAAATGTCCTTGAGGTTTCATTGAAAATATTTTCCCTAAAATTGGATAGCTGCATGTGTCTATAAGATAGAAATACTTTTCTTCCAGTGATACTAAGCCTTTTTTGCCTCAGAAAACTGTTTAACATTATTATTTACAAAGTGGGCATCCCTGGATGCATATTATTTTGGGTGGGGTTACATTTGTTGTTGTTGTTGTTGTTGTTTTAAAGAAAAAAAGAGAAAGAGAGAAAACTTTGGGCCCTATACTTCAAATAATTTGCCCCAGACAATACTAATATAAAACAAATAAATCTTATAGATATTAAACAAGAATCCTATAGATATTAAACAAGAATATCAAAATATACCATGATGTCTCCACAAGGGAGCTCATATCGTCTCCACGAGGGAGCTCATAATGGGTGTCTCCACAACGGAGCTCATATAAGAAAATACAACTATAAAATTTTGATTATGTTATTTGTAATTTTGTAATTTGTAATTTTGCAAACATCCTGACGATGCTGAAGACTATAAAGCAATTAGAGCGTGCTAGTTGGAAGGACCTTCAAATTCTTCTTCCTTACAAAAGAAAAAATAAAGTAAACATATGACAATGTAATCCTCTGCCCATTGAAGCAGTCTTCTTGTATTATCTTGGGTAGACCCATTTTTTTTGTGTGTGTGTGTTTATGTTCCACATCCCTTATCTCTATAGTACCTCTCTTTCCTTTACCCACTTACTATTCCTGTACACCTTACTGCTATGGGTGCTTCAGCAGAATATGTAGACTCTCTTTTCACAGAAAGCGTGTCTTCAGATTAAATTTCTAGCCATGTGGGTAAGACCTCAGTGAAGGAAAAAATGTGAGTAAGGGATAGAAACAACCAATCTAAAAAATTGAACCAGTGTAATTGATGTGAAGTATTGTTAAATATACAAAATGTGAACAAACGATAGTTATAATAAAAAATTGTTCCCAGACTAAACCATCTAAGTTATGGTTTAATGAGAAAAACAGTGATATCTACTTTTATTTCGGGCTTTATTGCAAACATTTAATATGGTAGGATGTTTTCTGATACAACTGACCTACACGTATGCATCAAAAGTGATATCTTGAGTATTTTTAACCTGTTGAGGACGGTTTGATTTTGCTACAACACGCATTTCCCATAGAGGCTTGCCCGAGTATACTCGGGACTTGTCCTCAACGGGTTAAAATCATTGCTACAAAAGGTAAAAAGGACCTTTAGAGCAAATTTCAAAATGCTTCCACCAATAGTGTCAGTACAGTCTTGTAGCAAAATCTTAAGCTTTTGAAAGTATCTCTATAGTACTGTAGTAATGTGCTTGTGGTGGGAAAAGCAAGGTGAATTTGTCTCTATTCCTTTCAGTCTTATCAAATTTTATTCTCTGCAACCTGACCTTTTGCTCTTGGTAGAGTCAAGGACTTTGAGTACACCCAGGAGTGTGTGGTCTTTGATCTGCTGAACATCGCCCTCTATCACGGCTGGCTCTACGACCCCCAGAATGCCGAGGTCGTGTCGGCCGTCAACACGTGCAGCTACAACCAGCTGGTGGAACGAATCATTGCCACAAAGACATCAACCAATGAGGAGGAGGTCAGACAAGGTATGGTAGCCAAAATGCTCAAAAGATTTTTTTAAAAATGAGAAAAAAAAATGTCAGTATGCTTGCAATCTGTATACTTATGAATCGTCGGCATGCTGGCGTAAGGTGTTTGATCTCTGAAGAATTTTGTTTTGTTAACCCGTTGAGGACGAGTCCCGAGTATACTCGGGCAAGTGTCAATGGGAAATGCGTGTTGTAGCAAAATCAAACCGTCCTCAACGGGTTAAGTGACACTGTACGATGATAGTCTTGTTGTTTTTATGCCTCCGCCACGAAGTGGTGCCGGAGGCATTATGTTTTCGGGTTGTCCGTCCGTCCTTCCGTCCGTCCGTCCGTCCGTCCGTCCGTCCTTCCGTCCGTCCGTAATGAATTTTGTGGACAAGGTAACTATCGAAACCTGTTGAGGTATCCTAATGAAACTTGGCATGTATGTGTATTAGGGGGTGAAGTTGTGCCTATCAACTTTTGGGTGCACATGCTCAAGGTCAAAGGTCAAAAGGTCAAGGTCAAATACATAAAATTTCACTATTTCCACCATATCTATTGAATGCCAGAAGATATTTTCTTGAAACTTAGTGTATACATGTTTTACCTAATTAAGATTCTCTGGTGAAAGTTTGGGTCATGAGGTCAAAGGTCAAAGGTCAAAAGGTCAGGGTCAAATACATAAAATTTCACTATTTCCACCATATCTATTGAATGCCTGAAGAGATTTTCTTGAAACTTAGTGTATACATGTATTACCCAATTAAGATTCTCTGGTGACAGTTTGGGTCATGAGGTCAAAGGTCAAAGGTCAAAAGGTCAAGTAAGAATATTAAAACTTCTTTTTGTTTCTCTGTACCTTGGAAAATTGTTCAAGGTATCTTCATGGAACATAGTATATACATGTACTGACTGGAAGTGATTATCTAGAGAATGTAGGGTTCATGGGGTCAAAGGTCAGGGGTCAAAGGTCAAGTGCAAGACTTCAAAATGTTACTATTACCCTCATATTTATGCAATGCCAGCAGGGTTATTTTTTTACACTTGGTGTATGCGTGTGTAACCTAATAGAAATTCTCTGGAAAGTTTTTTTTTTCTCTTTTTGCCTCAAAGGTCAAAAGGTCAAAGATCAAGTGAAAGTGCTGAACTAACTTTTTCCTCCATATCTCGGAAGTGGCTCAAGTTACCTTGAAACTTAGTACATATTATGCATGTTCTACCTGAAAGTAATTATCTTATGAATTTTAGGGTCAAGGGCCAGATGAAAATGGTAACAATTTACTATTCAATTCAGAAATTGCACTTTTTCTCCACACCTGTATCTTGAAAATTACTCAGTGCCTAAATGTATGAATGGGTCAAAGTCAAGTTAAAGTCCTTAAATCCCTAGATACATTGTACATGCTCTCCTATTCATCCAATTAAACCTACGTCAAGGAAGGTGAACATTCAACACATTTGTGACGAACTTGTCATTCCAATATTTTGCCAATTTTGTGAAAATGTAATCACACAGTGTCCACATGTACTATCTAGACCTATTGGGAAAATCATGCATTATGGCGGAGGCATACCAGTCGCCAAAGCGACATTTCTAGTTGAAAGATGGAAAAGAATGTAATCGTATTTCATTTGTGATCTGTTTGGTGCAGAAAATTCTGAATAGATTTGAATTGAATAGTGACAATTCCAAGGAATGACTACAAAGCAGATACTTGAAGTTACCCCGTTGGAGGGAACTTCAGGCCACCAGTCCCGTGGTTACTTGCTTACAAACATTCTTTGCTCCTGCAGTGGCCATGAAAGACAAATCAATCCTATTCAAGTCAATTCGATTCAGATTCACAAAGGGCTAAATAGGCCCGACTTTACTCTGATGATCCATGGTATCCATGACTGACTAGACTTCCTTTCTTTCTCTGCCTTTCTTTCTCTCATCTCTTATTCTATTTGCACTGAGGATGGATCTGTGAGTGTGTTTGTGTGTGAGTGTGTTTGTGTGTGTCTGCCAACAAATTAAGCCAAGGTATGTCTTTGTGATTGTTAACTCATGAATTATGTACACATGATGTGTTATTTCAGTTTAGACTAATCTTCTAAATATGCATTGGTCCATGCCACAACAAGTGTTGGTCGATTGTATTTTTACCTTCTTTGCTTGAGGGCTGTAGCTACAAGCACATAATTGCTATTTGTTTCTTTGTAATGACCGGTAAGTTGTATATTTTTTTTTTTATATTTTGCCAAAATGAATGAATGAATGAATGACTCTGGTGTTTGTCTCTCTGGGGCAGGTCTGCAAGCTGACCAATTCCTGACCAGCAATGCCTCCCAGCTCACCTACCACGGTCTCTGTGAACTCAACTCAACGATAGCCGAAGAGGAGCTATGTGTCTTCTTCCGGAATAACCACTTCAGCACCCTGTACAAACACAACGTAAGCCTCTGCTTGAGGGCCTTCTGCCTAAATGTGCACCAAACAATTTATGTTTGATTTTTCTTTCCAAATTTTGTGAGTCGACTTGTAATCATGAAATGTCTGCAACAAGACAAAGGCATTTTTTTTATTATATCATTTTATTTTCCAATATTTACTTCTGCTAGGAGAAGAATAGCATGCTTTATTTTCATTTCGTTGTGGCTCTTCATTGCAAATTGGTCCTCTTTCAATATTATCTTCACTTTGCAAGTGATTACATCTTTCTTCCCTGATTTTCAAACTTTTATGCTAACATTGAAAACATGCTTTTACAAAGTCCCATTCTGAAAGAGAGAGCTGCCGTCAAATTTGAGCAAAATGTAAACAAGAGTGTCAGTACTTCAGGCCTAAATTCATGTTTATTTGTATTATACAGAATGTCAAAATGACTGTGATCAAAAGTGTATTGAACCCCATATAATTTCCTTAAGAGGTCCAAGCCAGCTGGACCAGTATGCATGAATGAAGCCAGTAATGGAGCATGGAAATCCTCAGGATCATAAATTCCAAAACTGCCTTGGGAAACCTGTCCCACAGAACTGTATTCACAGTTTGTATTTAGTCGAGAATAATGATGACAACCATCTTGTCATATTAGGTATTTCTGAAGTTGTTTGTAACGAAATTCCCTCCTTAGTGTAAAGTTGCTCGCTTGTAACTTTCTTTGAGAAAGAGATAGAGAGAGAGACGGAGAGAGAGACATTTAACCCGTTGAGGACGGTTTGATTTTGCTAGTATACTCGGGACTCATCCTCAACGAGCTAATGTTCAGTGTACAAGATTATCTTTTATTGAATAGAAATAGTATAATGTTCTGTCAACTTGTACCGATGAATAACTGACATATTTAAATACAGATGTATTAAAAATCATCTACTGAGAGGAGTACTATGTGGTAATATCCCCTTTTCACGGTGCAACATACTGGACTAACAAACTTTCCAAACTGCTCTACCACAATCCAGAATGAGCTCTACGTCCTCGTCACCGACCAGGGGTTCCTCACGGAGAGCAACGTGGTGTGGGAGACGCTCTCGAACGTCGAGGGCGACAGCTACTTCGTTGACGGCAACTTCCGCCGGCGGCCAGTCTCCTCGGGTCCCTTGACTCCGCCACCACCGATGAGCACCAGCCAACAAATAGACACAGAGTGAGTAATGACTGGAATTGTTCATCCATAAAACCACCACCAGTATTGATATGAAGAGTTTTATCGCAAGATGAACTTCATTCTTGTTATGTCAAGATATTTTTGATTAAAGCTGCTAAAAAACAAAGAAAATAATGAGAGATACTGGATTTTTATGCCTCCGCAACGAAGTGGCCGGAGGCATTATGTTTTCGGGTCGTCCGTCCGTCCGTCCGTCCGTCCGTACGTCCGTCCGTCCCGTTTTGTTTTTGTCGATATCTCAAGAACCGTGTGGTGGTTTTACATCAAACTTGGTATGAGGGTATATCCTTGGGGGATAATACTTTGTGTGAATTTTAGGGTCACAGGGTCAAAGGTCAAAGGTCACAGGTTATTTTGTGGAAAAAAAATTGAAATTTCATGTTTTTCTCCATATCTCGCAAATGGTTCAAGGTATCTTCATGGAACTTAGTATATATGCTTGTACCGACGGGCAGTGATTATCTAGGGAAGTTGGGGGTCATGGGTCAAAGGTCAAGGGGGTCAAAGGTCAAGGTCAACTCCTCAAAATAGCACTACTTTCTTTAAAATGCAATATGCCTGAAGGGTTGTTTTTTTTTTAACTTGATGTATGGCATGTATTACCCAATATATATTTTTGGGGAATTGCCAAAAGGTCAAAGGTCAAAAGGTAAAAGGTCAAGTGAAAGTGCTAAATTGCACTTTTTCCTCCATATCTCGAAAGTAACTCAAGGTATCATCATGAAACTTACATATTTATGCATGTTCTACCTTACAGTGATTCTCTATGGAACTGTGAGGTCAAAGGTCAAATGAAAGGTTTAGATAATGCTATTTTCCCATTTGATACTGAAATTATACTTTTTCTCAATACCTTGAAAATTACTCAATGCATAAACTTATAAAAGGGTCAAAAATCAAGTAAAAATCATCAGTTCCCCAAATACCTGCTCTCTGACATTTTAATCATTCATCCAATTGAACCTAGTTCTAGGAAAGTGAACATTCAGCACATTTGTGTCAAACCTGTCATTTCAATATTTTGCCAATTGTGTGAAACTGTCATCACACATTGTCAAGACATTGTCAAGACATTGTACTATACTATATTAGGAGAACCATGCATTATGGCGGAGGCATATCAGTCGCCGTAGCGATATATCTAGTTTAATCATAACTTCTAGAATATTTTTACCCTGAATACCGCAAGTGAGGTATTACTGGAAAAGTTTAATTTTGCTCTATGTGATGATGGACTTACTTTAATATGTTTAAAATGGCTTTTAGCTCATTTTGCAATAAAACTCTTTATATCATGAATGTATCAGCAATTAAACAAAAAAAAGGAATGTGTGATAAAAACGTGTTTCATGGGCAAGGTATTGCATAAAAGTTATCGGGCGAAGTAAAAGTTGTAGTTTGGGAATTTCAGTCAGACAGGTTATAGTAACTGATGTAGATTTTGGTGAGGCACGTAAGCTTCATGATGTTGAAAGTGTGTTGCCTTCGAATGAATTAAAGCATGCTTACAAGATTTTTATGCCTCCGCCACGAAGTGGTGCCGGAGGCATTATGTTTTCGGGTTGTCCGTCCGTCCGTCCGTCCGTCCGTCCGTCCTTCCGTCCGTCCGTCCGTCCGTAATGAATTTTGTGGACAAGGTTAACTATCGAAACCTGTTGAGGTATCCTAATGAAACTTGGCATGTATGTGTATTAGGGGGTGAAGTTGTGCCTATCAACTTTTGGGTGCACATGCTCAAGGTCAAAGGTCAAAAGGTCAAGGTCAAATACATAAAATTTCACTATTTCCACCATATCTATTGAATGCCTGAAGATATTTTCTTGAAACTTAGTGTATACATGTATTACCCAATTAAGATTCTCTGGTGAAAGTTTGGGTCATGAGGTCAAAGGTCAAAGGTCAAAAGGTCAGGGTCAAATACATAAAATTTCACTATTTCTACCATATCTATTGAATGCCTGAAGATATTTTCTTGAAACTTAGTGTATACATGTATTACCCAATTAAGATTCTCTGGTGAAAGTTTGGGTCATGAGGTCAAAGGTCAAAGGTCAAAAGGTCAAGTAAAATATTAAAACTTCTTTTTTTCTCCGTACCTTGGAAAATTGTTCAAGGTATCTTCATGGAACATAGTATATACATGTACTGACTGGAAGTGATTATCTAGAGAATGTAGGGTTCATGGGGTCAAAGGCCAGGGGTCAAAGGTCAAGTGCAAGACTTCAAAATTTTACTATTACCCTCATATTTATGCGATGCCAGCAGGGTTATTTTTTTACACTTGCTGTATGCGTGTGTAACCTAAATAGAAATTCTCTGGAAAGTTTTTTTTTTCTCTTTTTGCCTCAAAGGTCAAAAGGTCAAAGATCAAGTGAAAGTGCTGAACTAACTTTTTCCTCCATATCTCCGAAGTGACTCAAGTTACCTTGAAACTTAGTACATATTATGCATGTTCTACCTGAAAGTAATTATCTTATGAATTTTAGGGTCAAGGGCCAGATGAAAATGGTAACAATTTACTATTCAATTCAGAAATTGCACTTTTTCTCCACACCTGTACCTTGAAAATTACTCAATGCCTAAATGTATGAATAGGTCAAAGTCAAGTTAAAGTCCTTAAATCCCTAGATACATGCTCTCCTATTCATCCAATTAAACCTACGTCAAGGAAGGTGAACATTCAACACATTTGTGACAAACTTGTCATTCCAATATTTTGCCAATTTTGTGAAAATGTAATCACACAGTGTCCACATGTACTATCTAGACCTATTGGGAAAATCATGCATTATGGCGGAGGCATACCAGTCGCCAAGCGACATTTCTAGTTATCTTTATATATTTCTGTGTGCAAGCTAATAGATTATATTCTGCCCACAAGTTAGATGCCCACGTGGGTGCCATGGCACTTCACTTAATACACTGTAACTAGCCAAGCTTTTTCAACTGAATTCAAGAATCTATTCAATCTTGGCCTTGTTGTGAAGTTAGCAAGACCATTCAGGTGTAGCAATGTGCCTCAGTTCAACAGAAAGGCCATAATGACACAAAAGAGATTAGGGGGATTAGGTAATCTTATTCACTGACAATTAGACCTCTGTGTCAATTGGGGAAGAAAGCTCTCTAGCATACATGCCATCTGGCACATGAAGCGGGCTAAGGGTAAAAGGGATGATATAATATTGGTCGAGGCGAGAATTCTTTTCAAGATGTTTCAAAACCACTTATATAAAATGCTAAAAGGTATACAATTCAAAATTGAATTCAATGTTTATTTGATGAAAAATGGTTTTGAAATGGCTGAGATATCAAAAAATAAAAGAGAGAAAAAGAGTAAAACAAAGTGATCCTAATAAAAAGTGGGTCCCATCTTTTGTGAGGATCCCTTGTTTTGGATATGTCAGCCATTTCAAAACCAATTTTCATCAAATAAACTTTCAATTCCTCTTAGAATTGCATGCTCCCTCATATTCAATAAGATGTTTCTCATCTCAAAAAATCATTATAAAAAAATGCTGGAAACCTCAAACCCCATCTCAAATCCATCATGATCCCGATGTGGAATTGAACTTCCTTGTGAAGGCTGTGTTTGTCATATGATTTTACTCTTACTGACAACCACATTGGACTGTGCACATGTCTCATAAACTCATCTCTCTGTCTACAGTTTACTGCTGGCGTTATCGCTGCAAGAATCCGCCGCACAGGGAGACGGGGCTCAGGCCAGCCAGCAGCCAGGCAAGCCCCCAGCAGGCGAGGCCAAGCTTCCCGAAGGTGTCCTTACCGAGTGAGTTTCCACTCTGTTCAGGGCAGTGGCAGGACAGAATACCTTGGGTGTGGGTGTGGAGACATGGTCAATTATAATGTGATATGATAATGTTTGTTTGCTTGTTTGTTTGCTTGTTTATCTGTTTGTTTGTTGTTTGTTTTCCCATTTTTCCCCATACATAAAAGACGGTTGAGGGAGTATATCATCAAAAGGCAGTGCAAGAAACTCATGTTGAAGCAGGGGGAGAGAAGATATTCAACAAGGTTACCCTGATAGATTCTTGACCCATCAAGTTCCAGAAAATCATCTCGTCATCCATATGTTGGCAACATTGAATCTCACATTGATAAATTTTGTATGGAGCTGGTTATATAATATTTTTACCATATTATGGTAAATCTGCACCAATCGCAAAGAAATTTACAAAATTTTGCCAATTTGAGAGAAAAAAGTCAATTTCAATCCTGTAAAATGTATTACCAATTTAACCCTATAAAGACTGGGCTATTTTGGTAGCTCGAAAGACTGGGGGGGGCTTAAAGGGCCCCCCCCCCCCTTAAGATCTCGGCCGTGGATCGCGCGATCGCCGCGGAAATTTGCACAATGGTAGTGTGCGATGTAATCTACAAGATCGTATATCTAAATTTTCCAAAATAGTCTTCTTTTATTTAATTTTGATTAATTATGCTAATTTATGCGAGAAATCAGACTTTTTTATCTAAATCAGTAAATAAAGCTCCAAAAGTGCTCATTTTTGGTCTAGATATTCTTTGTAGCATTCTTAGCAAATGTACTTGAAAAAAAATTCGGTATCAAAATTAATTTCTTATTTATTTTATTGTTTTATGAATTTCTTATGTATTTCTTTGTTTTTTCGACCTTTTGTTTTTGTTGTTTTTTTCAGCAAAATTTGTGGCAGACCCTTTTTGAAGCATAACACTACTAAAACAAATTGATTTTAGCCATTGAGAGTAAAAATAAGCATATTTATATGAACCATGTGATAAAACTCAATTTGTATTGACTTTGTACACAAAATCACATTTTTGAGCCATTTTCGGTCTCACGTGCGTGTTCAAAAAGTTATGTAACTTCAGAACCGTACCCCTGGGCGTCACAAATTTGGTGTCAAAATGTGCGGGAAACTCGAAAGAAAAAAGTCATAGAGCATCGCGGCGAGAGCATTGCGTGTTGCTGAGTAATCGCGCGAAATGTCGAGGGGGGGGGGGACCTTTTAGGCCCCCCCAGTCTTTTTACGGTTAAAAATCAATGAAATTAATCACCAATCAGTGGAACTGAAAAAAAAAAAAATGAAGTAAGCAGTTAAGAGGCTCTTTGCAATAATTATTTTTCATCAACTGTATGTAATAAGAATGATAAGAGATGATGATACAGTGCACACTACGCTCTATATGTCTGTTTTCCTATCTCTCTCTCTCTCTCTCTCTCTCTCTATCTGTTTATCAATCTATATTGCCTCAGTATATCAATATTATACTCATTCCTCTAGATTGCACTTTTCGGAGACAGTGTATAGAATAATTTGTACTAACCATTGTCGGCCGTAAGGCACAGATGGAATAGGATATAACATAGTTGAGAATGCTAGGGAGACAATGCTAAGTTGTCTCTTTAAGGTGCCATTCAAGGGAATGTATATTATATTCATATGATATATGTTCATATGTTCATATGCTCATATATTCATATGATATGTGTTTGTATGCTCATATATTCATATGATTATATCTATCTCTTCTCTCTCAGCCATGAGCTGGCCCTCCAGTTACAGCAGGAAGAAGATTACCGGTTGGCTCAGCAGATCAGCCAGAGCGAGGAACAACAGCAGCAGCAACAACAGCAGCACCAGCAGCACCCTGCCCAGCAAGGTGTGGCCAGGGGCCAGCCCCACCAGGGCGGGGCCAGGCCCCGGCAGGGACAACCGTCGCCACGGCAACAGGCAGCAGCGGCAGGCGGGGGCGGCGGGAATGGGTCGAGGAGAAAAGAGGTGGGTGGCACACCAGTCGCATTGTAATGACTGAAAAGTTTCTTTCTTTAGCAAATTGTTTTTTAGAATATGAACAGAGAGTATGAAAAATGACAATCAAAACAGTGCTTTAAAAAGTATGATTGTATATATTGTAAAACGAGGAATGTTCGCGTGCATTTTAATTTCGCGAATTTTGCAAATGCGAAGATTCGCGAAATTAAAATGCATGCGAAAGTTCTTGTCTACACTATATGCATTGAATACCAGTGGCAGTTCGCGAAAATTTCATGCCGCAGAAAAGGCCGTCGGCTCCAATTCGCGAAAAATTCATGCCGCGAAAATAATCCAATCATGTTTTACAGTACATAGATCTATTTTTTTTTTTTTTATTGTGAGGACCATTGAAATTTCACTTGTGAAATCAAAAGTATCATCGGTACTCTGCACATATATGACCATGCATCCCAAAACGAACAAAAAATTACACCCCTTGACTTTATGTGAGGACTCAAAAATGGTGAAATGGGTCAACTGAGTCAATCTTGAGTTTTTCATATTTTCTGAAAGAGCTATCCTTCTACATTATTCTTTAGTTTGGGATCATAACATGAATGGGAAAGTGTGTTTTCAGCAGTTTTTCTACAATCCTTTGTTCGGGAGAATGGAATGATCAGGTGTGTTTCAGAGTCCCCTTTTCATTTCTTTAAAATCTTTACACACTCTTCACTTTCAAGTCTAATAACTTTTGAAAGGATAACTGTACTGCTTTCAAAGTTGGCATTAATCATGGACAAAATGTCTTGATAGAAACCCTCAATTTTAGCTTAATCTTATAATTCCTTCAGTGTTTTTACTCCGGTGGTTTACATCCTGTGTTTTGTCCATTTCATTGCACAGCTAGCACGGCTTGGTAAATATTAAGTGCTTGAAGAGACACTGTACTTCAGAGCCTCTTTTCTCAGTTCACACTTTCTCGGAGTGTGCGCTTTGTTTCTAGTGTTTAGATAGGTTAGGGGAGTCCGTTTGAATTGAGTTATACATCATTTTAAAGCTTAAGAGTCTGCTGTTTTGTAATCTGCTCTTAACTAAAAATCCTTGTCTGGCAACTTTTTGTTAGTTCTGTGATGCAGGGTCACAAATGACTGGATATTCTTGATCATGAGACTCCAGCGATGTGATGTACCATCTATCCTTCAAGATGTGACTTCTTGTCGTACAAATTGTACAGAAAAAAACAAATGACTTATGTTGATTTGATCTCTCTTTTCTTTCTGTTCATTTTTTTTCTTCTACTTCCTCCCCTCCCCTCCCCCCCCCCCCACACCTCTCTCTCTCTCTCTCTCTCTCTCTCTCTCACTGTCTATTGTTTTATTACCTTTAATTTTTTTGTCTTTTTCATCTCTTGGTTTCCACTCCCATATCACAGGACAAAAGCTGCACGCTTCTATGAGGAAACTTGCCTGCTGCAATTTCTGTGTACAGTAGTGTCTGCGTAGCGCCCTCTAGTGACAAAGTATGTATAACTTCAAACGTGATAATCTTGTAGCAGGGAGGCGGGAGGTCTTGTTCTTCTCTTGGTGAACTCCCGCAACTGGTTTCTGACGCATCCTGCCCACGACTTGTGGCCACTGAGCCTGAACAGCGCCTGTCCGGGCGTTGATTTCCTTTCCGCCATGGATGGACAGGCACCGCACATTTGCCAGTCCCCAAACTGCCGTGCTTCAATACCTGATTGTATGCAGCGATGCCGATTCTAGTGTGTATTATGTGTGTAAAGTGTGATTTTGTGTGCAACCCTTTGTTCTCCCCATTTACTGCTGAATTTGCGGAGTGACTTCTGTAAAAAAGAAGTAGAAGAAGAAGAAGAAAAAAAAAAAAACATGTAAAAGATATCTTCTCCTCTCTGTGATAAGTGTGATAAAGATGATTGTTGAAATAATTGCTAAACAGGAAAAAGAAGACGAAAGGAATATCTTTGTGAGAGTGTATGACATCAAATCCTTATGTTCCGCCTTCTCTCACAGTTTCTGCATTTGAATTGGAACGTTGTTGTTGTTGTCGTTGTTGTTGTTGTTGTTGTTGTGTGTGTGTGTGTGTGTGTGTGTGTGTGTACCAAGCTCTGCTGTAAAGATAGATGAGACAGACGGATGGAAGTGACATAGGAGAGAAAAAGAGAGAGAGACAGATAGTGTGGAAGAGAGAGATATACAAAGAGAGAATGAGAGAAAGAGAGAGAGAGAGAGAGAGACAGATAGAGAGATAAGAAAATGGCATTATGATTTAATATTCTGTTATTTTAAGAGAAGCTATAATTGTGGGCTTATATCTCTATTATCCCCTCCCGGGAGAGTCGTTAGGGAGATGTTATATTGTTGGGTTGTCCGTCGTCCAGGGCGAAGAAAAAAAGAAAATAAAATTAAAAAAACAACTATCCAGTGGAGCTTCTTGAGGTATCAGTCTCTACTCTTAGATTAGATTAACCCAGTGAAGACTAGTCCGTAGTATACTCAAGCAGGTGTCTATGGGAAATGCGTGTTATAACAGAATCGGCTTGTCCTGAACAGGTTAATGAAGGTTAAAATGATGTGACTAGTAAGATTATCCATTCGGTTTGTTCTTCTATTGTATAATCTTTCACAGTCATTTTCACTTGATTTTGGTCAAGAGTCATTATATTTGTTCTTTTTCTAGCCATAACTTCCACTCACCGTTTTAGCTGATCTTATGTGTGGTGATGTGAGTTCAGAAGAAAGATAGAAATGCATAATTTGCAGTGGATTAAAATGAATTGGGATATTATTTATTAGCGAAGGTGAAGGTTTCATCCTCGTGGTCGGTGGTTAAGACCAATCAAGCTCTGTCTTGGTGAAAATGCAGGATGTTATGCATATTGCTGACCATGAGGATTGCATTAGAAAGGGGAGGTATTCCACTCATTGTGCTCTTCAGTTGAATCACCTTATGGCATTATGTACATATGTTTAAGTGTGATATAATGATACACACTGTCTTTTATCTGGTGGTTGCGTTGCAATCTGATTCGAGACAGCAAGTATATGTGTCTACTCCAAAAGTCAAATTCTTTTCACCTCTTTTTCATATGCACTCTTTTATTCTATTCTCTCTTGCAGTCAGTCTGTCGGACTGTCGTCTGTCTGTTCGTTTGTCTCTCTTTATCTTTCCCTCATTAGGTTGTTTTTGTCTTTGTTTCCTTGTAGTTCAGTTTTGAATGGCTTCTAGAAAGTCCACAATATCTCACAGATATTGCTACTTCAGAACAATAGAAATGAAAATGTGGTTGATAATGTACTGCTCTAAGACCCTTGTGGTATCAGTAAGATTATAAAGATAATTAAGAAACTGTTGTTTCCATTTTCCACATAACTACCAGGATTCCTACGTGGGACACGCTTCTGCACTTTTTGAACGACCAGTCATACTGAAATTAGTGTTTTGACGAGTGTTTTGGGAAAGGACATTTTGAATTGCAAGCTTTATGTAACATACATGGTTTTCCCATTTTGATGTATAAGTTATTGTCTTAAGTTGTTTAGTGTAACTGCTTTTAGGAAAGAAATAAGATAGGTCTACATTTTAATTACTTTTCTGTATTAAATTATGAGCATTAACTTATGTTTATACATGTGTACATTGATTTTGCCATTTTTTTTTTACCTAATTTGTATATACCCCTCTTCTTCTTCTTTTTTTTTGTTTTGTTTTGCCAGTTTTCTTTCTACATCTTATCTTTCCGTAGCCATTATAGGTGTAAAGTGGAATGAAATGTAGATATGACTTGTGTAAATATTATAAAGTTGAAACATTCATAGTCTAAGCAAAGTCTAAAACCAAAATGTGCAATTCGTAGTGAAGTTGGGAGGATTCTGTGCATGCCATGTTGCGGAGTGATACAAGTTTGTCGGTTATAGCCACCGCAACTAGACTGCAATTATTGTCGCTGTTTGTCGAGTTCTTGTAATGTTCGACCTTCTCTTGACATTAGGCCGTCATGCTCAGGTGTACATATTATTATCGTGATTAGCACTGACGAAAATTTGCCAACTTATCCTTTTTATTTCCTTTTTACAGAAATTTGCAGAAAGAATGGATTGTTTCTGTTATTTACCAAGAAAGGAATGCAGGAAGTGGGTATAAGAAATAACAAAGCTTAATTCTATATTTATTCATTTAAAAAAAAATATCGTGAGGGAAATAGTATTCATTCGGGTGATAATGTGAACGAGTACCGTTTCTTAGTTATTTCTTAAGTTACGATATAGGTGAGGAAGTGCATGGTATATTAGTGGAGTTGGTGGTATTGGTGGTGTGGGGTAATTGGTTGGGCAGGGCAGGGCAGGGTGGGATGAGGCGGGTTGGGGCGGGGTGGGGCGGGGTGGGGATAAGGGGCAGAGAGTGAGAAATAAACCACCCACTTTGGATCCTTATTAAAGCCTGAAAACTTCTTACTCCAGGGTACAGACTGATCGGCAGTTACTTAGTAGATGAATTACGCTTCGCCAGGATGATGTCTGTGCTTACATACCATCTTGCTCTTTGTCCTCTAGTGACGCCAGTAATCGATTGGTTTTTGAGGGGGGTGTGGGCATGGGTCCACAGGCTGGATGCCCCGCCTTTTAAAGCAGAGCACAAAACTTTCCTTTAAATTCGCTGCCATATTATGCACAAGGACAATGTGTACATAAAACATTGCTGTTCAACAAAGTGCAGTAGATTTCGGAGGAAGTTCATCAGAGTTTTAAAGATGTACAGAGTGACAAAGAAGACGAGGAGTATAATAATCTCGCGTGCAGTTTCCGCTAAATTCACCCGGAAATTTAATGTAGAGTCACAGCACTTTATAGCCCAATGGCAAGGGGATACCACTGAATGAGGAACTGCATGGCCCGACTCGGATATATTTCGAGAGTCATCGTAACGAAACTGTGTACAGCTGTATCACTGATTTATGTGTGCATAAATAAGCTACACGCACAACTGAAAGAATCTCATAAGGAGTCGACTATTTCTGATTCACATAAATGTACCCTGACGGGTGCTGTTCGTGGTTTCCGAATGTACCCTGAGATGGGCACCGAATGAGCCGGGCCACCCATGACTCCCCACGCTACGAGGTCTCAAAAAGTGTAATCAGTTTGAACTCGCATTAAGGAGCATGACCTTTGACCCTTATTATTCGACTGGTGGTACAGCGCTCGTTTCCCAGGCACAAAGTTTTCAAGGTGCACTCTTTGCTTGGCCATAGAAGAAACCATGTTCTAATTTTGTACCTATTAAAAGGATTGTTATGAGAGAGTGGGCTGACGATTCACATTAGGATGATGTTCCCACCTCACTGACAAACTTATTCTATTTAAGACATTTGACGGAGTTCACTCCATTGTGGCAGCATTATGCTTTTGTTATTGTTGATGGTGAGTTAATGGTACAGAGAAACCACGTTCTCCGACGAGATCGCCATGGCTGCCGATTACACACTGTACCTCGCTCTAAAACGTACTGAATAAATGAGAGCAGCTAAAAGCAGTAATGAAATATTGTGACCGCCGAATTCACTTCGTTAAAGCGGTACCTTGTTTTGTAAGCAAACTCTCTTTGATGACGTTTCCCTGTATTATTATCACTCCATGCAAACTTTCATTTAGGCCTTCTCTTAATGATTATGAGTCTATCCATGTGGTGAAATGTAGAATAGATTTTTTTTCCCCAAGAGTTGGTTGGACAATTGGAATGTAAAGTTGTAGAATGTTGAATATGTTATGATTTTTGCCATTGCCTATGATGTGAATCACTGATTTGTCTTTTCACAATTTGATTTGTATTCATTTAGCTTCCTTTCTTACAGTGTTACGAAATCGTACAGGAAAACGAGAATATCGCTTTCATAGAGAACGAGGAAGATACGCTTGTATATCCGTGTTTATAGGCTTTTTAAAGTTGTCTTCAGTCAGTTATGTCTCCATTTTCGTCACCATTTTGCATCATTGTGGAACTAGGTGTGCTTGGAATTACTGGTAACAAAATTTTGTATCACGCAAATGCTGACTTCAAACAAGTAGTGTCTTAAGGTCAACAAGCGGTGGGACTCTTGAACGCGTCTGTGTCGTAGAGTGGTGCCATTTCTTCGTTGGAGTTGATTCGCAATGCGTAGCGTATCGGAACAAAAGAAGTGTTTCCCTTCAAGCACTCAATGCTTCGTAAAAGAGCTTCTTTCAGAAAGACTATTATATATGACGATGATATGAATTGTGAATATCATAGTCTTGCATCAAGGCTTCATTTTCTTATTAATTTTCGATGTTTCAAAAGAGTGCCATACGTTGTTTACCAATGATTGAGGATATCAGATGAAATGTGTCGTGGCTTAAACTGGTAGTAGTCGCGTAGATGAGAGCGGCTGTTCATCGCTAGGCTACATTGTGAAAGGGAGTTCATAGCTATGGCTAGGGAATAGAATTACGTAAATGGAATGAATTGTACCTATTCCTTCACTTATTTGCATGTGTGAAGGTAATCGATTGGTATCACAAGTAAGCACATTGTTTTTCTTGCATTCTAGTCGACGAAGGTGACTGGTACAGGTGTATTATATCGAATAACAGCTTTACACATTATCGAGATTACATGGTATTTGTCGTACTGTATTCGTATTTTCGCTTACGGTCAGTCTAGATGTGGGTGCGCGCACCCACGTTCGCAGGTCACAACGCATAATGCAGATTGACAGTAAATGGTGAGCGCATCGACGTTTAGTAGCTTTTAATGGTGAAATATGCCGATTTGCATGTCTACAGCATGCACACGCTAAAAGACCACTTATAGGGTGAATAAAAAGATTGTTTCAACCAACATGTCACTGAAGAAAAGGAAATTGTCGTCATGAACCTATATTTTTGCCAGAAGAGACCGGAAAAGGACTGTGTAAGTGTGGTTGACATTGCGAAGTGGTAATATTTCTAATATTTTCCCCCATACGAGAACGTACAGGCGTGCGATATTGATGATACACACTGTACCGCAATGTCAGCGTGGAGCTAACCGTGTCCATGTTTCCGCCGTAATGTTGGCATTAGTGAAATTCATTACGCCACCTAAAATCTGTGATAGATGAAGAACCAGGGGGAATTACATGAACAGAGGTGTGATGTTCTGCGCTCTTCACGATTAATATCAAGACGATGGCACATGAAGAAAGATGTGAACTGCGATATGTTTGCCAAGTAGATGACGTCAAATACATAGACCGTAAGAGGGAGATGCATTTGGTTGTTAATGTTTTATACATCAAACGAGACTAATTTCCTTATTCATAAAGTATCGGATTCAATACCACTGAATCAAATGCCCGCATGTGATGTTGCTATTGATATGTCTTGGCAGGCATTGGACGTGTTAACTCTTCTTCGTTACACTTTTTTGAACGCATCGTTTCCTGTCTTTCTGGTGCATGCTCAAATTTATTGTATTTATTTGTTGTTGTTTTTTTTTTTCTTTCTGCATAATAGTTGCCACTATCTCTCTACTGGTGAAGAGGTCTTAAACGCGTTCACCACACTTTCATGTTAAATTTCCGTTCATTTTGAATGTGATGTCACCAGATCATGTGGTTCATTCGCAGTATAAGCTATCGTTATTTCCAATTCTTTTCTCCTTTTTTTTTTTTGTTTGGTTATTTCTGTCTTATGTCATGATCACTTAAATTCATTATATATCCATTCAGGTGCATTTCTTTTTGGTTGGACAGTTGTGGAAACGTATTTCTCAACAATAATGATGACAATTCGTGAAGAATACATGACTATTGTGTATGATGCATTATTTAGGTGTCGACTATAACCATATATAAATGTAAATGTACAATTTATTGCATATATTACGTATGTGTCGAAACACATTAAAACTTAAAACCTATACTATTCGAGTCTTTGTGTATGTATGCTTTGTGTTTGATATTCTTCTTTTCATGTCTTTGTACAGTGATTGTTATGTTGTGTTTTTTTTATGAATGGTGAAATTGTTCATTATGAAGACACATATGCACACAATCATACACGTAGGGCTACCAAAATTCGGGGAACGCTATGGCATTAAACAATTATAATAATCAGCTAAATCACTATTAACTCGGACATGAAGGTACACATAATATAAAGTAGAAATATCAAATCTCTCTTTCACCTAACTCGGTCTTCCTGACTTCTGCGATAGTAGTTTACGACATGTATGCACACAAGAAAGCAATGCACAGGAAGACATTCTTCGAGTTTGGTGGTATTACTTACTTTTTTTTTTTTTTTTTTTTTTTTTTACTAAATTTACTTGAATCCAACGATGATGTAGGACAATGCCTATTAATATCGATCAAAACTTGGTCTCAATGTTTATATAATTAAAAGATATAACTTTTAATAAAAAGTTATATAAATAAAAAGTATGTACATATTCCGAGGATCGTACTCGTCAAGTTGAGGCTGTGGGAAAGGACAGAGGTGTTCGAGAAAGACATACAGCCTATACTGGTTCATTAACAAGATCATGTTTTGTGACCGGACGATATTATTGTCCAGTCTATTCGTTGAAACCATTTAGAAGATTACAGAGATGACATATTCAGGCAGACTAATTCTACAAGTCGACAGTTCTGTTGAGGACAGTTTTCATAAAAGTTTCGCAACTTCTTGTACTCCTGTCAACTTATATTTCTACGGTGACAGACAAGTTGCATACATTGTATATGCTTTGCACATTGAACATGACGTATCAAAAGTACTGAGAGACATAACATGGAGGTTTTATAATAGTAATCAGGGGGACCAAAATTTTACATATGAGGAGTTTATTTGCAAAAGGGGTTAGATCCACTTTCAGTACTTTAGAGAAAAACTGGTTTGTTTGTGAGAATTTGTACACAAGTGTATGGAAAATCAAAATCTAATTTTGCTGTAATTTCTATTCAAATGTTTGTCTGGATTTGAAATTTTCATTGTAACTAACTCAAATGAAATTCTGTGCAGTGATGCTAATAACTCAATTTTCGTCAAAAATGGATCTAAAGGCCCCCTCACACCTGAGCGAATTGCCTGAAATATGACTTGCGATGGCTGGCGAAAGGCATTTTTGGAAAAATCGTTTTCAATGGTAATTGATAGTAAGTCATATTTATCCCTCGTGTTTGGGTTCGTACACCTTCTGAACTAAGAGTTGCGATTATTCAAATTCGCACGGAATTTTTGAACATGTTTAAAATTTCCCGACGAATTGAAAAATCGTCTGTCATTTGCATCTCTTATTTAGTCCGCGGTAATCGTTCGTTTATCGTTCGTGTGCTATCGTCACGCATAGTCCCTCATCGCGCTTTTGCCAAGGTGGACCGATCTCAAAAGAACCCTGAACGAAGCAACACGATGACTAAATATGACTTACGCATAGAAATGAAGATACTATGACAAACGTATTTTCGCTTGCCATCTTATATGCGAAGGGAAACTAAGATTGACTTTTACTAAATTTGAAAGGCGATGCATACACGAAGGCAAGTCTAAGAGATACTATGACAAACTATGGATTGCGAAGTGATACGAATACGAGCGAATGACCTGACAAAAAAAATTGGCGAATGCTGAGCTGCTCTCTGTGACCAGCCACTCGCCACGCTACTCATATAAACATTCCACCTGAAAGTTTCAAAGTTTCTTCAGAAAATGGAAGATGCAGCCCGCCTCAGAGTCCAGTGTTTACTGGCAATGGCTCAGAATGATATTATACATCAGCAGCTGAACCTACACCAGTTCATTAGAGGCCAATTCAGATGGAGACGAGGCTTCAGACGACGTCGTATCTGGAGAAGGACGTGGCTGAACCCTGCCAGAAGAAGGGCTTTTGGAATCTACGACCAGCTGTTGGTTGAGCTCCGAAGAGAAAACCCTTCGACTTTCAAGAAATTTCTCTGCATGCCCCCTGAACTCTACGATGAAATCCTGGAGAGGGTCAGAGGAAGAATCAGGAGGCAGTACACCTGGTACAGGGAGCCGCTGGAAGAAGGTCTCAAGTTGGCAGCTACTCTCTGTCATCTTGTGTCTGGCACCAAGTACTCCGACATGTAGTATGGGTGGACGGTGCCTGAAAACACCCTATCTGTAGTGGCCAGGGAAGTGTGTCAGGCCATATGTGACGAGTATGCAGATGAAGTCATGACAGCCCCTTCAACCCCTGATGGATGGAAACAACTTGCTGGTGGATTCTTCAAGCGGTGGAATTTTCCCCACTGTGTGGCAGCTATTGATGGCAAGCATGTGGTCATCAGAAAGCCTCCTCTGTCCGGCTCGCTATGCTGCAACTACAAGGGCTTTTTTAGTATAATCCTGTTGGCTATCATAGTGGACAATGACTACAAATTTATCTGGTGCGATGTTGGTGGTAGGTACGATACAATAGGGGAAAGGGGGTAGGTCGGGTCAATTTAGGGGTACGTCAAATTTGTTATCACCTCACCTCCATTGTCACTGTTTCAATATCTATTTTTTGCTAAAATGATAGCAATTGGGGCAATTCATCTCAGTTTTTGCTTGATACCCTTTTTCTTCTTCAAAAACGTGCTTTAAGAATAATTCATAATATTGGATATTTATTTCACACAAATGATCTTTTGTGTAGAAGCAAAAATCTGAAATTGATTGATTTGTTTCATTATAATGTTGGTATTTTTATGTATAAATTTTCAATTGATGAGCTTCCTGACATATTTGCACATGTTCATAAGAAATAATTTTCTTCATATCTACCCAACTCGTCATCGTGATGACTATCACCTTCCACGTACTCGAACAATTTTTGCGAAAAAAAACATTAATGTTTACAGTGCCAAAAATACTGGAATCTTCCGGCTGATTTTACTGTTTATCTTTTTCGTCCTTTAAATGTAAATGTTGCATAGATGATTTCTCTGGCCGCACTGAAATCTGGAGGGACCTGGTCGCTTTTATACTCCCCAAGGAGCGCACACACACGTACGAGAACGCCTGATCTATTCTTTCGTCTTCGTTTCCAATCGCACGCCACATCAAACCATTGCTCATTGTTCGTTCGTCTTATCGGGTCATATCAACCCTTCGCTCGCCTTCGGCCGCAATTTACTCAAAGAAGTGAACCGAAAATTCGTTATCCTTCGCATGTCATATTTATCCTTCGCTTACCGTTCGTTGATCATATTTGACTTTAGTTTATAATCGGATGATTTGAAGGCAACTTTATTTGAAATCGTTGAATTCGCGCGCATTTCGTACGTTTTTCTCATTCGTCCCCCTTCGTCCCCCTACATTCGCTCAGGTGTGAGGGGGCTTTAACCCCTTTTGCAAATGAGCTCTTCATATATCAACCTTAAAGGGACTGCACAGTACTGGTTGAAGTGGGGATTCATGTTTTGAACATTCCTAAGTGAGATAATGAGAAACCTCTTGAGAAATACGAAAGAGCATGTAATTTCAAGAATGATTCAACGTTTATTTGATGAAAATTGGTTTTTAAATGGCCGAGATATCCAAAAAAGTGATAATAATAGAAGGCGACAGGCCACGCCTTTTATTAGGATCTCTTTGTTTCACCTTGTTTTTGGATATCTCCGAAAAACGGATTTTCATCAAATGAATTTTTGATGCACCTTAGAGTTGCATGCTCTTTGACATTTGATAGGGTGGTTACTGAATATCTCACAAACTGTTAAAAGCTAAATCCTCACCTCAACCAGAACTGTACACACCCTTGTTACTGCAGTGGTCCAATGCCATGACGCTGGTACCTGAAGTTTGAAGTTTGATGGCGCCTTAAATAAAATAACGTTTATACCTGGAAATCTCACGTGGCATCCAGATAACCTCAGCTGGGAACCTGACTCTTGGTCGGACATTCTGTCCCAGAATATCCATCAAAAGTAGCATGAAAAAGGCAGAAGAACAATGTAATGTCCAACAGATACGATCAACTATTACGTGAGGAGAACCTTTGAGCAAAACTCTAGCGGCATGTTCGGCCAAGAAAGCCCAAAATGTTAGTGAAACGGTCAGGAGGGATGGTCCAGAATTTTAGTGGAGGTCTACAGGCAGCTGATAGGCAGCTGCGCATTGCGACCACGGGCAATAAAGGAAACTAGAAAAAAAGAAAGTCTTAAGGCTGATGTATTCAACTTTTTGACCACCTCCCCTTATTATCTGCAAATACTTTATGTCTGGAACCATCCATATGCCTCTAACTGATAGAGGTCTTACTTTAAAATCTTTGCATATACTGAAGGTACTATATATTTCTTTGTAATTATTTATTTCTTTGTATATATATATATATATATATATATATATATATATGTATATAACTTTATTATGTGTGTGTATGTGTGTGTGTGTGTGTTTGTGTATGTGTGAATGGATGAATGCGGACGTAGGAGTGTGCCTCGATATCTAAACATCCTTTTTTATTTTGTTTTGCTTTTTATTGTTCCATATTCCACGTTTAAATATATAAACTAAAAACGGAACAAGAACTTAAATGAGTGAATTGTCGAATACAGCACCTAAGAAAATGAAGACTTGTGCAATAATGAAAATTTTTAATGGAAGTTTATTATACCCCCGCCAAACGAAGTTTGAAGGGGGTATATAGGAATCAGCGGACGGTCGGGCGGTCGGTCGGGCGGTCGGTCGGGCGGTCGGTCGGGCGGTCGGGCGGTCGGTCCGTTGCAAATCTTGCGTCGCGAACTACTTCCTCAGTTTTCAACCGATTCCCATAAAACTTGGCACAGATGTGTGCCTTGGGTTGTAGATGTGCAAGACGTATTTTTTGACAGTACCCAAAAGTACGTTGCCATGGTAACGGCATATTATGGGCAAGAAATGGGTACAAATCTTGCGTCGCGAACTCCTCCCACAGTTTTTGATCAATTTTTATGAAATTAGGTACAGATGTTCATCTGAATATGTTAATGTGCAAGACACATATTTCCGCAGTGGCAAAAAGTGCGTTGCCATGGTAACGGCATGTTATTGGTAAAATATAGGGCAAAATGCTTCATGGCAAAACTGCTTCATCAGTGTTCTTCCAATTCTCATGGAATTCATATTGAATGTTTGTCTTAGGATATAGGTCAGCATGACACATTTCTTGACAGTGACAAAAAGTATGTTGCCATGGTAACAGCTCACATATTATGAGCCAAAATGATGGAAAATTTTGTGTTGCAAACTACTTCCTCAGTTTTTGCCCAATTTCCATGAAACTTAGTACAGATGTGTGCCTTTGGTTGTAGATGTGCAAGACGCATTTTTCGACAGTACCCGAAAGTACGTTGCCATGGTAACGGCATATTAATGGCAGAAGATCAAGGAAAGATCTTGCGGATTTAACTACTTCCTCAGTTTTTTGACCAAAGCTTATGAAATGTTGTTTTGACCAAAGCTTATGAAATGTTGTTTGGCGGGGGTATAACCAGTCGCTGTAGCGACATTTCTAGTTTTGTTTTGTTTTTTTCTTTTCGTTTTTCGGCGTAGATTCCCAGAAACTGAACTCAGGTGTCTGCTTGAAGGAAATTAACAGTTATTGACAGTTGTAAATACAGTTAAATTACAGAGTTGGAATGTGCATAATATAATTATGTCGAAATATACAAGAAGAAAAAAAATGTCCGCTACATTACACTGTGATAAAGAGAGTGGCGTGATCATCAGAGTTGAATAGCAAGCCCGATACAATGACGGAAAATTTTCATTAAAGACTCAACATGAAGATTGAAGGTATAACATAATACTGGAATTCCCCAAGACTATACATGAGTATTATAACACACACACACACACATACACACACACACACACACACACACAACAACAACCCCCTCCCCCCCCAAAAAAAAAACACACCTAAGTAGACGCACAAACCCATACTCACTGATGCACACACACACACATGATTACACAGAGCAGTGGCGGATCAAGAGGGGAGGGGGGGGGGGGGCGCAACCGGCGCACGCCCCCTTTATTTCTCGTTTAAAAAAAGAAAAAAGAAAAGAAATGAAACCCGGAAGTGGCACCAGAAATATTATTTGCGCCCCCCCCCCCCCCTTTACACAATTCCTGGATACGCCAGTGCATAATCAAAACCCAGTTCAAACAAGTAATAAAAGTAACAAAACACACTCGAGAATCAGCGACTCATAGCTTTGTAACATAATGACGTCGATAACAAGTAATACAATTATTAATCATCACACAACATTTATTCAGTCTTTGTCTTTCCAAGTAACTCAGCCACTGTTTAATAATTGTTTCAAGGTAAGGACATTTATTGGTAACCACCGTATTTACAGAAGTTAAACAATCGCACCGAAACTTCCGACGGCTAAAAGATCATCAAGAGTACTTTAAATTCATAATACAGACAGCTCTTCATAATATAAAAAGACATGCAAGGGGCGTAGATTGCAGATAGAATTTAGAATACATAAAACAGGTCATGTGAATAGCATTAAAATGTAACGGTCTTTGTTGAGTTTAACGGATCTAACAATACAAGACTCTTTCAAAAGTGTATAAGTGCACACGTGTTCAACTTGTTGGTAGAAGAACACAACCTATTAAAGGCATCATACCACATTACCAAGTCATTACATGTAAGCACCTGATGGCCATGTTAAGATCTAATCTTAGTTATGAAGATATTTCCAAATTAATGTCAGGTCATATTCATCCATGCTATAAGGTGTTTATGTACATTCCCGGGACAATAGTCATGTACTTTTGCAGTTGAATTATAATCAAGGAACACCTTGTTTTAATGATAACAAGCGATGATTTAAATAGCCAAACCCCGTGCTGATGAAATGTTGGTAATTCATTTAATACGTATGTTTTTATTTCAATGGGGATTAATCCTAAACATGTAATAATCGTATGATTATGTTAGTTATGGGCCTGCCCCCCAAAATTCAAAACAAGAAGAGATGAGGACAACGCATGTGAAAGTTTTACTGCCTTTAAAGACACTGTCATTAATTTCGTTACTTGATGATTTCCAAGACATATAAATATCATCTTGGGACTCAGAAGTCGAAATTACTTGTTAACGAGATGAATTTTTTAAAGTTGTATTAAGAATTCCGCATAAGATAAAAAACTAAGTCTCAAATTTTCTCGCTATTATATTCAATCTTTGCCACAAAAGTAGTAAGCCATGCAGTGAAATCTCCACTATTCGTGTATATCACGCTGGTACGCATGCGGCTGTTCATACTTGAGATGCCTCTTGTTTTATATGGCATGCCTGTAATGGAATTACAACAGAAAAAAACCCGTCAATACTATTGAAACAAGAGAGTAGCAGTGCTTAAAAATTCTATCAGTGTGTAATTGTGGTACTTGACATACAGTAGTGCACGTATTACAGATTGAGAGCTGTCATGACAACGAGTATGAAATGATGTTACGATTGCATATCATGGGCTAATGAATATTCAAGTTGATAAAATAACTCATATCTGTTCAATGTCTGTGATCACTCATGTGATCTTATTATGTATCTTGTGATGAGCATCATATTTTTTTCTCTCGTGCTTCAGCCGTAAATGCATGGAAATCTGAATGAAGAGGAGTGTTCGAAAATAAATGGTATCGAATTAGACAGATTTCATGATGTAACCTGTTACATACGGTTTTATCGACGATGATTTGCTGTTTCATGATGAACGATTTCTCATCTTAAGTGATTTCATAATCAACAATATGCATAAACCTCAACACAATTTCAGTCTTTCCACAAAATCAATCTAGTGTTATGTCGACCACGCATTTATAGAAAAAAACAACAACAAAACAAAACAAAAGCACAAAATAAAACAAAACAAAAATCGTCTGCATAAAACACATCCAATGAAGTCTGTCTGGCCATTAGAATTGTTCTGTGTTTGCCTATAGTGCATTCATGATAAAATCATAATAGGACGTATGATCATCCATTCAAAATCCCTGTCAGGAAAGCTTCAAGCATGGACAAACAGACAGACATACAGGCATCCAAACTTCCGCACACACATGCAAAAAAAAAAAGTCAATAGGATTGTGCTCTTATTGATAAATGGAAAAGAAAATCTGAATATCTAAGTCCACGCTCAGGACTTACGGAATATCTTAGTCTCCAATCAATACTCTGGCTTCCTTCTCCTCATGAGGACGGTGGCACAGGTGATGATTGAGAGGAGGAAAATAACGACGAGGAGAGCGTACGTGGTCGACGACTTCTGCAGTGCGCCTCGACGAGGTCCGGCTGTAGGACCCGCTGTTTGCACAGGATAGGGAAGATGATTTTGATATCCATTCCAGTGTCAAAACAAGGAAAAGTAGAAATTACGCGGTGCGTAACATATGTCCCCCCGGAAGTAGCATTTTGTAACAAAATGTGCAATATAGGTAAAAAATCAAGGTCAAAGGTCAAAGAAGTCAAAGGTCAAAATTCTGTGTAGAAGTTTTGAAGCCCTCACCTAGTGCCATCACATAAAGCAAATGGAATCGAAATTGGGTTAGAAATGGCGAAGGAGTAGCATTTTGTAGCCATTGTACAATATAGGTCAAAAATCAAGGTCAAAGGTCAAAGAAGACAAAGGTCAAAATTCTGTGTAGAAGTTTTGAAGCCCTCACCTAGTGCTATCACATAAAGCAAATGGAATCGAAATCGGGTTAGAAATGGCGAAGGAGTAGCATTCTGTAGCAAAATGCACAATATAGGTCAAAAATCAAGGTCAAAGGTCAAAGAAGTCAAAGGTCAAAATTCTGTGTAAAAGTTTTGAAGCCCTCAACTAGTGCCATCATATAAAGCAAACGGAATTGAAATCGGGTTAAAAATGGCGAAGGAGTAGCATTTCGTAGCAAAATGTACAATATAGGTCAAAAATCAAGGTCAAAGGTCAAAGAAGTCAAAGGTCAAAATTCTGTGTAGAAGTTTTGAAGCCCTCACCTAGTGCCATCACATAAAGCAAACGGAATCGAAATCGGGTTAGAAATGGCGAAGGAGTAGCATTTTGTAGCAAAATGTACAATATAGGTCAAAGGTCAAGGTCAAAGGTCACGACTGAAATTCTGTGTAGAAGTTTCAAAGCTCCCATGTAGTGCTATCATATAAAGCAAACAGAATCAAAATTGGCTCATAAATGACAGAGAAGTAGCAAATTGAAGATTTTGATCACACACGGACGCACACACGGACACACGGACACACGGACGGACGGACACACGGACGGACGGACACACGGACACACACACGTACGGAGCCCGTTTCATAGTCCCCTGCTCGAACTCGTTCTGCGGGGATAATGAATGTATCACTGTGATGTCTCTATACTCCTTTAACTAAACAGTTCTAGTACTATTCAAAAGTGGAATTCTTCCCAGGTCGGTAGATAAGATGAACCAACCACCATGTAAGCCTTTGACACACTAGACCGTGACCTGAAAAAATATACCACTTTGAAATGGAAATATGGATTGCTGGAATTGTTTGTTGTTGTATATTGTTGTTTTACGTCGTCATGATTCAACAGTTCTGACTGGTTGAAGCATAGACTTCATTTCAGCTTTTGCTTAGCTGCCATTGTAATACCATGATTAGCATACACGCTCTCACCTTTGACCCTTCTTGTCGGACAATGAGTCACGTGGGTGGAGGTGGGGCCAAGACCATTTGTACCGGAGCACGTGACATTGATGCACCGGTCTGGACGATTGCGAAGAATGCCTGAGGCACAGCTGGAGTTGGACAGGGTGATGTTGTCAGCTATGATCTCGTAGGTGTGGAGGTGCGGGTAGGGTTGGTCGGCCAGGGTCACGTGACAATTGATGATGAGAGTGACTTGGTTGCCTTCTCCTCGGATCTCATGGGTCTCGATCGTCAGGATGTTATCAGCCGGAGCTCTGGGTTCTGATCCTGGTTTCCAGTAAAAATGAAATAAATGCTGACCTTTATATCTCAGGATGTGAAGCATTCAAGGGATAATCTTTTTGTTAACATACAGAAATGACAACAAAAGTACCACTTTAAACATCCAAATAAAGCACGAAATATCATTTGCTGACTTCTGGAAGATTTTGTTGTGCCAGATCAAGCCTAAACCTACACACAACAGCATACTCACACACTTCTAGAACGAGTGTCATACGAATCTTCGAACACAAATGAAGGGCGTTTAGTGTCTTCATGGCATTGTTATTTTCTCCGTGTCACAAAACGCACGCACACACACACACACACACACACACACATACACACACATGCCCAAGACAACTTGGTGCTATGAAAATGACAGCGAGCCAACGTGGTGACTGACCTGTCGATGACATACCTGAATCTGGCGGGCAGTAAGTATCACTTTTGAAAGTTTCTCCAAAGTTGTTTGAACCCAAACAGGAAACCTTGATACATGCTGCAGGCGAGGGGTCAAAGGTCGCTGAAGGTGCGTCAGACGATATCACATGATCGTCAGCTGTGATCGTAAATGTGTGGATTGGCGGGAAAGGCTGGTCGGCTGGATTCACGTGACACGTGATGTTGAGAACCACATCATCGTCCCGCTCGAAAGATTGGTAATCGATCGATATGACATCGGGTGAAGGTCGATCTAAAAGAAAATACGATAGGATAAGGCTGACTTCCCGGTTTTGTGTGATCTTATAGGCCTACGAATGGAATCATCCTTGACGAAAGAATCATCGATCCTATTAATGATCCTATCAATGGATTTGACAACAGCTGTATTAAAGGAGGATCCAGGGCCAAGAAATACTTTTTTATTTGAGCTTCCATTTTTTTTAATGGTATGAAAGACAAAAATAAGTCATGAAAATCCACATTATGAAAAAGTCATATAATATTTGACCTGTGCTATTTTACTGTTCTCAATGTTTTTTTTATCATTATTGTTAGAATAAAACAGATAAACAACAAGAGTGATCTATAAAGCTTACCTTGGGGGCAATGTTCTAGCCACGCTGTAGTGGCGCCATGACCATTCGTTCCTAAACACGTGACGTTGATGCACCTGTTGGGGCGTGGCGTGAGGAGTGTAGAGGCGGAGCCTGATGACGAAATGTTGACGTTGTCAACGGCGATCGCGTACGAGTGAAGGGGAGGAGACGGTTGAGCCGTGACGTTCACGTGACATGCAATAAACAGGCTCACAACATTGTTCTCGCCTCTGATCTCCGTAGTCTCAATGGACAAGATGCCGGATTTAGGCTGAGCGCCATCTACGAGACCATCGAAATGAACGACAATGTTTCATTCATGCATACAAACTTGTGCGTTGCAATTTGAGAATCAGAGGAAATAATGAAAGACAGAAATAAAATACATTAATGCCACCAGCAAACGATTTAGGCTGAATACAGAATATCTTATCCTGCCATAACGTAGAATGAATGAAATTGTATAATTCTATGAAGAGAATTGTATAGAAGTCATCAATCTAACCAGAGAAAATCCATAAACGAACTTGACACTTGTTTACTCATTATTAGGAGGATGATGTATATTCCATAGGTCTACATGTCTTGTATTTCGCATTTAATAGTCAAGTGATGAGTTTCCATTTTGACATTTATTGTTTTATATAAATGTTACAATTCTATTAGGAATTAATTTCATATTGATAGCATTTCGTAACATTTTTTTTTTTATCTCAGTGAAAGGAAGGAATACGTACGATCATCTGTTTTAGATCTGTCATTTGGTATTGCTCACAGACGCGACAGAGCGTGGCATCTCCAGTAAAAAGTAGTAATTGTTTTTAATTCTGACAAAAAGAATTGTTATGAAAGTTTTCATTTAAATCAAAGTTAGGTACACATTTCGACTGAAGATCTATTTCCACAAAGCATTTATGTCTTTATAGTAAGCCATGGAATTATTCGTTTTCACTTAAGATGACTCATTCAGGTGCAATGACTGGTAACCGCATTGAATGGGATCGAGTAGAGGTTTTTATAAAAACTTTTGAATCAGTTATTACCTGAATCGCAAATTCCTGCAGGTCCTTTTCGTAGTTCACACATAGAATGGAAAAATGAATGAAAATGACGAAATCCAAATAAACAACGGGTGACGTGACTACTAGCAGCCTGGTAAACAGACTTATATTAATATATATATATATATATATATATATATATATATATATATGAAGAGTTTGTTTGCAAAAACCGATAAGTCCATATTTGCCAAATGGAGATATTTGCGATTAAAGATCAAGAAAAATAAAGAGAATAATAAGACAATTTTTGCTTCTTTTGACCATAACTTGAAATCATTTAAAAGGTATTATTTTGTACTTAATTACAGAGATCGTACTGCAAAATCTTCAAAAATGGACTTATCGGTTTTTGCAAACAAACCCGTCATATATACATACATTATATTTACGTCGATGTAGGGCAATTTGTCAATCAGTTGCAATGAAAACATCTCGACGGAAGAATTTCATGAATTTAAATATACATACATAATCTTATACATATATATGCACGTCCATAATTAACAACACTTCTCATGACCATAACTATGTATGTTAGATCTCAATGATGACAAAATGACAAGAAGAAGAAGAAGAAGAAGAAGAAGAAGAAGAAGGAATTGATGTCTGTTTTGTTTTCATTCATTGTCAGTTGAATATTTCCTCTTTTTCGCAAGTATATAAACATGACCCAAGGTGAACACCAGAAGCTGAACAGTAAATGATGATGAATTACACGTTGTGCTGTAGTTCAAGTAAGTAAAGGCTACTACGTATACACTTAGAGGAATTACCAGTTTTGAAGTTTAAGCAAAATGCAAACCTAAAATTGATATAATCTGATTCGTGACTGTGGATCAAGCACAAAGCAAATTAGCGAATCAGTCGCAGCGGCCCTTCGTCCATCAGGCGTAACATGTCTCTTTTTGTCTAGAAAAAAGACTTAAATTTGATCTTTGATGTAACGATTGCATCTGGCATTCCTTCAAAAGAGTGTGGGTATAATAACTTCAGGGCTCTTATACTCACAGAGTATTCAGTGAGTGCGTTCTGATGGAATATTTTTTTTTTCTGATGTACTGCACTTTCACGTCAGATATATCGATCTCTTTATTTCAGTGAGCTACGAATTTCTAGATTTGACGAGTAATTTATCATTTCACAGCTGCTAGCCTCTTTTTTCTTTTTCTTTTTTGCTTGTTGATTTGTTGTTTAACACGCATTGAGTGCAGAACCCACTTCGAAAGAGTTTTTCCAGTTACAACAACATTCCTGTTCTGATTTTGTTACACTTTCTTTTAATGAAAAGGTTGATCTTAGTGTTGAAACAAAACAAAAATATAAGGTCGCATCATATTATCACAAAAAGTCTCGACAATACAATGAGAGCGAAAAGGAATATGATGAATGAGATTGCATTGCGAAAACTGGTGTATGTGATCCAAGATATTTGCTGACAAATGCCAGGGGAAAATGACTGTATCAAAAATGAGCAAAAGTGCTAATTTCTTAATTTCGAATGCAATGTTATAGATTCTCTGTGATTTGGTGAATACGCTACTATACTTAGCATAACAACAAGTATATCATAATGCGTTTTTGCATACAATGGCACAATGTTGACATACCTGCAAACTGTAGCCTTGCTGACCGAACAAAACCTAGGACATGGCATTGTAGAACATCTCCGCTGCTTATTGACGCTGATGTAAATGTGAATTCGCTCCTTATGTTATAGTAGACAGATTCCGTAAAACCATAAGACAAACCAATTTTGCGCCGGCTTTCTGCATACCGCTCAGTGGTGGCTGTTAGGTTCTCTAGGCAGATGCATACAAAATATATGCTGTAAATAGTAATTGATTCCAAATTACCATGTTTTTAAATAAAATTTTAACAGAAATTTTATGGAATAATTATTCATGTTATATCACAATTAATTACCCCCTAATCACTCATGTACCTTGCACAAGAGACCAGTTAAAAGAACAATTTAAAAATTCAATCCGTCTCAGAGTATTTTCCACACAAAAGCACAAGAGACAGAAACTCTATTTTAATTTCAACTCTGTTGAAATCAAGAGTTGAAATCCAGGAAAAGAAGCAGAATTAGTTATATTACAGTTATGATATCAAAATGATAATATTTCGACTAACAACAACCCAACATGTGTCAGACTGATATATTTGGTAGATCACAATGTCTTAATGAGCGTTATATATTTTAGGCCTGTCGTAGACATATCAACCTATATGAATCTAAAGTGTTACGCTTTATTGTTTTCTTAGTTAAAAAAAAGTGGACGACAACAACAACAAATATCATGTACTTACTTTCTCCTTCACAGCGCACACCTGCATCTTGCCTATGGTCACATGTTCCCCAACCCTGGGCGTTACATCCCCAGGGAAGGTGAAAGCACTCGATTAGGGAGTTCTCATTTCCAGTGGGACAGTAAACTCCATGAGTTTGCCAAATCGGTCCCGAGCCCTGTCCGAAGTGAGCGTCGACAAAGTACGCCGAAGCTCTCTGGTAGCCGAGCTGTTTGCAGACGACGTGAGCTTCTTCTATGCTCCAGTAATTCCAGTCACAAATCGTTCCCCAGATCCCGCCGCACTGTATCTCGACTCGTCCCTCTCTCTCGTTTGCTCCTCCAACAAGTCTCACTGGAAATAATATATCGTCAAATTCACTCCATCAGAACTAACAAAAGAGAAACACTTTGAACGTGTAAACAAAACAAACAGAGAAAAAGAGGTTTATCATAGACTTGAGATGTTTAGATTTACCAACAGAAATTCATTGTACATTTTCCCCTTCTCCATGTATTGATAAGAGAGCAACTGCGATTCATAATCATGTTTCTTCACCGAACTTGTGCAAGATATCAAAGACATTAGCAACGGTATTCTCACGGCGGTGTCTGTAAATATGGATGTTAAAATCTATCTAAAAATCAATATTCGTTTCAAAATTTGAAGACGCATGGGCAGAATTGTGAGTAACCGATATAGGGCGATTGTCGATTTCTTACTTGACTTTATTCCATCACCACTTTTCCGTGATGGGTAATCCGAAAACTGATTAACACAGTTGTTTGAAATATGCATGTATCAACATTATTTTCTTCTTCGTTACTATCACATTTAAATCACTCTGTAAGCTGCTGATTCCTAATTCTGTCCTGTCAGTTGATGGTTGTCGCAGTGCCCTTTAATGCCATAAAATTCAATCGGGTGCTTGCGCTGAAATTGCCCATTCATTTGACTCTGATAGTCGAAGCGTATATTTTGGAGCTATTCCAGTTTCCGCCCTGTTTTCTTACCGGTTGAACCGTCGCAGACTTTCGTGCAGTGGGTGCCAATTAGTGTGTAGTAATCACGATAGGCAGTCTGTTGCCTCACATTGTGTGTTGCGTACTCGTCTTACGCAAAAACATGGTCTTAAAAATGATGAAACAAACCAATGATTTCCTTTTCAATGGCATCAAGACACAAATCCTGACGAATAATCAGCATGTCACATCCTTATAAAAATAAGAAAAAGAGAATGATTTGATAAATACAAGTAAGATATTCTTTTGGAGTTAGAAAATAGCCGCGGAACAGATAATGAGGCGAAAGGTTACAGATGTCCTCCCTAAACAATAGGGGCTTTATGTGTTCCCTCACGATAATTCAAATACTGTTTGCAAGAATCCTGAATGATTAATATATTTTCAGCAACTATTTGTTATTCTCCTAGCTAGTTACACAGAATGTCTTCGCAAATTAAGCTTTTCTTGCGTTGTCGGTTTCATTAAATCAGTGAAAATCTCGATAGAATGATTGTAATAAAGCTTTAGATTTTCACGTTCAGAGACAGGCATACTTTGAACATTAAGCAGGGGCAGAAATGTAACCCTCTCATTGATCCTTTTACCCTTTCTTGTACCTCATAAAAACGCATATTGTAAGAGACGATTACGGGTTTAGTTTACCTCAGACAGCTTACAGATTATCATGATTTTTGAAAACAAAAATGGGCAAGTAATATCTAATGTCGGTTCTCCTACAGACACTTAGGCAGTCCATTGTCTCTGTGGTTGATTCTTCCTTCTGCCATGTTACGATACCTGGAGTTACTCCCTCCAACATTTTCCCTCCTGAAGCTATCAAAAGTTCATGTAAGTGACCAATCCTGCAATAATTTGGCGCAAAATATACGTGTTGTTTACATCGCAACGGCTTGGTTGCAATACCTACGCTATGTTCCAGAAAATGAGGAATATTCACAGAGCAGCGAGTTGTTCGGCCGGAGTTCACATCCGTCCCCTTGCGAAGTGCTGTTTAAGGATACTAAAAATCCTTATGAAATAACTTGCTTCAAACGTGTTTTGTCCGCGGTATTGCTCTCGCAAGGTGTTCAAGTGATGTTAAATAGATAGAAGAACAAAATGTGCAACGGTGTCTTGAGTTATTTGAACGACATTCTCAATAAATCGCTTAGCAAGACCGAAGATGTAGACAGGAACGATCTTACATAGGGTCGTGTGTGCTGTACGATTGTTTGGCAAGTACAATACCAGCTGCATTGTAACAACAAAGGAAGGGGAAGAAAACGATGCTTCCGTTACCATCTAAAATGTTATTTGTCGTTGATAATGTCCTCGCATTTATGACAAGACTACCAAATGTAAAATCCTGATGTATCATCGATTTGCTGTGATTGTGAGATTTTCGTTTAAACCGGATTTTGAGTTTTTTACAATCTTTCTATATGCCGTTAGTAAGTCCGTTGTGCGATTCACAACAATCTTCCCTTTTACATCTCAGACAGATCGCCTGGTCACGCCTTGTTTTTCATTGATTTACCCACATTTTCCGTCCTTCGGCTTGTAAGTGCTCGGTATTTCGACTTCTGTAGACAATGTAGTTTCGTCTTATCGGGTTAAAATACATCCATATTTACATGCCAAGCCACTATTTGGGTGAAAATAAACCATTTACTGAATTAGGTGAAAGGTCGATTTCCGTCCTGAGATGAAAGTGATATGACGTCATCGTGTTATTTTTGGAAGGATTCATGTAAACCATGTTTCTTCTCAAATCATATGACTCACAGACTATGAATCATCACTAGCGTTTCTATTCTGAGTTTGATCTTAAACCTGTTGACCTGTGGACATTGCAAAACGTATTATCCTGTCGAAAAAAAAAAATATTACAATTCTTTAATAACCGTTTTTTTCTTATTTCAGTTTCAGCTATAAGCAGCTGTCATGTGTTAAAGATTGCGTCTTTTGCAACCTCTGCATAGTTCTTTTAAAGTAAGTTGGACTACGTTGTGGCTGTGTTTATTTGTGTGTGTGTGTGTGTGTGTGCTTGTGTGTGACAGACTTTCTTCTTTTGTTTTTCCTTCTTTCCTCCGGACAAATAGTAGGCCCTAATATCTAAAACCTTTTTGGTAAATTCTATCTCAGTACTGCTATTGCATCAATTGATAATTTTGCGAATTAAATACTAACAATAAGATGACGATGATAACAAGGACAATACAAATACATGACAACAGAAATAAAGTACATCTGCTTGATAAATATCAATTTAGATATAGGGGTGCTGATGATTTGCCGTATTTAACTTGTATTAGATTTTTACGTTACACACCACAAATAATAACTGAAAATGTGAAAGGAAATATACAAATATGTGGGAATGTGTGTATATATATATATATATATATATATATATATATATATATATATATAATCTTATATGTATTTATGTGTGTGTGTGTGTGTGTGTGTGTTTTCTGTGGTTAGACATGATCTCTATCTGTTCCACAATCGAACAAATCATCAGACACAGGAGTACAGTTTATACCCCTTTTTTCATTGGAAAAAGAAGTGCCAGCAATATATTCTTGGAAGTCATCTACGTCAGTTGACGTCACACAATTGAAGGACAATGGAGTAGACGTTGGCGCTGGTCCATGAACGCATAGCGGACCGGATGGGCAGAAAATGTACCAGAAATTATCACACAAATCTTCAATTTTTTAAATGAAAAAGCTAAAATATTATAAAACGTTTAGTATATTTCGTATGTTTAGAAAATATGATCCCTCGTTACGGAAAAGATTCGAATTAAGTCGCTGAATAGATTTTCCACAAACTGTCTAACTATCTTAGCCATTCGGTTCACCGTGGCTGTGGTGGTAACACCATCCGAAATTTGGATTCCGTTCAAATACCAAGCCAGCTCGTAGGAACCGTACACATCTTCTGCCGAACAGACAGCCGTTACCTCTTGGTTAGCCGGGAGAGGGCTGGGTACATCAAGTGTCATTTGGATGCCATCTGATTATAACAGGAAAAGCGAATTACAGAAAGATAGATAAAAGAGGGAGGTAGAGAGAGAGAGAGAGAGAGAGAGGATAATGACAGAGGATGATAAACTGTAATTTCAAAATACAAATTTCAGAATGTGTTTTGCCAAAATTTCTGACTCTTACTATAAAATAAAAGACCACCACCCATCACCAAGAAAAAAATAGTGGCTGTCACGTAATGCATGCATTTTTTTTTTCTGTTTTATTACAAGAATAACGGAAAAAAAAATCAATTTCAATTTCGATTTCAAAAAAAGTGTATAATTTATGGATGATTTGAATGATTAAAATTGATATCAGATATTTCATTTATGGTGTCAGTATCTTTAATTCTAACTTCATCCTTCGTAAAATTATCTATTCTCTCAAAAGTCCCCCACAAAAAAAAAAAAAAAAAACAGTTCACGTTATGGCAGATTTTTAACAATGATTAATTAGAATGATGCAATACTAAGGCTTTCAATGAACTTTACCACGACGCTTTCCATTAGCTGAAAACAGAAGAGTACGGCAAAAGAGAAAGTATCTGAGGTCTTCAAAAATATTCTCACCAATACATTGTATGACAATGAAAAGGATGCAAACTTGTAGCAAAATTCGGTCTTTCCGTAGATATACTCACCAATACACTTTCCGACCATGAAAAGAATGCAAACTTGTAGCAAAATTCGACCTTCCATCATCACTGCAAAAGGCAAGAGCTTCCACGTAGGTAGAAATCTAAAAGAGAGAACAAAAGAAATTAAAACAGTGATGTCAGAGTAACGTCAGAGCATTATTTCATGAGTTAAGTCACGCAAAGAAACATGTATTTCATTTTAATCACGTATTGCCACTTTATGTGTGACATTGCAAGTCATCAAAGTTTGAATACTTTCAGAATGAAAATACATGATGGTTTTAAGCAGAAGGAGGATCGATGATCCTGGATAAAACTCGACTAATGCCTGGGAGACAAAGGTCACTAAAGACCAACTTCTCAACAAATTAATGTGCAGCAAATGGTCGGTGTCCGAAACGATGTGAAAGGTCTACAAAATGCGCCGTCAATTATATAAGCACATATACTGCCAATGTTACATTAAATGACCGTCAAGGTCCTAACACACGCAGGATTAGTATTACTCCGCGCAGTTGCTTCCTGATTGAGGTTACGTCTCGATTAAATTTGCGTTTTAAGTCTTTCTCTCGCCTTTTAATCTGCTTCAATTGACAAATCAATCCTAGACATGATGAAATCTCTCCATTTTGTAAGCAATTCCTATTTCACTGCATGTATTTCTCATTTGCATGTCTTAATTCAAGGATTTTATTTTCTTAATGCGTAATGATTTAGGAATCAAATGGTCTTGCATGCTTACGATGTTCGCTTTTGTTTTCACAAAGAATGTATGAGATCGGATGGTGTAAGCTGAGATAAATGGAGGAAATGATGGTGTCATTGAATACATTTTGTTTAACATCAGTGTCACAGCATACATTATTTTCATACAGATCATCTTTAAAGCATCACTATCAAAACTATTGTACATCGTGTTTAAACTCCAGGCCAGATGCCATCATAAAAAATAAAACTCAGTCCTAATGTTGTTGTTTTTTGTTGTTCTGGTTTTAAATTCCAAAAAGAAAATGCACTGTGTGTGACACAATGTACACACTGAAATCCACTGTATTATTGAAAACGAGTCCGTAGATCAAGAGACAATTTCTTTTCAATTATTATTTTTTTTAATTCATTCTCATATTCCTCAGTGAAAACAGATCAAATATAACAAAAGAAAATAATATGTCATATCCATATGAGGGGATAATAGAATATTGCAAACATATAGAACATAGTGTTCAATCTATTAAAGTTGGAATCTGAGAATAAATGCTAGAAATATGATGGAACCTACAGAAAAGCAGGCTTGTTGAACCTTAGGTCCAAGTATTAAAATCGAGGGTAAAGATTAGAGGAGCACGGTGCAGCTATACAAGCACGAGAAGAACAACCATGTCCGGTAAGATGGAAAATGTCCATGTATTCATAGTGCATATCACATCCTCAGGAAAGTCACAAAAGAGTTGAGATTTATTGAGGGGGGGGGGGGAGGGCATCATCGAAATGACCCTATACATCAATAAAGCACTACTTCCACTACAAAATCATAAGGTAATACAATATCGGTAATCGGTCATAAAGTTTAGGAAAACTGATCGATACAGCCTACGGAAATTTATGTGGATTTTGTTTTTCTTCTTCTTTTATGAGGAAAGTGTAAAGAATAACCTCCTCTCCACCCCGCCCAATTCTGGTAAGGTGTTTTATTTTCTCGATGTCACCAAGCTTTCCAACGTTCAATAAGCTCATTTCTCCTGCGTCCTACGTTTCAGTGCATATTCTGTCTGCACGGCTGATTGCATCTATAATATGATATAAATATAGATTTCCTCCTCAAAATTACGTTGATAATGTCTTTCAGTTTCCACACCATTTTTGTTACACCATTAATATTCTACGTGGCTTACTAATTTCCTGCTCATATAGGTTTGTGTGAAATTTATGCCCATTTGACTCATTGGCACAGATTAGAAAGGGTTAAAAAATCAATACCATGAAGTGAATATCCTGGGATGTAATGAGGCACATACAGGGCACGTTTAATTTCCTTCACAAGAAAGCATGCTAAAGACATTATAGATTTATCCGGAAATTAGGGTCTAACGTCGATTCCAAGCAAATGTTGTCTGTCAGGTATTAAATTCCTGTTTGTGTTTCTAAGCAGGTTTCGATGTCAACGAGTTGGTATTCTTGGCAAATGTCTTGATAGCAGATCCCCCTTGTTTCAATTACCTTGCAAGGATATGTGAAGTCACATTAAGAAAATACAGTGTCGTACATTCATCTCTATCACTGCCTTTTCGCTACGTCCATCCCTTATATATGATATGTCCCGTACTATCTAAATGGCACACTCGACTTTCCTATATAAGTATAATAACATATTTCTCTTTGCAGAAAAGAAATAACAGTGCACATGCACCTAGTAGTCCGTTGTACATGATAAGAAGATGTATTCCAAATTTGAAAAGTATCAACATTAAAGACTGCATGGCAGTAAATAGTGACGATGTCACATTAATTACCTGTTCTTATGAGTCTGCTCTTAACTTTCATCCATACCTGGGGCTTTTTTTTTTCCTTTTGTGATGCAGGGTCACATACATAACAAAATTTGAATTTGGTAAATGGTATTTTGATTGTATTTGTAACCACATATCTGATGTTTCTACATTTTCTTTTACTATTCTTTTAAATATAACCTTTTTCATTTATGGTTTTCGGTGTAAACTATCAAAAATGCTGGTGTGTGACTGGTTGGCTATGTCTGTGTAAAACGTTTAAAATGTTTGTATAGAAATAAAGTTTTATATATGTCAGAATGTGATTTTGTTACTGGTTCCCATCAATATAAGCCTTGCTTCACAGGAATCCATAAAGTTTTAGTGTCTTTTATATATTCACTTTCTCGTATAGCTGCATGCATATTTGGGTTTGCATGTTGTATATACGTAATTGAATTGAACTGCATTGAAATTAAACGTATATTATGCGTATGTATGTGACATGTCTCCCTCTCTTTGTTTTTGTTTTTATGTATTATACTGACAACAATGAAGCAAATAAGTTTATCTAAAGCGCTTTTCAGACTTGAAAAAAAAATGCGCTTTAGATAATAAATCCTATCATGATACGCAATATTACCAGCTAAATTTACGATACAAATTCAAAAATAATTAGGTATACAAGTAATACGTACGTAAGAGCTCAAATCTGTCTAATTTCAAGAGCAAGAAAGGAGATAGGGAAATATATTAAATGAAAATAACATTAAACTTGAGCTAAATTGTAAATGTCACTTTCACCTGAAGTTTGTAACATAGATTGTAACTAAGAAAGAATTTGTCAAAGCTAACAAAATTTTCTGCCCATGTCGTTCCTCGCTGTTTTCGGCATGTCTTTTCGGAACTTTTTTGTCCTCCTAGTATCGAAAAAAAACCAAACCGGACTCCTTGAGAGTTAAGAAGAGGATATCTGTGTACCGCAGGGAGAAAGAAAGAGATGAAAGAATCCAATGAAATGAATGTATTTAACACTCACTTGCAAATGATAATTCTCTCTGCTGTATGGCTTACTTGGCCCCGATAGAGGGCGGGCTTTGATTCCATAAAAGTTGCCGACCTAGCCATTTTGACTAGACCCTACTTTATCTTAAACATTAATCCCGCAATACTTTGTACATTTTAATATCATTTACTTCTTTTATGAAATCAGAAAAGAAAATCTTGAATCCTTCACATTAGCTTTAAAACAGAACAAAGGGAGGGGGTGGGGCGAATTATACTTGAGAATCAATCGACCTACAGCACGACTTTGTCTTAATAGTTATTGTTTGCACAAACGAATGTGAACGTTTCCGGTTAGTGGTATCATTTCCTAAGCTAAAATGCGTGCGATATTGAAACTATTTATTTTTCTTCAGTATTTTTGGTGAAAATATAAAAAAAAATGTGAAACCTTGATATTCTGAAACTTGTATAAATCTTTTACATCAGAACAAATCATTCTATCCTTGTGATCCTTTACATTTTATTCATGTCAGACAACATAAAGACTTTGTAACACTATTGATATTTTTCTTTGTGTAGTACGTCATGACCTGAAATTTTGAGTGTTTATGAATTAATTTCGTTGTGAGCTAATTCATGACATGTTCAAAGGACAAGTCTATCTTCATATACATAAGGATCGAGAGAATGCAGCAATATTAGTAGAACACATCAGTGAAAGTTTGAGGAAAATTGGATAATCCGTTCAAAAGTTACGAATATTTTAAGTATCTGTTAATATTTTAATTATCTGTGCAGTCACTGCTGGAAGAGAGGAATACTACAGTGTATTATTTCACATGCGTACAACTATATAAGGAAAACAAGAAGAGAATTTCACAAAACTTTACTTTTTGAATAAAGTGCACAGTTCTTCGACTTGCTACTGACATGTTAAGGGTAATAATTTTCCCCCTGCCTTCTGAAAGAGAGAAGTCAAGTGTTCTTTTGTTATGCGAGAAAAATGGAAATATGTTATATTTCCTTTCTTAATTCTTTCTTTAAGTCGTTGTACTCATGTGACATCACAAGCTATAGTAGTCTTTTCATCCAGCCGTGAGTGAGCAGAAACTTCAAAAATTCATAACTTTTTAACGGATTGTCCGATTTTGCTCAAACTCTCACTGATGTGTTCTACTAATATTGCTGCATTCACTCAACCCACATGTCTCTGAAGGTGAACTTGTCCTTTAAGCAATCCATTATAAAGAGAGATATTCGTCAATTCTAGAAAATCCTCGCAGAAGATTGGATAAAGCATAATCATTGTTCCACATCTCCGCATAACCAGTCATATAAAATTCAAGATAAATGTTATGTACAAATCAAAATAGATAATCAATGCATTTTGGTAAGAAAAAAATTACTTAATTTCCATTTCAAGTTTATCAAAGATAATTCAGATTCATAAATAATTCACTCCTCAATGCGTAATAGGCGACTGTATGTAACAGGAATGATTTCATCAAACTTCGTGAAGGGCAGATATACATACTCTCATGAGGAGCACGACTGTATAATATATAGATTGAATGATATTTTCTTATTGGGTGCAGTAGGTGGAAATTACTTATATGACTCAGTTTCCATTTGTTAAACGTTTTGGAAAATAGATAAATCAAATAAACCTAAATCATCCGAACACCAGTTCCCCCTTGAAGCAGAAGTTGGTGATAACTACTTTCCTGTTATATCTTCAAATCTTTATTGAAGACTTTTTTTTAAAGCCTTTGATTAATTTGTTATCTATTTTTCGTGTGTCTAATCAGTGACAATATTAGGAGCTCTGTTACATCACAGCGCAGTAGAGTATTATTTACATAGTAGCTGCGCTATACAAATTTGTCTAATTATTATTATTATAAGGAGCACCATATGCTTATATCATTGAAACACACACACACACACAAATACAAAAAAAAAACACACATAATGATATCTACATCTCTCTCTATCTCTCTCTCTCTCTCCTACATTTTGCCTTCTGCAAGTGTTCATAATTCTACTATTCAACAAGTTGGTTCTCTCGATATCTGATTTTGCAGTAAAATGAGGGACTTGTGAGAACAATAATTGTCTCACACGGCACCTTCATATAAGTAGGTATTGTGACGGGTGATAATGTACACTAAACGTCTGCAATCAAATTACTTCATTATGTTCATTTATTTTTCGAAGACATTACAGACATGATTCCTTGTATACAGTTCCAACGAGTATAGTAAAGGTGATGAAAATATTTATGAGTTCATAACCTAAAATGATCTCGATATGAAGATATGTAATACAGAGTAATGTTCAACTCAGTTGTTCAGCCTTTATCCATTGTGAGACCGTTTGCCATTGTGCAATTATTTCAATTTGATAATAATTTATTAATCACCAACGCGGATACAGTATATCATAATGCAAGCGAAATTTCCAACGACCTGACGGTTTTCGCCAGCATGCTAAACTCGTAATGAAGATAGTTAATATCCATTGAAATTAAAAAAAAATGAAGATATGCATATTTAGGGCAATTATTGTACACACAATTGACGGTGAATAAAACAGGACACTTGAAGTGAAGTTGTACCCAACAGTCATAGCCGAGTTTAGCGGATCTAAACAATATAAAATCGTTTCAAAAGTGCACGCATATTGAACATGTTGGTAGAACACCAGACCCTATACAAGTTATCATGCCACATATTACTCTTTTTTTCACATTGGATATGATGTTTAGATCTGTAATCCTACCGTCTGTATGAAATTATCAAAATTCACTTCGGGTAATTTTCATCCCTTTAAAATATTAAGCCTATATTACCAGGTTTGTACTGTATATACTTTTGCCGTAGACTCAAGGAACACTTCCGGTATAACAAGCGAAGTTTTAACCTTAACCCTTTGCTGATTAAATTGTGAAGATTCATTTCTTATTTCAATATACAGGGTTTAATCCAAAACATACAATGATCGTACATGATTATTCCATAATATTATGTGACCCTGCATCATAAGACAACAAAAAGTCACCTGACATGAATTTATAGTTAAGGGCAGATTCTGAAAGAGCAGACTATAAGCTTCAAATGATGTATAGCTCAATGAAATGGACTCTCCTAATCATCTAACAATTGAAAAGAAAGCACACACTTAGGAAAAGTGTGAACCGAGAAAAGAGGCTCTGAAGTACTCTAGTACGTACTTGGTCTATTGAAGCACTTAATCTTTACCAAACCGCTAGCTGTGCGATGAATGGGACCAAAAAAAAAAAAAAAATACAGGATGTAGATCACTGGAGCAACAACAATGAAGAAATTATCAACTTTGGGTGCAATTAAACATGCTCTATTAACACATTCTGCCCATGATTAATGCCAATTTTCAAAGCAGTTACAGCATTATCCATTCTAAATTTATTAGACTTGAAAGTGAAGAGTGTGCAAAGGGTTATCAAGAGATGAAAAGGCTCATCTTCAAGACTTACCTTATATATCTCACAACTCTACAAAAAACAAAAGTTGTAGAAAAAATTGCTAAAAATGCACATTTCCATTTATTTTATGACCCCAAACTTAAGAATAATGTAGAAGTGTAGGTCTTTCAGGAAATTTGAAAAACCCAAATTGACTAGGTTGATCCGATTTGCCTTTTTGACTCCTCACGTAAAATCAAAGGGTGCGACATTTTGTTCGCTTTTGTTCTTTTCACTTTTGATATGTTGGGGATAAGGCTCCCAAATAAATTTCAATAACGACAAAAGATGTGGATAATGCATATAAATTTTCACCAAGTTCAAAGAAACTACGATTTAATATGTTGGTTGCAGGTGATTTACAGCACATATTGTATCATCTATGTTCTCTTGTTACTCAAAATCCAAAACTACTTCTTAACGACAAAACAAAACGTCTTTTAGGTTGCATTAAGATTTTTGCAAAAGACACTGTCAATGCATACGTGTCTTTTTTTTTCTTCAAAATTTCCCCGCTTTAATGTTAAACCTTTGGCACGAAAGTGGCAGGCATTGGGTGAAATCTCCGATCATTCCAATATATCACGCTGGTACATATGCGGCTGTTTGTACATGATATCCCCTTCGTTATGGCACGCCTGAAAATAAATCAGATATCGGAAAAATAACAACGAAGATAGCAGCTGTCATGAAACAATTCAGAAAGAAACAATACTTTGGATATGCTCAGTATGGTAGTGTGATAGTTTACATAGTTCGAGAAATGTTATGACAGTGAATATCAAACGGTTTTAATATTTTGTTATTCTTTGCTGATGGCTGAGTATTATGAAGATAAATCACTCTCATTTCATTCAATTTCCTCTAAAAATGCTTTTCTGTGAGCATTACGTGATCTTACTACTTCTATCTTGCTATGAATATTGTCATTTAAACACAAGTTTAAGCTTTATAAATTATCCCAGAAAAATGTTATCTTAACGCAAACGACTGTCCAAATCGTAGGGGGCTGCACATTTTATGACCCAATACGTTATATATGAATATTCATTGAACAATTCGCGGTTTCTTGTTGGACGATTAATCAACAATATGCATGAGCCTCAACACAATTTAGAGCCTTTTCACAAAGTCCATCAAGTATGGAAGAGGACCAAGCTTTTACAACAAAAATCTGCACCGTCTGTATAAACGCATCCAATGGAGTCTGTCCATTTCAATTATTTTCTGTTTGCACATATAGTGAATTCATAATTCAAATAATGATACGAACCATCATCATGTATTCCAAATACCCTGTCAGGAAACTTACAATCATGGACAACAGACAGACATGCAGGCACACATAAACCAAGAAAGACGAAAAGGGAGTCAATAGGATTATGCTGTGATACCGCTGTGATAGATAAAAAAAAAAAAGGCTGAATAATTAAGATAGCACTCAGGGCTTTAATGAGGAATACCTTTAATAGTCTCCAATCAATACGCTGGCTTCCTTCTCCTCATGAGGACGGTGGCACAGGTGATGATTGAGAGGAGGAAAATAACGACGAGGAGAGCGTACGTGGTCGACGACTTCTGCAATGCGCCTCGACGAGGACCGGCTGTAGGACCCGCTGTTTGCAAAGGATAGGAAAGATGAAGATGATTTCTACCATTCGAGTGTCAAAATGAATGTAACATGTGATGTATGTCCGACTCAGTCGATGAGATCTACCACATACCTTGTAGGCCTACGTCACAATTGACCGTAACATAAAAAAACATAAAAAAAAAAACATAAAAAAGTATATATATATATATATATATATATATATATATATACATATATATATATATATACATCTTCAAAATGAAAATATGGATTGCTGACAGTCTTGCTATGATCGTTCCTGGGCATGCCAGAAGATCACCAAAACCGCATAAACAATACCTACACACTATCATAGTTAAGATTATTGTGATTATACTGTTTGCTATACCCAATAAATGATAATGACAGTGATGATATTTGTGCATATGTTTGTTGTTGTTATTATTGTTGTTTTACCTCGTCATTGATTAAGAGTTCTGACGGGTTGAAGCATTGACTTCATTTCAGCCTTTGCCTCGCTGCAATTCAACACCATGATTGGCATACACAATCTCACCTTTGACCCTTCTTGTCGGACAATGAGTCACGTGGGTGGAGGTGGGGCCAAGACCGTTTGTACCGGAGCACTTGACATTGATGCACCTGTCCGGACGATTGCGGAGAATACCCGAGGCACAGCTGGAGTTGGACAGGGTGATGTTGTCGGCAACGATCTCGTAGGTGTGGAGGTGCGGGTAGGGTTGGTCGGCCAAGGTCACGTGACAATTAATGATGAGAGTGACTTGGTTGCCTTCTCCTCGGATCTCATGGGTCTCGATCGTCAGGATGTTATCAGCCGGAGCTCTGGGTTCTGATCCTGGTTTCCAGTGTGAAGAAGATAAATCTGACTTTAACCAGAGTGTAAAGCATTCCAGGAATAGCTTCCGTTTCACACAGTAATGCCAACAAATGTATATATTTTAGCGTCCAAATAAAGCTATTTCCGATGTTAATAGCCGGCAGTTCAAAAAATGATGTCATATCAATACATTACCACTGAATAACGCCTGAGTGGTAGTGAAAACACACCGTTTATTTTTCCACTCTCAAAAGGAATGAAATGTGTCAAGCTTTTTTTGGTATTTTTGGTATTTTTTTTTTTGTCATTTGGTAATCATATGTGTACTTTCTCCCTCAAGTTCTTTAGTCAGAGTATAAATATTCTTTTCATTTGTTTGCATCAAACACATCAACCTGACACGAACGATTCGATGAGTACTTGACAGTCGATAAAGGACAGATTTGCCAACTTTGCAATTAGGCATCGAATATTGGCACACTCATAAACAAAATACACACTGTAGAAACATAGATGAATGAAATGGGAAAAATGAAACCTTCCGTTGAGAGTTTTCAAGTGTTTCAAAATGAAATAAAGTCGAAACTTGAGGAATTTATTTCTGTAATTGTTTGATAACCAATCACACTTCATTATCAGGAAATTGGGCTGAATTTTGGTTGTAGCTAGCTGATCTTCACCTAAAAATTACTAAACGTGTGACCCGTCGCAATTAACACAAAACCCTAATGAAAAATGCAAATTGATATTGTAAGTATAGTAAAGTGATAAATAATTTAGGCCAAGCCTAAATCTACACACACTAGCACACTCACTCTTCTAGAACTACTGAATCTTCGAACACATTAAGGGCGTTTAGTGACTAGCATTGTGATTATTTTTCAGTATCACAAAAAAAAAAAAACATTTCAAATACCACAGCTTAGTCCTAGGAAAATGATAGCTAGCCAATGTGATCACTGAACTGTCGAAGACATACCTGAATCTGGCGGGCAGTAAGTATCACTTTTGAAAGTTTCTCCGAAGTCGTTTAAAGCCATACATGAAACAGCGATACATGTCGTAGGCAACGGTTCAAAGGTCGCTGAAGGTGCGTCAGACGACGATATCACGTGATCGTCAGCTGTGATCTTGAAGGTATGGATTGGCGGGAAAGGCTGGTCGGCGTGATTCACGTGACACGTGATGTTGAGAAGCGTCTCGTCCTCCCTCTCCAGAGATTGGTAATCGATTGATATGATACCTGGCTCAGGTTTGTCTATTTGAGAATTTTAAAAGAGAAACCGGACATTCTTCGATTAGCATTGCTTCTATCTTATTTCTTTAGAAAAGATAGTAGGCCTATTGAAAACATGAATCTATTAATAGAAAAGCGGTTATTGTTGATACAGCCGTGATGTGTACCAATTGGCGGAAATATACTATAAACACGAAGCGTGACCGTTATCAAACTTTGTCGGTTACAAGATATTAAAAAACAACAACTCCAAAACGAATGTGAGAAACTTTAACAGGCATGCCTTCTCTTGAAATTTCGTGGAAAGAGAACGACACACACAAACAAAATTAATACAGATTGCGTCACAGCAAAGGCTTCCAATGATGTCTATAATAACGATTGCGTTCTTTTTTGACAAAAAAAGCAATTTTCATTCATAAAGCTTGACTTAGACTTAATGACATGCCCGATGATGGAACATGCGTTAGTCTCGATGACTAGGCAAAAAAAAAAAAAAAAAAAAGAGGAAACAAAACACGCTTCAATCTATCGGTACAACTTTATAAATTCAAAAACTTTACAAATTTATAACAAAAACCCTGGCTTCGAAATTCCATTTTCATGTTAAAATCCAAGAAGGCCTAGGCATATTAAATGACATCAATGCAGAAATGTGAAAATGTGCTACCACAAATTATGAAATCTGTTTGAAATTTTGAATTTCACAGGCTGGGTACTTGCTACTACTCCATACCGTCACTGGCAGTAACCAGGGATAACTTGGTGGTAGCGTCGCTGGCCGGAAAGTATTAGATGACAAGTTCGATATCCACCAACTGGTTCCCCCTCTCCAACATATAGATTGTTTGTCAGTCAAATATGTGTACCAGCAATTGGGAATTTACGAATACATAGTACGGAGGGTGACAATATTTATTGATAAAACAACAACAACAACAACAACAACGACGACGACGACGAACAACCAACTTTTATGGCATATCTTCATCCCACTGCATTAGAAATGTGTTTCTTAAAAAAAGAAAAAAATCCGACTCGACGCGAATATTTTACCTATACAAAATTGATAAGTACGCAGATATGAGGTAAATATAGACATCTAGGCCTACTTTGGAGAAGGTTAGCGTATGTGCCATGCAGAGTTGCTTTCCTCAAGAGAATCATGGGAACACAATTGATTTAGAACGTAATAATTGATTTCTACAATATACGATTACATGGCAAAATAACGTAAGATGAATGAAGGACGACACTTGTGTCACCTACCTGTTGGACAGTGTGTTACCGAAGCCGTTGTGACGCCATGTCCGTTCGTTCCCGAACACGTGACATTGATGCACTTGTTAGGGCGTGGCGAGAGGAGGGCGGAGGCGGAGCTTGATGATGAAATGTTAACGTTGTCAACGACGATTGTGTACGAGTGAAGAGGAGGAGACGGCTGGGCGGTTTCATTCACATTGCAGACGATGAACAAACTTACGACATCATTTTGGTCTTGAAGTCTCATCTCCACGGTGTCGATTGAGATGATGTCAATATGGGGCTCATCTGCTGAACAACCTTTTGAGGAAAGATTTGCTTGATTTGAGTATACAAGTTCATCTATGAATTATAAATGAGGCTTCGAAAGGCTTCTTTTTTCAGTAGAACACAACTTAGGTAAAACACAGCAAGTCATGAGTTAATAAAGCGGAAAAATATGGAATTTTAACGCCAATCGTAAATTCAAACATTGGAGGCAATTTGGAGCACAGATTTGTGTATGTATGTGTATGTGTTTTTGTGTGATTCATAACGGTAATCCCATTCAATGCCAACCGAATTGTGTGTGTTGAATCTGCTGCAATTTACAATTTTCCCTCTTTTTCCCCGAACAATAACTACAAATAAATGCATCAACTTCACACAGAGTTCATTATGAAATATGGTACATTTGCAATCCATGATTCGTCAAATTCCATACACATTACGGTACCAGCGAAAAAACAACAACAACAAAACAAAACAAAACCGTATAATGTATTTTGGTACTGCTCGGGTCATGGTTCACTCAAGATAAATATCCCCTTGTATGTCACAATCCATTTACTTTGAATTTGTCTGGGAAGAAAAAAAAATCAAATAAACTCCAAATCATTCTCTTGACAAGCATGTGCCTTCTAATGTTCTCATACAATACTTCAGCATACCTTAACACACCTCAACACATTTTTCAATAGCTCATTCTCCTTGGCTTGTGAACAATACATATAAACGAATTAAACATACATAATGATTATATAAATGGTTAGTATGAAGTTTAAGAAAACTTTCTTTTAACATTTTTCAGGTCATAGCATAATGGAGAATGTTTTATGTTTTTGTCTTCCAAAGTGGGTAGAATGGGAACGAACAAGCGGTTGGTACAAACAATTTCGGGATATGACCATCCACAAAGGAATTTAGAGCTAGCCTTTTTTAAAGGACATTTATTTCTGTCTCATGGATGGTTACGTTATATCTAAAGTGCCAAAGGCTTTATTTAAAGTTAACTGCGCATAAATGTAATGTGACATGCAGCTCAAAAGGAATTTATACATAAATTGTTGAGAGTATCATAGGGTGATCGAAAATGGTTGACGCAACTCTTGCATCCTCGAGGGTTTGTAGATATTCAAGATTTTTTTAATGTCCATTTTGGCGACCGTCTTAAAAATCTCCAACAAGGATGCATGAGTTGCATCAACAAGATTCAGATCAAGTAGCCTCGAAATAGGATAAAACATCATAGTCTTTTAAATTTTTTAGAATTATAAGGAAAAAAAGTATATATTCAAATTTCATATTTTGCGGCCATTTTTGATATCTCAATACCCTGACTGATGCGAAAGTTGCCTCATCCATGTTCGAATTCAGCGCCGTCAAAAGATCCCAACACCCTCAAGTCTTGTCAACTTTTCATCATCGTAGAAGGAAATATATGTATGTATTTTTTTACATATGTGAATTTATATGTGAATTTCAAGTTTCTCGGCCATCTTCAATATCTCAAAATCCTCAATAAATGCAAAAATTGCGTCATTCAGATTTACATGCGGCAATCTCAAACTTCATTTCCGTATCAAATTCTTCATAATCTATAAGGAAATATTTAGGAATTTCAGATTTTTGGGGGTATCTTGAATATCTCAAAACCCTCAAGATTGCAAGATTTCATCGTAGAGATTGGGATTCAGCACATTCAAAATAGGGTGAAACCATCAAAAACATCGAACGGGCGATAAAACAAGGTTCGGCTGCCTAGAGTGGTCTGTGGCACCCAGTCAATAGCCATTCTGACTGAATACAGAATGGCCAATCTTGATAACATTTGTAATTTGCTCACCAGAAATTTGCAGTCTGACAGATTTCACGACACCTAGCACATGGCACTGGAGAATATCGCCGCCGTTGGCCCCGGTCGGTGTGAAAGTGAACTCGCTCCTCATGTCATAGTAAATGTAATTGGTAAAGCCGTAGCTCACGCCTGCATTCCGATAGCCGATGGCGTATCGCTCGGCAACGGCCGTTTCGTTTCCTGGGAACAATGAGGAGACAGTTTGATGAAAGTTGACTTAAGATTATGCCTACTGATATACCATAAGAGAATGAAATGATTCGTTTTCACAATATCAATGCTCACATGACTGCACTGAATGGTGCATTACTCAGGAGCGGTCAACGAATCTAGGAATTCCGTTAAGGGGGAGGGGGCACCCTAAATAACATTTAAATGGGGCGCATGCGTCCCCCTCATTTTTTTTTTTTTTTTGCATTGAATTGAATTGAAAATTGTATCGGTGCGACCGGCCTGGATCCACCAGTGTCGCTAGTATTTTTCCAGATCATTCGAATATCGAGCTGTTCTTACAGTCGCCATTGAAGCTATCTACGGTTATAATAACACCAAAATACAAAGTACAAGAGAACAAAACAAACAGACGAACAAAAACAATCACTATATAGACAATGATTGTCTGGGGCATGCTCCTAGAATTACATGGATAGTCTAATGTGTATTTCTTTCTTCTTTCAACAATCTATAGTCTCGGTTCTAATGAACAATGTTTTGGATTGTGCGGTTTAATAAAATGTCCGTTGAGGAAAAAAAGAAAGAAACGACCAGCATCAATAATGGACCCTCTGAGCGGAAAGATTTACACAATAGTCATTGCTGCATGAAGGGGGGGGGGGGGGGGGAGTTGATTCTTTATACCTACAACTAAATTAACATTGTTAAATCAGCTGGAGAATCATATAGGTATGGTAAGGGCTGGTCTCTATATGAAGGGTTTGTTTGCAAAAACCGATAAGTCCATTTTTGAAGATTTTGAAGTACGATCTCTGTCATAAAGTACAAAATAATACCTTTTAAATGATATATTGGTCACTACATAAAAAGGTATATTTTAAAGTTATGGTCAAAAGAAGCAAAATTTTTCTTATTATTCTCTTTATTTTTCTGGACCTGTAATCGCAAATATCTCCATTTGGCAAATATGGACTTATCGGTTTTTGCAAACAAACTCTTCATATGTTTCTTTAAGAAAATTACTTTATCAGCGACATCTCAGGGAACATCAATACTTACTCTCTCCTTCACATCTTACACCTGCATCGTCATCGTGACCGCACGATGACCATTCCGAGTTGTAGCATCCCCAAGGGTATCGAAAACACTCTAGAAAGGAATTCTCGTTTCCTGTCGGGCAGTACACTCCGTGATCGAGCCAGATCGGCCCGGAACCCTGTCCGAAGTGAGCGTTCGTGAAATATGCTGAAGCTCTAGGGTAGCCAAGCTGTCTGCAAATGGTGTGTGCTTCTTTTAGGTCCAAACCATAATCGCACATCGTCCCCCAGAGGCCATCGCAGAAAATTTCTACGCGACCTTCCTTCTCATTGGGCCCATCGACAAGTCTCACTGACACAAAAAAACAACAACAACTAATGATATCGCATGATGAACACGTGGGATGAATATACATTTAAACACACGTTGAATACAGTCATTTAAGTTTTTTCCACATGATGCCTCTCTCTCTCTCTCTCTCTCTCTCTATATATATATATACATATATATATATATATATATATATATATAGATTTATATCAATGCCTTTTATCTGTTTGCGATTAATGCACCATTCGACTAACACGCTTTGAGGATACGAAATACCGTCTCGCGGGGAAAAAAAGATGTATATAAAATCATTAATATTAGGTGAGTAAGTTGTTTTCAGTGCTAGGTATTCCTGGGGAATAAAGATGTATGTAAAATCGTAAACATTAGGTAAGTAAGGTGTTTATAGTGTGAAAAAAAAAAAAAAAAAAACGAAGGCGAGTTCCCAGGAATAGTTATGCCGACTATTGGCTTGTGTTACCCCTCTGATCGATTCGGATGTATGAATTCGATTCCAAGCGTGGCTTTCTCTTGGAAACTGACGAAGTACCCGCACTACTTACCAGTCTTCCCATCACACACACGCGTACAGTGCGAACCCCGTAGAGCGTAATACTAGGATTCCCGCTGTTCAATTCATATTGTCTGCTTAAATGCATAATGCCAGGATGCCGGTAGTTTATAAGCAAAATGACTTGAAACGCCTTATAAGAATATCCACAGATTTTAAATAATGTACTGTTTAGTCCAGATAGTATTGCAATTAGCTGATAGAGCATCAAACTTTCTCCAGAAATGTATTTTTCGAAAAGATATTAAAGATATTTGGTACAATGAAGATATATATCAAAATCATTTATTTCCGTCCTCTTCTAAATGAAGTGGATTATCTTTCACAGGTTATGCGTATGATATCATGCATATATGATTTTGTTTCAGAATGTTGACATAAAACCTTTGACAGCAATGTGTGATTTCATTGTTCCTTTAAAAAATCATGTTTGCCTGAGGCAGAATCAAAGCACAATACCCGAATATCATAGTGCATTATTTATTCATTTAAAAATAAGTGTGACCAATCTAATGTAGTAACAAACAATCTACAACAATTAACTTTTGCTTTTAAAATGGAAGTCACTCCATTTTCTAAACTCTTCAAAGTTACCAAAACATGAGGGTCACTCTTGTAAACTAGCTACGTTTTAAGTAAAGTTATTTAAAAGATTCACAATAATGCCCGACTGATGGAGCAAAATATTCCGTTTTATCAACTCTCCTGAAAAATGAGGTCACTAAAAGTGATCAAATAATTTTTCTCTTTCTTTCATCCACTCATAAAGCATACAATGTAATGCTTATTTCGAAGTTAAAGGCCGAAAGATAGAGACTATTGAAAGGAGAAACTCGATATTTCATATAGTTATTAAATGAGCAGAAAAATTGCTTCTCTTTTGAGGATTCATGGTCGATTCTTGTGAAGTTCCGCTGAAAATAGAATCATCATTTCTACCATAATTTATAGTAAAATAACTCTTTGTCCACTGATGACCTTTTGGACGAGATGGAAACATTGGATGATTTTTAAGCGACCTCTCTACCTCCCAAGTATCACTATATCCTTAGACAGTCCGCTGAACTGTTTTGGCAAATCTTCTCTGTCCTACTTGATCTTGGGTGGCAGGTTGCACATTGATTTGGCTTCTATTTGGCGACTTTGTACGCTGTTATATATTACATCACATTGTTGTGTATTTTGATAGACATCATGCTTTCGTCTTGGTAATGTCAGAAACGCCATTTGGATACGCATATTTCAGAAAATTTGTGCTAAAAGGAACGACGTGCTTTACTAGGTTGGAGTTCATTTCCGTCCTAACGGTAAAGTCTGATTCGTCATCGTATTATTGTCCGGAAGTATGTGTGTTTGTTTTCATGTCTAATGAGTCATTGCAAGAGTTATAGCATCTCTGGTGGAAACTGCGTTGGAGTGCTTTTGCGCTTAGATTGTATCTGAAATTGATCATTATAGATTTGCTCATGTACATTCTGTGATAAAGATCATCCAATTAATCCCGGTAATGACAAATACGTAATACGTACACAGGTAATATGTGATTCACCTTCAGAGTAAAGAAGAGTGTAATCAAACTGTATAGTGTTAACAAATGAGAGAACATAATCATTACATATTATTTTATCAGATATTCGTAAAGCTTAAAGGTGTAATATGTGCATGTGCAATATCTACTTGTAGAGAGAAAATAAACGGCAGTTCGCATAGAGATTGATTAAATATTTGATATTTAGAATATCAATGTTTTGTGCATTATTTTGAAGTAGTTTTCAGCTGCTTTATTCCAGAAAATAGTGTTCGTTGATGATGAGGGTAATGTTCTCAACCGAACTAAGAAGCAATGCTTGTTTGTTTGTTTTTCTGAGATGAGTGTAAACATTTGTTTTTCGGGAAAACTAGTCTTATTCATTATAACATTATATCATCATAACTTTATCGCCATCGTAGGCTATCCCTATAAGTAAATAGTAGAAGCTATCTACGTAGGACAACGTCACGCATGCGAAGGACATCAGAGTTTTTCTTGGCAGTGTCCCATAAGTGCTGAGAGGGAAGAATGAGCAGACAACCATGTTAAAAATGGCCTACAAATTATCACTTTTGGCTTACTCTTTAAGGAGTTTTCGTAAAATTCCATCACATTTGAGCTATGTTAGGGTGGATAGTTCCAGTTTAAGTTTTCAGTCGATGAGATCTTGACGAACATTTTGACTTCCAAACTCTGTATCGCGAGTGAGTCGGTTCAGCGAAGCAGTGGTGTCTATGCCTTCCGTAACTTGGACGCCATTCAGATACCATGCCACATTATCTGAAGCATATACGTCTTCTGCCGAACACACAGCCGTTACCTCTTGGTTAGCCGGGAGAGGGCTGGGTACATCGAGTGTCACATGGATACCGTCTGATTGCATCGACAAATCAAGAGAGAGGTCGATAAGAAGAGAAAAGAGAGTGGGGGAACGGGAGATAGATAGATAGATAGATAGATAGATAGATAGATAGATAGATATACAGACAGACAGATAAATAGATAGATTGATAGATAGATAAATAAATAAAGATATAGAGAGTGAGTGATATAAAGAGAGAAAGGATGGAGATTAAGTAGATGGATTAAAATAATGGAATAGATCTTATCACAATAATTGGCAGTCTGCATGTGAGTAGTGATTTTCTCGAAAAAAAAAGGCATATAAGATATATAATTGAATAACACTACATGTAAGGAAATGTCTCCCAAGTAATATATACATGCAACAGAGTCACTTTCGTCTAATAATAATCTCATTAATCATAAAAATGAATCCATCACAGGTAATAAATAGTCTAATTCTTGTTTATAACTGTTAAGAATTCCTTACGAATGTTCCTCTATTTGAAGATGGTATTCCTTGAAGTGAAACAATCATCAGTTCCAATGCAATTATTGCCTGTTCATTTGCGTTTTGCTAAAGAGAAAGCTTACTAATACGTTGTATGACGATGAAGAGGATGCCAACATGTAGCAAAAGTCGACTGTCAACCACCATTGTGAATGTCAGGTATCTCTGCACAAGTAGAAATCTGATGAGAAAAAAAAAGATAAAAAAGTTAATAGATACAAGTTATAATGAAAAAGTATCATATCAAAGGACATTTTTTTTTTTTTTTGATTTTTGTACTATCGAAACACATACAATGTAAAACCAAGCTACAATTACAGGGAACGTTTGGCATCTTCAAATGTAATGTGAAAAGTATATCAAAACATAATATAACACACACTGAGAAGAATAAAGACGCTCCCTTGAATCCTATTTAGGAGTGACGATTCTGAAGCAAATCCGTTATTGTTGGATTGGCGACGTTGGCAGACAAGCTGATGTGCAGCAAATGATTTATGTCCGAAATGACACGAAACTTCCTTGTACGGCACCATCAATGTTATCAATATATAGATGACCAGTCACGATTATTCCGCGCAGTACGTATTCGGTTTCTTCGACGCGGCATATTTCCTGTTTAGAGATAGATAGGATAACATGCTCGGCTTTAGGTGTAGATTACATGTTCACTATTTTCATCTGGGAGTACAATGTATGAACACAGGTTTTCATTTACAAGATCATCTTCTTTTTCATCTTCCTCTTATCTGACTCGTTATTTTCTTTACGCGCATTGATATCAGTGATTGTTCAAGACCGGAAATGCGAAATTACTGGATACATAAATTTTGTATCTTATGTCTGTCCTGATACGTTGTCATGTAATTCAACTCGTCTTTAGAACATCTGAGGGTCCCATATCGTACAAGCTTTGCTTGTTAGTGGGACCTTCCATTTCCATCCTCATCCTTATAGTTAACTTGTATTATATGCTTTATGTATATATTAAATACGATACACCTTGTATGATACCTTGTTAAATCACATTCTGATACATTGTGAGTGTTTTGTGTTAAATTAGGATTTTTGCGAGATGATTCGTTTCCGTCGTGCCTGTGTGCTTCTGTCTGTGTATGTACGGTGCATAATAGAATTTGATGACATTGTAACTTGTTTTGGGAGGGGTGGCGTAGAATGTCAGAGAATTTATTTCTATAGCAGTGTCATCAAGGTGTAATAGAAAAAGGATCAAAATTTCTTAAAGCATTTATTTCAGACAGAAAATCAGAATAGAATTACATGTCTATTTCATACTTATATTCTTTAAAATTCATTGTGTGCAAAATAATGAATTTCCGCACGTCATTTTTCAACTCCCCACCTCCCCCCCCAAAAGAGAGAGAGAGAGAGAGAGAGAGAGAGAGAAAGAGAGAGAGAGAAAATACAACTGTATATTATCTTTGTGATAGATAAGATATGGCAGCATAAAATGTATGTGATGAACGTATAATGTACAAATAAATGCTTTAACACATCCATGTATACTGCTTTATCTTCTGTTGACGACAGGGTCATCACGTATTACATGTCAAATGTCTAATGACAAAACAAAGACAGTGACATGGGAACCGAATTCATGTTTGTTTAAAAACAGTTTTGATCTTTATCGCTGATATTGTTGTCAAACCCGTTGTTATGTTAGACCATGGATTCTTGTCACGTAGTGTCAGTACGTCAAAGCACATAAAACAGAAATGCGTTGCGTGTTCGATTTTCGCAGGAATATCATGTAACATGACAAAATAATGCTTTGTGAAGACAATTTGTTTCTTAAATCATTGCGTCTGAAGAGGATAAAATGTACACACACACACACACACACACACATGCACACACACACACACACAAACACATACACACACACACATAGATATAAATGTATACAAGGCACAAAATGTTTTACACAGGCCAATAGTGTATATACAGCCCAAGCGTTGAAATCATGGGGGGGGGGGGGGGGGTTGGACGGTGAGCTACTTGAGTATCATTTGACCTGCAGCGCGATTTGTCATTATCATTGTTTGTACAAGCGAATGTGAACGTTTACGGAAAGTGATATCAATTCTTCAGATAAAATACATACGATATTGAAACTTTTTTTTCCAGTATTTAGTAAAAATATGTCACACCATGATATTTTGCAACTTGTGTTTATCTTTGACATTAGAGTAATCATTCTATCCGTATAATGATATTTTAAAGTTTATTCATATCAGACAATATAAAGACTTTGTAACACAATTGATATTTTCTTAAGTGTGGTACATCATGACCTGAAAATTTTGAGTTTTTATGAATTAATTTTCTTGTGAGCTAATTTAGGACATGTTTAAGCCTTCTACTATAAAGAGACCAATTCGTTTTTTTTTTCAAGAAAATCCTTGGCGGAGATTGGATCACATACAGGTCCACACCTCTGCATAACCAGTCACATACAAAATAAAATTCAAGTAAAAGTACAATGTACAAATCAAAATAAAATAAGTATTTTGGTAAGGACAACCCACTAAATTTCAATTTCCAGTTTATCAAAGATAATTTAAATGATAGATTGTATAATCTTCATTCCTCAATGCGTAATACGTGAGTGCATGTAGTAGAAATGATTTCATTAAACTTCGTTTTATAACATGAATGGTAACGATACATACACTTATGAGGAACACGGCTGTGTAATATTTAGATTGAATAATTTTCTTTTTATGTGCAGTAGGTATGTTTTCACTCAACTGAAATGGAAATCACTCTTATGACTTCAATTTTCCATATACGTTTCAGCGAATAAATGGATCAAATAATCCTAAATCATCTGGACATTATTTTCCCCTAAAACAGACGTTAGAAATAACTACTTTCCTGTTATAGAGAGCTGCACCATCTGCTCATGTCCTTCAGACACACACACACACACACACACACACACACACACACACACACACACAATCTCTCTATCTCTCCCACACACACACACACACATGGTGATATCTCCATCCTCTCTCCTACATTTTGCCTACTGCAATTGTTCATAATTCCACTTACAAGTTGGTTCTCTCGATATCTGATTTTCAGTAAATGAGTGACCTGTGAGATCTCACGGCACCTTCATATAAGAAGGTATTGTGACTGGTGATAATGCACACCAAACGTCTGCAGTCAAATTACTTCATGATACTCATTTATTTTTCGAAGACATTACAGACATGATTCCTTGTATACAGTTCCAACAAGTATAGTAAAGGTGATGAAAACATTTATGAGTTCATAACCTAAAATTATCTCGCGATATGAAGATATGTAATACAGAGTAATGTTCAACTCAATTGTTCAGTCTTTATCCATTGTGAGACCGTTTGCCATTGTGCAATTGCTTCAATCTAATAATAACTTTATCAATCACCAACGTGGATACAGTAGATCATAATGCAAGCGAAATTTCCAACGACCTGGCGGTTTTCAGCATCATGCTAAACTCGTAATGAAGATAGTTAATATCCATAGAAATAAAAACAAGAAACACGAAGATACGCATGATACTGTAGGACAATCATTGTAGACAGAATTGACGGTGAATAAAACAGGACACTTGAACTGAAGTCATACCCGAGTTTAGCGGATCCACACAATATAAAATCGTTTCAAAAGTGCACGCATATTGATCACGTTGATACAACACCAGACCCTATACAAGTTGTCATGCCACATTGTTATTACTCTTTTTTTTCCCCACTTTGATATGATGTTTAGATCTTTAATATTACCGTCTGTATGAAATCATCAAAATTCATTTCGGGTAATATTCATCCCTTTAATATATTAAGCCTATATTACCAGATTTGTACTGTATATACTTTTGCAGTGGAATCAAGCAACACTTCCGGGATAACAAGCGAAGTTTTAACCCTAACCCTTTGCTGATTAAATTGTGAAGATTCATTTCTCATTTCAATAGGGTCTAATCTTAAACATACAATGATCGTACATAATGATTATTCCATAATATTATGTGACCCTGCATCATAAAACCAACAAAAAGTTGCCAGACATGAATTTATAGTTAAAGGGTGTGTAAAGTTCTGGTCGAGGTGTAGATTTAGCTTTTAACATTTTGCGAGATATTCAGAAACCACTCTATGAGATGTCAAAGAGCATTGCAGTTCTAAGGGGTATCAAAAATTTATTCGATGAAAATCGGTTTTGAAATGGCTGAGATATCCAAAAACAAGGTGAAACAAAGAGATCCTAATAAAGTTGGGGCATGTCGCCTTTTATTATTAGCACTTTTGGGGATATCTCGGCCATTTGAAAACCAATTTTCATCAAATAAACGTTGAATCCTTCTTAGAATTACATGCTCTTTCATATTTCATAAGAGGCTTCTCATTATCTCACTTAGGAATGTTCAAAACATGAATCCCTACCTCAACCAGTACTGCACAGTCCCTTTAAGGGCAGATTCTGAAAGAGCAGACTATTAGCTTCAAATGATGTATAGCTAGCTCAATGAAATGGACTCTCCTAATCATCTAAAAATTGGAAAGAAAGCACACACTCATGAAAAGTGTGAACCGAGAAAATAGGCTCTGAAGTATTTGAAGAGTTTGTTTGCAAAAACCGATAAGTCCATATTTGCCAAATGGAGATATTTGCGATTAAAGGTTAAGAAAAATAAAGAGAATAATAAGAAAATTTTTGCTTCTTTTGACCATAACTTCAAAAATATACCTTTATATGTAGTGACCAATATATCACTTAAAAGGTATTACTTTGTACTTTATGATAGAGATCGTACTTCAAAATCTTCAAAAATGGACTTATCGGTTTTTGCAAACAAACCCTTCATTTGGTCTATTCAAGTACTTAATCTTAATACCAAACCGCTAGCTGTGCGATGAATGGGACAAAAAAAAAACAGGATGTAAATCACTGGAGCAACAACAATGAAGAGATTATCAGCTTAGGCTGCAATTAAACATGTTCTATTAACACATTCTGCCCATGATTAATGCCGACTTTCAAAGCAGTTACAACATTATCTAAAGTTATTAGACTTGAAGGTGAAGAGTGTGCAAAGAGTTATCAAGAAATGAAAAGGTGCATCTTCAAGACATATCCGATTTCACAACTCTACAAAAAAAAGTTGTAGAAAAATTGCTAAAAATGCACATTTCCGTCCATTTTATGATCCCAAACTTAAGAATAATGTAGAAGTGTAGGTCTTTCAGAAATTTTGAGAAACCCAAATTGACTAGGTTGACCCTTTTTACCTTTTTTGAGTCCTAATGTAAAATCAATGGGTGCGACATTTTGTTCGTTTTTGTCCTTTTCACTTCCGATAAGTTGGGGATAAGGCTACCAAATAAATTTCAATAACGACAAGAGATGTGGATAATGCATATGAATTTTCACCAAGTTTAAAGAAACTACGATTTGATATGTTGGTTGCAGGTGATTTATAACACATATTGTATTATCTATGTTCTCTTGTTACTCAAAAGCCAAAATTACTTCTTAACGGCAAAACAAAAAGTCTTTTAGGTTGCATTAAGATTTTTGCAAAAGACGCTGTCAATGGATACGTGTCTTTTTTTCCCAAAATTTCCCGCTTTAATGTTAAACCTTTGGCATGAAAGTGGCAGGCGTGGGGTGAAATCTCCGATCATTCCAATATATCACGCTGGTACATATGCGGCTGTTTGTACATGATATCCCCTTCGTTATGGCACGCCTGAAAATAAATCAGATATCGGAAGAATAACAACGAAGATAGCAGCTGTCATGAAACAATTCAGAAAGAAACAATACTTTAGATATGCTCAGTATGGTAGTGTGATACACGTAGTTTTCATAGTTCGAGAAATTGTATGACAGTGAATATCAAACGGTTTTAGTATTTTGTTATTCTTTGCTGATGGCTGAGTATTATAAAGATAAATCACTCTCATTTCATTCAATTTCCTCTAAAAATGCTTTTCTGTGAGCATAACGTGATCTTACTACTTCCATCTTGCTATGAATATTGTTATTTTAACACGCTTAAGCCTTATAAATTATCCCAGAAAAATGCTTTCTTAACGCAAAGGAGTGTCCAAATCGTAGTGGGCTGCACATTTTATGACCAAATACGCTATATATGAATATTCATTGAACATTTCGCGGTTTCTTGTTGGACAATTAATCAACAATATGCACGAGCCTCAACACAATTTAGAGCCTTTTCACAAAGTCCATCAAGTATGGAAGAGGACCAAGCTTTTACAACAAAAATCTGCACCGTCTGTATAAACGCATCCAATGGAGGCTGTCCATTTCAATTATTGTCTGTTTGCACATAAAGTGAATTCATAATTTAAATAATAATAGGACGCATTACCATGTATTCCAAATACCCTGTCAGGAAACTTACAATCTTGGACAACAGACAGACATGCAGGCACACATACACCAAGAAACACAAAAAGGGAGTCAATAGGATTATGCTGTGATACCGCTGTGATAGATTAAAAAAAGGCTGAATAATTATAAAGATAACACTCAGGGCTTTAATAAGGAATACCTTAGTCTCCAATCAATACGCTGGCTTCCTTCTCCTCATGAGGACGGTGGCACAGGTGATGATTGAGAGGAGGAAAATAACGACGAGGAGAGCGTACGTGGTCGACGACTTCTGCAGTGCGCCTCGACGAGGTCCGGCTGTAGGACCCGCTGTTTGCAAAGGATAAGAAAGATGAAGATGATTTCTATCATTCAGCGAGTGTCAAAATGAATGTAACATGTGATGTATGTTCGACTCAGTCGATGAGATCTACCACGTACCTTGTAGGCCTACGTCACAATTGACCGTGACATGAAAAAAAAAGTATATATAGATATATGTTATATATACATATATATATATATATATATATATATACAGTACTCTCCGCGTAATCGGGTATCGCTTAAACCGGTACTCCGTTTAATTGGGTAGTAATGTCAAAATCAGTTCCAATGCACATTAAATTTACCTGATAATCGGGTTGCCTCTCCGCATAAATGGGTAAATAATTTTCTTATAATATAATTTCTTCCCACATTTTATCGCAAATAAAACACTTTAAGAAATCATGAAAGTCAAATTTTCCACGGGTAATCGTATTCTCTGTAATTTGCAAAGATGACCAATCATTTGGGGAGTGATTAAACATGAGTTTTCTCAAGACATATTTGTCCGTAAAAAGAGTGTAAATTACTGCTCGTGACCCAGCAAGTGTAAGGTATGTATAATGTGCCGTGCAAGCATGTGTGTTCAAGCATAAAGCGTAGGTGTTTGGTGCAGTGTACAATGCATAACGATGTACATACACACATTATTATGTGTCAACTTAGAATGAGACGTGTTCTTCTGTTAAGCGGGTACTCCGCTTAATCGGGTAAGAAACGCTCTGCCCGAGCCTACCCGATTATGCGGAGAGTACTGTATATATATATCTTCAAAATGAAAATATGGATTGCTGACAGCCTTGCTATGATCGTTCCTGGGCATGCCAGAAGATGACCAAAACCGCAGAAACAATTTATCTACACACTATCATAGTTCAGATTATTGTGATTATACTGTTTGCTATACCCAATAAATGATAATGACAGTGATGATATTTGTGCATATGTTTGTTGTTGTTATTATTGTTGTTTTACATCGTCATTGATTAAGAGTTCTGACCGGTTGAAACATGGATGGACTTCATTTCAGCCTTTGCCTCGCTGCAATTCAACACCATGATTGGCATACACAATCTCACCTTTGACCCTTCTTGTCGGACAATGAGTCACGTGGGTGGAGGTGGGGCCAAGACCGTTTGTACCGGAGCACTTGACATTGATGCACCTGTCCGGACGATTACGGAGAATACCCGAGGCACAGCTGGAGTTGGACAGGGTGATGTTGTCGGCAACGATCTCGTAGGTGTGGAGGTGCGGGTAGGGTTGGTCAGCCAGGGTCACGTGACAATTGATGATGAGAGTAACTTGGTTGCCTTCTCCTCGGATCTCATGGGTCTCGATCGTCAGGATGTTATCAGCCGGAGCTCTGGGTTCTGATCCTGGTTTCCAGTGTGAAGAAGATGAATCTGACTTTAACCAGAGTGTAAAGCATTCCAGGAATAGCTTCCGTTTCACACAGTAATGCTAACAAAAGTATATATTTTAGCGTCCAAATAAAGCTATTGCCGATGTTAATGGCCGGCAGTTCAGAAAATGATGTCATAACAATACATTAACACTGAAAGACGCCTGATTGGTAGTGAAAACACACCGTTTATTATTTCCACTCTCAAAAGGAATGAAATGTGTCCAGCTTTGTCATTTGGTAATCATATGTGTACTTTCTTCCTCAAGTTCTTTAGTCAGAGTATAAATATTATTAGGTGATCCGAGTATCTTTCGGATCACCTTCTGTATCTGTACTGATTCTTTCTTCTTTATTAGGTGATCCGAGTATCCTTCGGATCACCTTCTGTATCTGTACTGATTCTTTCTTTATTTCTCCTCAAAAGTTGTGCAGAGGTTAGCTCAGAAAGTGCATTGCCTATCAATGTCAAACTTATACCATATATGTATCGTGTCGCAAAGACGGCAATCGAACTAAAATCATGGTGATCAGTCGACCGTGACGTCACTATGACGTCATTATATGAAAACACATTCTCAAAGATATCTCATTAATGGAATGGAGTTTTTCAATGAAATTAACGTCACATATATTTCAGGTCAAGCGCATTCTACTCATATTCTCAAAATTCATCTATATCTTAAAACGTGCGCGTACGCGCGCGTTGAAATATTTGTATGCTCAAATCGAGCTCAATTTTTTTTTGCACACGTTTCAGACCATTTGGAGCATTTTTTGAAGAATTGAAAAAATTGGACGGACGCGTACGCGCGCGCTCATATACGCACGCACAGCTCATATGCAATAGAAATTTCCCTTATTTTCACACTTATCGGCTGCCTGAAATGTCAAGGAATATATCTACCAAGTTTCAAGTCAATTCGACTCAATATGACGTCATACGGGCCCGTCAAAGTTGAAATTCGGCGCGCGCGTCAATGGCGATATACAGTACAACTATGCCAAAAAAAAACTGCCAATTTTAAATCCGATTTTACTCGTCAGGATGGACGGTGACCCCCCATTTTCTTTACATATTTTGAAAGCTGATGAGTTGTACATGTCATTTCATGGGGTGGCAATGCTGACAAAATGATTAAAAGATATCAAATTTCTTAATAAAGTAAAAAAAAGTAAGTTTTCAAAATGACGTCATCAAATTTCAAGTTCATTCGAGCATATCTCACTAGTCCTTTGTCAATTTTCACCCAGATTTCAGTATGATTTAGCTTATTTGATGTTCTTTCAAACATAAAATTACAATATTTTGATTGGATAACGGTATCACCTCGTAAAAATGGATTAAAAGTAATCTTGTCAAATTTGACCAGTTTACGTGTTATCTCTATGGGAGTGCAGTTTTTCTGGAAATGAAAATTGACATGACTATCTTTATCGAGCACTAGCTCACTTAAGCTTCGGTAAATTTCTCCCAGATTTTAATATGTTGTAGCTGAGACTTTACGCTACCGTGAATGTGCCCTTTGTTTTTTCATACGATGTCAGAATCACGTCAAAAAGTTGGGTTGAAATTCAGGCTTATCTTCGATGTATTGAGATATTTCTTTCTTTCTGCAACTTTCTTTGCAATAACTCAAGAAAAACGGCCTCTATCACTTCCATATTTTGCACATGTTTAGTTCATGTCACGTGAATTATTTCATAAAATAACAACTACTTGATCGGACACCATCTTGGGTATGTAAATTAGGGTCAAAGGTCATAGGTGTTTCACCCTGTATCTTAGTGAATACATGTCCTATCTTTCCCATATTTTGCACACGCAAAGACCATGTTACAAGGATCATTTCACAAAATAACCACTTTTTACTCAGATGCCATCTTGTCTGTACAAATTGAGGTCAAAGGTCATATGTACTTCTTTTTGTATCTTCGTTATGACGTGTTATCTCTATGGGAGGGAATTTTCTTTAATGTGAAAATTGACATGATTGTCTCTATCGAGCACTAGCTCACTTACCCTTCGGTGAATTTCTCCCAGATTTTAATATGTTGTAGCTGAGACTTTGCGCTATCGTTTTGTTTCCTTTGTTTGTTCATACGATGTCGGGATTATGATAAAAAATTGGTTGAAATTAAAGCTTATCTTCTATGTATTGAGATATTTCTTTCTTTCTGCAACTTTCTTTGCAATAACTCAAGAATAACACGCCCTATCACCCCCATATTTTGCACATGTTTAGTTCATGTCTCGTACATTATTTCATAAAATAACAACTACTAGATCGGACAACATCTTGGGTATGTAAATTAGGGTCAAAGGTCATAAATGTTTCATCTTGTATCTTAGTGAATACCTGTCCTATCTTTCCCATATTTTTCACACGTATAGACGATGTCGCGAGAATCATTTCACAAAATAACCACTATTTCATCAGATGCAATCTTGGGAGTGCAAAGGTGGGTCAAAGGTCATATGTATTCATTGCTGTATCTTCGTTATTCAGTGTATACAGAATTTGGTACCAAAGATGGCAGATATGACTCCCTTTTCTAAATGAGAATGCAAACATCACACGGCCAATGTCTCTAAACACAGATGAAACTTGTATGGTCATGCCTATTGCGATCAGGACTCGAATCATTGATAAAAAAAAAAATCGGATCACCTTAATTTGTCAGTGATGACAAATTACAATCTCTAGTTTCTTTATTTCTCCGCAAAAGTTGTGCAGAGGTTAGCTCAGAAAGTCCGCTGCCTATCAATTTCAAAATTATACCATGTATGCATCATGTCCCAAAGACGACAAATCTAATGTATCACTGTGATCAGTCGACCGTGACGTCACTATGACGTCATGACATGAAAACACATTCTCAATCATATCTCATTAATGGAATAGAATTTTTCAATGAAATTTACGTCACAAATGTTTCAAGTTATGCGCATTCTACTCATGTTCTCAAAATTCATATATTCTCTTAAAACGTGCGCGTACGCGCGCGTTGAAATATTTGTATGCTCCAATCGAGCTCAAATTTTTTTTTGCACACGTTTTCAGACCATTTGGAGCATTTTTTGAAAAATTGAAAAAATCGGAGGGACGCGTGCGCGCGCGCGCATATACCCACGCACAGCTCATATGCAATAGAAATTTCCCGTTATTTCACACTTATCGGCTGCCTGAAATGTCAAGGAATATTTCTACTAAGTTTCAAGTTAATCCGACTCAATATGACGTCATACGGGCCCGTCAAAGTTGAAATTCCGCGCGCGCGTCAATGGCGATATACAGTGCAACTATGCCAAGAAACTGCCAATTTTAAATCCGATTTTACTCGTCAGGATGGACGGTGACCCCCCATTTTCTGTACATATTTTGAAAGCTGATGAGTTGTACATGTCATTTCATGGGGTGGCAATGCTGACAAAATGATTAAAAGATATCAAATTTCTTAATAAAGTAAAAAAAGTAAATTTTCAAAATGACGTCATCAAATTTCAAGTTCATTCGAGCGTATCTCACTAGTCCTTTGTCAATTTTCACCCAGATTTCAGTATGATTTAGCTTATTTGATGTTCTTTCAAACATAATATTACAAAATTTTGATTGGATAACGGTATGACCTCGTAAAAATGGATTGAAAGTAATCTTGTCAAATTTGACCAGTTTACGTGTTACTCTCTAAAAAAAATCGAGTGAAAATATTCACTCTTGAAGGAGTGAATACAAAAAAGAGTGAATTTACAGTGAAATTGGAGTGAATTTGGAGTGAAAATGTTCATTTTCACTCATTTTGGAGTGACCTCAGGGATCACTCGAAGATTTAGGAGTGATCCCTGAGGTCACTCCAAAACGAGTGAAAATAAACATTTTCACTCAAAATTCACTCCAATTTCACTCTAAATTCACTCTTTTTTGTATTCACTCCTTTAAGAGTAAATATTTTCACTCGATTTTTTTAGAGAGTATCTCTATGGGAGTGCAGTTTTTCTGGAAATGAAAATTGAAATGACTATCTTTATCGAGCACTAGCTCACTTAAGCTTCGGTAAATTTCTCCCAGATTTTAATATGTTGTAGCTGAGACTTTACGCTACCGTGAATGTGCCCTTTGTTTTTTCATACGATGTCAGAATCACGTCAAAAAGTTGGGTTGAAATTTAGGCTTATCTTCGATGTATTGAGATATTTCTTTCTTTCTGCAACTTTCTTTGCAATAACTCAAGAAAAAACGGCCTCTATCACTTCCATATTTTGCACATGTTTAGTTCATGTCACGTGAATTATTTCATAAAATAACAACTACTTGATCGGACACCATCTTGGGTATGCAAATTAGGGTCAAAGGTCATAAGTGTTTTACCCTGTATCTTAGTAAATACATGTTCTATCTTTCCCATATTTTGCACACGCAAAGACCATGTTACAAGAATTATTTCACAAAATAACCACTTTTTACTCAGATGCCATCTTGTCTGTGCAAATTGAGGTCAAAGGTCATATGCACTTCTTTTTGTATCTTGGTTATGACGTGTTATCTCTATGGGAGGGATTTTTTTTTTTAATGTGAAAATTGACATGATTGTCTTAATCGAGCACTAGCTCACTTACCCTTCGGTGAATTTCTCCCAGATTTTAATATGTTGTAGGTGAGACTTTGCGCTATTGCTATGTGCCCTTCGATTTTTCATACGATGTCGGAATTACGATAAAAACTTGGTTGAAATTAAAGCTTATCTTCTATGTATTGAGATATTTCTTTCTTTCTGCAACTTTCTTTGCAATAACTCAAGAAAAACACGCCCTATCACCCCCATATTTTGCACATGTTTAGTTCATGGCTCGTACATTATTTCATAAAATAACAACTACTAGATCGGACAACATCTTGGGTATGTAAATTAGGGTCAAAGGTCATAAATGTTTCATCTTTTATCTTAGTGAATACCTGTCCTATCTTTCCCATATTTTTCACACGTATAGACGATGTCGCGAGAATCATTTCACAAAATAACCACTATTTCATCAGATGCAATCTTGGGAGTGCAAAGGTGGGTCAATGGTCATATGTACTTGTTGCTGTTTCTTCGTTATAGTGTATACAGAATTTGGTACCTAACATGGCAGATATGACTCCCTTTGCTAAATGAGAATGCAAACATCACACGGCCAATGTCTCTAAACACAGATGAAACTTGTATGGTCATGCCTATTGCGATCAGGACTCGAATCATTGATAAAAAAAATCGGATCACCTTAATTTGTCAGTGATGACAAATTACTATCTCTAGTTTTTATTTGTTTGCATGAAACACATCAACCTGACACGAACGATTCGATGTGTACTTGACAGTCGATAAAGGACAGATTTGCCAACTTTGCAATTACGTATGGAATATTGGCACACTCATAAACAAAATACACACTGTAGAAACATAGATGAATGAAATGGGAAAATGAAACCTTCCATTGAGACTTTTCAAGTGTTTCAAAATGAAATAAAGTCGAAACTTGAGGAATCTATTTCTGGAATTGTTTGATACCCAATCACACTTCAATATCAGGAAATCGGGCTGAGATTTGGTACCAGCTAGCTTATCTTCACCTACAAATTACTAACAGTGTGACCCGTCGCAATTAACACAAAACCCTGATGAAAAATGCAAATCATTCACACATTAACATTAACTAGAACTACTGTATCTTCGAACACATTAAGGGCGTTTAGTGACTAGCATTGTGATTATTTTTCAGTATCACTAAAAAGAACATTCCAAATACCACAGCTTAGTCCTAGGAAAATGATAGCTAGCCAATGTGATCACTGAACTGTTGAAGACGTACCTGAATCTGGCGGGCAGTAAGTATCACTTTTGAAAGTTTCTCCGAAGTCGTTTAAAGCCATACAGGAAACAGCAATACATGTCGTAGGCAACGGATCAAAGGTCGCTGAAGGTTCGTCAGACGACGATATCACTTGATCGTTAGCCGTAATCTTGAAGGTATGGATTGGCGGGAAAGGCTGGTCGGCGTGATTCACGTGACACGTGATGTTGAGAAGCGTCTGGTCCTCCCTCTCCAGAGACTGGTAATCGATTGATATGATACCTGGCTCAGGTTCGTCTATTTGAGAATTTTAAAAGAGAAACCAGTCATTCTTCGATCAGTATATTGCTTCTACCTTATTTCTTTCGAAAAGATAGTAGGCCTATTGCAACCATGAATTAAGATATTCATAGAAAAGCGATCATTGTTGATACAGCCGTGATGTGTACCAAATGGCAGAAACATACTATAAACACGAAGCGTGACCGTTATCAAATCTTGTCGGTTACAAGATATTACAAAACAACAACTCGAAAACGAATGTGAGAAATTTGAATAGGCATGCCTTCTCTTGAAATTTCGTGGAAAGAGAACAACACACACACAAAATTAATACAGATTGCGTCACTGCAAAGGCTTCCAATGATGTCTATAATAACGATTTTTCCTTTTTTTTAAGGCCTTATGATCTGTCTGATAATGGAACCTACGTAAGTCTCGATGACAAGGTAAAAAAGGCTTCAATCTATTGGTACAACATTACAAATTCACAAATTTTAAACTTATAACAAAAACACGTAACCTGGCTTCGAAATTCCATTGTCATGTTAAATAATCCAAGGAGGGAAAGGCATATTGAATGACATTATCAATGCAGAGATGTGAAAATGTGCTGCCAGAAATTATGAAATCTGTTTGAAATTTTGAAATTTCAGAGTCTGGGTATTTGCTCCAAGTTCATACTGTCACTGGCAGTATCCAGGGATAGTCTAGTGGTATCTTCACTGCCCGCAAAGTATTAGATGACAAGTTTGATACCGAGTGGTTCCCCCTCTCCGACATGTTTGTCAAACATGTGTACCAGCAATATGGGATATTACAAATACATTGTACGGAGGATGACAATTGATTAAAAAAAAAAAAAACTTCCATGGCACATCTTCACCCCACTGCATTAGAAAAAAAATTCTTTTTTATATAAAAATCTGACTCAACGCGAATATATTACCTACACTAGGCCTACTTTGGAGAAGGCTAGCGTATGTGCCATGCAGAGTTGCTTATATTAAGAGAGTGAGAATATAATTGATTTAGAACATAATTGATTTCTGCAATATACGATAACATGGCAAAATAACGTAAGATGAATTTAGGACGGCAATGGCGTCTCTTACCTGTTGGACAATATGCTACCGAAGCCGTTGTGACGCCATGTCCGTTTGTTCCCGAACACGTGACATTGATGCACTTGTTAGGGCGTGGCGAGAGCAGGGCGGAGGCGGAGCTTGATGACGAAATGTTAACGTTGTCAACGGCGATTGTGTACGAGTGAAGAGGAGGAGACGGCTGGGCGGTTTCATTCACATTGCAGACGATGAACAAACTTACGACATCATTTTGGTCTTGAAGTCTCATCTCCACCGTGTTGATTGAGATGATGTCAGTTTGGGGCTCATCTGCTGAACAACCTTTTGAGGAGAGAGTTGCTTCATTTGAGTATAGTTTATTTAGACAGGAACCGTGAATAAGGGTTTGAAAGGCTTCTTTTTTTTCTTCAGTAAAACTTTAAGGGCAATTGTAAATTCAAACACTAAAGCACATATTTAAGTATGTATGTGTCTTTGCCACAGATCACCATGTTCATCACGGTAATCGATATTTAACTATGTTTAGTTCGATACAAATTACCTATCCGAATAAGAGTATGACTTGCCATGATGGCCAGTATACATCAAACGAAAAAGAACTTATAAAATGAAGACAAAACGATCTACTGGTACAGGGAAATATTATAGATTTGTCTTCACGATGGAATAGTAACGCGACAATTTCAAGGCAAATATTTATGCATGACCGATTGCGAACAATTATCAAATAATATACAGTACTTTATTGCGCTGCACTCACCTTCATTAGCCAATACGTCGCTCACTTCTCCGTCTGAGTGAAAAGCATATATGAACAGCATCGTTTAATACAGGACGAGGGAAAATACCCTTCCCCAAACCTATACACTAAACTAAATACTATCTACATCGTTACAAGGATTGAGTAACAATGGATAATTCATAACGGTAACGCAAATTAATGTTAACAGGACTGTGCGTGTCGAATCTGCTGCAAATTACGATTTTCCCTCTGCTTCCTCGAATGATAACTAAGAATAGATGCATCAACTTCACACAAAGTTCATTATGAAATATGACATATATTTGCAAGCCATGTTTCGTCAAATCCTTACACATTACGGTACCAGCGCAAAAATCCGTATAATGTATTTTGACAGTGTAAGGCAACTGCTCGGGTAATGGTTCATTCAAGATAAATATCCCCTTGTATGTCACATTCCATTTACTTTGAATTTGTTTGTGAAGAAAACAAAAATCAACTCAAAGGACATTTATTTCTGTCTCATGGATGTTTTCGTTATATCTAAAGTGCCAAAGGCTTTGTTTAAAAGTTAACCGCGCATAAATGTAATGTGACATGCAGCTCAAAAGTAATTTCCTCATAAATTATTGAGAGTATGATAGGGTAACCAAACATGGTTGATGCAACTCTTGCATCCTTGAGAGTTTTTAGATATTCAAGATTTTTTTAATGTCCATTTTGCCGACCGTCTTAAAAATCTCCAACAAGGATGCATGAGTTGCATCAACCAGATTCAGATTAAGTAGCCTCGAAATAGGATAAAGCCATCATAGTTTTTCATTTTTTTAGAATTATGAGGAAAAAAAAGTATATTCAAATTTCATATTTTGCGGTCATTTTTGATATCTCAATATCCTAACTGATTCGAAAGTTTCCTCATTAATATTCGAATTCAGCGCCGTCAAAAGATCTTAACACCCTCAAATCTTGTCAACTTTTCATCATCGTAGAAAGAAATATATGTGAATTCCAATTTTGGCGACCATCTTGAATATCTCAAAATCCTCAATAAATGCAAAAATTGCGTCATTCAGATTTGCATGCGGCAATCTTAAACTTCATTTCCGTTTCAAATTCTTCATAATCTATAGGGAAATATTTAGGACTTTCAGATTTTTGGGGGTATCTTGAATATCTCAAAACCCTCAAGATTGCAAGATTTCATCGTAGAGATTGGAATTCAGCACATTCAATAAAGGGTAAAAGCATACAAAAAACATCGAACGGACGGTAAAATAAGGGTCAGCTGCCTGCAGTGGCCTGTAGCACCCAGGCAATAGCTATTCTGACTGAATACAGAATGATCAATCTAGATAACATTTGTAATTTACTTACCAGAAATTTGCAGCCTGACAGATTTCACGACACCTAGCACATGGCACTGGAGAATATCGCCGCCGTTGGCCCCGGTCGGTGTGAAAGTGAACTCGCTCCTCATGTCATAGTAAATGTAATTGGTAAAGCCGTAGCTCACGCCTGCATTCCGATAGCCGATGGCATATCGCTCAGCAACGGCCGTTTCGTTTCCTGGGAAAGCGAGGAGACGGTTTGATGAAAGTTGACTTTAGATTATGCATACTGATATACCATGAAAGAATAAAATGATTCTTTTTTCACAATACCAATGCTCTGTCATCACGGTCCACATGACTGCACTGAATGGTGCATTACTCGGGAGTGGTCAGCGGATTCAGGAATTCCGTAAAGGGGGAGGGGGCACCATTACAAAATTGAAATGGGGCGCACGCGTCCCCCTCTAGTATTTTTTCTTTTTATTTCTTTTACTCTAACCAATGAAAAAAAAAATAGATAAATGAATAAATAGATAAATGAATAAAGAGGGAGGGGCGCGCCATCGGTGCGACCGGCCTGGATCCACCACTGTCACTGGTATTTTTCCAGATCATTCGAATATCGAGCTGTTCTTACAGTCGCCAGTGAAGCTATCTACGGTTATATTAACACCAAAATACAAAGCACAAGAGAAGCAAAACAAACAGACAAACAAAAACAATCACTACATAGACAATGATTGTCTGGGGTATGCTCCTAGAATTACATGGATAGTCTAATGCGTATTTCTTTCTTCTTTCACCAATGTATAGTCTCGGTTCTAAAGAACAATGTTTTGGATTGTGTGGTTCAATAAATTGTCCGTTGAGAGACTGGAGAGAGAGAAAAAAAAGAAGGAACAACCAGCATCAATAATCGACCCTCTGAGCGGAAAGGTTTACACAATGTAGTCCTTGCTGCATGAAGGGGGAAAAGTTGATTCTTTATACCTACAACTAAATTAACATTGTTAAATCAGCCGGAGAATGCTATAGGTATGGCAAGGGATGGTCTAGATATGTTTCTTTAAGAAAATTACTTTATCAGCGACATCTCAGGGAACATAAATACTTACTCTCTCCTTCACATCTTACACCTACATCGTCATCGTGACCGCACGATGACCAACCCGAGTGGTAACATCCCCACGGGTATCGAAAACACTCTAGAAGGGAATTTTCGTTTCCCGTCGGGCAGTACACTCCGTGATCGAGCCAGATCGGTCCCGAGCCCTGTCCGAAGTGAGCGTTCGCGAAATATGCTGAAGCTCTAGGGTAGCCAAGCTGTCTGCAAACGGCGTGTGCTTCTTTTAGGTCCAAACCGTAATCGCACATCGTCCCCCAGAGGCCATCGCAGAAAATTTCTACGCGACCTTCCTTCTCATTGGGCCCACCGACAAGTCTCACTGACAGAATAAACAACAACAACCCAGTATGTCACATGATGAATGCTTATGATGAAAACACATTTATGTACATGGTGAATACACAAATGTAAGGTTTTTTTTCACATAATGTTTTTTTGAATACATATCAACGCCTTCAATGGAATTCTAAATTATTACACTGTTCGATTAACACGTTTGGATCATAAAAAAGACAGCCTCGCCCGGAAGGAAAAAAATATGTATATAAAGATATCAATATTTGGATAAGGTTATTGAGGTGTTAATAGTGTTAAGTATTAGTTTGACTGAAGTGTCAACGCACCTGCTGTTGTTGTCTACCATTAAAACAGTCATTACCTATGTAAACATGTAGCTGGGATATTTCATTGGATCTTACTTGGTTGAATAGTGCGAAAAAAGTTTTTTTTTTACTGTAGGTCCCTATGCACATTCTGTTAAGATGTAACATGCTTTCAAACTACATACTATTACAACTCCCTCTTTTTTTGTGTGTGTGCCGAATCTGATATATCACTATATGAAGTGGGCTTGTGAAAGGAGGAAGGCGAGGTCCCAGGAATAGTTGTGCCGACTATTGACTTGTGTTACGCCTCTCATCGATTCGGATGTATGAACCCGATTCCAAGCATGGCTGTCGCTTGGAAACTGTCCAAGTACCCGCTCTACTTACCAGTCTTCCCATCACACACACGCGAACAGTGCGAACCTATGGCAAGCCTTTTTTACATTTAAAGTTAATTTCTGATATCACAAATTCCATTTTGTGATATCAAAAAATCTAATTTTTGATATCAAGAATTCAATTTGTGATATCAAGAATTAAATTTGTGATATCACAAATTCCCGTAAGTGTACCACATGAACTTAATTTGTGATATCAAGAAATCGCATTTGTGATATCACAAAATCCTACCTTGATATCAGAAATTAAATTTGTGATATCAGAAATTCGAATTTGTGATATCTAAAATTCAATTTGAGATATCACTAAATGAATTTGTGATATCAGAAATTCGAATTCTTGATATCAAAAATAGGTTTCACGTGAAAAACCAGTGGTAATTCGTGATATCACAAAATGATTTTTTGATATCACAAATTCGAATTTGTGATATCACGAAATAAATTTGTGATATCACTAATTTGAATTTGTGATATCAAGAATTCTTATTTGTGATATCACAAATGCGAATTTCTGATATCAAAAATTCTATTTTGTGATATCACGAATTGAATTATTGATATCACAAAATCGAATTTGTGATATCAGTAATTCACAGGGAATTCGAGCGTTAGTTTTGCGCTGAAATTCAACTGTGAATTCGAGCGTTAGTTGAGCGCAGAAATACACGGGGAATTCGAGCGTTAGTTCAGTGCATTAAATCCCTGTGAATTCGAGCGTTAGTTGAGCGCAGAAATACAAAGTGAATTCGAGCGTTAGTTTTGCGCTGAAATTCAACTGTGAATTCGAGCGTTAGTTGAGCGCAGAAATACACGGGGAATTCGAGCGTTAGTTCAGTGCATTAAATCCCTGTGAATTCGAGCGTTAGTTGAGCGCAGAAATACAAAGTGAATTCGAGCGTTAGTTTTGCGCTGAAATTCAACTGTGAGTTCGAGCGTTAGTTGAGCGCAGAAATACACAGGGATTTCGAGCGTTAGTTCAGTGCAGTAAATCCCTGTGAATTCGAGCGTTAGTTGAGCGCAGAAATACACAGTGATTTCGAGTGTTAGTTCAGTGCAGAAAATCGCTGTGAATTCGAGCATTAGTTTAGCGCAGAAATACGAAGTGAATTCGAGCGTTAGTTGTGCGCAGAAATACACAGGGATTTCGAGCGTTAGTTCAGTGCAGAAAATCGCTGTGAATTCGAGCGTTAGTTGAGCGCAGAAATACAAAGTGAATTCGAGCGTTAGTTGAGCGCTGGAATACACAGGGAGTTCGAGCATCAGTTTAGTGCAGAAAATCGCTGTGAATTCGAGCATTAGTTTAGCGCAGAAATACAAAGTGAATTCGAGCGTTAGTTTTGCCCTGGAATTCAACTGTGAATTCGAGCGGTTTTGTTTGTTTGTTTGTTTGTTTTAGAGCAGAAATACACAGGGAATTGGAACATTACTTTTGAGCTGATATTCAGATGGAAGGTATACTACTGCTAACTTTTTTTAGAACAATGTTCAAAATACCAATAACTATATATGAGAGATTTACACATCCATCATTCCCTAAATGATCGTCAAGGTATATTCGATGAATTATTGATACAAATCAATTGTTTTGCAACATGTTATCATGAAGGCAATGATACTATGTTCACTTAGGGCCTACATTTAATTCATCGTTTTGGTCCTCAAATCGTCATCTATTACTACATTATTGTTAATTATGATACATTTTTCATGTGGTAATCCCCTTTACAGTAAGACTCTTCCACCAAATCGATGATAATTATGTGTGGTTGTATGTGTATGTGTGTTATACAAGCATATACCATGTGTTTGTATCGCGGAGGACCGACCGAGGGCAATCAACCCTCTGGTCTGTGTATGTCAGCAGCGGAGAATAAGAGGGAGAGAGACTGTGAGTCATGCGGGGTGCGAGAGGGAGTCGTAAACTTGCCAATTTAATGTCCACCACTGGTGTCGGCTAGTGGTCACATAAAGCAACGTGTTTCTCCTATTAAAAGACATTTTCTCACTCCTCAAAATCAGTCCTCCAGAACAAAGGGGTGTATCCATTAAGACCAATAGTGTTGGGTGTACAGTTTGCCTGCCCCAATATGTTTATGATTTTGTAAAATAATTTAAAGTGTAATTATATAGACAAGTTTATTGAAGAAACAAAACCGGGGAGAACAAAACTGGAAGGCACAAGCCCAAAAGTCTTCAGACCAGATCAAAAAGAGTGTAGATATCTAGATCTTATGAGGAGTTTATGCAGCAGTATGCATGGCAAACAAACAGTTAGAATTTGTAGTAAGAAAAAAACAATGGTACGAAGGACTTCAATTTTGTTAATCTGCGCAATAAAAAATCTCTCTTATTAACTCGGAGGAGTAACAGGGGGAGGTCTGGAGAGAGTATCTTTCACATGACAGAGTAAAGAGAAACGCAAACAAAAGTTGTAAGTCAACCAGTCTCTGCCAAATCAGATGCGAGAAATGGAGAAAAAAAAGAATATAATAATGACTTTGAAGTAATTGACAACATATCAATAATGGCATTTTAGATATGTTGCTAAACGATTTATTTTTATCGATTCTTTTAAAACCAATTCCTAATCACTTTAAATGATGAAGAGTTGCCAAAACTCTTCATTTAGGTTTTTTTTTTTTTGTAACTATCGTTATACTATGTAAAGATAATTCCTGAAATTCCATAGGAATATCTGCGCTAAGCTAATGCTCGAATTCACAGTGTATTTCTGCGCTCAACTAACGCTCGAATTCACAGTTGAATTTCAGCGCTAAACTAACGCTCGAATTCCCTGTGTATTTCTGCGCTCAACTAACGCTCGAATTCACAGTTGGATTTCAGCGCAAAACTAATGCTCGAATTCCCTGTGTATTTCTGCGCTCAACTAACGCTCGAATTCACAGTTGAATTTCAGCGCTAAACTAATGCTCGAATTCCCTGTGTATTTCTGCGCTCAACTAACGCTCGAATTCACAGCTGAATTTCAGCGCAAAACTAATGCTCGAATTCCCTGTGTATTTCTGCGCTCAACTAACGCTCGAATTCACAGCTGAATTTCAGCGCAAAACTAATGCTCGAATTCCTTGTGTATTTCTGCTCTCAACTAACGCTCGAATTCACAGTTGAATTTCAGCGCAAAACTAATGCTCGAATTCCCTGTGTATTTCTGCGCTCAACTAACGCTCAAATTCTCGTTGGTTTTCTGCACTGAACTGAAGCTCGAATTCCCTGTGTATTTCTGCCCTCAACAAACGCTAGAATTTACGGTTGAATTTCAGCGCAAAACTAATGCTCGAAATCAAATTATTTCTTTGCGAAAGATATGTGCTGAAATTCCATGTAAATTAATGATATCACAAATTGGAATTAGTGATATCACAAAATGTATTTCTTGATATCAAGAATGTGAATTCGTGATATCTCGAATTGAATTCGTGATATCACGAATTGAATTTGTGATATCACTAATTCGATTTCGTGATATCAAAAATTGGTTTTACGTGATAAACCAATGGGTATTTGTGATATCAAAAATTGAATTTGTGATATCAGAAATTCGAATTTTTGATATCACGAAAGGGAATTCGTGATATCAGAAAATCTTTTTAAAAAGTAATATGGCTTGCCATACGAACCCCGTAGAGCGTAATACTAAGACTCCCGCTGTTCATTTCATATTGTCGGCTTTATTGCATAATGCAAGGATGCCGGTAGTTTATTAGCAAAATGATTTGAAACGCGTTGTAAGAATGATCACAGTTTTAAATCGATGTATTATACAGTCAAAATAATTTTACAACTAGATGATATAGCATCAAACATTCTCGAAAAACGTATTTTTCGAAAAGATATTACAGATATTTGGTACCGTTGAAATATATATCAAAATCATCCATTTCCGTCCTCCCTTAAATGAAGTGGATTATCTTTCACAAGTTATGCGTATGATATCATGCATACATGTATTTGTTTTAGAATGTTGTAAAACCTTTGACAGCAATGTGTGATTTCATTGTACCATTTTAAAAAAGTCTGCCTGAGGCAGAATCAAAGCACAATACCCGAATATCATAGTGCATTATTTATTCATTTAAAAATAAGTGTGACCAATCTAATGTAGTAACAAACAATCTACAACAATTAACTTTTGGTATCAAAATGGAAGTCCACTTATTTTCTAAACTCTTCAAAGTTACCAAAACATGAGGGTCACTCTTGTATTCTTGCTACGTCTTTAGTAAAGTTATAAAAAGATTTACAATGATGCCCGACTGATCGTGATGGAGCAAAATATTCCGTTTTATCAACTCTCCTGAAAAATGAGGTCACTAAAAGTGATCAAATGTTTTTCTCTGTCACTCATCCACTCATATAGCATACAATGTAATGCTTATTTCGAAGTTAAAGGCCGAAAGATAGAGATTATTGGAAGGAGAAACTCGATACTTTATAGTTAGTAAATGAGCAGAAAAATTGCTTCTCTTTCAAGGGTTCATGGTCGATTCTTGTAAAGTTCCGTTGAAAATAGAATCATCATTTCTACCATAATTCATAATGAAATGACTCTTTATCCACCGATAAGCTTTTGGACGTGATGGAAACATTGGGTGATTTTCAAGCGACCTCCCTATATCCCACTAGGATGCCCGTTCAATCATACAAGACTCCTGCTTTCCGTCTTCTGCTACTCTACGACACGACAGACAATGTCCGTGACGTCTCCTCAAATGGTCTGAGATATGATAGTGCACGGTGATGACAGGACATAACATTAACCACACGAATCTGTAAAGAGGAGAATGAATACCCTCCCACTGAGCTGGAATAACGGTATCAAAGTGTTGATTTCTGGAATGTATGTTAAAGGTCATGATTGTCCATAGGACATGCATATTCCACGTTCATTTTCTTAATACAGTTGAGGAGGAATGTTTTCCATAACAATGGACTAATGGTCAAAGTTTCAGAGCATCATTTTACAGTAACACAATGTTGGAAGCTATTCTGTCCAGGAGAGCACACAATTATCAACATATTGCTGTTCAGGATTTCAAACTTGGCTAAAATTGACCATTAATTCTGCAATGGTGCGACTGATCCAAAGACTCTCAATTTGATTACACGAGGTTTTGGAAGAAACGCGACTCCTTTATGAAGTATTTACGCCGTCTTTAGCATCACTAATACTGGTTAGAATGAACGAAATATCACTTTATACGCTACTTTGATCTTGTATGAAGATTAAGATTGACCTCTTCAAGCAGTGTATCTATTTTGAGAAATTATCTCGGTCTCCCTATAATAGGCGTAGGCAGGCCGCTATCTATGCGAGGTTTTCAGGTTCTTGTTCGTGACTGGAATCGGACGAGATTACAGACATTAATATTCGTTTTGGAAAGTTTTTACTCATGGTAGTGGACAGAGGGTGGCGTAATGGGATACTTCAATTCACGTGTCAGCTTTTCCCGAAATAAGTAAGAGTCTAAAAACTGTGGTCATGTTAAAAAATCGCAGATTTGCCGTCAAGTTCTATAGTGCAGCCAAAGTTCATTTCCGTCGAGTGTCGACGTGTGCAAGAGCGTGTAATCATATTGTACCAGTATCCAGCATACCTTGCAGAATGTAATGGACATATGGCGTTACTGGTCAATGTTATGATCCATCAAGTGGACGGGGTGTCCACGCCCTAGCACCATAATGATGACATGAGAAAGTAAATTGTCAATTTTTGCTGGAAAATGGATGTTTTAGACCGTGTGGAAAGAGATAAAATGTTTCAATATCACGAGTACAACGATCAGCGTTAATATATAGCATTCATAGGGAAGAAATTACTGAACGTAGGACATGTAAGAAAGGTTTACAACACGAATGATAGTCACACTTCATGTCTTTTGTCATCACTATATTTTTACTCAGAGGTTGGTAAGTCAAAATTTTCATTGCGTGATGGCGTGGTAGCAATTTCAAATTTTCATCGGTCTTCCTATATATCCTTAGACAGCCCGCTGAACTGTTTTGGCAAATCTTCCCTGGCCTTCATGATCTTGGGTGGCAGGTTGCACATTGATTTGGCTCTCATTTGATGACTTTGCATGCTGTTATGTATTACATCTCATTGTTGTGGATTTTGATTGACATCATGCTTTCGTCTGGTAATGTCAGAACCGCCAACTGGATACGCATATTTTCAAAAATATGTGCTAAAAGGAACGATGTGCTTTACTAGGTAGGAGTTCATTTCCGTCCTAACGGTAAAGTCTGATTCGTCATCGTATTATCGTCCGGAAGTATGTGTGTTTGTTTTCATGTCTAATGAGTCATTGTAAGAGTTAAAGCATCTCTGGTGGAAGCTGTCTTGGAATGCTTTTGCGCTTAGATTGTATCTGAAATTGATTTAATTATCATAGATCTGGTCATGTATTTTCTTTAATATCGATCATCCAATTAATCCCGGTAATGACAAATACGTAATACATATACAGGTCTTATTTGATATACCTTTAAGGTAAACAAGTGTGTAATCAAACTATAGTGTTAACAAATAAGAGAACATAATTATTACATATTATCTTATCAGATATTCGTTAAGCATAAAGGTGTAATATGTGCATGTGCAGTATCTACTTGTAGAGAGAAAATAAACGGCAGTTCGCATAGAGATTGATTAAATATTTGATATTTAGAATATCTATGTTTTGTGCATTATTTTGAAGTAGTTTTCAGCTGCTTTATTCCAGAAAATATTGTTCGTTGATGATGAGAGTAATGTTCTCAACCGAACTAAGAGGCAATGCTTGTTTGTTTGCTTGTTTGTTTGTTTTTCTCAGTTTAGCGTAAACATTTGTTTTTTGGGAAAACTAGTCTTATTCATTACAACATTACATTATCTTCATAACTTTATCGTCATTGAAGCCTACCCCTATAAGAAAATAGTAGAAGCTATCTACGTAGGACAACGTCACACATGCGAAGGACATCAGAGTTTTTCTTGGCAATGTCCCATAAGTACTGAGAGGGAAGAATGAGCAGAAAATCATGTTGAAAATGGCCTACAAATTATCACTTTTGGCTTAAACTTTAAGAGGTTTTCGTAAAATTTCATCACGTTTGGGCTATGTTAGGGTGGGTAGTTCCAGTTTGAGTTTTCAATCGATGAGAGCTTGACAAACATTTTGACTTTCAAACTCTCTATCGGGAGTGAGTCGGTTCAGCGAAGCAGTGGTGTCTATGCCTTCCGTAAGTTGGACGCCATTTAGATACCACGCCACATTATCTGAGGCGTATACGTCCTCTGCCGAACACACAGCCGTTACCTCTTGGTTAGCCGGGAGAGGGCTGGGTACATCGAGTGTCACTTGGATACCGTCTGATTGCATTGACAAATCAAGAGAGAGGTCGATAAGAAGAGAAAAGAGAGTGGGGGAAGGGGAGATATATAAATAAATAGATAGATAGATAGATAGATAGATAGATAGATAGATAGATAGATAGATAAATATATATATATATATATATATATATATATATATACATTAAGAGAGAGAGATAGATAGATAGAGAGATAGAGAGAGAGAGAGGGTGAGCGAGAGAAAAAAAACATGGAGATTAAATAGCTGGACTAAAGTATTGAGTCGATCTTATCACAATCATTGGCAGTCTGTGAGTCTGTCATGTGAGTAGTGATTTTCTCGAGAAAAAAAAGGCATATTGTTGACAATAATATATACAGTGTAATAATTATTGTATAACGCTACATGTAGGGAAACGCCTCCCAAGTAATGTATACATGCAACAGAGTCACTTTCGTCTAATAATAATCTCATGAATGAGTCCATCACTTAAGGTAATAAATAGTCTAATTCTTGCTTATAACTCTTCAGAATTACTGATGAATGTTCCTCTATTTGGAGATGGTATTCCGTGAAGTGAAAGAATCATCAGTTTCAATGCAATTATTGCCTGTTCATTTGCGTTTTGCTCAAGAGAAAGCTTACCAATATGTTGGATGACGATGAACAGGATGCCAACATGAAGCAAAAGTCGATTCTCAACCACCATTGTGAATGTCAGGTATCTCTGCACAAGTAGAAATCTGATGAGAAAAAAAGTACAGAAAAGTTAATGGATACAAGTTATAATGAAAAAGTATAATATCGAAGGTCAGATGCTTTTTTTTTTTCCTTTTGATACTATTGAAACACATACAATGTAAAATCAAGCTACAATTACACGGAATTTTGGCCATCTCCAAATCTGAAAAGTATATTAGACGGAATATATTACACACTGAGAAGAATAAAGACGCTCCTTTGACTCCTATTTGGAGTGACGATTCTGAAGCAAATCCGTTATTGTTGGATTGGTGACGATGGCAGACAAGTTGATGTGCAGCAAATGATTCATGTCCGAAATGACACGAAACTTCCTTGTACGGCACCATCAGTGTTACCATTAAATAGATGACCGTTCACGATTATTCCGCGCAGTACGTATTCTGTTTCTTCACGTGACATATTTCCTGTTTAGAGTTAGATAGGATAACATGCACGGCTTTAAATTACATGTTCATTTTTTTTTTCATCTGGGGGTACGGTGTACGAACACAGGTTTTCCTTAACAAGCTCGTCTCCTTTTTCATTTTCCTTTTATCTGACTCGTTATTTTCTTTACGCGCATTGATATCAGTGATTGTTCAAGACCGGATCTTGTAAACTCATGCGATGTGGAGGAAATGCGATATTACTGGGTACATAAATTTTGTATCTTATGTCTGTCCTGATACGGTGTCATATAATTCAACTCGTCTTTAGAATATTTGGACAAATATTTGGACAAAAATTAAGACTTCCCACACCTAGAACTGAATATTTGAAGAAATCATTTAAATATGCTAAGGAATATAAGGACCTTCCCGTGGATATCAAGATTTCGCCCATAAGTGTTCATATATTTACATCTAAAATAAGTATGTTTAAGGTTACTGCCCCGTCAACTTATTTTTTTTCTCTTTGTTGATGAAAAAGAGTTATTACTGAATTATCTGAATAGGTACAGGTTATTATAAGTTATTAATTATTATTTTCCCCTTCTGTTTCCCTTGTATCATTTTCTTTTGTTATTTGCTTGTATCAGCTGTAATATGCGATTTTGTTGTTGTTGATGTTTATTTTTTCTCTCTCAATTTATATATTTCAAATATCTCCATGTTTACAAGTTTTTCCTTTCACAATTTCATATTGTATTTGTATAATTTCCATGTTCTGGACCCCATGGAAGACCAGCGATGCAATGTTGGCATCGCTGAATATGGGACATCCAGCCGTTGTTGTTTTTATACGGAAAATAAAATCAATCCATCAGAATATCGCTAAAGCATTACAATGATTTTGTACAAACTGTGTATTTCAATTCATTCATATCTTCTTTTCTTTGACCTTCTGTATCATCAAATAGAAATACTACAGATGAAATGATAATCATATGCAAAAGGAATATCATACAGAATTCTCTAACTCCTGAAACATGTAAATTTGATATGTACATGTATGTACACGACACATATGTGAGTGTTTTGTGTAAAATTAGGATTTTTATGAGATGATTCCTTTCTGTCGTGCCTGTGTGCTTCCGTCTGACAGTGTGTATGTACAGTTAAAGTCTGACGACATTGTAACTTTTTTGGGGGGGGGGGGGGAGGGGGGGGGGGGGAGGGGGGGGGGGTGAAGGGTACAATGTCATAGAATTTGACTCTATAGCCGTGCCGTCAAAATATGATAGGAAAAGGATCAAAATTTGTTAAAGCATTTATTTCAGACAGTAGCTGGTGTTGGGTAGCACCCCTTTATTCATCGAGCTTTCGGGCGAAAAGCCCTTCTTCAGGATCTACACAGTCAATGACAACAACGTATAAATAAAATCAACCTAGATATAAAATCATACTAAACTTAACTAACCTTATATATACTAAATAATGTGTAGAAATTGTAATGGTAATTTGGAAATTTTTATATTGTTGGATGGTGAAAATTTGAGTATTGATAATTTATGATTGATTAAATGAGAACGAGCCTTAGTATAGAAACGCCCCCCCCCATATACACAAATACATATAAGATACACCCTATCATAACCTTCACACAGACAACATTACAAGACCACACTCAGCACCAACACAGTAAGTTTTGTTTTGAGACTGTATTTAGTAATAGTATGCTGGTTTGTTTTTTGTTATAAAAGGTATGTTTTATGTTGAGTATATTTTGAAATGTATAGTATATAAGGTTAGTTAAGTTTAGTATAATTTTATACCTAGGTTGATTTTATTTATACGTTGTTGTCATTGACTGTGTAGATCCTGAAGAAGGGCTTTTCGCCCGAAAGCTCGATGATTAAAGGGGTGCTACCCAACACCAGCCACGTCTATATCTGCAAGATATGCTGTCAATATATATATATATATATATATATATGAAGAGTTTGTTTGCAAAAACCGATAAGTCCATATTTGCCAAATGGAGATATTTGCGATTAAAGGTCAAGAAAAATAAAGAGAATAATAAGAAAATTTTTGCTTCTTTTGACCATAACTTCAAAAATGTACCTTTATATGTAGTGACCAATATATCATTTTAAAGGTATTATTTTGTACTTTATGACAGGAACCGTACTTCAAAATCTTCAAAAATGGACTTATCGGTTTTTGCAAACAAACTCTTCATATATATATATATATATATATATATATATAGATCTCCACATACAAGGCACAAAATGTTGTAACATGAACCAATAGTGCATACGACCAAGCGTTGACATCATGGAGGGGGGGGGGGGGGGGGGAGGGGCGGACGTTGTTTGTACAAACGAATGTGAACGTTTACGCGTACTGGTATTATCTCGTCAGATAAAATGCATGCGATATTGAAACTTTTTTTTCAGTATTTGGTAAAAATATGTGAAACCCTGATATTCAGCAATTTGTATTTATATTTGACATCAGAGTAATCATTCTATCCGTATGACCTTTTATTCATTCATATCAGACAACATAAAGACTTTGTAACACTATTGATATTTTCTTAAGTGTAGTACGTCACGACCTGAATAGAGTGTTTGTGAATTAATGTTGTTGTGAGCTAATTTAGGACATGTTTAAGTCTTCTTCTTTAAAGAGACCAATTCGTTGATTCACGAAAATCCTTGGCGGAAATTGTATCAAGCATATAAGTCACACCTCCTCATAACCAGCCACATAAAAATTCAAGTAAAAGTACATGTACAATGTACAAATCAAAATAAATATGTGTTTTAGTAAGAACGACTCACTAAATTTCTATTTCCGATTTACCAAATATAATTTAAATGATAGATTGTATAATCTTCATTCCTCAATGCGTAATACGTGAGTGCATGTAGTAGAAATGATTTCATTAAACTTCGTTTTATAACATGAAGGGTAACGATACATACCTTATGAGGAACACGGCTGTGTAATATTTAGATTGAATAATATCTTTTTATGTGCAGTAGGTATGTTTTCACTCAACTGAAATGGAAATCACTCTTTAATATGATTCAATTTCCATATACGTTTCACCTAATAAATGAATATAAAAATCCTAAATCATCTGGACATCAGTTCTCCCTAAAACAGATTTCGGTGATAACTACTTTCCTGTTATATTGGGAGCACCATCCGCTATCGATACACACACACACACACACACAAACACACACACACACACACACCTTTGATGACGTCTACATACAATTTGTATCTCTCTCCTACATTTTGCCTACTGCAAGTTGTTTTCATAATTCTACTTACAAGTTGGTTCTCTCGATATCTGATTTTCAGTAAAATAAGTGACCTGTGAGAACAATAATTGTCTCACGGCACCTTCATATAAGTAGGTATTGTGACTGGTGATAATGTACACTAAACGTCTGCAGTCAAATTACTTCATGATGTCTATTCATTTTTCAAAGATATTACAGACATGATTCCTTGTATACAGTTCCAACAAGTACAGTAATGGTGGTGGAAACATTTGTGAGTTATAACCTAAAATGATCTCGATATGCAGAAAATGTACGTAAAACCGAGTTATGGTCAACTCAATAGTTAAGTCTTTATCCATTGTGAGACCGTTTGTCAGGGTATGTTATTTGCTTCAATTTAATAATGAATTTATTAGTCACCAACGTGGATACAGTACATCATAACGCAAGCGAAATTTCCAACAACCTAGCAGTTTTCAACAGCATGGTGAACTCGTAATAAAGATAGTGGTAATCAAAAAAGGAAGATATGTATATATTAGGGCAATCATTGTAGACAGAATTGACGGTGAATAAAACAGGACACCTGATGTGAAGTCATACGCAACAGTCATTGCCCAGTTTAGAAGATCCAAACAATATAAAATCGTTTCAAAAGTGCACGCATATTGAACACGTTGGTACAACACCAGACCCTATACAAGTTATCATGCCACATATTACTCTTTTTTCACATTCGATATGATGTTTAGATCTTTAATCCTACCGTCTGTATGAAATTATCAACATTCATTTCTGGTAATGTTCATCCCTTTAAAATATTAAGCCTGTTACTAGGTTTGTACTGTATACTTTTGCCGTAGAATCAAGGAACACTTCCGGGATAACAAGCGAAGTTTTAACCATAACCCTTTGCTGATTAAATTGTGAAGATTCATTTCTTATTTCAGTAGGGTTTAATCCAAAACATACAATGATCGTATATAATGATTCTTCCATAGTATTATGTGACCCTGCATCATAAGACCAACAAAATGTCGCCAGACATGAATTTATAGTTAAGGGCAGATTCTGAAAGAGCAGACTATAAGCTTCAAATGATGTATGGCTCTATGAAATGGACTCTCCTAATCATCTAAAAATTGGAAAGAAAGCACACACTCAGGAAAAGTGTGAACCGAGAAAAGAGGCCCTGAAGTACTTGGTCTATTCAAGTACTTAATCGTTACCAAACCGCTAGCTGTGCGATGAATGGGACAAAAAATGAAGAAATTATCAGCTTAGACTGTAATTAAACATGCTCTATTAACACGTTTTGCCCATGATTAATGCCGACTTTCAAAGCAGTTACAGCATTATCCCTTCTAAAGTTATTAGACTTGAAAGTGAAGAGTGTGCAAAGGGTTATCAGGAAATGAAAAGGGGCATCTTCAAGACATACCTGATCTCACAACTCTAGAAAACGAAAGTTGTAGAAAAATTGCTAAAAATGCACATTTCCATCCATTTTATGATCCCAAACTTAAGAATAATGTAGAAGTGTAGGTCTTTCAGAAAATTTGAAAAAACCAAATTGACTAGGTTGATCCGTTTTGCCTTTTTGACTCCTCACGTAAATCAATGGGTGCGACATTTTGTTCGTGTTTGTTCTTTTCACTTTTGATATGTTGGGGATAAGGCTCCCAAATAAATTTCAATAACGACAAAAGAGGTGGATAATGCATATAAATTTTCACCAAGTTCAAAGAAACTACGATTTAATATGTTGGTTGCAGGTGATTTACAACATATATTGTATTATCTATGTTCTCTTGTTACTCAAAAGCCAATACTACTTCTTAACGACAAAACAAAAAGTCTTTTAGGTTGCATTAAGATTTTTGCAAAAGACACTGTCAATGGATACCTTTCTTTTTTTTTCAAAATTTCCCGCTTTAATGTTAAACCTTTGGCACGAAAGTGGCAGGCCGTGTGGTGAAATCTCCGATCACTCCAATATATCACGCTGGTACATATGAGGCTCTTTGTACATGATATCCCCTTCGTCATGGCACGCCTGCAAAGAAATCAGATATGGGAAAAATATAAACGAAGATAGCAGCTGTCATGAAACAATTCAGAAAGAAACAATACTTTGGATATGCTCAGTATGGTATGGTGTCAGAGTTTACATAATTCGAGAAATGTTATGACGGCGAATATAAAACGGTGTTAATATTTTGTCATTATTTGCTGATGACTAAGTATTATAAATATAAATCACTTTCTATTCATTTTCCTCTAATGCTTTTCTGAGAAGATAACTTGATCTTACTACTTTCTATCTTGCTATGAATATTGTTATTTTAACACAAGCTTAAGTGTTATCCCAGAAAAATGCTATCTTAACGCAACGGAATGTCCAAATCGTAGGGGGCTCCACATTCTATGATCTAATACGCTATATATGAATATTCATTGAAGATTTCGCGGTTTGTTGTTGGACGATTAATCAACAATATGCATGAGCCTCAACACATTTTAGAACCTTTCCAAAAAGTCCATCAAGTAAAGAGGACCAAACGTTTACAACAAAAATCTGCATCGTCTGTATAAACGCATTTAATAAAGGCTCTGTATGTCCATTTTAAATTATTTTCTGTTTACACATACAGTGAATTCATAATTTAAATAATGATCTATAGGACGCATCATCATGTATTCCAAATACCCTGTCAGCAAAGCTACAATCATACACAACAGACAGACATGCAGACACACATTCACCAAGAAACACAAAAAGTGAGTTAATGGGATTGTGCCCGGAATAATTAAGATAACGCTAAGGGCTTTAATTTGGAATACCTTAGTCTCCAATCAATACTCTGGCTTTCTCCTCCTCATGAGGACGGTGGCACAGGTGATGATTGAGAGGATGAAAATAACGACGAGGAGAGCGTACGTGGTCGATGACTTCTGCAGTGCGCCTCGACGAGGACCGGCTGTAGGACCCGCTGTTTGCAAAGGATAGGAAAGATGAAGATGATTTCTATCATTCAGCGAGTGTCAAAATGAATGTAACATGTGATGTATGTCCGACTCAGTCGATGAGATGTACCAACTGTCAGGTATAGGAATATGTCACACTTGACCGTGAAATGAAAAAAAAAATTGAAATCTTCAAAATGAAAATGTGGATGCAGGCAGCCTTGCTATAATGATCGTGCCTGGGCATGCTAGAAGATCGCCAAACCACAAAAATAATTTACCCACAAATTATCATAATTGTGATACTATTGTGATAGTGTTGTGGTTATAATGTTCGCTATACCTATAATAGTGATGGTATTCATGCTATGTGTTTGTAGTTGTTATTATTGTTTTACATCGTCATTGATTAAGAGTTCTGACTGGTTGAACATGATTTTCGATGGGTTTTTTTTTTATTTTCGATGACTGGAAATAAACTATGATTGAATTGAATTGAATTGAACATGGACTTCATTTCAGCCTCTGCCTAGCTGCCATTGCAATACCATGATTAGCATACACGCTCTCACCTTTGACCCTTCTTGTCGGACAATGAGTCACGTGGGTGGAGGTGGGGCCAAGACCGTTAGTACCGGAGCACGTGACATTGATGCACCGGTCCGGACGACTGCGGAGAATGCCTGAGGCACAGCTGGAGTTGGACAGGGTGATGTTGTCTGCTATGATCTCGTAGGTGTGGAGGTGCGGGTAGGGTTGGTCGGCCAGGGTCACGTGACAATTGATGATGAGAGTAACTTGGTTGCCTTCTCCTCGGATCTCATGGGTCTCGATCGTCAGGATGTTATCAGCCGGAGCTCTGGGTTCTGATCCTGATTTCCAGTGAGAACAAAACGCACACTGATCTTATTAGAACTGGATGTGAAGCATTCGAGGAATAATCTTTTTGTTAACATACAGAAATGACAACAAAAGTACAACTTTAAACATTATTATTATTATTATTATTATTATTATTATTATTATTATTATCATTATTACTATTATTTGTGCGCTTTTCCCACAAGGCCCAAAGCGCTTACAATCAATGCAAAACATGTACGACAGTATGTAAAATAATGGATAAATGTTACAGCTACGAACTAGTTGCTACTGAAAAGATGTGTTTTCAAGGCTTTTTTGAACACACTGACTGATGAAGACTGTCTAACGGTAACTGGTAAATTGTTCCAGTGCTTTGAAGCAGACACAGTAAATGTCCTATCACCGACTAAGGTGCGAGTAACAGAGTATGTGAGACGAAGCGGATCACTAGATGACCTCAAATTTCAAAATTTCAAAATTTCAAAATATCCAAATAAAGGACGAAATATCATTTGCTGACTTCTGAAAGATTTTGTTGTGCCAGATCAAGGGCCTAAACCTACACACAACAGCATACTCACACACTTTTAGAACGAGACATACGAATCTTCGAACACAAATGAACGGCGTTTAGTGTCTTTATGGCATTGTTATTTTCTCAGTGTCACAAAACGCACACACGCACACACGCACACACATGCCCAAAATACTGACAACTTGGTGGTATGAAAATGACCGCGAGCCATTGGTGGTCACTGACCTGTAGATGACATACCTGAATCTGGCGGGCAGTAAGTATCACTTTTGAAAGTTTCTCCAAAGTTGTTTGAACCCATACAGGAAACCTTCATACATGTCGCAGGCGAGGGTTCAAAGGTCGCTGAAGGTGCGTCAGACGATATCACATGATCGTCAGCTGTGATCGTGAATGTGTGGATTGGCGGGAAAGGCTGGTCGGCTGGATTCACGTGACACGTGATGTTGAGAACCATATCATCTTCCCGCTCGAAAGATTGGTAATCGATCGATATGATATCTGGCGAAGGTCGATCTAAAAGAAAGTACAGTGGGATAAAGGCTGACTTCCCCCACGTTGTGTAATCTTATTACTAAGAATGGAATCCTCACTGATGAGAGAATGAACGTTAAGTTAATGATGGTATTAACACTTTCTGTGCCAGGGACTTTGGACAGTGTGTACAATGCTATGAGATTTTCTGTTCCAATCTGCACTCAAAGCACACAACGGGTTAACGGATTTCGACTATTATTAAAAGGAAAGGAGGATGGTCCCAGAAAGAATTTTCAATTAAAGCTTCAAAATTTTTTGAAGGGTAAGAAAGGAAAAAATATGTCATGAAAAATCCACATTATGAAGATCTCAAATGACATGTGACTTGTACTTTCTTAGGGTTTTCAACATCTTTCTTTTTTTCATTACTGATAAAATAAAACAAATGGAAATCAAGTGTAAAATAAAGCTTACCTTGGGGGCAATGTTCTAGCCACGCCGTCGTGGCGCCATGTCCATTCGTTCCTAAACACGTGACGTTGATGCATCTGTTGGGACGTGGCGAGAGCAGGGTAGAGGCGGAGGTTGATGATGAAATGTTGACGTTGTCAGCAGCGATTGCGTACGAGTGAAGGGGAGGAGACGGCTGAGCGGTGACGTTCACTTGACATTCAATAAACAGGCTCACAACATTGTTCTCGCCTCTGATCTCAGTAGTTTCAATTGACAAAATGCCGGAATTGGGCTGAGCGCCATCTACGATACCATCGAAATGAACAACAGTTTCATTCATGCATACAACCTGCGTTGCAATTTGAGAATCAGAAAAAAATGAAATACATAAATAAAATATATCAATGCTATCAGCAAACGATTCAGGCTGAATATAGACGATCTATACACTGCCATAACGTATGAAATGCATGAAATTTTATAATTCTATGAAGAGAATTGTATAGAAGTCATTAATCTAACCAGAGAAAATCCATAAAAGAACTTGACATTTGTTTACTCATTATTAAGAGGATGATGTATATTTTATAGGTCTACATGTTTTGTATTTTGCATTTAATAGTCAAGTGATGAGTTTTTACCTTGAAATTTATTGTTTTATATATATAGAATTCACATGAAAAATAATTTCACATTGATAGCATTTCGTAACTTTTCATCACAATGAAAGGAAGGAATACGTTTGCTCATGTATTTCCAATCTGCTATTTGGTATTGCTGACAGAGCGTGGCATCTCCAGTTATGGAAGAAATCAGAGAGGGTATATAGTTAAAACGTGTGCGTGGAAACAGCAGTGACTATCATACAGAATGTCAACGTGTAAGAAATTACATGCAATCGATTTTTTTTCCGTTTTATTTCGGACAAAAAGAATCGTTATGAGAGTAATCATTTATTAATCAAAGATAGGTACACACTTCGACTGAAGATCTATTGCAACAAAGCATTATGTCTTTATTGTAAGCCATGGAATTATTCGTTTTCACTTTAGATGATCTTATTCAGGTGAAATGATTGGAGACTACAATGAATGAGATTAATAGATGTATTTAGAAAACGTTGGAATCAGTTATTACCTGAATCGCAAATTCTTGCAGGTTCTTTTCGTAGTCCACACATAGAATAGAAAAAAAATAAATGAAAATGACGAAATCCAAATAAACAACGGGTGAAGTGACTATAACCTGATAAACAGAGACTTATAAAAAAAGTGTATAAATTACGCGCATCCATAATTACCAATGCTTCTCTAAACCATAACTATGTATCGAAAGACTCAATGATGAATCGGCATATGGGTTGCCGTGTGTGTGTTTTTTTTTAATCTGAAAAGTCTCCAGTTACGTTATTATTATATCATTATTATCATAACTTAACATTTATAAAAAGTAAGAAGAAGAAAGCATGGGTGACTTCTTTTTTCATTCTTTGTCAGTTCAATACTTCCCTTTTTCGCACGTATAGACATGACCCAAGCTAAACACAACAAGTTTGAAAAAAAAAAAAAAAAACCTGATGATAAATTACACGTTATACTGTATTTCAGCACGTAAAGGCAATCTATACCTGGTGGAATTATCTGTTTTTACCAGTTTAAGCAAAATACAACCCTAAAAAGGACACAATCTGATTCGTGACAGTGGATCACAAAGCAGATTAGCGAATAACTCGCACCGGCCCTTCGCCCAGCATCAGGTCTAAATAATATGTCTCTTTTTGTCTAGCAAAATGGCTGAAATTTGAGCTTGGGATGTGGTGATTGCATCTGATATTCCTGTATAAGAATATGGGTATAATAACAATACGTTCTACGCACGAATTGTTTAGTTTAATAGTGCGTTTTGATGGATCTTCTACTTCAAAACCTTTTTTTTTTCTCATGTACTACACTGTCAGGTCCGACTTCCTGATCACCTTATCTTATGGAGTAATTATGTTAACTTCTAGATTTGACGAGTTATACATCATTTTTACAACTTAGATTTTAAACTCGATCTGATCTGAACAAATTCCATCTAGGAACCTTTTTTTTTTTTTTTTGTAGGGGGAGGGGGGTGTTGATTTGTTGTTCAAAATGACATTACGTGTCGACCCCACTTCGTTAAATTTCTTCCAATTACAGCAACACTTCTGCTATGATTTCGTTTTTTGTTCATTTTCTTAGTGACAAGTAACATGATTTTGTGAAGCTGATGTTTCAATAAAGCAGAAATATAAACTCGCGTCAAATTATCACAAAAGGTCTCAACGGTACACTGAGAACGAAAAGGGATATGATGAATAGGAATGTATTGCGAAAATTTGTGTATTAAACCAATAATCTTCACTGACAAAATAAATGCCAAGGGAAAATGAGTATGACAAAAATGAAAAAAAAAGAGAAAAAATTCTGTTGACATACCTGCAAACTGTAGCCTCGCTGACCGAACCAAACCTAGGACATGGCATTGCAGAACATCTCCGTTGTTTATTGACGCTGATGTAAATGTGAATTCGCTCCTCATGTTGTAGTAGACGAATTCCGTAAAACCGTAGGCCAAACCAACCTTACGCCGGCTTTCCGCATACCGCTCAGCAGTGGCTGTTAGGTTTTCTAGGCAGATGCATATAATATTACATATGCTATCAATAGTATTGATTAAAAAAAATTCAGGTTTAAGTAAGATTTTAAGTGTCGTTTGACTTTTGAGTAATAACAGATTCACTCCGGAATACTACTTACGTTGTTAACCTCCTTATCACACATGTACCTTGCACAAAAGACCAGTTAAAACTCATTCAGTCTCGTCTTTCTAATACAAAGCACAAGAGGAAGAAACTCTATTTTAATATCAAACCTGTAAAAATCCAGGAAATGAAGCAGAATCAATTCTAGTAGTGTCATGATATCAAAATGATAATATTTCGACTGACAACAACCCAACATGTGTCAGACTGATATATTCGATAGATCACAATGTCTTTGTGAGCGTTATGTATTTTAGGCCTGTCATAGACATGTCAACATATTATAATGTGTCTAAAGTGTTACGCTTTATTTCTTTTTGTTTAAAAAAAACGCACAAAAAATTGACAACAACAACAACAACAACAACAACAAATATCATGTACTTACTTTCTCCTTCACATCGTACACCTGCATCTTTGTTATGTTGGCACGCTGTCCAACCATGAGGGTGACAACCCCAGGGAAGTCTGTTGCACTCCAGTAAGGAATTCTCATTCCCGGTGGGACAGAAAACTCCTCGATTTAGCCAAATCGGTCCCGAACCCTGTCCAAAATGCGCTGCAAGAAAGTACGCCGAAGCTCTCGGGTAGCCGAGCTGTTTGCAAACGACGTGAGCTTCTTCTATACTCCAGCCATTCCAGTCACAAATCGTACCCCAGATCCCGCCGCACTGTATCTCAACTCGTCCCTCTCTCTCGTTTGCTCCTCCAGCAAGTCTCACTAAAAGTGATATATCGCAAAAAATTCACTCCATCAGAACTATAAGATACACACAAAAAAACCCGTGTAAACAAAAGAAAAAGAACAAGAAATGAATTGCAACTGATTTACAAATACACGTTGCCCTACATCGACGTAAACGAGCACTTAATTGATCTGTGTTTTAGTAGTAGCCATGATACAAAATCATGGGCGTACATACTTGAGCAGAATTCGAACCTACGACCTCCTGATCACCGTAGGAATTTGAAGAAAAGAGTTTGAAGAAAAGAGTTGTAAAAAGAATTTGAAGAAAAGAGCTGTATCACATCCCTTAAATGTTCAGATTCACCGACTACACTTCATTATTCATTATTCATTTCCCCGGTCCTTTTTTCTTGTATTGATAACAGAGCATGCAAATAATCTTCATACTCATTTTTTTATTTTATTATTGTATGACTGTATCACGTTTTGTGACTGTAATTTCGGTTTTGTAATGTCCTAATGTTATTGTGTTTTCTAGTCTTTTTGTATGAATAACACGTGGTAATGCGCTTAGAAACACTGGCATAAGGTGAAATATAAATACAATTATTATTATCATTACAGGGGCGGATCCAGGAATTCTGTAAAGGGGGGGGGGGGCGTGACTAATACTTCTGGTGCCACTTCCGGGTTTCATTTCATTTTTTTCTTTTTATTTCTTTTGTTTTTAACGAAAAATAAAGGGGGAGGGGGCGTGCGCCGGTTGTGCCCCCCTCTGGATCCGCCACTGCATAATTATCCTTTATCCTTTTTATCATTATTATGTTTTGTATTACTACGACTACTACAGCTACTACTATTATAATTCATAGCTAATTTATGCAAAATGTTAAAGACATTTGCAAAAGTAACATCAAGGCGGTATTCATATTACTTATATCTGTTAAAATTTGTACATGAATTTCAAACTTTGGAGAGCATGCACTGAATTGTGAGTAACGGATAGGTCGATTGTCGATTTCTGAACTCCTCTTTTGTTTTAACATTGATTGATCTTTATGGCCAATCTCATAACCCCTTATGGAACTTGCATGAATGAACATTATTTCCCTCCTCGCTGCTATCAAATTTTAATCACTGTACAAAACTACAGACTTCCAATTTTGTGCACACACATAGTGCACTTAAGTGAAATAAAAGTCCGTTGGAAGCAATTTGCGCAGAATTGCTCATGTATTCGTCTCTAACAGTCGAGGCGTATATTTTGGAGCTATGCCAGTTTCCGGCGTGTTTTCTTACCGGTTGAGCCGTCGCAGACTTTCGTGCAGTGGGTGCCAATAGCTGTTCTGTAGTAATACTAGGATCACCGCTGTGCAGCTTCAAAAGTCTGCTCTAGCCGGAATGGAAAGATCCGGTGGTATTTTCAGAGCCGCTTCAAAATGATGATTGAATACCACCATTTGAAGGGAGTTACATAACGGAGTTAAAAGAAGATATACTTCGGTTTGTGAATAGCATTTACAAAAGAATACGAAATTCCGTGTTATGGAAATTAACTTTGCCCAATCATGTTTTGAGATCGTACATGGTTTCCGTCCTGGTCTGTGGTATTTCATTCTTGATTATTTCTTTGCTCGGAATAACCAACAAGTTTCAATTTTGCCGAGGAAATATTGTCAGGAATTTAATCATCAATGTCAAAAAATTTCAAAGTGTTTATCTGTAGCAGAGAAAATAAAAAATAAGATTGCTGCGAGCGAGCCTTTATTCATTAGACAACTATATCCACACTTCTTTTTACTTGGTACTCACGTGGACAGCCCTTAAAGGCTCTCCTAGGGGCTGAAATGGCAGAAAACCACCGAACATTTTAAGCATTGTAAGTCAAATATCGAACCTCATGAAGGGATGTGGCATTTTAGAGCAATGCATTTCTAAAATGGAAAGTCATCTTTTCGACATTCGCATAATACTCATCGAATTCAGGAACAGTTTAATTTCAGACGTCCTCCCTACCCACTAGGCAGTCCGTTGCCTCACACTGTGTGCTGTGTTCCCGTCTTATGAAGAATTATAGTCTTAAAAGTGACGGAAAAAAGCAATGATTCCCCTTTCTAAGGCATAAAGACACAAGTCATGACGAATAATCAGCGTGTCACATACTTATAAAGATAGAGAAAACAGAATGATTTGATAAATACAATTACGAGATTCTTTCTGAGTTGAAAAATAGCCGCAACACGGATAATGAGGGGAAAGGTTACAGATGTTGCGGCTAAACAATAAAGGCTTTATATCTTTCCTTGCAATGATTTAAATCACTTTTCTATGAATCCTGACAGATTAATAAGTTTTCAGCGACGATTTATTATTCTCCTAGCCAGTTACACAATATGTCCTCGCAAATTAAACATTTGTTGCTTAGTAGGTTTCTTTAAATCAATGGAAATCTCGATAGAAGGAAGATAATAAAGCTTTAGATTTTCGCTGTACAGAGTCAGGTATGCTTTGTACATTAAACAGGGGCAGAAATATAACCCACTCTTTGATCCTTTTAACCTTTCTTGTACCTCATTGAAACGCACATGGTCGGAGATTAGTATGGGTTTAGGTTTTCTTGGGCTCCTTACAGATTATCCTGATTTTTGAAGATGATAATCTCCGGTGTTATTTAATGTCGGTTTTTCTATACTATATCCTTAGGCAGTCCATTGTCTCTGCGATTGATTCTTCCTTTTGCCATGTTACGGTACCTGGAGTTACTCCTTCTAATGTTTTTCCTCCTGGAGCTGTTAAAAGTACATGTAGGTGACCAATCCTTCAATAGTTTGGCTCAAAATGTATGTGTTGTCCATATCGTAACGGCTTGGTTGCAATACCTTCGCTATTTTCTCGAAAGCGAGGAATCTTCAGAGAGCAGCGAGCTGTTCGGTCTAAGTTCACTTCCGTCTGCTTGGGAAGCATTGCTTAAGGATACTCAAAATCATTATGAAACTTGTTGCAAACATGCTTTGTCCTCGGTATTGCCGTCGCAAAGTGTGCAACTGTTGTCAAATAGACAGAAGAACAAAATGTGCAAGAGCGTCATGAATTATTTGGACGGCAACGTAAATAAATCGCATAACAAGGCCAAAGAACTATGAAAATAGAGAATGTCGGAGTTACATAGGGTCGTGTGTGTTGTACGCTAGTTTGGCAAGTACAATACCAGCTGCATTGTAACAACAAAGAAAGGAGAAGAAAATGGGGACTGCGTTACTATATAAAATTTCATTTGTCATGGACAGTGTCCTCGCGTTTGTGATCTGACTACGAATGATAAATTCCTGATATGTCAAAGCTTTGATGCGATTCGGAAATTTACGTGTAAACCTGATTTTGAATTTTTCACGATCTTTCTATAAATCCTTAGAAAGTCCGCTGAGTGCTTCATAACATTCTGCCCTTTTATATCTCAGACAGGTCGGTTGGTCATGCGTTGCTTTTCATCGATTTACCGACATTTTCCATTTTTCAGTTTGTAAGTGTCTGGATTTTCGACTTCAGGAGACAATGTAGTTTCGTCTCATCGAGTTAAAATATATCTATATTTACATGTCATGCCACTATATGGGTGAAAATAAACGATTCACTGAATTAGGTGAAAGGTTGATTTCCGTCCCTACACAAAAGTGGAATGACGTCATCGTGTTATTTTTGGAAGGATTCATGTAAACCATGTTTTTTTTTTTTTCTCAACTCATGTGACTCACAGACTATGAATCATCACTATAGTTTCTATTCTGAGTTTGATCTCAAACCTGTTCATCTCTGGACATTACAAAGTGTATTTTCTACGAAAACTTTTTTTTTCAGTTTCAGCTATCAGTTGTTAACGAACGCTAAACTTTCATGCGTTAGAATTGAATTGTTTCCTTTACAACCTCTGTATAGTTTTGAAGTTTTTTGATAGGTTGACTACGTTGAAATTGTGCTCATTTTAGGTGTATGTGTGTGACGGACTTTTTTTTTTCTTTTGTTTTTCCTTCTTTCATTGTATCGGACAAATAGTAATATCTCAAACATTTCCGGTGAATTCTAGTAGTGCTATCATATCATTTAATAACTTTGTGAATAAAAACAGATAAATAAGCAATAGATGACAATGGTAACAAGGAAAATACAACTACATGATAACAGAAAAAAACCTACATTTCCATGATAAATATATATTTTTTGTCGCAAATTATCGGTGAGATAGAGGATGCTGATAATTTGCTGTGTTTAAACTTGTATGTAATTTTAACTTTATATACACCATAAGTTATACCATAGCTGAAAACGTAAAAAGGAAATATAAAAATTATGTTAACGTATAAGAATATATGACATCAATAAATTATAAGTGTTATTAGTATATGTATGTAAAAATAAGCTTGGTTCCAAAAGGCGCTAAATCCATTGAAAAATGATGGCAGAGGCGAATGGAACCTCTTCATAAATATTTATACATATATATATATATATTTATATATATATATACATTTATATACGATATTTCTCATATATTCTTTTTTTCATAACCAAGACAGAAGGTTTATGTTTGTTTGATTATTTTTTTTTTTTTTGGTGAGATAAGATGCACAATACATGTTTCTCCTAGTTATATCACGTATCTTTTCAGCTGCAGCTTTACCAGCGTGTCATGAAGACGGGTCATACATTGATCTCTCTCTCTCTCTCTTTCTCTCTCTCTCTCTCTCTGTATATATATATATATATATATATATATATATATATATATATATATATGTATATATATATGTATATATATATACATTATATATATGTATATATATATATGTATATATATATGTATATATATATATATATATATATATATATATATATATATATACGTGTATATACAAGTGCGAAGAGTTTGCGTAGGATTCAGGAAAAAGTGCTCTATGCTTTAGTATATACTAAGTAGCCTGAAGATCGTCCAGCGGAAGGACGTGAAACCGTTAGCGGTCTCCGTGCGCCCAAGGTAAATGACTATATATATATATATATATATATATTATGTATATGTATACATATATATATATATATATATATATATATATATATGTGTATGTGTGTGTGTGTTTGTATCTTCTGTGATTAGACATGATCTGTATATCTGTTCCACAGTCGAACAGTTCACCAGACACCCCAGCAATATATTCTAGGAAGTCAACTACGTCACGTGACGTCACAGGGTTGAAGGACAACGAAGTAGACGCTGGCGCTGTTCCATGAACGCATCGCGGACCGGATGGGCAGAAAATGTACTGAAAATTAACACACAAATCTTCTAATTTTTATTCAAAATGCACAAATACTGTAAAACATGTGGTATATTTCGTATATCTAGTAATATAAGCTACCCCAGGTAACGGAAGAATATTGAATTAAGTCGCGGATTAGATTTTCCAAACTGTCTAATCATCTTTGAAACTCGGTTCACAGTGGGAGTGGTGGTAACGCCATCCGTTATTTGGACGCCGTTCAAATACCAAGCCAAGTGGTAGGAACCGTGGACGTCTTCTGCCGAACACACAGCCGTTACCTCTTGGTTAGCCGGGAGAGGGCTGGGTACATCGAGTGTCATTTGGATTCCATCTGATTATAATGACAGAAAAAAAAAAAGAGAAAAGACAGTAAGAAGGAGAGAGAAAGGGATAAGAGGATTTATATGAAGAATAAGAAATACGGAGAAGCGAAAATAAAGATAGATAGAGAGAGAGAGAGAGAGAGTGAGTGAGTGAGTGAGAGAGAATGAGTGAGAAATGAGAATGACCAACAGATGAAGAGAAACTGTAATATTTTGGATTCAAATTACAGTTTGGCAAGATATTGTTTACAAGAAACTGTGTGCTTTGTGACTCTTAAGATTACCACAACAAAAGAAAAAAAAAAGAGAGAAAATTGAATTTCAAAACATTAAAATAATTCTTATTGCCTGTCATGTAATGCATGAATTCTACTTTCGGTACTTCATTATCAAAATATCTTCAATACCAACAGTATCCTTCTTTAAAATGACTATCTGATCAGAGCCTCTATCAAAAAACAAAACATTATGACAGACTTTCAGCAATATTTGGTTACATGATAAAAATACAGTTGTTTTCAATTGTCCTTATCACCAAGTTAGACGTTTTCCTTTCGCTGAAAACAGAAGAGCCTGGCAAACGAGAAAGTATAAAGGTGTTTCCATAGGTTTACTCACCAATACATTGGATGCCGATGAAAAGTATGGATACGTGTAGCAAAATTCGACTTTCAGTCATCATTGTCAAAGGCAAGAGTGTCCACATTGGAAGAAATCTAAAAGAGAGAACAGAGGAAGAACTAATGAGTGAAGTAAACGGGACGTCAAATTATTACTTCATGATTTAAAACAAATGCAATGAAACATAATCATAATTTACTTTTCATCATAATATCGCCACTTAATATGTGACATTGGAAATCATCAAAGTTTGAATACTTTCAGAATCACAATAGATGATGTTTTTAAGAAGAAGGTGGATCGATGATCCTGGAGAAAACTTGACAAATGCCTGGGAGACAAAGGTCACTAATGACCAAATTCTCAACAAATCAATGTACAGCAAATGGTCGGTGTCCGAAACAATGTGAATCGTCTACAAAATGCGCCGTCAATATAAGCACGTATACTGCCAGTATTACATTAAATGACCGTCACGGTCCTAACACACGCAGGATTAGTATTACTCCGCGCAGTTACTTCCTGGTTGAGGTTACGTCTCGATTTATTTTTTGTTTCAAGTCTTTCTCTCTTTCCCTTAATCTGCTTCAATTGATAAATCAATCCTAGATATGATGAAAACTCTCCATTTTGTAAGCAATTCCTACTTGGCTGCATTTATGTCTGATTTGCACGTCTTAATTCAAGGATTTTTTTTTTTTTATCTTAATGCGTAATGATTTGGGAATCAAATGGTCTTGCATGCTCACGATGTTCGCTTTTGTTTTCACAAAGAATGTATGAGATCGGATGGTGTAAGCTGAGATAAATGGAGGAAATAATGGTGTCATTGAATACATTTGTTTAACATCAGTGTCACAGCATACATTATTTTCATACAGATCATCTTTAAAGCATCACTATCAAAACTATTGTACATCGTGTTTAAACTCCAGACCAGATGCATAATAAAACAACTCCGTCCAAATGTTGTTGTTGTTTTTTTGTTCCAGTTTTAAATTCCCCCCCCCCAAAAAAAAATGCACTGTGTTTGTGACAATGTATACACTGAAATTCACTGTATTATTGAAAACAAGTCTGTAGATCAAGAAACACTTTTTTTTTTAAAATAAAATTTAGATTTTAAATTATTCTTATATTCTCTGTGAAAATAGATCAAATATAACAAAGGAAAATGATACATCATATCCAGATGAGAGGATAATAAAATATTGCAAACATAAAAAACATATTGCTCAATCTATTAAAGTTGGAATCTGAGAATAAATGCTAAAGAAATATGCTGGAACATACAGAAAAGCAGACTTGTTGAGCCTTAGTTCCAAGTATTAAAATCGAGTGTCAAGATTAAAGAAGCACGGTGCTATACAAACGCGAGAAGCACAACCATGTCCGGTAAGATGCAAAATGAGCATGAATTCATAGTGTTTATCACATCCTCAGAAAAGTCATGAAAGAGTTGAGATTTATTTCGAAGGGTGGGGGGGGGGAGGAGGGCATCATAGAAATGGCCATATATATCAATAAAGCACTACTTCCAATACAAAATCATAAGGTAATACAATATCGGTAGTTAGTCATAAAATCCAGGGAAACTGATCGATACGTCCTACGGAGAGGTTTCTTTTTTTTTCTATTCTTTTTTTTTTCAAAGAGAAAAGTGTAAAGAATAGCCTCCTCTGCAACCCACCCTACGCCCATTTCTGGTAAAAATTTTCTCAACAAGCTTTCCAACGTTCATGAAGCTCACTTCCGTTGTGTGTTGTTTCAACTTGACTTATAGTGACTTATAGTGTTTCAACGCATAACTCTCTACACGGCTGATTGCATTTAAAACTTAGCAGCAGATTTCCTTCTCAAAATTATGCTGAAAATATCTCCACCATTTTCTTAGTCACACCATCAATACTCTGCGTGCCATACTCCTTTCTTCTTCATAAGTTTCTGTGAAATCTATGCACATTTGACTCATTGGCACAGAACAAGGGTTAAAAAATCAATACCAGGAGAATATCCTGGGATGTAATGAGGCACATACAGGACATGTATAATTGCGTTGACAAGAAAGCATGCTAAGGACATTATAGATTTATCCGGAAATTAGGGTCAAATGTCGATTCAAAACAAATCTTGTCTGTCAGGTATTAGATTCCTGTTTGTGTTTCTAAGCCGGTTTCGATGTCACCGAGTTGCTATTCTTGGCAAGCGTCTTGATTGCAGATCCCCCTTGTTTCAATTACCTTGCCAGGATATGCGAAATGATATTAGGAAAATACAGTGTCGTACATTCATCTCGATCACTGCCTTTTCGCTACGTCAGTCCCTTATATGATTATGATATGTCTCGTACATGGCACACTCGACTTTCATATAGGCATATAATGACTTATTTCCCTTTGCAGAAAAGGAATAAACAGTGCATACATAGTAGTCCGTTGTACATAAGAAGATGTCTTCTAAATTTAAAAAGTATCCACATTATAGACTGGTGGAAAAATTAATAGTGGCGATGTCACATTAATTACCTTTTCTAGTGTTTTCATTATAGTGTGTTTTTTTGTGGCCACACTTCAATTTGATTTTCTTTTTAATTATTTGTATGTTTATGTGAAATGTGATGTTACATATGTGTAATGTTACACTTCAATTATGTCTATTTGAAAACTTCTTAACACAACTAGGTATTTGCCCGTATGTATACATACACAACTGTAATTTATCTTTATTAGTTTGTTGGCCATCTTTTATCCTTCGTAGTTTGTAATATATATATATATATGCTTATGATGGAATTCCTGATTTACCTTGTGTTATGTTTTGTTGAAAGGAAATAAATGAATTGATTTTAATTGCAATATACGATGTAAATGATACCTAGGTGTGTTTAGAAGTTTATCATTCATTTTATTTCATCCTAGGAATATATAAGAACTTTTTGTATTATAAAATACAGCAAAAACCTATTGATGATACACAGCGGCATTCAACTTGAGATGAAAACTTACGTCACAAACGATTTTGTCAGAAAGAGGCTAGTAGAAAGAGAAAGGGGGGGGGGGTTAAGCGGGTCACAAGTGTAGGGGAAGGAAGTTGGTAAATTAAAGGAGACCTCCGGATGATTTTTCAGATTTTTACATTTGAACAGCGATATATTACTTATACCAACTACAAAGTTTCGGAATTTATAGTGATTGGGATGAGAAATCACTCAGATTTTTTTTTCTTCAAAATTTATAATACATAACACGGAAGAATACATGGCAGCCTCACTATCAGAATGCATGAGTTGGGGCTCAAGGAAACAAAACAAAAGAAGAGGTTATGCATACATCAAGCGGTATTGTAGTGGAAATACACAGCTCCATTTCTGAAATACCTGAGGCTCTATGTAATCAAGACTTTTCAATGTAATTTCTTAGAGATTTTTCAGAGTAGTGGTTTCTCTGCTCAAATACCACAATAAATGCCACAAATCTATACATGGAGCTGTCGATTTATGTACTACACGATGTGATATTATCATTTATTATGAAACTCGTTAAGATACCCCTTTAAACGCGTGGATACGCCTTCTGTTTCCAAAGAATTATTGAGATGTGCATGGGCATTTACAGGTTGGACAAGATTTTGATTAAAATATCCGTATCCAAGGAACACAACGAAACGAAGAATCAGGCTACTCAACAAAGTTGACGATTCCTGTATTTTCTCTTCATCAATCCAATGTCCTGCTCAAGTCAGTACACAGTTCAACCCAAGAGTTCAAAAGTTAGGCCTAATCCAGTAAAAAAAGGGAGACAAGAAACCGATAGTGAGTACGAGGATTGAAGCTGGGCTTGACACTTGTATGTTTTAGCCTATTCATGAAATGCAATTCGCTATAGAGGCATATTTACCAGATTAAAAAAAAGAAGAGATCAAATCTAATATTGAGGGTACCATTTTATTATAGCCATCAGAACTCGAAAGAGTTTGTCAATGTAAACTCCTCGGTGTTATTATTGATTGTAATCTAACTTGGTCTCAGCAAATTAAAAGTGTAAGAATTAAGGCCATACGCAATCTTTATTTACTCAGAAGGGCAAGGGGTTTTATTGACAAAGCAACAGCTCTTACGCTGTACCACACTTTAATCCAAAAACACTTTGACTATTGTTGTACTCTGTGGATGAATGGCAATTCAGTGCACTTAAGGCGATTGCAGATAATACAAAACAGGGCGCTGAGAATCTTGTTGCCAGTTAATAATCGTTTCAACCGTCAAACATTATATTATAGTACACTTGAAGTTAAACTCTAATTGATCGTTGGAAAAAGCAAGCATTAATTTTCATCTTCAAACTGCTTTTCTACCAGAAAGTTTATGTGAATGTCTCGAGAAGAGAGTAAGCCACTATGATTTACGTAATCATGAAAATATTCTTAACCTCCCTTAGCCCAAATCAACTTTTCTTAAAAATAGCACTTTATATTCGGCATCGAGATGATTCAATACATTACCAACAGAACCAACCTGATTATATCAAATTTCTCAAAGTACACAATGCTTATGTAATTACCGTCTGGTCTCCCAATTACTTGTCACATGTTTGATTTTTCCTTCTGTTTTTCTTTTTTTTTTTGTGTACTTACAATTTGTATACTCTGTGACTTTTTTCATTTTTTGGCGTTCTTTTGTAATGATTATTATGTGCTTTTCATGTGCATTCTCTTCATTGTATGATTAATTTTCTATGTTTTGTTATCATTTCACGGCCTTGCTGAAAAACAGCTTATAGCTGATAGCAAGCTTTTTACCGTGGTTGAATAAATAAACGCAATCTCAAGCTCATCTGTGCCACCTATGCATATTGTTATAAGCATGGACTAAAGAAAATAAATCTGATAGCCATATTAATATGAGACGTAAAAGACGTTTAGTGAACGACTAGTTATGATGATTGTTAGTTTTGATGTGGTTTGTTTGTTTATTACTATTGTAAGTTTCACATTATTCATGTATTTCCTCATCTAATCAAGATTATCTGAAGAGTTGCTAATTTCCATGTCTATTGCAATCATTAAGGGACAAGTTCACCTTCACATACATGTGGATTGAGTGAATTTAACAATTTCAGTAGAACACATCAGTGAAAATTTGAGGAAAATCCGACAATCCGTTCAAAAGTTATGCATTTTTAAAGTTTTTGCGTAAACACTGCTGGATGAGAAGGCTACTACAGTGTCTGATGTCACATGCCTACAACGATATAAGAAAATGAAAAAAAAAGAATGTCACAAAACCTAACTGTTTCAATAAAATGCACATTTCTTCGACTTGTTGCTGACGTATATCAAGGGTAATATTATTCGCCTTGCCTTCTGAAAGAGAGAAGTCAAGTGGTCTTTCGTTATGCGAGAAAAGTGAAAATATGTTGAATTTTCTTTAATGTGACATCACAAGCTAGCAGTCTTCTCATCCAGCCGTGACTGAGCAGAAACTTCAAAAATTCATAACTTTTGAACGGGTTGTTCGACTTTCCTCAAACTCTCACTGATGTGTTCTACTAATATTGCTGCATTCACTCAACCCACATGTCTATGAAGGTTAACTTGTCCTTTAAAACTTTCTTGACAAGTTTCATCTCTACTTAATATGTGATAATGATGACCTTCTTTACAAACTTTTGAAAACGTCTTTCCATCCTTTTGATTAAAATCGTTATTTTCGTTTGTAATTAAGAGCTGAAAGTTCGATTTTTTAAAACAAATTAACAAAACATTAAACAACAACATATCTAATCCACTGTAGAATTTGCTAGCTTTAATCACAGTATAAAACAGATACCTGTTTTGATACTCGTCTACACAGAAAACCAGTAACCTGAAACGATTCACCAGGTCCGCATATACAAAATGCACACACATTTCACGAAAGCTTTCGTTGTTTTGCTCTCTAAATGTATTCTTGTTCACGACAGGGGCGGATCCAGGAATTCCGTAAAGAGGGGGCGCGTTTACAAAATTAAAGGGGGGTGCGTGCACCCCTCCCCCATTTTTTTCTTTTTATTTCTTTTATTTCAACAACAAAAAAATAAAGGGGGGGGGGGTGCGCCGGTTGAGGTCCTCCCTGGATCCGCCACTGCACGATAACACATTTCAAAACTTAATTAATAAATCGAGTTAAGGAAAACAAAATGAATGAATGGACTAAACGTATAAGTAAGACTTCTTCAAAGAATTCTTCAAAGACTTCATCCAGTTTACTATAAAAAAAAAACGATAAACGATAAGTTCCCTGGAAATAATAACGTCAAATTCATGTTATTGATATTTTCAAATTCCAACATTGACGTAATTTGACATTAACCTCATCAATTTTACTGTGAAAAATACGTTACCTTATTACCTGAGAGGATATGAAAACAAGGCGAGGAGTTGGAATGATTTGTCTGTTACATATACGTATAATGGATAGTTTTGGTTGAGACCTATCTTCAGGTTTATATCATTTATGGAGTATGAAAGAGTATATAATTCCAAGAAGGATTCAACATTTATTTCATGAAAATTCGTCTGGAAATGCCTGCGATAAACAAAAAAAAAAAGGATCCGAATCAAATCGACAGGCAACAGCTTTTATTACAATTTCTTTGTTTTACTTTGTTTTTGGATATCTCAGTCATTACAAAACCGATTTTCATCAAACAAACTTTTGATTCCCCTCAGAATTGTATGCTTTTTTACGTTTCATAGGGTGGTTCCTAATTACATGTATACAGTTGAAGACATACGATCAAGAAGGCCTATCGTAAATAAAATATTACGGAACCCCCCCCCCCCCTTTTTTAATGCCAGACACGTAATTTCTGTGTGGAATATATTACAAACACCAAGACTAAGCTCCTTTAGAAAAATTTATACACCTATCAAGAGCTATAGACGACTTGATACTTGGTGACTGTGCAGGTAGATAGAACATATTCGATGTTCTCGAAGAATAAAAAGAAGAAGAAGAAAAAGAAAAATGATTACGAGATTTCATCTTCTTCTTAATATTACTGCAGTGATATCGCAGTGTGGGCAGCATATGCTCGTAGAATAGATCAAACGCTTTGAATATGATAATATTTGAAGAATTTGTACTGTGTCAGAGCATTTGAAATGAAATATACATCATTTGAAAGCTTAAATTCTTGCACGTTTTGAGTCTGCTCTTTGCTTTAATACATGCCTGGCGCTTTTTTTTTTTTTTTTTTTTTGCTTTTGTGATGCAGGGTCACATATCTACCAAAATGTGAATTTGTTAAGTGATATTTTTGTTGTATTTGTAACCACATATCTGATGTTTCTTCATTTTGTTTTACTGTTCTTTTAAATACAGCCTTTTTTATTTATGATTTTCGGTGTAAACTATCAAAAATGCTAGTGTGTGACTGGTTGGCTATGTTTTTTAATTACATGCATATTTGGGTTTGCATGTTGTATACGTAATTGAATTGAACTGCATTGAAATAAAACGTATATTGTGCGTGTGTATGTAACATGTCTCTCTCTCTCTCTCTCTCTTTGTGTTTGTTTTTAGGTGTTATACTGACAATAATGATACAAATAAGTTTATCTAAAGCGCATTTCAGACTTGAAAAAAAATGCGCTTTACATTATGAATTCTAACATGATACACAATATTACCAGCTAAATTGACGATACAAATTCAATGATAGGTAGGTATACAAGTACGTCTAATTTTAAGAGCAAGAAAGGAAATAGGGAAATAGATTATATGAAAATAACATTAAACTTTAGCTAAGATGGGTAATGGCATTTTCACTTGAAGTTTGTAACAGAAATTGTAACTAAGAAAGAATTTGTCAAAGCTAACAAATATTTCTGCCCATGTCGTTCTTCGCTGTTTTTGAACCGTCTTTTATGATATTTTTGTCCTCCTAGTATCGGAAAAATCCGGACTCGTTGAGAGTTAAGAAGAGGGTACCTGTGTACCGCAGGGAAAAAGAAAGAGATTAAAGAATCGAATGAAATAATTGCATTTAACGCTCACTTGCAAATGATATGTATAGTGCAGTAAGTGTTGCGAATTATTTTGGTTCTGTATGGCTTACCAGACTTGGCCCCAATAGAGGGCTGGCTTTGATTCCGTAAAAGTTGCCGACCTAGTCATTTTGACTAGATCCTACTTTATCGTAATCATTAATCCCGCAATACTTTGGGCATTTTGATATCATTTACTTCTTTTATGAAATCAGAAAAGACAATCTTGAATCCTTCACCTTAGCTTTAAAACAGAACTAAGGGAGTGGGATGGGGCGGGTTATACTTGAGAATCAATCGACCTACAGCACGACTTTGTTATAATATTTATTGTTTGCACAAACGAATGTGTACGTTTACGGTCGGTGTTATCATTTCTTAAGATAAAATGCGTGCGATATTGAAACTGTTTCTTTTTTCTTCAGTATTTGGTGAAAATAAACAAAAATTTGAAACCTTGATATTCTGAAAATTGTATTAATCTTTTACATCAGAGCAATCATTCTATCCTTGTGATCCTTTAAATTTTATTCGTATCAGACAACATGAAGACTTTGTAACACTATTGATATTGTACGTCATGCCCTGAAAATTTTGAGTGTTTATGAATCAATTTCGTTGTGAGCTAATTCAGGACATGTTTAAGCAATCTATTATAAAGAGAGCTATTCGTCAATTCCAGAATATCCTCGCAGAAAATTGCATAAAGCATAGTAGTTCCACACCTCCGCATAACCAGTCATATAAAATTCAAGATAAATTCTATGTACAAATCAAAATAGATATGCATTTTTGGTAAGAACAAATCACTGAATTTCCATTTCAAGTTTATCACAGATGATTTAAAATATAGATTGTATAATCGTCACTCTTCAATGCGTAATAGGCGACTGTATCTAACAGGAATGATTTCATCAAACTTCGTGAAGGGTAAATATACATACTCTCATGAGAAACACGACTGTATAATATAATAGATTGAATGATATTTTCTTATTAGGTGCAGTAGGCATGTTTTCATTCTACGGAAATGGTAATCACTTTATGACTGAATTTCCATTTGTTAAACGGTTAGGCAAAAGAATAGATGAATCAATAATTCTAAATCATCCGGACACCAGTTCCCCCTTGAAGCAGAAGTTGGTGATAACTACTTTCCTGTTATAGGGAGCACCATCCGCTTATATCATTGATACACACACACACAAACACTCACACACACACACACACACATGCATAATGATATCTACATCTCTCTATCTCTATCTCTATCTCTCTCCTACATTTTGCCTACTACAAGTGTTCATAATTCTACTACCTTGTCGGCTCTCTCGATATCTGATTTTGCAGTAAAATGAATGACTTGTGAGAATAATTTTCTCATGGCACCTTCATATAAGTAGGTGTACACTAAACGTCTGAATTCAAATTGCTTTATGCATTTCATTTATTTTCTAAAGACATAACTGATATGACTCCGTATGTACAGCTCCAACATGCACAGTGACAAGTATAGTAAAGGTGGACACACTCTCGAGAATCAGCGACTTTTTATGAGTTCAGAACCTAAAATGACATCGATATGAAAATATGTAATACAGAGTTATGGTCAACTCAATTGCTCAGTCAATTTCCATTGTGAGACCGTTTTCCAGGGTACATTATTTGCTTCAATTTAATCATAACTTTATTAGTCACCAACATGGATACAGTACATCATAACGCAAGCGAAATTTCCAACAACCTAGCAGTTTTCAACAGCATGGTGAACTCGTAATAAAGATAGTGGTAATCAAAAAAGGAAGATATGTATTTACTAGGGCAATCATTGTAGACAGAATTGACGGTGAATAAAACAGGACACCTGATGTGAAGTCATACGCAACAGTCATTGCCAAGTTTAGAAGATCCAAACAATATAAAATCGTTTCAAAAGTGCACGCATATTAAACACGTTGGTACAGCACGAGACCCTATACAAGTTATCATGCCACATATTACTCCTTTTCCACATTCGATATGATGTTTAGATCTTTAATCCTACCGTCTGTATGAATTTATCAAAATTCATTTCGGGTAATATTCATCCCTTTAAAATATCAAGCCTATGATTATTACTAGGTTTGTACTGTATACTTTTGCCGTAGAATCAATGAACAATTCCGGGATAACAAGCGAAGTTTTAACCCTAACCCTTTGTTGATTAAATTGTGAAGATTCCTTTTTTATTTCAATAGGGTTTAATCCAAAACACAATGATCGTACATAATGATTATTCCGTGGTATTATGTGACCCTGCATCATAAGACGAACAAAAAGTCGCCAGACATGAATTTATAGTTAAGGGCAGGTTCTGAAAGAGCAGACTATAAGCTTCAAATGATGTATAGCTCAATGAAATGGACTCTCCTAATCATCTAAAAATTGGAAAGAAAGCACACACTCAGGAAAAGTGTGAACCGAGAAAAGAGGCCCTGAAGTACTTGGTCTGTTCAAGTACTTAATCTTTAACAAACCGCTAGCTGTGCGATGAATGGGACAAAAACAGGATGAAGATCACTGGAGCAACAACAATGAAGAAATTATCAGCTTTGGGTGCAATTAAACACGCTCTATTAACACATCTGCCCATGATTACTGCCGACTTTCAAAGCAGTTACAGCATTATCCCTTCTAAAGTTATTAGACTTGAAAGTGAAGAGTGTGCAAAGGGTTATCAAGAAATGAAAAGGGGCATCTTCAAGACATACCTGATCTCACAACTCTACAAAAAAAAAAAGTTGTAGAAAAATTGCTAAAAATGCACATTTCCATCCATTTTATGATCCCAAACTTAAGAATAATGTAGAAGTGTAGGTCTTTCAGAAAATTTGAAAAACCCACATTGACTAGGTTGATCCGTTTTGCCTTTTTGATTCCTCACGTAAAATCAATGGGTGCGACTTTTTGTTCGTTTTTGTTCTTTTCACTTTTGATATGTTGGGGATAAGGCTCCCAAATTATAAATTTCAATAACGACAAAAGATGTGGATAATGCATATAAATTTTCACCAGGCTTAAAGAAACTACGATTTAATATGTTGGCTGCAGGTGATTTACAACACATATTGTATTATCTATGTTCTCTTGTTACTCAAATGCAAAAACTACTTCTTAACGACAAAACAAAAAGTCTTTTAGGTTGCATTAAGATTTTTGCAAAAGACACTGTCAATGGATACGTGTCTTTTTTTTTTCAAAATTTCCCGCTTTAATGTTAAACCTTTGGCACGAAAGTGGCAGGCGTGGGGTGAAATCTCCGATCATTCCAATATATCACGCTGGTACATATGCGGCTGTTTGTACATGATATCCTCTTCGTTATGGCAACTCTGAAAATAAATCAGATATCGGAAAAATAACAACGAAGATAACAGCTGTCATGAAACAATTCAGAAAGAAACAATACTTTGGATATGCTCAGTATGGTAGTGTGATACACGTAGTTTACATAGTTCGAGAAATGTTATGACAGTGAATATCAAACGGTTTTAATATTTTATTATTCTTTGCTGATGGCTGAGTATTATAAAGATAAATCACTCTCATTTCATTCAATTTCCTCTAAATATGCTTTTCTGTGAGCATAACGTGATCTTATTACTTCTATCTTGCTATGAATATTGTCATTTTAACACAAGTTTAAGCTTTATAAATTACCCCAGAAAAGTGTTATCTTAACAAACGAGCGTCCAAATCGTAGGGGGCTGCACATTTTATGACCCAATACGCTATATATGAATATTCATTGAACATTTCGCGGTTTCTTGTTGGACGATTAATCAACAATATGCATGAGCCTCAACACAATTTAAAGCCTTTTCACAAAGTCCATCAAGTATGGAAGAGGACCAAGCTTTTAAAACAAAAATCTGCACCGTCTGTATAAACGCATCCAATGGAGGCTGTCCATTTCAATTATTTTCTGTTTGCACATACAGTGAATTCATAATTTAAATAATAATAGGACGCATCATCATGTATTCCGAATACCCTGTCAGGAAACTTACAATCATTGACAACAGACAGACATGCAGGCACACATAATCCAAGAAACACAAAAGGGAGTCAATAGGATTATGCTGTGATACCGCTGTGATAGATTAAAAAAAAAAGGCTGAATAATTAAGATAACACTCAGGGCTTTAATTCGGGATACCTTAGTCTCCAATCAATACGCTGGCTTCCTTCTCCTCATGAGGACGGTGGTACAGGTGATGATTGAGAGGAGGAAAATAACGACGAGGAGAGCGTACGTGGTCGACGACTTCTGCAAAGCGCCTCGACGAGGACCGGCTGTAGGACCCGCTGTTTGCAAAGGATAGGAAAGATGAAGATGATTTCTACCATTCGAGTGTCAAAATGAATGTAACATGTGATGTATGTCCCACTCAGTCGATGAGATCTACCACGTACCTTGTAGGCCTACGTCACAATTGACCGTAACATGAAAAAAAGTATATACTATATATATATATATATATATATATATATATATATATATATATCTTCAAAATGAAAATATGGATTGCTGACAGTCTTGCTATGATCGTTCCTGGGCATGCCAGAAGATCACCAAAACCGCAGAAACAATTTACCTACACACTATCAAAGTTAAGATTATTGTGATTATACTGTTTGCTATACCCAATACATGATAATGACAGTAAAGATATTTGTGCATATGTTTGTTTTTGTTATTATTGTTGTTTTACATCGTCATTGATTAAGAGTTCTGACCGGTTGAAGCATGGACTTCATTTCAGCCTTTGCCTCGCTGCAATTCAACACCATGATTGGCATACACAATCTCACCTTTGACCCTTCTTGTCGGACAATGAGTCACGTGGGTGGAGGTGGGGCCAAGACCGTTTGTACCGGAGCACTTGACATTGATGCACCTGTCCGGACGATTGCGGAGAATACCCGAGGCACAGCTGGAGTTGGACAGGGTGATGTTGTCGGCAACGATCTCGTAGGTGTGGAGGTGCGGGTAGGGTTGGTCGGCCAAGGTCACGTGACAATTAATGATGAGAGTGACTTCGTTGCCTTCTCCTCGGATCTCATGGGTCTCGATCGTCAGGATGTTATCAGCCGGAGCTCTGGGTTCTGATCCTGGTTTCCAGTGTGAAGAAGATAAATCTGACTTTTACCAGAGTGTAAAGCATTCCAGGAATAGCTTCCGTTTCACACAGTAATGCTAACAAAAGTATATATTTTAGCGTCCAAATAAAGCTATTTCCGATGTTAATAGCCGGTAGTTCAGAAAATGATGTCATATCAATACATTACCACTGAATAACGCCTGAGTGGTAGTGAAAACACACCGTTTATTTTTCCACTCTCAAAAGGAATGAAATGTGTCAAGCTTTTTTGGTATTTTTGGTATTTTTTTGTCATTTGGTAATCATATGTGTACTTTCTCCCTCAAGTTCTTTAGTCAGAGTATAAATATTCTTTTCATTTGTTTGCATCAAACACATCAACCTGACACGAACGATTTAATGAGTCTTTGGCAGTCGATAAAGGACAGATTTGACAACTTTGGAATTAGGGATGGAATATTGGCACACTCATAAACAAAATACACACTGTAGAAACATAGACGAATGAAATGGGAAAAATGAAACATTCCATTGAGACTTTTCAAATGTTTCAAAATGAAATGAAGTTGAAACTTGAGGAATTTATTTCTGTGATTGTTTGATACCCAATCACACTTCATTATCAGGAAATTGGGCTGAATTTTGGTTGTAGCTAGCTGATCTTCACCTAAAAATTACTAAACGTGTGACCCGTCGCAATTAACACAAAACCCTAATGAAAAATGCAAATTGATATTGTAAGTATAGTAAAGTGATAAATAATTTAGGTCAAGCCTAAATCTACACACACTAGCACACTCACTCTTCTAGAACTACTGAATCTTCGAACACATTAAGGGCGTTTAGTGACTAGCATTGTGATTATTTTTCAGTATCACAAAAAAGAACATTTCAAATACCACAGCTTAGTCCTAGGAAAATGATAGCTAGCCAATGTGATCACTGAACTGTCGAAGACATACCTGAATCTGGCGGGCAGTAAGTATCACTTTTGAAAGTTTCTCCGAAGTCGTTTAAAGCCATACATGAAACAGCGATACATGTCGTAGGCAACGGTTCAAAGGTCGCTGAAGGTGCGTCAGACGACGATATCACGTGATCGTCAGCTGTGATCTTGAAGGTATGGATTGGCGGGAAAGGCTGGTCGGCGTGATTCACGTGACACGTGATGTTGAGAAGCGTCTCGTCCTCCCTCTCCAGAGATTGGTAATCGATTGATATGATACCTGGCTCAGGTTCGTCTATTTGAGAATTTTAAAAGAGAAACCGGACATTCTTCGATTAGCATTGCTTCTATCTTATTTCTTTCGAAAAGATAGTAGGCCTATTGAAAACATGAATCTATTAATAGAAAAGTGGTTATTGTTGATACAGCCGTGATGTGTACCAATTGGCGGAAATATACTATAAACACGAAGCGTGACCGTTATCAAACTTTGTCGGTTACAAGATATTAAAAAACAACAACTCCAAAACGAATGTGAGAAACTTTAACAGGCATGCCTTCTCTTGAAATTTCGTGGAAAGAGAACGACACACACAAACAAAATTAATACAGATTGCGTCACAGCAAAGGCTTCCAATGATGTCTATAATAACGATTGCGTTCTTTTTTGACAAAGAAAGCAATTTTCATTCATAAAGCTTGACTTAGACTTAATGACATGCCCGATGATGGAACATGCGTTAGTCTCGATGACTAGGCAAAAAAAAAAAAAAAAAAAAAAAGAGAGGAAACAAAACACGCTTTAATCTATCGGTACAACTTTACAAATTTATAACAAAAACCCTGGCTTCGAAATTCCATTTTCATGTTAAAATCCAAGAAGGCCTAGGCATATTAAATGACATCAATGCAGAAATGTGAAAATGTGCTACCACAAATTATGAAATCTGTTTGAAATTTTGAATTTCACAGGCTGGGTACTTGCTACTACTCCATACCGTCACTGGCAGTAACCAGGGATAACTTGGTGGTAGCGTCGCTGGCCGGAAAGTATTAGATGACAAGTTCGATATCCACCAACTGGTTCCCCCTCTCCAACATATAGATTGTTTGTCAGTCAAATATGTGTACCAGCAATTGGGAATTTACGAATACATAGTACGGAGGGTGACAATATTTATTGATAAAACAACAACAACAACAACAACGACGACGACGACGACGAACAACCAACTTTTATGGCATATCTTCATCCCACTGCATTAGAAATGTGTTTTTTAAAAAAGAAAAAAATCCGACTCGACGCGAATATTTTACCTATACAAAATTGATAAGTACGCAGATATGAGGTAAATATAGACATCTAGGCCTACTTTGGAGAAGGTTAGCGTATGTGCCATGCAGAGTTGCTTTCCTCAAGAGAATCATGGGAACACAATTGATTTAGAACGTAATAATTGATTTCTACAATATACGATTACATGGCAAAATAACGTAAGATGAATGAAGGACGACACTTGTGTCAACTACCTGTTGGACAGTGTGTTACCGAAGCCGTTGTGACGCCATGTCCGTTCGTTCCCGAACACGTGACATTGATGCACTTGTTAGGGCGTGGCGAGAGGAGGGCGGAGGCGGAGCTTGATGATGAAATGTTAACGTTGTCAACGACGATTGTGTACGAGTGAAGAGGAGGAGACGGCTGGGCGGTTTCATTCACATTGCAGACGATGAACAAACTTACGACATCATTTTGGTCTTGAAGTCTCATCTCCACGGTGTCTATTGAGATGATGTCAATATGGGGCTCATCTGCTGAACAACCTTTTGAGGAAGATTTGCTTGATTTGAGTATACAAGTTCATCTATGAATTATAAATGAGGCTTCGAAAGGCTTCTTTTTTCAGTAGAACACAACTTAGGTAAAACACAGCAAGTCATGAGTTAATAAAGCGGAAAAATATGGAATTTTAACGCCAATCGTAAATTCAAACATTGGAGGCAATTTGGAGCACAGATTTCTGTATGTATGTGTATGTGTTTTTGTGTGATTCATAACGGTAATCCCATTCAATGCCAACCGAATTGTGTGTGTTGAATCTGCTGCAATTTACAATTTTCCCTCTTTTTACCCGAACAATAACTACAAATAAATGCATCAACTTCACACAGAGTTCATTATGAAATATGATACATTTGCAATCCATGATTCGTCGAATTCCATACACATTACGGTACCAGCGAAAAAAAAACAACAACAAAACAAAACAAAACCGTATAATGTATTTTGGTAGTGTAAGGAAACTGCTCGGGTCATGGTTCACTCAAGATAAATATCCCCTTGTATGTCACAATCCATTTACTTTGAATTTGTCTGGGACGAAAAAAAATCAAATACACTCCAAATCATTCTCTTGACAAGCATGTGCCTTCTAATGTTCTCATACAATACTTCAGCATACCTTAACACACCTCAACACATTTTTCAAGAGCTCATTCTCCTTGGCTTGTGAACAATACATATAAACGAATTAAACAAACATAATGATTATATAAATGGTTAGTATGAAGTTTAAGAAAACTTTCTTTTAACATTTTTCAGGTCATAGCATAATGGAGAATGTTTTATGTTTTTGTCTTCCAAAGTGGGTAGAATGGGAACGAACAAGCGGTTGGTACAAACTATTTCGGGATATGACCATCCACAAAGGAATTTAGAGCTAGCCTTTTTTAAAGGACATTTATTTCTGTCTCATGGATGGTTACGTTATATCTAAAGTGCCAAAGGCTTTGTTTAAAGTTAACTACGCATAAATGTAATGTGACATGCAGCTCAAAAGGAATTTAAACATAAATTGTTGAGAGTATCATAGGGTGATCGAAAATGGTTGACGCAACTCTTGCATCCTCGAGGGTTTGTAGATATTCACGATTTTTTTAATGTCCATTTTGGCGACCGTCTTAAAAATCTCCAACAAGGATGCATGAGTTGCATCAACAAGATTCAGATCAAGTAGCCTCGAAATAGGATAAAACATCATAGTCTTTTAATTTTTTTAGAATTATAAGGAAAAAAAGTATATATTCAAATTTCATATTTTGCGGCCATTTTTGATATCTCAATACCCTGACTGATGCGAAAGTTGCCTCATCCATGTTCGAATTCAGCGCCGTCAAAAGATCCCAACACCCTCAAGTCTTGTCAACTTTTCATCATCGTAGAAGGAAATATATATGTATGTATTTTTTTACATATGTGAATTTATATGTGAATTTCAAGTTTCTCGGCCATCTTCAATATCTCAAAATCCTCAATAAATGCAAAAATTGCGTCATTCAGATTTACATGCGGCAATCTCAAACTTCATTTCCGTATCAAATTCTTCATAATCTATAAGGAAATATTTAGGAATTTCAGATTTTTGGGGGTATCTTGAATATCTCAAAACCCTCAAGATTGCAAGATTTCATCGTAGAGATTGGGATTCAGCACATTCAAAATAGGGTAAAAACCATCAAAAACATCGAACGGGCGATAAAACAAGGTTCGGCTGCCTAGAGTGGTCTGTGGCACCCAGTCAATAGCCATTCTGACTGAATACAGAATGGCCAATCTTGATAACATTTGTAATTTGCTCACCAGAAATTTGCAGTCTGACAGATTTCACGACACCTAGCACATGGCACTGGAGAATATCGCCGCCGTTGGCCCCGGTCGGTGTGAAAGTGAACTCGCTCCTCATGTCATAGTAAATGTAATTGGTAAAGCCGTAGCTCACGCCTGCATTCCGATAGCCGATGGCGTATCGCTCGGCAACGGCCGTTTCGTTTCCTGGGAACAATGAGGAGACGGTTTGATGAAATTTGACTTTAGATTATGCCTACTGATATACCATAAGAGAATGAAATGATTCGTTTTCACAATATCAATGCTCACATGACTGCACTGAATGGTGCATTACTCAGGAGCGGTCAACGAATCTAGGAATTCCGTTAAGGGGGAGGGGGAACCCTAAATAACATTTAAATGGGGCGCATGCGTCCCCCTTCATTTTTTTTTTTTTTTTTTTTGCATTGAATTGAATTGAAAATTGTATCGGTGCGACCGGCCTGGATCCACCAGTGTCGCTAGTATTTTTCCAGATCATTCGAATATCGAGCTGTTCTTACAGTCGCCATTGAAGCTATCTACGGTTATATTAACACCAAAATACAAAGTACAAGAGAACAAAACAAACAGACGAACAAAAACAATCACTATATAGACAATGATTGTCTGGGGCATGCTCCTAGAATTACATGGATAGTCTAATGCGTATTTCTTTCTTCTTTCAACAATCTATAGTCTCGGTTCTAATGAACAATGTTTTGGATTGTGCGGTTCAATAAAATGTCCGTTGAGGAAAAAAAGAAAGAAACGACCAGCATCAATAATGGACCCTCTGAGCGGAAAGATTTACACAATGTAGTCATTGCTGCATGAAGGGGGGGGGGGGGGAGTTGATTCTTTATACCTACAACTAAATTAACATTGTTAAATCAGCTGGAGAATCATATAGGTATGGTAAGGGCTGGTCTCTATATGTTTCTTTAAGAAAATTACTTTATCAGCGACATCTCAGGGAACATCAATACTTACTCTCTCCTTCACATCTTACACCTGCATCGTCATCGTGACCGCACGATGACCATTCCGAGTTGTAGCATCCCCAAGGGTATCGAAAACACTCTAGAAAGGAATTCTCGTTTCCTGTCGGGCAGTACACTCCGTGATCGAGCCAGATCGGCCCGGAACCCTGTCCGAAGTGAGCGTTCGTGAAATATGCTGAAGCTCTAGGGTAGCCAAGCTGTCTGCAAACGGCGTGTGCTTCTTTTAGGTCCAAACCATAATCGCACATCGTCCCCCAGAGGCCATCGCAGAAAATTTCTACGCGACCTTCCTTCTCATTGGGCCCATCGACAAGTCTCACTGACACAAAAAAACAACAACAACAACTAATGATATCGCATGATGAACACGTGGGATGAATATACATTTAAACACACGTTGAATACAGTCATTTAAGTTTTTTCCACATGATGCCTCTCTCTCTCTCTCTCTCTCTCTCTCTCTATATATATATATATATATATATAGATTTATATCAATGCCTTTTATCTGTTTGCGATTAATGCACCATTCGACTAACACGCTTTGAGAATACGAAATACCGTCTCGCGGGGAAAAAAGATGTATATAAAATCATTAATATTAGGTGAGTTAGTTGTTTTTAGTGCTAGGTATTCCTGGGGAATAAAGATGTATGTAAAATCGTAAACATTAGGTAAGTAAGGTGTTTATAGTGTGAAAAAAAAAACCGAAGGCGAGTTCCCAGGAATAGTTATGCCGACTATTGGCTTGTGTTACCCCTCTGATCGATTCGGATGTATGAATTCGATTCCAAGCGTGGCTTTCTCTTGGAAACTGACGAAGTACCCGCACTACTTACCAGTCTTCCCATCACACACACGCGTACAGTGCGAACCCCGTAGAGCGTAATACTAGGACTCCCGCTGTTCAATTCATATTGTCTGCTTAAATGCATAATGCCAGGATGCCGGTAGTTTATAAGCAAAATGACTTGAAACGCGTTATAAGAATGTCCACAGATTTTAAATAATGTACTGTTTAGTCCAGATAGTATTGCAATTAGCTGATAGAGCATCAAACTTTCTCCAGAAATGTATTTTTCGAAAAGATATTAAAGATATTTGGTACAATGAAGATATATCAAAATCATTTATTTCCGTCCTCTTCTAAATGAAGTGGATTATCTTTCACAGGTTATGCGTATGATATCATGCATATATGATTTTGTTTCAGAATGTTGACATAAATCCTTTGACAGCAATGTGTGATTTCATTGTTCCTTTAAAAAAACATGTTTGCCTGAGGCAGAATCAAAGCACAATACCCGAATAGCATAGTGTATTATTTGTTCATTAAAAAAAAAAAAAATAAGTGTGATAAATCTAATGTAGTACCGAACAATCTACAACAATTAACTTTTGCTTTTAAAATGGAAGTCACTCCATTTTCTAAACTCTTCAAAGTTACCAAAACATGAGGGTCACTCTTGTAATCTAGCTACGTTTTAAGTAAAGTTATTTAAAAGATTCACAATAATGCCCGACTGATGGAGCAAAATATTCCGTTTTATCAACTCTCCTGAAAAAATGAGGTCACTAGAAGTGATCAAATATTTTTCTCTTTCACTCATCCACTCATATAGCATACAATGTAATGCTTATTTCGAAGTTAAAGGCCGAAAGAAAGAGATTATTGAAAGGAGAAACTCGATATTTCATATAGTTAGTATATGAGCAGAAAAATTGCTTCTCTTTTGAGGATTCATGGTCGATTCTTGTGAAGTTCCGCTGAAAATAGATTCATCATTTCTACCATAATTTATAGTAAAATAACTCTTTATCCACTGATAACCTTTTGGACGAGATGGAAACATTGGATGATTTCTAAGCGACCTCCCTACCTCCCAAGTATCACTATATCCTTAGACAGTCCGCTGAACTGTTTTGGCAAATCTTCTCTGTCCTACTTGATCTTGGGTGGCAGGTTGCACATTGATTTGGCTTCTATTTGGCGACTTTGTACGCTGTTATATATTACATCACATTGTTGTGTATTTTGATAGACATCATGCTTTCGTCAGGTAATGTCAGAACCGCCATTTGGATACGCATATTTCAGAAAATTTGTGCTAAAAGGAACGATGTGCTTTACTAGGTTAGAGTTCATTTCCGTCCTAACGGTAAAGTCTGATTCGTCATTGTATTATCATTCGGAAGTATGTGTGTTTGCTTTTTATGTCTAATGAGTCATTGCAAGAGTTAAAGCATCTCTGGTGGAAGCTGTCTTAGAATGCTTTTGCGCTTAGATTGTATCTGAAATTGATTTAATTATCATAGATCTGGTCATGTATATATTTTCTTTAATAAAGATCATCCAATTAATCCCGGTAATGACAAATACGTAATACATATACAGGTCTTATTTTGATATACCTTTAAAGTAAACAAGAGTGTAATCAAACTGTAGTGTTAACAAATAAGAGAACATAATTATTACATATCATTTTATCAGATATTCGTTAAGCATAAAGGTGTAATATGTGCATGTGCAGTATCTACTTGTAGAGAGAAAATAAACGGCAGTTCGCATAGACATTGATTAAATATTTCGTATTTAGAATATCAATGTTTTGTGCATTATTTTGAAGTAGTTTTCAGCTGCTTTATTCCAGAAAATAGTGTTCGTTGATGATGAGGGTAATGTTATCAACCGAACTAAGAGGCAATGCTTGTTTGTTTGTTTGTTTGTTTGTTTTTCTGAGATGAGTGTAAACATTTATTCATTACAACATTATATCATCATCATAACTTTATCGCCATCGTAGGCTACCCCTATAAGTAAATAGTGGAAGCTATCTACGTAGGATAACGTCACGCATGCGAAGGACATCAGAGTTTTTCTTGGCAGTGTCCCATAAGTACTGAGAGGGAAGAATGGGCAGACAACCATGTTAAAAATGGCCTACAAATTATCACTTTTGGCTTACTCTTTAAGAGGTTTTCGTAAAATTTCATCACATTTGAGCTATGTTTGGGTGGATAGTTCCAGTTTAAGTTTTCAATCGATGAGATCTTGACGAACATTTTGACTTCCAAACTCTGTATCGCGAGTGAGTCGGTTCAGCGAAGCAGTGGTGTCTATGCCTTCCGTAACTTGGACGCCATTCAGATACCATGCCACATTATCTGAAGCATATACGTCTTCTGCTGAACACACAGCCGTTACCTCTTGGTTAGCCGGGAGAGGGCTGGGTACATCGAGTGTCACATGGATACCGTCTGATTGCATCGGCAAATCAAGAGAGAGGTCGATAAGCAGAGAAAAGAGAGTGGGGGAACGGGAGATAGATAGATAGATAGATAGATCGATAGACAGATAGATAGATATACAGACAGACAGATAAATAGATAGATTGATAGATAGATAAATAAATAGAGATAGAGAGAGGGAGTGATATAGAAAGAGAAAGGATGGAGATTAAGTAGATGGATTAAAATAATGGAATAGATCTTATCACAATAATTGGCAGTCTGCATGTGAGTAGTGATTTTCTCGAAAAAAGGCATATAAGATATATAATTGAATAACACTACATGTAAGGAAATGTCTCCCAAGTAATATATACATGCAACAGAGTCACTTTCGTTTAATAATAATCTCATTAATCATAAAAATGAGTCCATCACAGGTAATAAATAGTCTAATTCTTGTTTATAACTGTTAAGAATTCCTTACGAATGTTCCTCTATTTGAAGATGGTATTCCTTGAAGTGAAACAATCATCAGTTTCAATGCAATTATTGCCTGTTCATTTGCGTTTTGCTAAAGAGAAAGCTTACTAATACGTTGTATGACGATGCAGAGGATGCCAACATGTAGCAAAAGTCGACTGTCAACCACCATTGTGAATGTCAGGTATCTCTGCACAAGTAGAAATCTGATGAGAAAAAAAAAAGATAAAAAAGTTAATAGATACAAGTTATAATGAAAAAGTATCATATCAAAGGACATTTTTTGTTTTTTTTGCTTTTTGTACTATCGAAACACATACAATGTAAAACCAAGCTACAATTAGCATCTTCAAATGTAATGTGAAAAGTATATCAAAACATAATATAACACACACTGAGAAGGATAAAGACGCTCCCTTGAATCCTATTTAGGAGTGACGATTCTGAAGCAAATCCGTTATTGTTGGATTGGCGACGTTGGCAGACAAGCTGATGTGCAGCAAATGATTTATGTCCGAAATGACACGAAACTTCCTTGTACGGCACCATCAATGTTATCATTATATAGATGACCAGTCACGATTATTCCGCGCAGTACGTATTCGGTTTCTTCGACGTGGCATATTTCCTGTTTAGAGTTAGATAGGATAACATGCTCGGCTTTAGGTGTAGATTACATGTTCATTTTTTTCATCTGGGAGTACAGTGTATGAACACAGGTTTTCATTTACAAGATCATCTTCTTTTTCATCTTCCTCTTATCTGACTCGTTATTTTCTTTACGCGCATTGATATCAGTGATTGTTCAAGACCGGATCTTGTAAACTCATGCCATGTGGAGGAAATGCGAAATTACTGGATACATAAATTTTGTATCTTATGTCTGTCCTGATACGTTGTCATATAATTCAACTCGTCTATAGAACATCTGAGGGTCCCATATCGTACAAGCTTTGCTTGTTAGTGGGACCTTCCATTTCCATCCCCATCCTTATAGTTAACTTGTATTATATGCTTTATGTATATATTAAATACGATACACCTTGTATGATACCTTGTTAAATCACATTCTGATACATTGTGAGTGTTTTGTGTTAAATTCGGATTTTTGCGAGATGATTCGTTTCCGTCGTGCCTGTGTGCTTCTGTCTGTGTATGTACGGTGCATAATAGAATTTGATGACATTGTAACTTGTTTTGGGAGGGGTGGCGTAGAATGTCAGATAATTTATTTCTATAGCAGTGTCATCAAGGTGTAATAGAAAAAGGATCAAAATTTCTTAAAGCATTTATTTCAGACAGAAAATCAGAATAGAATTACATGTCTATTTCATACTTATATTCTTTAAATTTCATTGTGTGCAAAATAATGAATTTCCGCACGTCATTTTTGAACTCCCCACCTCCCCCCCCCCCCAAAAAAAAAAGAGAGAGAGAGAAAAAAAAATACAACTGTATATTATCTTTGTGATAAATAAGATATGGCAGCATAAAATGTATGTGATGAATGTATAATGTACAAATAAATGCTTTAACACATCCATGTATACTGCTTCATCTTCTGTTGACGACAGGGTCATCACGTATTACATGTCAAATGTCTAATGACAAAACAAAGACAGTGACATGGGAACCGAATTCATGTTTGTTTAAAAACAGTTTTGATCTTTATCGCTGATATTGTTGTCAAACCCGTTGTTATGTTAGACCATGGATTCTTGTCACGTAGTGTCAGTACGTCAAGGCACATAAAACAGAAATGCGTTGCGTGTTCGATTTTCGCAGGAATATCATGTAACATGACGACAAAATAATGCATTGTGAAGACAATTTATTTCTTAAATCATTGCGTCTGAAGAGGATAAAATGTACACACACACACACACACACACACACACACACACACAAACACACATACACACACATATAGATATATATGTATACAAGGCACAAAATGTTGTTACACAGGCCAATAGTGTTTATACAGCCCAAGCGTTGAAATCATGGGGGGGGGGGGGGGGTTGGACGGTGAGCTACTTGAGTATCATTTGACCTGCAGCGCGATTTGTCATTATCATTGTTTGTACAAGCGAATGTGAACGTTTACGGAAAGTGATATCAATTCTTCAGATAAAATACATACGATATTGAAACTTTTTTTTTTCAGTATTTAGTAAAAATATGTCACACCATGATATTTTGCAACTTGTGTTTATCTTTGACATTAGAGTAATAATTCTATCCGTATAATGATATTTTAAAGTTTATTCATATCAGACAATATAAAGACTTTGTAACACAATTGATATTTTCTTAAGTGTGGTACATCATGACCTGAAAATTTTGAGTGTTTATGAATTAATTTTCTTGTGAGCTAATTTAGGACATGTTTAAGCCTTCTACTATAAAGAGACCAATTCGTTTTTTCAAGAAAATCCTTGGCGGAGATTGGATCAAGCATACAGGTCCACACCTCTGCATAACCAGTCACATACAAAATAAAATTCAAGTAAAAGTACAATGTACAAATCAAAATAAAATATGTATTTTGGTAAGGACAACCCACTAAATTTCCATTTCCACTGAGTTTATCAAAGATAATTTAAATGATAGATTGTATAATCTTCATTCCTCAATGCGTAATACGTGAGTGCATGTAGTAGAAATGATTTCATTAAACTTCGTTTTATAACATGAATGGTAACGATACATACACTTATGAGGAACACGACTGTGTAATATATAGATTGAATAATTTTTTTTTTTATGTGCAGTAGGTATGTTTTCACTCAACCGAAATGGAAATCACTCTTATGACTTCAATTTTCCTAATACGTTTCAGCGAATAAATGGATCAAATAATCCTAAATCATCTGGACATTATTTTCCCCTAAAACAGACGTTAGAAATAACTACTTTCCTGTTAAAGAGAGCTGCACCATCTGCTCATGTCCTTCACACACACACACACACACACACACACACACACACACAATCTCTCTCTCTCTCCCACACACACACACACACACATGGTGATATCTCCATCCTCTCTCCTACATTGTGCCTACTGCAATTGTTCATAATTCTACTTACAAGTTGGTTCTCTCGATATCTGATTTTCAGTAAATGAGTGACCTGTGAGATCTCACGGCACCTTCATATAAGAAGGCATTGTGACTGGTGATAATGTACACCAAACGTCTGCAGTCAAATTACTTCATGATACTTATTTATTTTTCGAAGACATTACAGACATGATTCCTTGTATACAGTTCCAACAAGTATAGTAAAGGTGATGAAAACATTTATGAGTTCATAACTTAAAATTATCTCGCGATATGAAGATATGTAATACAGAGTAATGTTCAACTCAATTGTTAAGTCTTTATCCATTGTGAGACCGTTTGCCAGGGTGCAATAAGATTGCTTCAATCTAATAATAACTTTTTCAATCACCAACGTGGATACAGCAGATCATAATGCAAGCGAAATTTCCAACGACCTAGCGGTTTTCAGCATCATGCTAAACTCGTAATGAAGATAGTTAATATCCATAGAAATAAAAAAAAAAGAAACACGAAGATATGCATGATACTGTAGGACAATCATTGTAGACAGAATTGACGGTGAATAAAACAGGACACTTGAACTGAAGTCATACCCGCGTTTAGCGGATCCACACAATATAAAATCGTTTCAAAAGTGCACACATATTGAACACGTTGGTACAACACCAGACCCTATACAAGTTATCATGCCACATTGTTATTACTCTTTTTTCCACTTTGATATGATGTTTAGATCTTTAATATTACCGTCTGTATGAAATTATCAAAATTCTTTTCGGGTAATATTAAAAAATATTAAGCCTATATTACCATTTTTGTACTGTATATACTTTTGCAGTGGAATCAAGCAACACTTCCGGAATAACACGCGAAGTTTTAACCCTAACCCTTTGCTGATTAAATTGTGAAGATTCATTTCTCATTTAAATAGGGTTTAATCCAAAACATACAATGATCGTACATAATGATTATTCCATAATATTATGTGACCCTGCATCATAAAACCAACAAAAAGTTGGCAGACATGAATTGATAGTTAAGGGCGGATTCTGAAAGAGCAGGCTATAAGCTTCAAATGATGTATAGCTCAATGAAATAGACTCTACTAATCATCTAAAAATTGGAAAGAAAGCACACACTCAGGAAAAGTGTGAACAGAGAAAAGAGGCCCTGAAGTACTTGGTCTATTCAAGCACTTAATCTTTACCAAACCACTAGTTGTGCGATGAATGGGACAAAAAACAGGATGCAGATCACTGGAGCAACAACAGGCTGCAAATAAACATGCTCTATTAGCACATTCTGCCCATGATTAATGCCGACTTTCAAAGCAGTTACAGCATTATCCCTTCTAAAGTTATTAGACTTTAAGGTGAAGAGTGTGCAAAGAGTTATCAAGAAATGAAAAGGTGCATCTTCAAGACATATCTGATCTCACAACTCTACCAGAAAAAAAGTTGTAGAAAAATTGCTAAAAATGCACATTTCCATCCATTTTATGATCCCAAACTTAAGAATAATGTAGAAGTGTAGGTCTTTTGAGAAACCAAAATTGACTAGGTTGACCCGTTTTACGTTTTTTGAGTCCTAACGTAAAATCAATGGTTGCGACTTTTTGTTCGTTTTTGTTCTTTTCACTTCCGATATGTTGGGGATAAAGCTACCAAATAAATTTCAATAACGACAAAAGATGTGGATAATGCATATGAATTTTCACCAAGTTTAAAGAAACTACGATTTAATATGTTGGTTGCAGGTGATTTCCAACACATAGTATATTATCTATGTTCTCTTGTTACTAAACAGACAAAAGTACTTGCTAACGATAAAACAAAAAGTGTTTTAGGTTGCATTAAGATTTTACAAAAGACACTGTCAATGGATACGTTTTATTCTTTCTTTTTTTAATTTCCCGCTTTAATAATAAACCTTTTGCACGAAAGTGGCGGTCGTGGGGTGAAATCTGCGATCATTCCAATATATCACGCTGGTACATATGCGGCTGTTTGTACATGATATCCCCTTCGTTATGGCACGCCTGAAAATAAAGCAGATATCGGAAAAATAACAACGAAGATAGCAGCTGTCATGAAACAATTCAGAAAGAAACAATACTTTGCATATGCTCAGTATGGTAGTGTGATACACGTAGTTTACATAGTTCGAGAAATGTTATGACAGTGAATATCAAACGGTTTTAATATTTTGTTATTCTTTGCTGATGACTGAGTATCATAAAGATAAATCACTCTCTTTTCATTTTCCTCTAATGCTTTTCTGTGAACATAACTTCATCTTACTACTTTTTATCTTGCTATGTATATTGTCATTTTAACACAAGCTTAAGCCTTATGAATTATCCCAGAAAATGCTATCTTAACGGAGAGGAGTGTCCAAATCGTAGGGGGCTGCACATGTTATGATCTAATACGCTATATATGAATATTCATCGAAGATTTCGCGGTTTTTTGTTGGACGATTAATCAACAATAATGTGCATGAGCCTCAACACAATTTAGAGCCTTTCCACAAAGTCCATCAAGTAAAGAGGACCATGCGTTCGGTTTACAACAAAAATCTGTATCGTCTGTATAAACCAATTCAATGGAGGCTCTGTATGTCCATTTTGATTTATTTTCTGTTCGCACAAAAGCAGTGAATTCATAATTGATATAATGCATTATTATGTATTCCAAATACACTGTCAGGAAACTTACAATCATGGACAACAGTCATGCAGGCACACATAAACCAAGAAACACAAAAAGAGAGTCAATAAGATTGTGCTGTGATACCGCTGTGACAGATCAAAAAAACAAACAAACAAACAAATCAAAGCTGAATAATTAAGATTACGCTAAGGGCTTTTATTCTGTATACTCTGTATACCTTATTCTCCAATCAATACGCTGGCTTCCTTCTCCTCATGAGGACGGTGGCGCAGGTGATGATTGAGAGAATGAAAATAACGACGAGGAGAGCGTACGTGGTCGACGACTTCTGCAGTGCGCCTCGACGAGGACCGGCTGTAGGACCCGCTGTTTGCAAAGGATAGGAAAGATGATTTTTATATCCATTCCAGTGTCAAAATGAATGTATCACTGTGATGTCTTTATACTCCTTTAACTATAAAACAGAACTATTCAGCAGTGGAATTCTTCCCAGGTCGGTCGATAAGATGTGCCAGCCACCATGCAGGCCTTTGACACACTTGACCGTTACCTGAAAAAATATACTTTGAAATGGAAATATGGATTGATGGAATTGTCTGTTGTTTATTGTTGTTTTGCGTCGTCATGATTCAAGAGTTCTGACTGGTTGAAGCACAGACTTCATTTCAGCCTTTGCTTAGCTGCCATGGCAATACCATGATTAGCATACACGTTCTCACCTTTGACCCTTCTTGTCGGACAATGAGTCACGTGGGTGGAGGTGGGGCCAAGACCGTTTGTACCGGAGCACGTGACATTGATGCACCGGTCTGGACGATTGCGAAGAATGCCTGAGGCACAGCTGGAGTTGGACAGGGTGATGTTGTCAGCTATGATCTCGTAGGTGTGAAGGTGCGGGTAGGGTTGGTCGGCAAGGGCCACGTGACAATTAATGATGAGAGTAACTTGGTTGCCTTCTCCTCGGATCTCATGGGTCTCGATCTTCAGGATGTTATCAGCCGGAGGTCTGGGTTCTGATCCTGATTTCAAGTGAAAATGAAATAAATGTGAAGCATTCAAGGGATAATCTTTTTGCTAACATACACAAATGACAACAAAAGTACCACTATAAATATCCAAATAAAGCACGAAATATCATTTGCTGACTTCTGGAAGATTTTGTTGTGCCACATCAAGCCTAAACCTACACACAACAGCATACTTAAACACTTCTAGAACGAGTGTCATACGAATCTTCGAACACAAATGAAGGGCGTTTAGTGTCTTTATGGCATTGTTATTTTCTCCGTGTCACAAAACGCACACACGCACACACGCACACACGCACACACACACGCACACACACACACACACACACACATACACACACATGCCCAAAATACTGACAACTTGGTGCTATGAAAATGACAGCGAGCCAACGTGGTGACTGACCTGCCGATGACATACCTGAATCAGGTGGGCAGTAAGTATCACTTTTGAAAGTTTCTCCAAAGTTGTTTGAACCCATACAGGAAACCTTCATACATGTCGCAGGCGAGGGTTCAAAGGTCGCTGATGGTGCGTCAGACGATATCACATGATCGTCAGCTGTGATCGTGAAAGTGTGGATTGGCGGGAAAGGCTGGTCGGCTGGATTCACGTGACACGTGATGTTGAGAACCGTATCATCTTCCCGCTCGAAAGATTGGTAATCGATCGATATGATATCTGGCGATGGTCGATCTAAAAGAAAGTACAGTAGGATAAGGCTGACTTCCCCCACTTTGTGTAATCTTATTACTAAGAATGGAAGCCTCACTGATGAGAGAATGTTAAAGTTAATAATGATATTAACCCTTTCTGTGCCAGGGACTTAGGACAGTGTGTATAAGGCTATGAGATTTTCTGTACCAATCAGCACTCAGAGCATACAAAGCAGGGGCGGATCCAGGAATTCTGTAAAGGGGGGGGGGGGCGTGACTAATATTTCTGGTGCCACTTCCGGGTTTCATTTAATTTTTTTTATTTTTATTTTCTTTGTTTTTAGCGAAAATTAAAGGGGGGGGGGGCGTGCGCCGGTTGCGCCCCCCTCTGGATCCGCCACTGCAAAGGGTTAACGGATTTCGACTATTATTAAAAGGAAAGGAGGATGGTCCCAGAAAGAATTTCCAATTCAAGCTTCAAATTTTTTGAAGGGTAAGAAAGAAAAAAATAAGTCATGAAAAATCCACATTATGAAGATCTCAAATGACATCTGACTTGTACTTTCTTAGGGTTTTAAACATCTTTCTTTTTTTTCATTACTGATGAAATAAAACAGATGGAAATCAAGTGTCACCTTTAAAGCTTACCTTGGGGGCAATGTTCTAGCCACGCCGTCGTGGTGCCATGCCCATTCGTTCCTAAACACGTGACGTTGATGCATCTGTTGGGGCGTGGCGAGAGCAGGGCAGACGCGGAGCTTGATGACGAAATGTTGACGTTGTCAGCAGCGATTGCATACGAGTGAAGGGGAGGAGACGGCTGAGCGGTGACGTTCACGTGACATTCAATAAACAGGCTCACAACATTGTTCTCGCCTCTGAACTCGGTAGTTTCAATTGACAAAATGCCGGAATTGGGATGAGCGCCATCTACGAGACCATCGAAATGAACAACAGTTTCATTCATGCATACAACCTCGTGCTTTTCAATTTGAGAATCAGAGAAAAAATGAAATAAATAAATAAGATATATCAATGTTATCAGCAAACGATTCAGACTGAATACAGACGATCTATATCCTACCATAACGTTTCAATGCATGACATTTTTTGATTCTATGAAGAGAATTCTATAGAAGTCATTAATCTAACCAGACAAAATCCATAAACGAACTTGGCATTTGTTTACTCATTATTAACAGGATGATGTATATTCCATAGGTCTACATGCCATATATTTCGCCTTGGTCAAATGATAAGTTTTTATTGTGACATTTATTGTTTTATATAAAGGTAACACTTGGAAATGATTTGATATTGATAGCATTTCGTAACTTTTTATCACAGTGAAAGGAAGGAATACGTTTGCTCATTTATTTTCAATCTGTTATTTGGTATTGCTGACCGAGCGTGGCATCTCCAGGAAATTATTACGTAAGGAAACCAGAGAGGGTATATAGATAAAAAAGGGTGCGCAGAAACAGCAATAACTACAGGTCCGGATGTCAACGTGTTTGAAATTACACCAAATGGAATCCTAACAATTTCCTTCTTTTTATTTCGGGCAAAAATCATCGTTATGAAAGCAGTTTTTTTAATCAAAAATAGGTACACATTTCGACTGAAGATCTACTTTAACAAAGCATTATGTCTTTATTGTTAGCCATGGAATTATTCGTTTTCACTTTAGTTGATCTTATTCAGGTGCAATGACTGGTGACTACAATGAATGGGACTGAGTAGCTGATGTATTTAGAAAACTTTTGAATCAGTTATTACCTGAATCGCAAATTCCTGCAGGTCCTTTTCGTTGTGCACACATGGTATGGAAAAATGAAAATGAAGAAATCCAAATAAACAACGGGCGACGAGACTACAGTCTGGTAAACAGACTTATATAAAGAAAAGTGATCTAAATGCACATCCGTAATTACCAACATTTCTCATGACCATAACTATGTATCTTAGGACTCAATGATGAATTGTCTTCTCTCAAGCATGACTGGTGTTGCTGTGTGTTTTAATCTTCAAAAGTTCATGTTACGTTATTTTTCAAATTTCAACAACCAAACAACTTTATCTTGATATTCAAAAAAGAGAGAAAGAAAGAATGAAGATGAAGAAGAAGAAGGCATGAATGCCTTTTTCATTCATTGTCAGTTCAATCCCCTTTTTCGCACGTATAAACATGACACAAGCTGAACACAAGTGGTTTGAACAAAAATACATATGATGAATACTAACGTTACTAATCTGTACTTCAATTCAATTCAATTCAAACTTTATTTTCACTCTTTTTCCAACAGAATGTACAAAAAAACAATATGATACATTTGGCATGCGAGTCGTTGATTATATACATAGTCAGACAGGGATAACAACATGCTCATGTCCTTATGTTTGGTACTAAAAGAAACATACACTTTATTTATACACTCTGTGAAAAAAAAGTGGAGGTACCCACTCAAAAGACTATGCTTGTAACATGTGGGCACCTCTGAGGGAAAATCTGTACTTCAGCAAGGAAAGGCAATCTACACTTCGCGGAATACCCGTTTTGAAGGTTCTATATCTATGGAAAATACAAACGTAATGGATACAATCTGATTAATGACTGTGCGCCACAAAGCAATTTTTTTTTTTTTTTTTTTATTTTTTTTAGTCGAAGTGCATGAGAATTTGTCTTGCAAAAAGGCTGAAATTTGAGTTTAGGGAGTGATGATTGCATCTGATACTCCTCTAAAACAGTGTGGGTATGAAAACTTTAGTGTTCTATACGAAAACGTTAATCAGTTATTGCATTTTCATGGATCTGTTCTGCAAAGTCATTTTTTTTTTTTTTTTTTTTTTAGTATTACACTGTCAGGTCAGACTTCCTGATTACTTTATGTAATGGAGTTATGAACTCTAGATTTGACAAGTTATACATCATTTTACAGCTGCGAGCCTCTTGTTTTGAAACCTCGATCTGATCTGAACAAATCCCATCTGGCGACTCTTTTTTTTTTTGGGGGGGGGTTGTTGATTTGTTGTACAAAGTCACATTGAGTGTCTACCCCACTTCGTTATTTTTTTTTTTCCAATTACAACAACATTCCTGCTATGATTTCGTTTTTTGTTCATTTTTTTTTTGGGGGGGGGGGGGGGGGAGGGGTGAAAAGTAAAATGATTTTGTGAGCCTGATGCTTCAATAAAGCAGAAATACAAACTCGCACCAACTTATCACAAAAAGTCTAAACAGTACATTTAGAACGAAAGGGGATATGATTAATAGGAATATATTGCGAAAACTTGTGTATGTAATCAAAGACCTTCACTGACAAAAATGCCAAGGAAAATTGAGTGTGAAAAAAATTAGCAAAAAAATGAAAATTTCTTAATTTCGTATGCAATATTTAGATCTTCTGGGAGTCGATGAATAAGCTAGTATAAGTTCGTTTTTGTATAAGTTTTCTATTTTTTCTTTATTGACATTTGGCGATAGCTTTACATTGATATCCGATCCTCTTAATATGAAAAGATTTGTTATGTCAATTGCCGAATCCTGACGAAGGCGTAAAATATCAGGCCCACTGTTGACATACCTGTAAACTGTAGCTTTGCTGACCGAACCAAACCTAGGACATGGCATTGTAGAACATCTCCGTTGCTGATTGACGCTGATGTAACTGTGAATTCGCTCCTCATGTTGTAGTAGACGAATTCCGTAAAGCCATAAGCCAAACCAACCTTACGCCGGCTTTCTGCATACCGCTCAGCAGTGGCGGTTAGGTTCTCTAGGCAGATGCATACAAAATGTATGTTATCAATAGTAATTGATTCCAGATTGTCATGTTAAGTAAGATTTTAAGTATCTTTTAACCTCTGAGTGATAATAGAAGCATTATGGAATAATTATTCGGGTTACATTATAATTAACTCCTTTTTGTATCACATATGTGTTTGATAGGTGTTACAAAACACATTTCCCACGTTTGATCCTTAATAGTTCAAAAACTACATATCAGATAAAACTGACATTGATATGAGCAATAGGTGAATAGTGTACAATTTTGTTGGAGGTAATTCAAAAATGATAGCATAAATCAGTTGCATTAAATTCAAGATTTATTTATAAATCAGGTTTCAGAAAGTCAGGTTTCAGAATTTGCTCTGTTTTCAACCCTCTGTACAAAATTATGATTTTGCACAGAGGTCAATTGGTGTGTATGTGAGTGTGTGGCTAACACCCTGACAATGGTCCCCAACAATGGCCAGGTTTGGAGTGCTCTATTACATATTCTTGAGAAATTCCACTATCACAGCTAGTCTTTATTCATCCTGAAATGTGGTGCATGCGAAGACATGGCAACAATGTGCATATCTTTTTCGTGTGCATGCATTTTACCTTTACCATGATTCAGATTTGTTTGTGCATTGAATATAATTTCTCCTGCTTATTTAATGGAAATGAAAATAAAGTTGAACTTGAACTTCAACTAGACTGTATAGGAGTGCCCAGGGCAATACATCATGAATTATAAATAAAGCATTCATGTGCCTTGGAGCAAGAGTCCAAAAGCCTAGTCAGCAGAGCTCTGAAAAAGTGGTATTTCGTGGTATTCATGTCTATTGTTCAGGGTCAACACACTCACATACACACCATTGGTTCTTGTGTAAAGTTCAATTTTGTACAGAGGGTTCAAATTTGAACAAAATCTGGAACTTCAAGTTAAAAATTAATCATTGATTTAACGAAACTGATTTATGCTCTCATATTCAAATTACCTCCAACTGAATTGTACACTATTCAGATATTACTCATGTCAATGACAGTGTTATCTGATGTATATTTTCTTAATTAAGGACTAAAAGTGTTTTTTTTTTCTTTTGTGACACCTAGTACCTTGCACAAGAGGCCAGAGTGAAAAGAACAATCTTGATTTTAATCTGCCTCGTGTATTTCTCACACGAAGCACGTCCGTCGAGAGGACACTGGTAGAAACTCTATTTTAATTTCAACTCTATGAACATCTACGAAAAGAAGCAGAATTAAGTGATAGCATTTCGACTGACAAAAACCTAGCATGTGGCATACTAATATTAAGCAATTTGGTAAATCACTGCATGTCTTCATGAGCGTTATGATTATATCTTATGCCTGTCCTAGACATGTCAAGCTATAATGCGTCTAAAGTGTTACGCTTTATCATTTTCTTAGCAAAAAATAAAGAAAAATAAACAAAAAGAAAAGAAGACAAAAAAATAACAAAAATAAGAACAAAATAATATCATGTAGGCCTCCTTACTTTCTCCTTCACATCGCACACCTGCATCTTGGTTATGTTGGCATGTTGACCAACCCTGGCCGTTACATCCCCAGGGAAGTCGGAAACACTCCAGTAGAGAATTCTCATTTCCCGTGGGACAGAAAACTCCCCAGGTTTGCCAAATCGGTCCCGAGCCCTGTCCGAAATGCGCGTCAACAAAGTGCGCCGAAGCTCTCGGGTAGCCGAGCTGCCGGCAAACTACGTGAGCTTCTTCTATACTCCAGTCATTCCAGTCACAAATTGTACCCCAAATTCCGCCGCATTGTATTTCGACTCGTCCCTCTCTCTCGTTTGCTCCTCCAACAAGTCTCACTGGAAATAATATATTGCAAAATTCACTCCAGCAGAATAAAAAAAAAAATGAACATGTAAAGCAAAACGAAACCGACAAAAAAGAGGTTTATCATATGCTTGAGATGTTCAGATTTACCCACCAAACTTCATTATTCATTTCCCCCTTCTCGCTGTATTGATGAAAGATCATGCAACTCAGATTCATATTCACTTTTCTTGATGTTCTTTAACGAATTCATACAATATATTAGAAACATCAGCAACAGTAATCTCATGGCGGTATCTACAATCATGGATGTCTAAATCTGTTAAAAATCAGTATATTCATTTCAAACTTTGAAGATACATGTGCAGAAATGCGAATGACACAATAGCTCGATTGTCGATTTTTAACTGACTTTTGTTTTATGATTAATTCAACTTTTTGATCAATCACATTACTGCTCATGAAACGTGCATAGATGATCATTATTTTACGCCTATAGTTACTGTCAAATTTCAGTCACTGTATAAACTACAGACTTCCATTCGTGTCCCGTCAGTTGATGATGGTCGCAATGCACTTTTAATGAAATGAAATTCTGTTGGAAGCAGCTTGCGCAGAAATTGCCCATGCATTCGACTCTAATAGTCGAGGTGTATATTTTGGAGCTATTCCAGTTTCCGGCGTGTTTTCTTACCCGTTGAACCGTCGCAGACTTTCGTGCAGTGGGTGCCAACAGCTGTTCTGTAGTAATACTAGGATCACCGCTGTGCAGCTTCAAAAGTCTGCTCTTGTCTGAATGAAAAGATCCAGTGATATTTTCAGAGCCGCTTCAATATGGTGATTGAATACCACCTTCTGAAGAGAGCTACATGACAGAAGATATATTTCAGTTTGTGGATAGTATTTACGAAGGAATACGAAATACCGTGATATGGGGAATCAACATCTCCCAAACATGGTTTGAGATTATAGGCCTACTTCGTTTCCGTCCTGGTCTGAGGTATTTGATTCTTGATTATTTCTTTTATCGGAATAACCAACAAGTTTTAATTTATTGCCGAGGAGATATCGTCAAGAATTTAATGAGCAATGTCAAAAAATTCAAAGTGTTTATCTGTAGCAGATAAAATAAGGTCAAAGATTGCTGCGAGCCAGCCTTTATTCATTAGACAACTATATCCGCACTTCTTTTTATTTGATATTCATGTGGACAGCCCCATAAGGCTCCCCTACGGGCTGAAATGGCAGAAAACCACCATACGTTTCAAGCATTGTTAGTTGGATATCTAATCTCATGAAGGGATGTGGCATTTTAGAGGAATGTATTTCTAAAATGGAAAGTCATCTTTTCGACATTCTCATAATACTTATCGAATTTAGAAACAATTTAATTTCAGACGGCCTCCCTAGCCACTAGGCAGTCCGTTGCCTCACACTGTGTGTTGTGTTCCCGTCTTATGCAAAATTATAGCCTTAAAAAGTTTTTAAAAAAGCAACGATTCCCTTTTCTAAGGCTTCAAGACACAAATCATGACGAATAATCAGCGTGCCACATCCTTATAAAGATAGGGAAAACAGAATGATTTGGTAAATACAATTACGAGATTCTTTCTGAGTTGAAAAATAGCCGCAACACAGATAATGAGGGGAAAGGTTACAGATGTCCCGGCTAAACAATAGGAGCTTTATATCTTTCCTTGCAATGATTTAAATCACTTTTCTATGAATCCTGACAGATTGACAGGTTTTCAGCGACGATTTATCATTCTCCTAGCCAGTTACACAATATGTCCTCGGAAATTAAACTTTTGTTGCTTAGTAGGTTTCTTTAAATCAATGGAACTCTCGATAGAAGGAAGATAATAAAGCTTTAGATTTTCGCTGTTCAGAGACAGGTATGCTTTGTACATTAAGCAGGGGCAGAAATATAACCCACTCTTTGATCATTTTAACCTTTCTTGTACCTCATTGAGACGCACATTGTAGGAGATTAGTATGGGTTTAGGTTTTCTTAGGCTCCTCACAGATTATCCTGATTTTTGAAGATGAAAATTGGCCGGTGTTATTCAATGTCGGTTTTTCTATACTATATCCTTAGGCAGTCCATTGTCTCTGCGATTGATTCTTCCTTCTGCCATGTTACGGTACCTGGAGTCACTCCTTCTAATGTTTTTCCTCCTGGAGCTGTTAAAAGTCCATGTAAGTGACCAATCCTGCAATAGTTTGGCGCAAATTTTATGTGTTGTCCATATCGCAACGGCTTATTTGCAATACCTTCGCTATTTTCCCGAAAACGAGGAATCTTCACAGAGCAGCGAGTTGTTCGGTCGAAGTTCACATCCGTCCCCTTGCGAAGTGTTGCTTAAGGATACTCAAAATCATTATGGAACTTGTTTCAAACGTGTTTCGTCCACGGTATTGCCGTCGCAAAGTGTACAACTGTTTCCAAACAGACAGAAGAACAAAATGTGCAAGAGCGTCATGAATTATTTGGACGGCAGCGTAAATAAATCGCATAACAAGGCCAAAGAACTATGAAAATAGAGAATGTCGGAGTTACATAGGATCGTGTACAATATCAGCTGCATTGTAACAGCAAAGAAAGGGGAAGAAAATGGGGACTGCGTTACTATATCAAATTTCATTTTCCATGGACAGTGTCGTCGCATTTATGATCAGAATACGAATTATAAAATCCTGGTATGTCAAAGATATGATGCGATTCGGAGAATTTTGTGTAAACCTGAATTTGAATTTTTCACGATCTTTCTATATAATCCTTAGAAAGTCCGCTGAGCGCTTCACAAAAGTCTGTCTTTTTACATCTTAGACAGTTTGCATGGTCATGCTTTGCTTTTCATTGATTTACTGACATTTTCTGCTTTCCAATTTGTAAGTGTTCACTTGTATGACTTACGTAGACATTATAGTTTCCTCTTATCGAGTTAAAATGTGTCCATATTTATATGTCAAGACGTTATTCAGGTGAAAACGGATGATTCACTGAATTAGGTGAAAGGTCGACTTCCGTCCCCAGACGATAGTGGTATGATGTCATCGTGTTATTTTTGGAAGGATTCATGTAAACCATGTTTCTTCTCAAATCATTCTGACTCATAGTCTATGAATCATCACTATCGTCTCTCATCTGAGTTAAATTTCAAATCCATTCACGTGTGAACATTGCATTTTTTTTTTTGACAAACGTCTGAAAATTCTAAGGTTAGTAGTTATCTAATGCTAAACTTAAGTGTGTAGAAATCGAATCGCGGTTTTTTAGACAAACCTCTTAGTATATAGTCATGTTATTTTTAAATTTAATTTGACTAGGTTGTGAGACTGGTTATGATTTGTGCTTGTGTATATGGCGGGCTTTGTTGGTATCGGATAGATAATGATATCTCAAGCATTTTCGGTGATTTCTAGAAGTGCTGTTATATCAATTAATAACTTTATCAGTGGAAAAATGAGCAAAGAAAATGGGATTCCCGGGATTCCACCGGGAATTTATTAATAACTTTGTGACAATACAAATACATGATAACAGATACGTGTTTTTTTGTTTTTTTTTTTGTCACAAAGTATCAGTTAGATAGAGTATTATGAAAAATATAAAAAGAAATATACAAATTATTTTAACGTAAATAACTATGTAATATCAGTAAAGATATGTATACACACACATATATATATTATAATGTATATATATATATATATGTGTGTGTGTGTTTATGTGTGTGTGTGTGCGTGTGTAAAGAGCTTGCTTAAAGAGGCACTAAATCCATTGATTAGAAGCGCCGATGATAACTCTTGATACTTATATATATATATATATATATATATATATATATATATATATGGGTGGGAATTTTGAACGATGTACAATTGCCAATTTTCGCACCTTATGACATTCTTTCCCTTACAACACGCCAGGATGATCTAGGAAACCAGATTTTTTCATGTCATCTCAAAGACTGGTAAATTTCCTTTCAGGAAATATATGGTTTGGTTGACTTTTGCTTGATATTTTTCATTTGACATGGACTTAAAGCGTAAAAATACGGTAAAAACGCTATTTTCACAATAATTTTTGTTTTTCAAACTAATGATGTGCATTTTTTATGGTACTTGGCATCTAATATCTGTTCATGTTCTGGATCTGACATATCATGGGTATGTACCACAAAATTATAAGAACTTTATGAGAACGTATAAAATTACAGAGAACAATTGAAATATCAAAGTCTTAAACAGACGAACGTCCGTGATGCTTTTATTTCTATCGCTGCTGCAAATTCTACTTTGTTGTCCCAACTGTAACGTATACGAAAATCTGTTGTTCCACCTAATCAACATATCCTGCAAAGATTGTACGTCTGCTGGCTGTACATGGGAAAATGCAAAATTATACTCAGTTTTCGTCACGGACGTGCTTCCGCTATTTTCTAATAAATATCGTAGCCCATGTAACGTTATTGGCGATATTGTTCTGAGTCGTAATCAACTAAGATCTAGCCACACGATAATACATTTGCTTTGAGTTTCTGTCCATCCTTTGTCAAATAGGAACCGAAATTACATTTTTAGACGAACCTCCGAGAAAAAAGAACGCCCGTCATGACTAAAACGTTTTCGAGTGGGACACCATCTTGCTTTGATGGCGAAGGTGCATTTTACCTTTGGCTCTCTAGCCGAGGAGCTGCATGTCATTTTTGGAGCGGACTGAGATTCGTCCGCAGTTTTTGGACCATGCAATTCACCAGAAACCAAGCAAATAATTGATATTTTCTCTGAAAATTCACCTCCTGATCCCCCTCTGAGCAATACACATGGTGTAAGGATGTCAAATTTCTTATAATTTGCATTGACAATACCTTTTCAAATTTTTGAAAGAGTTAGGAAGGCTAGGTACTCTCTGCCGATTAGTTGTCCGTCCTGGAACATGACCCTAGTAGTAGAACGAACGTCCGTGACAATTCCAGCGAACGTCCGTGACGTATGCATTCCCTCCGATAGGGATAACTTGTCCCGAAAGTGTCCTGTATTCTTTGAAACTTTTGGCTCCAATAGCGACAAATAAAGTTTTGCAAAGTAAACAATGAGTTTAGAGCAGTAGTTTCAGAAGTTTTAAGGCGGTATGTGATCATGATGAACAAACAGTTGAAAATTTACTCACAATTTTACGCTTGTTTTCCCTCTAATTATACAAAAACAGCTAAACACTGAAAACAAAGTTACAGGAAAATGGAATTTTGCGTAATCTGTAATTTCTGTGCATTTAAATTTCTTTGTAATGAGATTCAGGAGACAATTTGTACTGTTACAGGTTCTGAAAGTTTCGCTCACGGAGGTTCTGTCCGAGAAAGGAAATTTCTGATAATTACAAATATATCACTGCACATAAAGTTAATGTTAGTTGAAAATATTACCAAATCCCTGAGCCGCTCATACCCGAAAGTGAATAACGTTCAGCACTCAATTTACCTGTAATAACAAACGGAAAACGTTTTGGTCACGGATGTTCGTTGGTTGAATATGTCAATGGATTACATAGTAGGAGAAAGAGGATCAGTGCCACTTTTTAGTGACAGGTGCTCCAAGTGTTTATCTTTTGAGTATGGTATCTGCCGTCTCAAACAGAACACATCCAGTTTTGGTCTCCATAACGGACGTTCGCTGTAATTGTCATGATATTAAATGCCTTAATTCATTCTTATTTTTCTCTTCATGACGATTTTTCTCTCATTCCCTCAATAGTCTGAACATGCTGTGACCAAACGGAAAACAAAAACAAAACAAAACAAACCAAAACAAATCCGAAAAGTGCTACGCAATCACATTCACGATAATGACGGAAGAAGTCTGTAATGGGCATGTGTTGAATAAGAATAACGGAAAAGTTTCAAAAGGACGTGGAAGCAGTTGAATGAAAATGACTGAGAAACGGAGAAGGGATCGAGCTTCAACACACAGAGAAAAGAATTGCCAGTGCATTCCCGTTATACCACATTCCTCTGGAGAAGTTTTTGTTTGTTTGTTTATGGTTTTTATTCATCGAAATGCCGTCACAAGCGAACAAAAATAATGCAGTATACAATTATTGTCTGATGAAAACACACAAATTCTCCGCTTATCATTACATGGTGTTGTTTTATACTCATCGATGAAAAGCAATGTTAATTTGCAATTCTTCCATTTTTTTTTTCATTTTACATTTAAGAGACAGAGAGATCGTCAATTTGTTTGTGCTTTTGAGCTTACTTTGAAAACACATGTTTAAAAAAAAAAATAATGATTAAGAATAGGTTTAAGGTTGCACTTTGATACGTTCGCTCTTTCAAAGATTCGTTACTCCGATGTCCAAAGGTTTGTTATTCCGAAAATGAAAAAAAAAATGTTTGTAGTTAATTCAGGAGGTTTGTTATTAAAAATGTTCTTATTCCGAAAGTTTGTTAGTCCGAAAAATAGATATCAAGGATCATTATTTTTATCTCCGTTCTTCTAAAAGTGGAATGGGCGTGATATTCGTTTAGGTGAAAATGGTTATTATCAGGTTTTGAAATTTGGAGGATTTTAGTTGTAACTTGTTTCTCCGCATTTGGATAAGCGAACATGATTTTTCATGTTCCAATTAATAAACCTTTCGATTAACCTTCGGAGATTCCTATCATTTACCGAATAAAAAAGCTTCATAATTATACGAACTCTATCAATTTTCGTATTGGCAAACTGAATAAATAACGAGCCTCCGAAATGACGCGCTACAAAATGTTTGTTATAACAAACCATATTGTATGATATCGAAGTCACAAACATCCATCCAAGTTATATGGACCTATTGTGTCTTGTTATGACGAAACTTCGCAGTATCGAACCTATTATCATTTCTGGCTAATATAATAACACAAATTCTCCTCGGTAACAGTGTGTAACACAAGGAACAAACACAGAGGGATTTCTTCCTAACGTATTCGTTTGCCCTCCCCAGCTAAACTTCGTATTTCTATAACGGAGCACATTTCTGTTGTTTTTCTATGTTAATTCTTTGTCATAATTTTAGCTGTGACCATGTTCGTTATAAGCAAATTTTGCATTGTAGACTTATATATGACAAGTTTAGAACCTGAATCTTTACTTCATGATAACGAAATTTTGATAAATATAATCGTTCTCAAGGATGGACTACGTCACTGAGATTACACGTACGTTTGTACGTTCATTTACGAGAGATGGAAAAATTGTTTTCTTTGATTCCTCAGTATGAGAAAATAAACAAGCTTATATAATTGAGAATTGGTAATATCTATTCAGGATTTTGCAGAGGAGTTTGTTCTCAACATGAGATTGTTGTTTGTTGTAGAATGCGTTTCCAACTCAAGAAAGCTGCATTGTTCAATATCTTGTTTGTTCCGAACGTCCGTGAGCTGCATGGGAACCTCCGTGATGAAAACTATGCTATGTATGTTGGGTAATAGAGACTGCCCTGGGCCCTGTTTTATGAAGAGTTAAAATCGATTATAAAGTCGATTTCAACTGTAAGTCTATGGCAGACTGTGTGGTAAGGAAATTTAAAATCGATTTTATCTTTTGATAAAACGGGGCCCAGATCAGATATATCTTAAAAAGGTTTGTTATTAATCGGAAGTGAGGATTAAAGTATGGGATAGTGAAATAAGAGGTCAAAATATTGAGTTTCTGTAAAATGCGCGTAGAGTGGAGAAAGTGTTTAGCGGAAGAGCAATATTTCAACAGAAATGACGAATTTAGTTAAATCACCAGTTGTCTACCATTACGTACAGGTTAAGAGTACAAGCTTAATATTCTGCAAGCACGTACACATGTCCCTTAAGATATTTCATTAGAATTTTGAACTGAATCAGATGTTTGCAAACTATGTTAAATGGTATTCAAATGTTTGTGCAGTAGTATTCCTCACGGACGTTCTCTGCTCTGGACATGGTAAACTTTAGCGGTGAATAAAAACTTGTTCCTCTGGGAAAATCCTAGTATTATTGGGTTCATATTAAAGCTTGAGTTATACTCTTTCAGGTAAGATGAATGATTTGGAGAATTTCCTACTTTTTAAATTTTGACTTGTTTTGGCTCAATTGTACATCGTTCAAAATTCTGACCCATATATATATATATATATATATATATATATATATATATTTCGTTGTTAATAATCCAGACAGGAGGTATATTTTTTTTATTGTTGTTGTTGTTGTTGTTGTTTTTTTTTGTAAAGCTAAGATGTAACAATACAATCAAGTATCCTTTCAGGTGCAGCTTCACCAGGGTATCATGAAGACGTGTCATACATTTCTCTCTCTCTCTCTCTCTCTATGTAATAGACAAAGAAAGGGAAAACTGACAAAAACAAATAATGAATAGTGAAAACCAAGTTCCACTATATTATATATATATAATATATATATATATATATATATATATATATATATATATATATATATATATATAATGTGCGTGCGTGTATGTGTTTGTGTGTCTTTCGTGGTTATGAATGCTTTATATCTGTTCCACTATCGAACAGCTCAGACACAAGAGTGCAGTTACTACCTTTTTATGCTTGAAAAAAATCAAAAACACAAAAACAAGCCCAGCAATATTCTCGAAAGTCATCTACGTCACATGACGTCACACGGTTGAAGGACAACGAAGTAGATGTTGGCGCTGTTCCATGAACGCATCGCGGACCGGATGGGCAGAAAATGTACTGAAAGTTATCACACAAATCTTTTAATTTTTCATCAAAAATCACAAACACTGCAAAACATGTGATATATTTCGTATATCGAGTGATAAAAGCTACCCCATGTAAAGGAAGAATATTGAATTAAGTCGCGGATTCAATTTTCCAAACTCTCTAATCATCTTCGAAACTCGGTTCACCGTGGCTGTGGTGGTAACACCATCCGAAATTTGGACGCCGTTCAAATACCAAGCCAAGTGGTAGGAACCGTGTACGTCTTCTGCCGAACACACAGCCGTTATGTCTTGGTTAGCCGGGAGAGGGCTGGGTACATCGAGTGTCATTTGGATGCCATCTGAGTGTAATGGCAGAAAAGAAAAAAAAAGAAGAAAAGACAGTGAGAAGGAGACAGAAAGGGAGAAGGGGGTTTATATGAAGGTAAGAAACAAGGAGAAGCAAAGATATAGATAGAGAGAGAGAGAGGGGGGGGGGGAGGAAGGGAGGAGAATGACCAAAAGAGGAAGAGAAACTGTAATATTTGGATGCAAATTTCAAAATTGTATTTTGGCAAGATATTGTTTACAAGAAACTGTGTGTTTTATGACTCTTAAGATTACCGCAACAAAATAGAATAGAGAGAAAATTGAATTTAATAACATTAAAAGAATTTGTATTGCCAGTCATGTAATGCATGAATTCTACTTTCCATACTTCATAATCAAAATATCTTCAATACCAACAGTATCATCTTCTAAAATGTCTATTTGATCAGAGCTTCTATCAAAGAACAAACATTACTGACCTACTTTCACCAATATTTGGTTACATGGTAGAAAAACAGTTGTTTTCAATTGTCCTTACCATATTACACGTTTTACTTTCGCTGAAACACAAGAGCCTGGCAAACGAGAAAGAATCTGAGGTATTTCCGTAGGTTTACTCACCGATACATTGTATGCCGATAAAAAGTATGCAAACGTGTAGCAAATTTCGACCTTCAGTCATCATTGTCAAAGGCAATACTGTCCACATTGGTAGAGATCTAAAAGAGAGAACAGGGGAAAAACTAATCAGTGATGTAAAAGGTGCGTCAAATTATTACTTCATGATTTAAAACAAATGCAATGAAACATAATTGTAATTTACTTTTCATTATTATATTGTCTTATTATCATAAAAGTTAAATACTTTCAGAATGAGAATAGATGATGGTTTTAAGTAGAAGGTGTATTGATGATCCTGGAGAAAACTCGACGAATGCCTGGGAGACAAAGGTCACTAAAGACCAACTTCTCAACAAATTAATGTGCAGCAACTGGTCGGTGTCCGAAACATTGTGAATCGTCTGCAAAATGCGCCGTTAATATAAGCACGTATACTGCAAATGACCGTTACGATCCCGACACACGCAGGATTAGTATTACTCCGCGCAGTTGCTTCCTGGTTGAGGTTACGTCTCGATTTATTTTGTTTTAAGTCTTTCTCTTTTTCCTTTAATCTGCTTCAGTTAAAAAATCAATCCTAGACGTAATGAAAACTTTTCACTTTGTAAGCAATTCCTACTTGGCTGCATGTATTTCTGATTTGCACGCTTTAATTCACGGATTATTTTTTTTTTTCGTGACGCGTAGTGATTTGGGCATCTCATGGTCTTGCTTCCTTACGATATTCGCTTTTATAATTATAAAGGACGCACGAGATCGAATCGTGTAAGCTGAGATAAATGGAGGAAATGATGATGTCATTGAATATATTTGTTTACCATCAGTGTCACAGCGTGCAGTATATTGATATAGATCATCTTCAAAGCATCCCTATCAAAACTATTGTACTTTGTGTTGTAACTCCAGACCAGTTGCATTATAAAACAATTCCGTCCAAATGTTGTTGTTGTTGTTTTGTTCCAGTTTTGAATTAAAGAAAGCACTGTGTTTGAGACAATGTATACACTGAAATCCACTGTATTATTGAAAACGAGTTACTATTCTTATATTATTCTTATATTTCTCTGTGAAAATTGATCAAATATAACAAAGGGAAATGATACATCATATCCAGATGGGAAGATAATAGAATATTGCAAACATAAAGAACATAGTGCTCAATCTATTAAAGTTGGAATCTGAAAATAAATGCTAAAGAAATATGATGGAACCTACAGAAAAGTAGGCTTGTTGAACCTTAGGTCCAAGTATTGAAATCGAGTGTAAAGATTAAAGGAGCACGGTGCTATACAAGCACGAGAAGCACAACCATGTCCGGTAAGATGGAAAATGTCCATGTATTCATAGTGCATATCACATCCTCAGGAAAGTCACAAAAGAGTTGAGATTTATAGGGGGGGGGGAGGGGAGGGCATCATCGAAATGACCCTATACATCAATAAAGCACTACTTCCACTACAAAATCATAAGGTAATACAATATCGGTAATCGGTCATAAAGTTTAGGAAAACTGATCGATACAGCCTACGGAAATTGGTGTGGTGTTTGTTTTTCTTCTTCTTTTATGAGGAAAGTGTAAAGAATAACCTCCTCTCCACCCCGCCCAATTCTGGTAAGGTGTTTTATTTTCTCGATGTCACCAAGCTTTCCGACGTTCAATAAGCTCATTTCTCCTGCGTGCTACGTTTCAGTGCATATTCTGTCTGCACGTCTGATTGCATCTATAAAATGGCCGCAGATTTCCTCTTCAAAATTATGTTGATAATGTCTTTCAGTTTCCACACCATTTTTGTTACACCATTAATATTCTACGTGGCTTACTAATTTCCTGCTCATAGGTTTGTGTGAAATTTATGCCCATTTGACTCATTGGCACAGATTAGAAAGGGTTAAAAAATCAATACCATGAAGTGAATATCCTGGGATGTAATGAGGCACATACAGGGCACGTTTAATTTCCTTCACAAGAAAGCATGCTAAAGACATTATAGATTTATCCGGAAATTAGGGTCTAACGTCGATTCCAAGCAAATGTTGTCTGTCAGGTATTAAATTCCTGTTTGTGTTTCTAAGCAGGTTTCGATGTCAACGAGTTGGTATTCTTGGCAAATGTCTTGATAGCAGATCCCCCTTGTTTCAATTACCTTGCAAGGATATGTGAAATCACATTAAGAAAATACAGTGTCGTACATTCATCTCTATCTCTGCCTTTTCGCTACGTCCATCCCTTTTATATGATATGTCCCGTACTATCTAAATGGCACACTCGACTTTCCTATATAAGTATAATAACTTATTTCTCTTTGCAGAAAAGAAATAACAGTGCACATGCACCTAGTAGTCCGTTGTACATGATAAGAAGATGTCTTCCAAATTTGAAAAGTATCAACATTAAAGACTGCATGGCAATAAATAGTGACGATGTCACATTAATTGCCTGTTCTAATGAGTCTGCTCTTCACTTTCATCCATGCCTGGGGCTTTTTTTTTCCTTTTGTGATGCAGGGTCACATACATAACAAAATTTGAATTTGTTAAATGGTACTTTGATTGTATTTGTAACCACATATCTGATGTTTCTACATTTTCTTTTACTATTCTTTTAAATATAACCTTTTTCATTTATGGCTTTCGGTGTAAACTATCACAAATGCTGGTGTGTGACTGGTTGGCTATGTCTGTGTAAAACGTTTAAAATGTTTGCATAGAAATAAAGTTTTATTTATGTCAGAATGTGATTTTGTTACTGGGTCCCATCAATATACGCCTTGCTTCACAGGAATCCATAAAGTTTTAGTGTCTTTTATATATTCACTTTCTCATATAACTGCATGCATATTTAGGTTTGCATGTTGTATACGTAATTGAATTGAACTGCATTGAAATTAAACGTATATTATGCGTGTGTATGTGACATGTCTCCCTCTCTTTGTTTTTGTTTTTATGTATTATGCTGACAAAAATGATACAAACAAGTTTATCTGAAGCGCATTTCAGACTTGAAAAAAAAATGCGCTTTAGATAATAAATCCTAACATGATACGCAATATTACCAGCTAAATCTACGATACAAATTCAGAAATAACTAGGTATACAAGTATACATATGTAAGAGCTCAAATCTGTCTAATTTCAAGAGCTAGAAAGGAGATAGGGAAATATATTATATGAAAATAACATTAAACTTGAGCTAAAATGGTAAATGTCATTTTCACCTGAAGTTTGTAGCAGAGATTGTAACTAAGAAAGAATTTGTCAAAGCTAACAAAATTTTCTGCCCATGTCGTTCCTCGCTGTTTTTGGCATGTCTTTTCGGAACTTTTTTGTCCTCCTAGTATCGAAAAAAACAAACCGGACTCCTTGAGAGTTAAGAAGAGGATATCTGTGTACCGCAGGGAAAAAGAAAGAGATGAAAGAATCCAATGAAATGAATGTATTTAAAGGACAAGTTCACCTTCATAAACATAAGGATTGAGAACACATCAGTGAAAGTTTGAGGAAAATTGGACAATCGATGCAAAAGTTATGAATTTTTTGAATTTTTGTGTTGGAACCGCTGGATGAGGAGACTACTACAGCTTGTGAGTCATATGCGCACAACAATATAAAGAAAATGTAAAAGAAATTCAACATATTTTCACTTTTTTCGCATGATAAAAGAGCACTTGACTTGCCACTTTCTAAAGGCAGGGGGAATAATATTACCCATAACATTTGTCGGCAACGAGTCAGGGGAATGTGTACTTTTTTCAAAAGATGGAATTTTGTGAAATTCTCTTTATATTTTCCTTATATTGTTGTACGCATGTGACATCTAAGTTATTCATACACTGCAGTAGTCTTCTCATCCAGCGGGTACTGCACAAAAACTTCAAAAATTCATAACTTTTGAACGGACTGTCTGATTTTCCTCAAACTTTCAATGATGTGTTCTACTAATATTGCTACATTCTCTCAATCCTTATGTTTATGAAGATGAACTTGTCCTTTAACACTCACTTGCAAATGATATGTATGCAGTAAGTGTTGCGAATTATTTCACTTCTATATGGCTTACTTGGCCCCGACAGAGGGCGGGCTTTGATTCCATAAAAGTTGCCGACCTAGCCATTTTGACTAGACCCTACTTTATCTTAATCATTAATCCCGCAATACTTTGGACATTTTAATATCATTTACTTCTTTTATGAAATCAGAAAAGAAAATCTTGAATCCTTCACCTTAGCTTTAAAACAGAACTAAGGGAGGGGGTGGGGCGAATTATACTTGAGAATCAATCGACCTACAGCACGACTTTATTTATTGTTTGCACAAACGAATGTGAACGTTTACGGTTAGTGGTATCATTTCCTAAGCTAAAATGCGTGCGATATTGAAACTATTTATTTTTCTTCAGTATTTTTGGTGAAAATATAAAAAAAATTGAAACCTTGATATTCTGAAACTTGTTTAAATCTTTTACATCAGAGCAATCATTCTATCCTTGTGATCCTTTAAATTTTATTCATATCAGACAACATAAAGACTTTGTAACACTATTGATATTTTTCTATGTGTAGTACGTCATGACCTGAAAATTTTGAGTGTTTATGAATTAATTTCGTTGTGAGCTAATTCATGACATGTTTAAAGGACAAGTCTATCTTCATATACAAAAAGATTGAGAGAATGCAGCAATATTAGTAGAACACATTAGTGAAAGTTTGAGGAAAATTGGACAATCCGTTCAAAAGTTACGAATATTTTAAGTATCTGTGCAGTCACTGTTGGAAGAGAGGACTACTACAGTGTATATGTCACATGCGTACAACTGTTATGAGGAAAACAAAAAGAGAATTTCACAAAACTTTACGTTTTGAATAAAGTGCACAGTTCTTCGACTTGCTACTGACATGTTAAGGGTAATATCATTCCCCCCTGCCTTCTGAAAGAGAGAAGTCGAGTGTTCTTTTGTTTTGCGAGATAAATGGAAATATGTTATATTTCCTTTATTCTTTCTTTAAGTCGTTGTACTCATGTGACATCACAAGCTATAGTAGTCTTTTCATCCAGCCGTGAGTGAGCAGAAACTTTAAAAATTCATAACTTTTTAACGGATTGTCCGATTTTGCTCAAACTCTCACTGATGTGTTCTACTAATATTGCTGCATTCACTCAACCCACATGTCTATGAAGGTGAACTTGTCCTTTAAGCAATCCCTTATAAAGAGAGATATTCGTCAATTCTAGAAAATCCTCGCAGAAGATTGGATAAAGCATAATCATAGTTCCACACCTCCGCATAACCAGTCATATAAAATTCAAGATAAATGTTATGTACAAATTAAAATAGATAATCAATGCCTTTTGGTAAGAACAAGTCACTTAATTTCCATTTCAAGTTTATCAAAGATAATTTAGATTCATAAATAATTCACTCCTCAATGCGTAATAGGCGACTGTATGTAACAGGAATGATTTCATCAAACTTCGTGAAGGGTAGATATACATACTCTCATGAGGAACACGACTGTATAATATATAGATTGAATGATATTTTCTTATTGGGTGCAGTAGGTGGAAATTACTTATTTGACTCAGTTTCCATTTGTTAAACGTTTTGGAAAATAGATAAATCAAATAATCCTAAATCATCCGAACACCAGTTCCCCCTTGAAGCAGAAGTTGGTGATAACTACTTTCCTGTTATATCTTCAAATCTTTATTGAAGACTTATCTTTTTTCAGAAGCCTTAGATTAATTTGTTATCTATTTTGCGTGTGTCTAATCAGTGACAATATTAGGAGCTCTGTTACATCACAGCGCAGTAGAGTAAATTTACATAGTAGCTGCGCTATACAAATTTGTCTAATTATTATTATTATTATTATTATAGGGAACACCATATGCGTATATCATTGACACACAAACACACACACACACACACACATACAGAAACACACACATAATGATATCTACATCTCTTTCTATCTCTCTCTCTCTCTCTCTCTCTCCTACATTTTGCCTTCTGCAAGTGTTCATAGATCTACTAACAAGTTGGTTCTCTCGATATCTGATTTTGCAGTAAAATGAGGGACTTGTGAGAACAATAATTGAGTATATGAATATAAGAACGACCCATGTCCAATTTTTGGCCAAATTCAGTTTGACATGGGAAATTGTAGCTTATGCATAGACTCATCTTGTGTGTAAATGATAAATCCTAATTACCCCCGGAAGTGCCAGAAATGAATGAGTTAAATCTTATATTAATGTAAGAATGAAGGACTTGGGTCATTCTTACATTCATATAATAGCGCCCTCTCTCATCCTTCTTCCATCTCTATAGCAGAAAATTATGAATCAAAGAACGACCCAAGTCCATATGAATCAAAGAACGACCCAAGTCCACCACACAAAATGGCCTCTCCACAATTAATGTAAATGTTGATTGTCATAATAATATATGTTCTAATTTGTATATACAATGTTGCCTTCCCATCACAGTTAAATAGAATATTATTGGACAACTAAAAAGATATGATTTTTTTTTTTAGTTTACTCGAAATGATCTTCCATGGACTTGGGTCGTTCTTATATTCATATACTCAATTGTCTCACACGGCACCTTCATATAAGTAGGTATTGTGACGTGTGATAATGTACACTAAACGTCTGCAATCAAATCACTTCATTATGTTCATTTATTTTTCGAAGACATTACAGACATGATTCCTTGTATACAGTTCTAACGCGTATAATAAAGGTGATGAAAATATTTATGAGTTCATAACCTAAAATGATCTCGATATGAAGATAATTATGTAATACAGAGTAATGTTCAACTCAATTGTTCAGCCTTTATCCATTGTGAGACCGTTTGCCATTGTGCAATTATTTCAATTTGATAATAACTTTATTAATCACCAACGCGGATGCAGTATATCATAATGCAAGCGAAATTTCCAACGACCTGACGGTTTTCGCCAGCATGCTAAACTCGTAACGAAGATAGTTAATATCCATTGAAATTTTAAAAAAAAATGAAGATATGCATATTTAGGGCAATTATTGTACACACAATTGACGGTGAATAAAACAGGACACTTGAAGTGAAGTGGTACCCAACAGTCATTGCCAAGTTTAGCGGATCTAAACAATATAAAATCGTTTCAGAAGTGCACGCATATTGATCACGTTGGTACAACACCAGACCCTATACAAGTTATCATGCCACATATTAGTCTTTTTTCACATTCGATATGATGTTTAGATCTTTAATCCTACCGTCTGTATGAATTTATCAAAATTCATTTCGGGTAATATTCATCCCTTTAAAATATTGAGCCTATATTACCAGGTTTGTACTGTATATACTTTTGCCGTAGACTCGAGGAACACTTCCGGTATAACAAGCAAAGTTTTAACCTTAACCCTTTGCTGATTAAATTGGGAAGATTCATTTCTTATTTCAATATACAGGGTTTAATCTAAAACATACAATGATCGCACATGATTATTCCATTATTATGTGACCCTGCATCATAAGACAACAAAAAGTCTCCTGACATGGATTTTTAGTTAAGGGCAGATTCTGAAAGAGCAGACTAAAAGAGTCAAATGATGTATAGCTCAATGAAATGGACTCTCCTAATCATCTAAAAATTGGAAAGAAAGCACACACTCAGGAAAAGTGTGAAACGAGAAAAGAGGCTCTGAAGTACTCTAGTACGTACTTGGTCGATTGAAGCACTTAATCTTTACCAAACCGCTAGCTGTGCGATGAATGGGACAAAATAAAAAAAAAAAAAAAAAAAAAAAAACAGGATGTAGATCACTGGAGCAACAACAATGAAGAAATTATCAGCTTTGCCTGCAATTAAACATGCTCTGTTAACACATTCTGCCCATGATTAATGCCAATTTTCAAAGCAGTTACAGCATTATCCATTCTAAAGTTATTAGACTTGAAAGTGAAGGGTGTGTAAAGGGTTATCAAGAGATGAAAAGGCTCATCTTCAAGACATACCTTATCTCACAACTCTACAAAAAACAAAAGTTGTAGAAAAATTGCTGAAAATGCACATTTCCATCCATTTTATGATCCGAAACTTAAGAATAATGTAGAAGTGTAGGTCTTTCAGAAAATGTGAAAAACCCAAATTGACTAGGTTGACCCGTTTTACCTCTTTGACTCCTCACGTAAAATCAATGGGTGCGATTTTTTGTTCGTTTTTGTTCTTTTCACTTTTGATATGTTGGGGATAAGGCTCCTAAATATATTTCAATAACGACAAAAGATGTGGATAATGCATATAAATTTTCACCAAGTTTAAAAAATTACGATTTAATATGTTGGTAGCAAGTGATTTACAACACATATTGTACTATCTATGTTCCCTTGTTACTCAAAAGCCAACACTACTTCTTAACGACAAAACAAAAAGTCTTTTAGGTTGCATTAAGATATTTGCAAAAGACACTGTCAATGGATACGTGTCTTTTTTTTTTTTCAAAATTTCCCGCTTTAATGTTAAACCTTTGGCTCGAAAGTGGCAGGCCGTGGGGTGAAATCTCCGATCATTCCAATATATCACTCTGGTACATATGCGGCTGTTTGTACATGATATTCCCTTCGTTATGGCACGCCTGCAAAGAAATCAGATATCGGAAAAAATAAAAACGAAGATAGCAGCTGTCATGAAACAATTCAGAAAGAAACAATACTTTGGATACGCTCAGTATGGTAGTGTGATAGTTTACATAGTTCGAGAAATGTTATGACATCAAATATATAAAACGGTTTTAATATTTTGTTATTCTTTGCTGATGACTGAGTATTATAAAGATAAATCACTCTCTATTCATTTTCCTTTTAAATGCTTTTCAGTGAACATAGCTTGATCTTACTACTTCTATCTGGCTATGAATATTGTCATTTTAACACAAGCTTAAGCCTTATAAATTGTAACCGTGCACCTCAAAACGAACATAAAGTCGCACACACTGATTTTGCGTGAGGACTGAAAATAAGTGATATGGGTCAACCTAGCCGAACTTGACGTTTTCATATTTTCTGAAAGAGCGGGTCTTCTTTTACATTATGTTAAAATTTGGATTCATAAAACGGGCAGGAAAGGGTGTTTGTAGCAGTTTATCTCGAACATTTTTGGTAGAATAGTGTGATTAAGTGTGTCTTTAGAATCCTTTTTTCATTTCTGAAAAACCTTGTCCACACTCTTCACTTTCAACCCTAATAACTTTTGAAAGGATAATGCTACTGCTTTGAAAGTTGGCATTAATTATGGACAGAATGTGTTAATGAGGAATGCTTAATTTCATTTTAATCTGATAATCCCTTCATTGTTGTTACTCTGGTGGTTTTCTTCCTGTTTTTGTCCCATTCATCGCAGAGCCAGCACGGTTTGGTAAAGATTAAGCGGTTGAATAGGCACTGTACTTCAGAGCTTCTTTTCTCAGTTCACACTTTTCCTGAGTTTATGCTTTCTTTCCAATATTTAGATAGGTTAGGAGAGCCCATTTGATTTGAGTTATACATCAGTTTAAAGCTTAAAGTCTGCTCTTTCAGAATACGGTCTTAACTAAAAATTCATGTCTGGCGACTTTTTGTTTGTTTTGAGGTGCAGGGTCACAATTATCCCAGAAAATGCTTTCTCAACGCAAAGGAGTGTCCAAATCGTAGGGGGCTGCACATTTTATTATCTAACACGCTATATATGAATATTCTTTGAAGATTTCGCGGTTTCTTGTTGGACGATTAATCAACAATATGCATAAGCCTCAACACAATTTAGAGCATTTTCACAAAGTCCATCAAGTATGGAAGAGGACCAAGCTTTTACAACAAAAATCTGCACCGTATGTATAAACGCATCCAATGGAGGCTGTCCATTTCAAATTATTTTCTGTTTGCACATACAGTGAATTCATAAAAGGACGCATCATCATGTATTCCAAATACCCTGTCAGGAAACTTACAATCATGGACAACAGACAGACATGTAGGCAGACATAAACCAAGAAACACAAAAAGGGAGTTAATAGGATTGTGCTGTGATACCGCTGTGATAGATTTAAAACAAAAAGGCTGAATAATTAAGATAACACTCAGGGCTTTAATTCGGGATACCTTAGTCCCCAATCAATACGCTGGCTTCCTTCTCCTCATGAGGACGGTGGTACAGGTGATGATTGAGAGGAGGAAAATAACGACGAGGAGAGCGTACGTGGTCGATGACTTCTGCAAAGCGCCTCGACGAGGACCGGCTGTAGGACCCGCCGTTTGCAAAGGATAGGAAAGATGAAGATGATTTCTATCATTCGAGTGTCAAAATGAATGTAACATGGTGATGTATGTCCGACTTGGCCGATGAGATCTACCACGTACCGTAACATGATATATATATATATATGAAGGGTTTGTTTGCAAAAACCGATAAGTCCATTTTTGAAGATTTTGAAGTACGATCTCTGTCATAAAGTACAAAATAATACCTTTTAAATGATATATTGGTCACTACATATAATGGTATATTTTTGAAGTTATGGTCAAAAGAAGCAAAAATTTTCTTATTATTCCCTATATTTTTCTTGACCTTTAATCGCAAATATCTCCATTTGGCAAATATGGACTTATCGGTTTTTGCAAACAAACTCTTCATATATATATATATATATATATATATATATATATCTTCAAAATGAAAATATGGATTGCTGACAGCCTTGCTATGATCGTTCCTGGGCATGCCAGAAGATGACCAAAACCGCAGAAACAATTTACCTACACACTATCACAGTTAAGATTATTGTGATTATACTGTTTGCTATACCCAATAAATGATAATGACAGTGATGATATTTGTGCATATGTTTGTTGTTGTTATTATTGTTGTTTTACATCGTCATTGATTAAGAGTTCTGACCGGTTAAAGCATGGACTTCATTTCAGCCTTTGCCTTCCTGCAATTCAACACTATGATTGGCATACACGCTCTCACCTTTGACCCTTCTTGTCGGACAATGAGTCACGTGGGTGGAGGTGGGGCCAAGACCGTTTGTACCGGAGCACTTGACATTGATGCACCTGTCCGGACGATTGCGGAGAATACCCGAAGCACAGCTAGAGTTGGACAGGGTCATGTTGTCAGCTGTGATCTCGTAGGTGTGGAGGTGCGGGTAGGGTTGGTCGGCCAAGGCCACGTGACAATTGATGATGAGAGTAACTTGGTTGCCTTCTCCTCGGATCTCATGGGTCTCGATCTTCAGGATGTTATCAGCCGGAGGTCTGGGTTCTGATCCTGGTTTCCAGCGTCTGACTTTAACCAGAGTGTGAAGCATTCCAGGAATAGCTTCCGTTTCACACAGTAATGCCAACAAAAGTATATAATTATTTAAGCGTCCAAATGAAGCTATTTCCGATGTTAATAGCCGGCAGTTCAGAAAATGGTGTCATATCAACACATTAAAACTGAAAGACGCCTGATTGGTAGTGAAAACACACCGTTTATTATTACGACTCTCAAAAGGAATGAAATGTGTCAAGCTTTGTCATTTGGTAATCATATGTGTACTTTCTCCCTCAAGTTCTTTAGTCATAAATATTCTTTTCATTTGTTTGCATGAAACACATCAACCTGACACGAACGATTCGATGAGTACTTGACAGTCGATAAAGGACAGATTTGACAACTTTGCAATTAGGTATCGAATATTGGCAAACTCATAACAAAATACACACTATAGAAACATAGATGAATGAAATGGGAAAAATGAAACCTTCCATTGAGACTTTTCAAGTTTTTCAAAATGAAATAAAGTTGAAACTTGAGGAATTTATTTCTGGAATTGTTTGATACCCAATCACACTTCAATATCAGGAAATCGGGCTGAATTTTGGTACCACCTAGCTTATCTTCACCTACAAATTACTAAAAGTGTGACCCGTCGCAATTAACACAAAACCCTGATGAAAAATGCAAATTGATATTGTAAGTAAAGTAAAGTGATGAATAATTTAGGTCAGGCCTAAATCTACACACACTAGCACACTCACGCATTAACTTCTAGAACTACTGAATCTTCGAACACATTAAGGGCGTTTAGTGACTAGCATTGTGATTATTTTTCAGTATCACAAAAAAGAACATTCCAAATACCACAGCTTAGTCCTATGAAAATGATAGCTAGCCGATGTGATCACTGAACTGTCGAAGACATACCTGAATCTGGCGGGCAGTAAGTATCACTTTTGAAAGTTTCTCCGAAGTCGTTTAAAGCCATACAGGAAACAGCGATACATGTCGTAGGCAACGGTTCAAAGGTCGCTGAAGGTGCGTCAGACGACGATATCACGTGATCGTCAGCTGTGATCTTGAAGGTATGGATTGGCGGGAAAGGCTGGTCGGCTGGATTCACGTGACACGTGATGTTGAGAAGCGTCTGGTCCTCCCTCTCCAGAGATTGGTAATCGATTGATATGATACCTGGCTCAGGTTCGTCTATTTGAGAATTTTAAAAGAGCAACCGGACTTTCTTCGATTAGCATTGCTTCTACCTTATTTCTTTCGAAAAGATAGTAGGCCTATTGAAAACATGAATCAAGATATGCATAGAAAAGCGGTTATTGTTGATACAGCCGTGATGTGTACCAATTGGCGGAAACATACTATAAACACGAAGCGTGACCGTTATCAAACTTTGTCGGTTACAAGATATTAAAAAACAACAACTCCAAAACGAATGTGAGAAACTTGAATAGGCATGCCTTCTCTTGAAATTTCGTGGAAAGAGAACAACACACACAAACAAAATTAATACAGATTGCGTCACAGCAGAGGCTTCCAATGATGTCTATAATAACGATTTTTTTCTTTTTTGACAAAGAAAGCAATTTTCATTCATAAAGCTTGTCTTAGGCCTAATGATATGCCCGATGATGGAACATACATAATAGTCTCGATGACGAGGCAAAAAAAAAAAAAAAAAAAAACACACACACAAAAAACACGCTTTAATCTGTCGGTACAACATTACAAATTCAAAAACTCTACAAATTTACAACAAAAACCCTGGCTTCGAAATTCCATTGTCATGTTAAATAATCCAAGAAGGGCTAGGCATATTAAATGACATCAATGCAGAAATGTGGAAATGTGCTACCACAAATTATGAAATCTGTTTGAAATTTTGAATTTCACCGGTGGGTACTTGCTACTACTTCATACAGTCACTGGCAGTAAACAGGGATAGCTTGGTGGTAGCGTCGCTGGCAGGAAAGTATTAGATGACAAGTTCGATATCCACCAACTGGTTCCCCCTCTCCAACATATAGATTGTTTGGGAGTCAAATATGTGTACCAGCAATTGGGAATTTACGAATACATAGTACGGAGGGTGGCAATATTTATTGATAAAACAACAACAACAACAACAACAACAACGAACCAACTTTTATGGCACATCTTCACCCCACTGCATTAGAAATGTCTTTCTTAAAAAAAAAAAAAAAAAATCTGACTCGACGCGAATATTTTTACCTACACAAAATTGATAAGTACGCAGATATGAGGTAAATAAAGACATCTAGGCTTACTTTGGAAAAGGCTAGCGTATGTGCCATGCAGAGTTGCTTTCATCAAGAGATGGGAACACAATTGATTTAGAACGTAATAATTGATTTCTACAATATACGATTACATGGCAAAATAACGTAAGATGAATGAAGGACGACACTGGTGTCACCTACCTGTTGGACAGTGTGTTACCGAAGCCGTTGTGACGCCATGTCCGTTCGTTCCCGAACAAGTGACATTGATGCACTTGTTAGGGCGTGGCGAGAGGAGGGCGGAGGCGGAGCTTGATGATGAAATGTTAACGTTGTCAACGGCGATTGTGTACGAGTGAAGAGGAGGGGACGGCTGGGCGGTTTCATTTACACGACAGACGATGAACAAACTTATGACATCATTTTGGTCTTGAAGTCTCATCTCCACGGTGTCGATTGAGATGATGTCAATTTGGGGCTCATCTGCTGAACAACCTTTTGAGGAGAGAGTTGCTTCATTTGAGTTTAGTTTATTCAAACAGGAACCGTAAATAAGGGTTCAAAAGGCTTCTTTTTTTTTTCTTCAGTAAAACTTTAACGGCAATTGTAAATTCAAACACTAAAGCACATATTTAAGTATGTATGTGTCTTTGCCACATGTCACCATGTTCACTACGGTAATCGATATTTAACTAGGTTTAGTTCGATACAAGTTACCTATCCGAATAAGAGTATGACTTGCCATGATGGCCAGTATACATCAAACGAAAAAGAACTTATAAAATGAAGACAAAACGATCTACTGGTACAGGGGAATATTATAAATTTGTCTTCACGATGGAATAGTAACGCGACAATTTCAAGGCAAATATTTATACATGACCGATTGCGAACAATTATCAAATAATACAGTACTTTATTGCGCTGCACTCACCTCCATTAGTCGATACGTCGCTCACTTCTCCGTCTGAGTGAAAAAGTAGCATATATGAACAGCATCGTTTAATACAGGACGAGGGAAAATACCCTTCCACAAACCTATACACTAAACTAAATGCTATCTACATTGTTACAAGGATTGAGTAACAATGGACAATTCATAACGGTAACGCAAATGAATGCTAACATGAATGTGCGTGTCGAATCTGCTGCAAATTACGATTTTCCCTCTGCTTCCCCGAATGATAACTAAGAATAAATGCATCAACTTCACACAAAGTTCATTATGAAATATGACATATATTTGCAAGCCATGTTTCGTCAAATTCCTTACACATTACGGTACCAGCGCAAAATTCCGTATAATGTATTTTGACAGTGTAAGGCAACTGCTCGGGTAATGGTTCTTTCAAGATAAATATCCCCTTGTATGTCACATTCCATTTACTTTGAATTTGTTTGTGAAGAAAACAAAAATCAACTCAATTCCAAATCATTCTCTTTACAAGCATCTGCCTTCTAATGTTCTAAGACAATACTTAAGCATACCTTTACACACCTCAACACATTTTTTTTTTCAATAGCTCATTCTCCTTGGCTTGTGAACAACACATATAAACAAATTAATATATCAACATACATAATGCTTATATAAATGATTAGTATGAAGTTTAAGAAAATTTTCTTTTAACATTTTTTTTTCAGGTCATAGCATAATGGAGAATGTTTTATGTTTGTGTCTCCCAAACTGGGTAGAATGGCCATCCACATAGGAGTGTAGAACTAGCCTTTTTAAAGGACTTTGAATCTGTCTCATGGATGGTTTCGTTATATCTAAAGTGCCAAAGGCTTTGTTTAAAAGTTAACTGCGCATAAATGTAATGTGACATGCAGCTCAAAAGTAATTTAAACATAAATTGTTGAGAGTATCATAGGGTGATCGAAAATGGTTGACGCAACTCTTGCATCCTTGAGGGTTTGTAGATATTCAAGATTTTTTTTTATTTTATTTTAGAATTATAAGGAAAAAAAGTATATTCAAACTTCATATTTTGCGGTCATTTTTGATATCTCAATACCCTAAATGATGCGAAAGTTTCCTCGTCCATATTCGAATTCAGCGCCGTCAAAAGATCTTAACACCCTCAAATCTTGTCAACTTTTCATCATCGTAGAAGGAAATATATGTGAATTTCAATTTTGGCGGCCATCTTGAATATCTCAAGATCCTCAATAAATGCAGAAATTCGTCATCCAGATTTGCATGTGACAATCTTAAATTTCATTTCCGTTTCAAATTCTTCATAATCTATAAGGAAATATTTAGGACTTTCAGATTTTTGGGGGTATCTTGAATATTTTAAAACCCTCAAGATTGCAAGATTTCATCGTAGAGATTGGGATTCAGCACATTCAAAACAGGGTAAAACCATCCAAAAACATCGAACAGACGATAAAACAAAGTTCAGCTGCCTGCAGTGGCCTGTGGCACCCAGTCAATAGCCATTCTGACTACAATCTTGATAACATTTGTAATTTACTCACCAGAAATTTGCAGCCTGACAGATTTCACGACACCTATCACATGGCACTGGAGAATATCGCCGTTGTTAGCCGCGATCGGTGTGAAAGTGAACTCGCTCCTCATGTCATAGTAAATGTAATTGGTAAAACCGTAGCTCACGCCTGCATTCCGATAGCCGATGGCATATCGCTCAGCAACGGCCGTTTCGTTTCCTGGGAACAATGAGGAGACGGTTTGATGAAAGTTGACTTTAGATTATGCCTACTGATATACCATAAGAGAATGAAATGATTCGTTTTCACAATATCAATGCTCACATGACTGCACTGAATGGTGCATTACTCAGGAGCGGTCAACGAATCTAGGAATTCCGTAAAGGGGGAGGGGGCACCCTAAATAACATTTAAATGGGGCGCATGCGTCCCCCTTCATTTTTATTTTTTTTTGCTCTTCAAGAACAAATAAATTAAACTGAAGTTAAGGGGCATGCCATCGATGCGGCTAGCTCGCCTGGATCCACCACTGTCACTAGTATTTTTTCCGGATCATTCAAATATCGAGTTGTTCTTACAGTCACCAGTGAAGCTATCTACGGTATCCCAACATCAAAATAGAAAACACAAGAAAAACAAAATTAACAGACCCCCCCCCCAAGAAAAGAATCACTATAGACAATAATTGTTTGAATGACATGCTCTTAAAAATAGCCATGGATAGGCTAATGCGTATTTTTTTTTTTCTTTCACCAATCTGTGATCGTGGTACTAAAGAACAATGGTATGGATTGTGCGGTTCAATAAAATGTCCGTTGAGAAAAAAAAAAAAGAAAGAACGGCCAGCATCAATAATCGACCCTGTAAGCGGAAAGGCTTACACAATGCAGTCCTTGCTGCAGGAAGGGGGAGAAAGTTGATTCATTATACGTATACAACTAATAAATTTTGTTAAATCAGCTGGAGAATCATAATAGGTATGGCAAGGGCTGGTCTCTATATGTTTCTTTATGAAAATTACTTTATCAGCGACATAAATACTTACTCTCTCCTTCACATCTTACACCTGCATCATCATCGTGACCGCACGATGACCATTCCGAGTTGTAGCATCCCCAAGGGTATCGAAAACACTCTAGAAAGGAATTCTCGTTTCCTGTCGGGCAGTACACTCCGTGATCGAGCCAGATCGGTCCCGAGCCCTGTCCGAAGTGAGCGTTCGTGAAATATGCTGAAGCTCTAGGGTAGCCAAGCTGTCTGCAAACGGCGTGTGCTTCTTTTAGGTCCAAACCATAATCGCACATCGTCCCCCAGAGGTCATCGCAGAAAATTTCTACGCGACCTTCCTTCTCATTGGGCCCATCGACAAGTCTCACTGACACAAAAAACAACAACAACTAATGATATCGCATGATGAACACGTGGGATGAATATACATTTAAACACACGTTGAATACAGTCACTTAAGTTTTTTCCACATGATGCCTCTCTCTCTATCTCTCTCTCTCTCTCTCTCTCTCTCTCTCTCTCTCTCTATATATATATATATATATATATATATATATAGAGAGAGAGAGAGAGAGAGAGAGAGATTTATATCAATGCCTTTTATCTGTTTGCGATTAATGCACCATTCGACTAACACGCTTTGAGGATACGAAATACCGTCTCGCGGGGAAAAAAAGATGTATATAAAATAATTAATATTAGGTGAGTAAGTTGTTTTTAGTGCTAGGTATTCCTGGGGAATAAAGATGTATGTAAAATCGTGAACATTAGGTAAGTAAGGTGTTTATAGTGTGAAGAAAAAAAAAACGAAGGCGAGTTCCCAGGAATAGTTATGCCGACTATTGGCTTGTGTTACCCCTCTGATCGATTCGGATGTATGAATTCGATTCCAAGCGTGGCTTTCTCTTGGAAACTGACGAAGTACCCGCACTACTTACCAGTCTTCCCATCACACACACGCGTACAGTGCGAACCCCGTAGAGCGTAATACTAGGACTCCCGCTGTTCAATTCATATTGTCTGCTTAAATGCATAATGCCAGGATGCCGGTAGTTTATAAGCAAAATGACTTGAAACGCGTTATAAGAATGTCCACAGATTTTAAATAATGTACTGTTTAGTCCAGATAGTATTGCAATTAGCTGATAGAGCATCAAACTTTCTCCAGAAATGTATTTTTCGACTCAGATATTAAAGACATTTGGTACAATGAAGATATATATCAAAATCATTTATTTCCGTCCTCTTCTAAATGAAGTGGATTATCTTTCACAGGTTATGCGTATGATATCATGCATATATGATTTTGTTTGAGAATGTTGACATAAAACCTTTGACAGCAATGTGTGATTTCATTGTTCCTGAAAAAAAAAAATGTTTGCCTGAGGCAGAATCAAAGCACAATACCCGAATAGCATAGTGTATTATTTGTTCATTAAAAAAAAAAGAAATAAGTGTGATAAATCTAATGTAGTACCGAACAATCTACAACAATTAACTTTTGCTTTTAAAATGGAAGTCACTCCATTTTCTAAACTCTTCAAAGTTACCAAAACATGAGGGTCACTCTTGTAATCTAGCTACGTTTTAAGTAAAGTTATAAAAAGATTCACAATAATGCCCGACTGATGGAGCAAAATATTCCGTTTTATCAACTCTCCTGAAAAATGAGGTCACTAAAAGTGATCAAATATTTTTCTCTTTCTTTCATCCACTCATATAACATACAATATAATGTTTATTTCGAAGTTAAAGGCCCAAAGATAGAGATTATTGAAAGGAGAAACTCGATATATCATATAGTTACTAAATGAGCAGAAAAATTGCTTCTCTTTTGAGGATTCATGGTCGATTCTTGTGAAGTTCCGCTGAAAATGGAATCATCATTTCTACCATAATTTATAGTAAAATAACTCTTTATCCACTGATAACCTTTTGGACGAGATGGAAACATTGGATGATTTTTAAGCGACCTCCCTACCTCCCAAGTATCACTATATCCTTAGACAGTCCGCTGAACTGTTTTGGCAAATCTTCTCTGTCCTACTTGATCTTGGGTGGCAGGTTGCACATTGATTTGGCTCCTATTTGGCGACTTTGTATGCTGTTATATATTACATCATATTGTTGTGTATTTTGATAGACATCATGCTTTCGTCTGGTAATGTCAGAACCGCCATTTGGATACGCATATTTCAGAAAATTTGTGCTAAAAGGAACGACGTGCTTTACTAGGTTGGAGTTCATTTCCGTCCTAACGGTAAAGTCTGATTCGTCATCGTATTATTGTCCGGAAGTATGTGTGTTTGTTTTCATGTCTTATGAGTCATTGCAAGAGTTATAGCATCTCTGGTGGAAACTGCGTTGGAATGCTTTTGCGCTTAGATTGTATCTGAAATTGATTAAATCATTATAGATTTGCTCATGTACATTCTGTGATAAAGATCATCCAATTAATCCCGGTAATGACAAATACGTAATACGTACACAGGTAATATGTGATTCACCTTCAGAGTAAACAAGAGTGTAATCAAACTGTATAGTGTTAACAAATGAGAGAACATAATCATTACATATTATTTTATCAGATATTCGTAAAGCTTAAAGGTGTAATATGTGCATGTGCAATATCTACTTGTAGAGAGAAAATAAACGGCAGTTCGCATAGAGATTGATTAAATATTTGATAATTAGAATATCAATGTTTTGTGCATTATTTTGAAGTAGTTTTCAGCTGCTTTATTCCAGAAAATAGTGTTCGTTGATGATGAGGGTAATGTTCTCAACCGAACTAAGAGGCAATGCTTGTTTGTTTGTTTTTCTGAGATGAGTGTAAACATTTGTTTTTCGGGAAAACTAGTCTTATTCATTATAACATTATATCATCATAACTTTATCGCCATCGTAGGCTACCCCTATAAGTAAATAGTAGAAGCTATCTACGTAGGACAACGTCACGCATGCGAAGGACATCAGAGTTTTTCTTGGCAGTGTCCCATAAGTGCTGAGAGGGAAGAATGAGCAGACAACCATGTTAAAAATGGCCTACAAATTATCACTTTTGGCTTACTCTTTAAGGGGTTTTCGTAAAATTCCATCACATTTGAGCTATGTTAGGGTGGATAGTTCCAGTTTAAGTTTTCAATCGATGAGATCTTGACGAACATTTTGACTTCCAAACTCTGTATCGCGAGTGAGTCGGTTCAGCGAAGCAGTGGTGTCTATGCCTTCCGTAACTTGGACGCCATTCAGGTACCATGCCACATTATCTGAAGCATATACGTCTTCTGCCGAACACACAGCCGTTACCTCTTGGTTAGCCGGGAGAGGGCTGGGTACATCGAGTGTCACATGGATACCGTCTGATTGCATCGACAAATCAAGAGAGAGGTCGATAAGAAGAGAAAAGAGAGTGGGGGAACGGGAGATAGATAGATAGATAGATAGATAGATAGATAGATATACAGACAGACAGATAAATAGATAGATAGATAGATAGATAAAGAAATAGAGATATAGAGAGTGAGTGATATAAAGAGAGAAAGGATGGAGGTTAAGTAGATGGATTAAAATAATGGAATAGATCTTATCACAATAATTGGCAGTCTGCATGTGAGTAGTGATTATCTCGAAAAAAAAGGCATATAAGATATATAATTGAATAACACTACATGTAAGGAAATGTCTCCCAAGTAATATATACATGCAACAGAGTCACTTTCGTCTAATAATAATCTCATTAATCATAAAAATGAATCCATCACAGGTAATAAATAGTCTAATTCTTGTTTATAACTGTTAAGAATTCCTTACGAATGTTCCTCTATTTGAAGATGGTATTCCTTGAAGTGAAACAATCATCAGTTTCAATGCAATTATTGCCTGTTCATTTGCGTTTTGCTAAAGAGAAAGCTTACTAATACGTTGTATGACGATGAAGAGGATGCCAACATGTAGCAAAAGTCGACTGTCAACCACCATTGTGAATGTCAGGTATCTCTGCACAAGTAGAAATCTGATGAGAAAAAAAAAGATAAAAAAGTTAATAGATACAAGTTATAATGAAAAAGTATCATATCAAAGGACATTTTTTTTTTTTTTTTTTGCTTTTTGTACTATCGAAACACATACAATGTAAAACCAAGCTACAATTACAGGGAACGTTTGGCATCTTCAAATGTAATGTGAAAAGTATATCAAAACATAATATAACACACACTGAGAAGAATAAAGACGCTCCCTTGAATCCTATTTAGGAGTGACGATTCTGAAGCAAATCCGTTATTGTTGGATTGGCGACGTTGGCAGACAAGCTGATGTGCAGCAAATGATTTATGTCCGAAATGACACGAAACTTCCTTGTACGGCACCATCAATGTTATCAATATATAGATGACCAGTCACGATTATTCCGCGCAGTACGTATTCGGTTTCTTCGACGCGGCATATTTCCTGTTTAGAGTTAGATAGGATAACATGCTCGGCATTAGGTGTAGATTACATGTTCATTATTTTCATCTGGGAGTACAATGTATGAACACAAGTTTTCATTTACAAGATCATCTTCTTTTTCATCTTCCTCTTATCTGACTCGTTATTTTCCTTACGCGCATTGATATCAGTGATTGTTCAAGACCGGATCTTGTAAACTCATGCGATGTGGAGGAAATGCGAAATTACTGGATACATAAATTTTGTATCTTATGTCTGTCCTGATACGTTGTCATATAATTCAACTCGTCTTTAGAACATCTGAGGGTCCCATATCGTACAAGCTTTGCTTGTTAGTGGGACCTTCCATTTCCATCCTCATCCTTATAGTTAACATGTATTATATGCTTTATGTATATATTAAATACGATACACCTTGTATGATACCTTGTTAAATCACATTCTGATACATTGTGAGTGTTTTGTGTTAAATTAGGATTTTTGCGAGATGATTCGTTTCCGTCGTGCCTGTGTGCTTCTGTCTGTGTATGTACGGTGCATAATAGAATTTGATGACATTGTAACTTGTTTTGGGAGGGGTGGCGTAGAATGTCAGAGAATTTATTTCTATAGCAGTGTCATCAAGGTGTAATAGAAAAAGGATCAAAATTTCTTAAAGCATTTATTTCAGACAGAAAATCAGAATAGAATTACATGTCTATTTCATAATTATATTCTTTAAATTTCATTGTGTGCAAAATAATGAATTTCCGCACGTCATTTTTGAACTCCCCACCTCCCCCCCCCCCCAAAAAAAAGAGAGAGAGAGAGAGAGAGAGAGAGAGAGAAAATACAACTGTATATTATCTTTGTGATAAATAAGATATGGCAGCATAAAATGTATGTGATGAATGTATAATGTACAAATAAATGTTTTAACACATCCATGTATACTGCTTCATCTTCTGTTGACGACAGGGTCATCACGTATTACATGTCAAATGTCTAATGACAAAACAAAGACAGTGACATGGGAACCGAATTCATGTTTGTTTAAAAACAGTTTTGATCTTTATCGCTGATATTGTTGTCAAACCCGTTGTTATGTTAGACCATGGATTCTTGTCACGTAGTGTCAGTACGTCAAAGCACATGAAACAGAAATGCGTTGCGTGTTCGATTTTCGCAGGAATATCATGTAACATGACGACAAAATAATGCATTGTGAAGACAATTTGTTTCTTAAATCATTGCGTCTGAAGAGGATAAAATGTACACACACACACACACACACACACGCACACACACACACACACAAACACACATACACACACACATATATAGATATATATGAAGAGTTTGTTTGCAAAAACCGATAAGTCCATTTTTGAAGATTTTGAAGTAAGATCTCTGTCATAAAGTACAAAATAATACCTTTTAAATGATATATTGGTCACTACATATAAAGGTATTTTTTTGAAGTTATGGTCAAAAGAAGCTAAGATTTTCTTATTATTCTCTTTATTTTTCTTGACCTTTAATCGCAAATATCTCCATTTGGCAAATATGGACTTATCGGTTTTTGCAAACAAACTCTTCATATGTATACAAGGCACAAAGTGTTGTTACACAGGCCAATAGTGTATATACAGCCCAAGCGTTGAAATCATGGGGGGGGGGGGGGGGTTGGACGGTGAGCTACTTGAGTATCATTTGACCTGCAGCGCGATTTGTCATTATCATTGTTTGTACAAGCGAATGTGAACGTTTACGGAAAGTGATATCAATTCTTCAGATAAAATACATACGATATTGAAACTTTTTTTTTTCAGTATTTAGTAAAAATATCTCACACCATGATATTTTGCAACTTGTGTTTATCTTTGACATTAGAGTAATCATTCTATCCGTATAATGATATTTTAAAGTTTATTCATATCACACAATATAAAGACTTTGTAACACAATTGATATTTTCTTAAGTGTGGTACATCATGACCTGAAAATTTTGAGTGTTTATGAATTAATTTTCTTGTGAGCTAATTTAGGACATGTTTAAAGGTAGGGAATCCCATTTGCACGCCTTAAATGAAGAGTTGTATAAATACAGTGGTATGTTGAAGAGAGTATCATTTTAGAAACTCCCATAAAGTATTGAAAGTGGAAGGTAACATTTAGTACATTTTTTGACCGTTAGATTTTGAATTGAATTGTTTTCGGGGCTCACCATAAATTCCAGTATATTACTAGGCTACCTTTGCAGACCCATGTACTGCATGTGTGTCCATCATGTATATTTTGTGAAGAAAGTTCATCAACACTTACAAATATTTCTATATACATTCTTGCGGCCACACACTCTATATGTTATTACATCAGCTCTTGTACTTTTAGATTTGTGTTTATAGATCACAAATACAGAAGAATGCAACAAAAAGGCTTAAGTGTGGCTGACACACAGAAATACTGAGTAGTTGAGTTTTGTGCATTATTCAAATTTTAGATAACTGTTGACTTCCAAATTTCTAAGCCGTGGCCTAAGCAAGTCCCCTGAGGTTCATATTTAATGTTTTGCTGCCTTTTGGGAGGTCTGTAAAAGGTATCCCCTACCTTTAAGCCTTCTACTATAAAGAGACCAATTCGTTTTTTTCAAGAAAATCCTTGGCGGAGATTGGATCAAGCATACAGGTCCACACCTCTGCATAACCAGTCACATACACAATAAAATTCAAGTAAAAGTACAATGTACAAATCAAAATAAAATATGTATTTTGGTAAGGACAACCCACTAAATTTCCATTTCCAGTTTATCAAAGATAATTTAAATGATAGATTGTATAATCTTCATTCCTCAATGCGTAATACGTGAGTGCATGTAGTAGAAATGATTTCATTAAACTTCGTTTTATAACATGAATGGTATAAACGATACATACACTTATGAGGAACACGACTGTGTAATATATAGATTGAATATGCAGTAGGTATGTTTTCACTCGACTGAAATGGAAATCACTCTTATGACTTCAATTTTCCATATACGTTTCAGCGAATAAATGGATCAACTAATCCTAAATCATCTGGACATTATTTTCCCCTAAAACAGACGTTAGGAATAACTATTTTCCTGTTATAGAGAGCTGCACCATCTGCTCATGTCCTTCACACACACACACACACACACACACACACACACACACACACCATCTCTCCCTCTCTCTCTCTCTCTCCCACACACACACACACACACACACACACATGGTGATATCTCCATCCTCTCTCCTACATTTTGCCTACTGCAATTGTTCATAATTCTACTTACAAGTTGGTTCTCTCGATATCTGATTTTCAGTAAATGAGTGACCTGTGAGATCTCACGGCACCTTCATATAAGTAGGTATTGTGACTGGTGATAATGTACACCAAAAGTCTGCAATCAAATTACTTCATGATACTCATTTATTTTTCGAAGACATTACAGACATGATTCCTTGTATTCAGTTCCAACTTAGTATAGTAAAGGTGATGAAAACATTTATGAGTTATCTCGCGATATGAAGATATGTAATACAGAGTAATGTTCAACTCAATTGTTCAGTCTTGCTCCATTGTGAGACCGTTTGTCAGGTTGCAATAAGATTGCTTCAATCTAATAATAACTTTATTAATCACCAACGTGGATACAGTAGATCATAATGCAAGCGAAATTTCCAACGACCTGGCGGTTTTCAGCATCATCCTAAACTCGTAATGAAGATAGTTAATATCCATAGAAATAAAAAAAAAACAAAACATGAAGATATGCATGACACTTAGGACAATCATTGTAGACAGAATTGACGGTGAATAAAACAGGACACTTGAACTGAAGTCATACCCGAGTTTAGCGGATCCACACAATATAAAATCGTTTCAAAAGTGCACGCATATTGAACACCAAGTTTAAAAAAAAACTACGATTTGATAATATATGTTGGTTGCGGGTGATTTCCAACACATATTGTATCATGTTCTCTTGTTACTAAACAGACAAAACTACTTGTTAACGATAAAACAAAAAGTATTTTGGGTTGCATTAAGATTTTTACAAAAGACACTGTCAATGGATACGGTTTTTTTTTTCTTCTTTTTTTTAATTTCCCGCTTTAATAATAAACCTTTGGCACGAAAGTGGCAGGCCGTGTGGTGAAATCTCCGATCACTCCAATATATCACGCTGGTACAGATGCGGCTGTTTGTACATGATATCCCCTTCGTTATGGCACGCCTGCAAAGAAATCAGACATGGGAAAAATAACAACGAAGATAGCAGCTGTCATGAAACAATTCAGAAAGAAACAATACTTTGGATATGCTCAGTATGGTATGGTGTGAGAGTTTACATAATTCGATAAATGTTATGACGGCGAATATTAAACGGTGTTAATATTTTGTCATTATTTGCTGATGACTAAGTATTATAAAGATAAATCACTTTCTATTCATTTTCCTCTAATGCTTTTCTGAGAAGATAACTTGATCTTACTACTTTCTATCTTGCTATGAATATTGTTATTTTAACACAAGCTTAAGTGTTATCCCAGAAAAATGCTATCTTAACGCAACGGAATGTCCAAATCGTAGGGGGCTCCACATTCTATGATCTAATACGCTATATATGAATATTCATTGAAGATTTCGCGGTTTGTTGTTGGACGATTAATCAACAATATGCATGAGCCTCAACACATTTTAGAACCTTTCCAAAAAGTCCATCAAGTAAAGAGGACCAAACGTTTACAACAAAAATCTGCATCGTCTGTATAAACGCATTTAATAAAGGCTCTGTACGTCCATTTTAAATTATTTTCTGTTTACACATACAGTGAATTCATAATTTAAATAATGATCTATAGGACGCATCATCATGTATTCCAAATACCCTGTCAGCAAAGCTACAATCATACACAACAGACAGACATACAGACACACATTCACCAAGAAACACAAAAAGTGAGTTAATGGGATTGTGCCCGGAATAATTAAGATAACGCTAAGGGCTTTAATTTGGAATACCTTAGTCTCCAATCAATACTCTGGCTTTCTCCTCCTCATGAGGACGGTGGCACAGGTGATGATTGAGAGGATGAAAATAACGACGAGGAGAGCGTACGTGGTCGATGACTTCTGCAGTGCGCCTCGACGAGGACCGGCTGTAGGACCCGCTGTTTGCAAAGGATAGGAAAGATGAAGATGATTTCTATCATTCAGCGAGTGTCAAAATGAATGTAACATGTGATGTATGTCCGACTCAGTCGATGAGATGTACCAACTGTCAGGTATAGGAATATGTCACACTTGACCGTGAAATGAAAAAAAAAATTGAAATCTTCAAAATGAAAATGTGGATGCAGGCAGCCTTGCTATAATGATCGTGCCTGGGCATGCTAGAAGATCGCCAAACCACAAAAATAATTTACCCACAAATTATCATAATTGTGATACTATTGTGATAGTGTTGTGGTTATACTGTTCGCTATACCTATAATAGTGATGGTATTCATGCTATGTGTTTGTAGTTGTTATTATTGTTTTACATCGTCATTGATTAAGAGTTCTGACTGGTTGAACATGATTTTCGATGGTTTTTTTTTTTATTTTCGATGACTGGAAATAAACTATGATTGAATTGAATTGAATTGAACATGGACTTCATTTCAGCCTCTGCCTAGCTGCCATTGCAATACCATGATTAGCATACACGCTCTCACCTTTGACCCTTCTTGTCGGACAATGAGTCACGTGGGTGGAGGTGGGGCCAAGACCGTTAGTACCGGAGCACGTGACATTGATGCACCGGTCCGGACGACTGCGGAGAATGCCTGAGGCACAGCTGGAGTTGGACAGGGTGATGTTGTCTGCTATGATCTCGTAGGTGTGGAGGTGCGGGTAGGGTTGGTCGGCCAGGGTCACGTGACAATTGATGATGAGAGTAACTTGGTTGCCTTCTCCTCGGATCTCATGGGTCTCGATCGTCAGGATGTTATCAGCCGGAGCTCTGGGTTCTGATCCTGATTTCCAGTGAGAACAAAACGCACACTGATCTTATTAGAACTGGATGTGAAGCATTCGAGGAATAATCTTTTTGTTAACATACAGAAATGACAACAAAAGTACAACTTTAAACATTATTATTATTATTATTATTATTATTATTATTATTATTATTATCATTATTACTATTATTTGTGCGCTTTTCCCACAAGGCCCAAAGCGCTTACAATCAATGCAAAACATGTACGACAGTATGTAAAATAATGGATAAATGTTACAGCTACGAACTAGTTGCTACTGAAAAGATGTGTTTTCAAGGCTTTTTTGAACACACTGACTGATGAAGACTGTCTAACGGTAACTGGTAAATTGTTCCAGTGCTTTGAAGCAGACACAGTAAATGTCCTATCACCGACTAAGGTGCGAGTAACAGAGTATGTGAGACGAAGCGGATCACTAGATGACCTCAAATTTCAAAATTTCAAAATTTCAAAATATCCAAATAAAGGACGAAATATCATTTGCTGACTTCTGAAAGATTTTGTTGTGCCAGATCAAGGGCCTAAACCTACACACAACAGCATACTCACACACTTTTAGAACGAGACATACGAATCTTCGAACAAAAATGAACGGCGTTTAGTGTCTTTATGGCATTGTTATTTTCTCAGTGTCACAAAACGCACACACGCACACACGCACACACATGCCCAAAATACTGACAACTTGGTGGTATGAAAATGACCGCGAGCCATTGGTGGTCACTGACCTGTAGATGACATACCTGAATCTGGCGGGCAGTAAGTATCACTTTTGAAAGTTTCTCCAAAGTTGTTTGAACCCATACAGGAAACCTTCATACATGTCGCAGGCGAGGGTTCAAAGGTCGCTGAAGGTGCGTCAGACGATATCACATGATCGTCAGCTGTGATCGTGAATGTGTGGATTGGCGGGAAAGGCTGGTCGGCTGGATTCACGTGACACGTGATGTTGAGAACCATATCATCTTCCCGCTCGAAAGATTGGTAATCGATCGATATGATATCTGGCGAAGGTCGATCTAAAAGAAAGTACAGTGGGATAAAGGCTGACTTCCCCCACGTTGTGTAATCTTATTACTAAGAATGGAATCCTCACTGATGAGAGAATGAACGTTAAGTTAATGATGGTATTAACACTTTCTGTGCCAGGGACTTTGGACAGTGTGTACAATGCTATGAGATTTTCTGTTCCAATCTGCACTCAAAGCACACAACGGGTTAACGGATTTCGACTATTATTAAAAGGAAAGGAGGATGGTCCCAGAAAGAATTTTCAATTAAAGCTTCAAAATTTTTTGAAGGGTAAGAAAGGAAAAAATATGTCATGAAAAATCCACATTATGAAGATCTCAAATGACATGTGACTTGTACTTTCTTAGGGTTTTCAACATCTTTCTTTTTTTCATTACTGATAAAATAAAACAAATGGAAATCAAGTGTAAAATAAAGCTTACCTTGGGGGCAATGTTCTAGCCACGCCGTCGTGGCGCCATGTCCATTCGTTCCTAAACACGTGACGTTGATGCATCTGTTGGGACGTGGCGAGAGCAGGGTAGAGGCGGAGGTTGATGATGAAATGTTGACGTTGTCAGCAGCGATTGCGTACGAGTGAAGGGGAGGAGACGGCTGAGCGGTGACGTTCACTTGACATTCAATAAACAGGCTCACAACATTGTTCTCGCCTCTGATCTCAGTAGTTTCAATTGACAAAATGCCGGAATTGGGCTGAGCGCCATCTACGATACCATCGAAATGAACAACAGTTTCATTCATGCATACAACCTGCGTTGCAATTTGAGAATCAGAAAAAAATGAAATACATAAATAAAATATATCAATGCTATCAGCAAACGATTCAGGCTGAATATAGACGATCTATACACTGCCATAACGTATGAAATGCATGAAATTTTATAATTCTATGAAGAGAATTGTATAGAAGTCATTAATCTAACCAGAGAAAATCCATAAAAGAACTTGACATTTGTTTACTCATTATTAAGAGGATGATGTATATTTTATAGGTCTACATGTTTTGTATTTTGCATTTAATAGTCAAGTGATGAGTTTTTACCTTGAAATTTATTGTTTTATATATATAGAATTCACATGAAAAATAATTTCACATTGATAGCATTTCGTAACTTTTCATCACAATGAAAGGAAGGAATACGTTTGCTCATGTATTTCCAATCTGCTATTTGGTATTGCTGACAGAGCGTGGCATCTCCAGTTATGGAAGAAATCAGAGAGGGTATATAGTTAAAACGTGTGCGTGGAAACAGCAGTGACTATCATACAGAATGTCAACGTGTAAGAAATTACATGCAATCGATTTTTTTTTCGTTTTATTTCGGACAAAAAGAATCGTTATGAGAGTAATCATTTATTAATCAAAGATAGGTACACACTTCGACTGAAGATCTATTGCAACAAAGCATTATGTCTTTATTGTAAGCCATGGAATTATTCGTTTTCACTTTAGATGATCTTATTCAGGTGAAATGATCGGAGACTACAATGAATGAGATTAATAGATGTATTTAGAAAACGTTGGAATCAGTTATTACCTGAATCGCAAATTCTTGCAGGTTCTTTTCGTAGTCCACACATAGAATAGAAAAAAAATAAATGAAAATGACGAAATCCAAATAAACAACGGGTGAAGTGACTATAACCTGATAAACAGAGACTTATAAAAAAAGTGTATAAATTACGCGCATCCATAATTACCAATGCTTCTCTAAACCATAACTATGTATCGAAAGACTCAATGATGAATCGGCATATGGGTTGCCGTGTGTGTGTTTTTTTTTTAATATGAAAAGTCTCCAGTTACGTTATTATTATATCAGTATTATTATAACTTAACATTTATAAAACGTAAGAAGAAGAAAGCATGGGTGTTTTTTTTTTTTCATTCTTTGTCAGTTCACCACTTCCCTTTTTCGCACGTATAGACATGACCCAAGCTAAACACAACAAGTTTGAAAAAAAAACACCTGATGATAAATTACACGTTATACTGTAGTTCAGCACGTAAAGGCAATCTATACCTGGTAGAATTCGTATCCGGGCACTTACCCCCTGGGCAACCACCCTCCGGATAACTACCACCCGGATAATTACCCACCAGGTCTATTCCCCCTTAGGGCAACTACCCCCCGGACAACTACCCTCCTAGGGCAATCACCCTCCAGGGCCATTACCCCCTAAGACAACTACCACCCGGTCATCTACCCTCCTAGGACATCTACCCCCCAGATAATTACCCCCTTGGTAACTACCCCCTGGATCGGATGACTACCCCCCGGATAACTACCCCCCAGATAACTACCACCCGGATAGCTACCCCCTAACCCCCCGGATAACTACCCCCTGGATAACTACTCCCCGGATACCCCCTGTGTAACTACCCCCCGGATAACTACCCCCTGGATAACTACCACCCGGATAACAACTCCCCGGATAACTACCCCCCCCCCCCCCCCCCCCCCGATAACTACCCCCCGGATAACTACCACCCGGATAATTACTCCCCGGATAACTACCCCCAGGATAACTACCACCCGGATTACTACCCCCCCCCCCTTAACCATACCCCGAACCCCGCCCCCCCCCCCCCCGCCCCCGACCGAAAGTTACCACCCGTTGTAATTTTTCTATAAGTTCATAACACCATATCAGAAGATGCACCTTTCTCTTACACTGTCATCATTTACTCTTTTGGCTTGTCATTTTCTACCGTTATAACACATTAGACGATAAACATAAGAAAAGGAGAGTTGATTGCACTGCAATTCATATTCCCATAACATTATCGAGGGACCCTTCGATTAAAGCCATAATTTCTGATAGGATCCGGGCACGGTTTTATAAAAGTTATCAGTCCTGATAAGCTGTCAGTTCCACACAATTACCAATTGTTGTAGGTCGATCAAAGCAGGTCCATGGTAACAAGTCAGTGACTCGAGCTTATCAATCAAGCAGAACCCATGGTTTTATTGAAATTATTAGAGACTAACAAGATGTCATAACTGGCAACTTTTATCAAACGGTGCCCTAATCTGTCATAAGAGTAAAATTACAGCTTGTTTTACATACAAGTAGAATTGTGCTAGTTTTCAAATGAAATGTTCTCGACACTGAAATCAAGTTCAAATATAAGTTAGTCTGATTAGAAAGAGTAAAATATTACGAGTTTAACGGTATTTTTTTTTTTTTTTTTTTTTACAAAACACCCCTTGTTGTTAACGAAGTCTTTTGTCCTGCACCCTCTTTTTGAATAGATCTATAGAGAGTTGTAGTTGACAGAATCCTTTTTGCATTATAGGGCTGCTCTGTTTTATCCCGGCCATTTCAAGAGTATTTTTTATTCACAAAAATTTGAAACCTTCTTGGAATAACATGCTCTTTAATATTTCGTAAGGGGGTTCTAATTATCTCACCAAAAAGATGTTTAAAACCTGAAGTTAGGTCTCGACTAAAACCAGACGATATGAAAAAATGTTGTTGTTTTTTTTTCCAATTCAAATAGCAAACGTTGTTCGAAAATCAAAATGAGAGACGTAATTTTCTGGGGGAGAGTTACTGTAAGAGGGGTGATTGGTTGGAGCCTAATTTTAATAAGGAGTAATTGTCAAGGGAGGTAATGCTCCGCGGTGATCATACCAAGGAGGTGACAATCTCTTCCCACATTCTTGATATACTAGTTGTTAATGCCAAATGATGCAGTAGGGCAATTCTGAAATGAGCGTTAACGGTATAACAGTAAAATAGTTACAAAATTGATGAAACAATGCAAAGAAAGCAAATTAAGACAAAGACGAAGTACACAAATAAAGATAAGTGAACTCCCGTTACAAGGAACACGGTTATAACGAAATTTCGTTATAACGAAGCAAAACTTTTGGTCCCAAAATTATCGCCATTAAAGTCTATGGTACAAAATTCGCTTATAACGAAGACGGTTATAACAAAATTTTCGTTACCACGCAGTCTTTTCTGAGCGCCACTGACAAAGAAAAACAAAAGAAATGTGCTCCTTTACAACGAAATGCGGATCGCATTCGGAAATGCGTAGAGGAACAAGCATTTTTATAGCGTCTCTGCATGCACGAGCGAACGCTTCACATCATTGTATGTTCACTCCGTGTATCACGCACAGTTTCCGAGGGGAACTTGCGTTATTGTAATACAATAATCTGAATTCACATAAGGTTTGTTTCATTGTTCCGAAGTCCTTTGATACAAAACACACAGATTTTGATACAACTAAATGTCCGTAATAGTTCGGAAAGGAAATATTAAGCACATTTTGGCGTTATTCCAAAGGTTCGTTAATCCCATGATAAAATATGGTTCTTATTCTTATACGGTTCGTTAGTCCGAAAATGATAGGAATTCAAAACGTTCGTTAATTGGAACATTACAAAAAGAATCGTTAATCCATGGTGGAAAAAGGTGAGTACACTAACAAAACTTAAGAATTGCAATCCTTATAATCGTCTTAAGATAAATAAATCTTCGAAATAACTAACCTGTCTATTTTTTTTTCATTAAAAAACTTTCTTCGGAATAACGAACCTTATTTCATTTTGGATGAAAAAGCCTTCGGAACAACGAACTTTCTGAATATTAAACCTTTCTCATTTTTTTTTTTTGATTTATAGTTAACCTTTAGAATGACGAACCTCATTTCATTTTCAGATCAACGAACCTTCGGAAAATGAACAATATATTATTTTAGCTTAAATTATGAACTTTCGGAATAATGATTCTTCGGAATTCTTCGGAAATGCGAACCTTCAGATAAACAAACCATCGGAATCCCGGGAATGGCAAAACTTCGGAATAAGGAGCCTTCGGAGTAACGTAGTTAAGTAAAAAAAATAACCTTTGGAATATTGAACTGTAACCAAATCCTACACCGTCATTTTCTACACATGTGTGACAACACAAACAACTTTATGCTCTTTTAAAAATGTAATATTTAAACGAAATTAAAAAGGTGCTCTCCCATTTCACATAGCTTTCCAGCGTATGATGAGGATTCAACAAACAGAAATTTATTTTTATGCGTGGTTTCCTTCTTTTCGTTATACATTGCATATTATTATAACGATATTTCGCTAAAACGAAAAACAAACAAACAAACAAACAACTGTCGGTCCTGGGCATTTCGTCCTAACAGGAGTGCACTGCACATGAACACACACGAGATAAATCCCTTGTAATGAGAGAAAGAGGAAAGGTGAGTAATGAATGACAGGAATAGACTACCTTCACGGTACATGGACAGAGAAAAGCGAGAGGGAAGAGGAAGATGATGGGTCAAAACTAGGGCACGTGAGGCATGAGATATAAGCTCCTCAAAATAAAGAAGTGTTACATGGAGTTGTGGTAAACGATAGACGATTGTGGTTTAAAAAAAAATGCTAAAAGGAGGGTGTAACATTAAATATTTCTTCAAAATGTCTTTAGTTCAATGGTAAAGGCATTCAAACTTAAAACTTCTGTTATACTACTATCAAGAGAAATCCGAAATTTCGGAACAGTAAAAGAAAATACAGATTTAGCGAAAATAGTTTTGGTTAAAGGCATTGACATTTACTGGATTACCGGGTAGGATATGCAGGGACAGTTTCGTTTTTGATGAACATAGAGTCAAAATACAGAAGGGAGGAATTAAGCTTGTACATGAATCGTCCTAAATGCAAACGATACATATCGCAAATCCTTAAGATGTTTTTTTCATAAGATGAAGTATCAGTATGGCATCTCCGTGATTCCTGGCAAATGATACAAAGAACTTCGTTTCCTGTAGTAATAATATTCTTTTTATTAAAAGTAAAAGTTGGGGGGGGGGGGCAATGACCGGGGAGGTAGTTATCCAGGGGGTAATTGATTGGTGCACTGTCCTGGGGGTAATTTTCCTTTTGATAGTTATATAGGGGAGGGGGAGTTATAGGCCTACTTATCCGGGGTAATCATCCACGGGAAGTTATCGGAGGGGGTAGTTAGCGGGTGGAAGTTATATGGGGTCTAGTTATCGGAGGAAGGGGTAGTTAACCTGGGGATGATTATACTGGTGGTAATCATCTGGGGGGTAGTTATCCGGAAGGTAATTATCCGGGGGGTAATTATCCGGGGGGTAGTTATCCGGGGGGTAGTTATCCGAGGGGGTAGTTATCCAGGGGTAGTTATCCGAGGGGTAGTTATCCAGGGGGTAGTTTTCCAAAGGGGGAATAGCCCTGGGGGGTGATTGCCCTAGGAGGATAGTTGTCCGGGGGGTAGTTGTCCTAGGGGGGGTAATTACCCTGGAGGGTAATTGAATATATGAATATAAGAACGACCCAAGTCCATTAGAGAAAATTTAGGAAAAATGGAAATTGATCAAAAATGCCCTACTCCCTTAAGTGTTTTCGGTTATTGGGGTGTTATAAATTCAAATTTGAATATAAAACAGTCACTTGAATGATTATCTGTATTTGCATGACTACGTAAATGGCTTTCAAACGCGATAGCCAAATTTGGACTTGGGTCGTTCTAATATTCAGGTACTCAATTGCCCTTTGAGGGTAGCTGTCCGGGGGTAGTTGCCCTAGGGGGAAATTTTCCTGGGGGGTAATTATCCGGGTGGTAGTTATCCGGAGGGTGGTTTTCCAGGGGGTACTGTTCCTAGAACCGGTAGAATTACCTGTTTTTACCAGTTTAAAAGGACACAGTCCTCACGAAATTTAAAAAAAAATATGTTGTGGTTGGTACCTCCACTGAACTACATTCACCAAAAACAAACTTTCAAATCACCAAATAAGCTCGTACATTTTGGTTGAAAAAGTGCGACTCTGCATGGTGAATATGCTAATGAGCAAGTCTTGGCGGAGAGTCATACGTCATCGATGCACAACTCTTTCCAGCGGTGTTCTGCTCGTCATGCGTACGCTCCCTAGTTATTTATAAATACATGTTTACTGTTTATTTTTATATTAATTGTATACAATTATATTAATAAGCTTGAAATATTTTGTTTGAAATAATAAAACCACATATTGTCACATTTTATGAAAAAATCAAATATGATCATTTTGAACACTTAAATTGGTTTTCTGAGGCACGGCTGTCAACTTGAATGTAGGGTATCAATGACGTTGCACCTTTTGGCAGGCTCTTACACGATCGCTTGCAGGAATTATTTTTTAAAAATCGCGTTCGGAGAAAATTTTTGATGTCCACGCGTATAAATTGGTGAAAGGTTATATTTTTTACTCTTCTTAATTATCAGTACAGTGAAAATCTCAGGAATGCTTCCAAAATACAACCCTAAAAAGGACACAATGTGATTCGTGACTGTGGATCACAAAGCAGATTAGCCAATAACTCGCACCGGCCCTTCGCCCAGCATCAGGTCTAAATAATATGTCTCTTTTTGTCTAGCAAAATGGCTGAAATTTGAGCTTGGGATGTGGTGATTGCATCTGATATTCCTCTAGAAGAATATGGGTAAAATAACATTAGCGTTCTACGCACGAATTGTTTAGTTTAATAGTGCGTTTTGATGGATCTTCTACTTCAAAACCTTTTTTTTTTCTCATGTTCTACATTGTCAGGTCCGACTTCCTGATCACCTCATCTTATGGAGTAATTATGTTAACTTCTAGATTTCACGAGTTATACATCATTTTTACAACTTAGATTTTAAACTCGATCTGATCTGAACAAATCCCATCTAGGGACCTTTTCTTTTTAGGGGGGTGTTGATTTGTTGTTCAAAGTGACATTACGTGTCGACCCCACTTCGTTAAATTTCTTCTAATTACAACAACTCTTCTGCTATGATTTCGTTTTTTGTTCATTTTCTCATGTGATAAGTAGCATGATTTTGTGAAGCTGATGTTTCAATAAAGCAGAAATATAAACTCGCGTCAAATTATTACAAAAAGTCTCAACGGTACACTGAGAACGAAAAGGGATATGATGAATAGGAATGTATTGCGAAAATTTGTGTATTAAACCAATACAAAAAAGACAAAAATGAAAAAAGAAGAGAAAAAAAATTCTGTTGACATACCTGCAAACTGTAGCCTTGCTGACCGAACAAAACCTAGGACATGGCATTGCAGAACATCTCCGTTGTTTATTGACGCTGATGTAAATGTGAATTCGCTCCTCATGTTGTAGTAGACGAATTCCGTAAAACCGTAGGCCAAACCAACCTTACGCCGACTTTCCGCATACCGCTCAGCAGTGGCTGTTAGGTTTTCTAGGCAGATGCATATAATATTATATATGCTATCAATAGTAAATGATTAAAAATTTTCAGGTTTAAGTAAGATTTTAAGTGTCTTTTGACGTCTGAGTGATAACAGAATCACTCCGGAATAACTATTTACTTCGCATTACAATTAAAACCCCCTCACTCACACATTTACCTTGCACAAGAGACCAGTTAAAACTTATTCAGTCTCGCACAAAGCACACGAGGAAGAAACTTGATTTTAATTTCAAATTTGTAACAGTCCAGGAAATGAAGCAGAATCAACTATAGTAGTGTCATGATATCAAAATGATAATATTTCGACTGACAAAAAGCCAACATGTGTCAGACTGATATATTCGATAGATCACAATGGATTGTCTTTGTGAGCGTTATATATTTTAGTCCTGTCATAGACATGTCAACCTATAATGACTGTGTCTAAAGTGTTACGGTTTATTTTTTTTTTCAAAAACAACAAACACACACAAAAAATTGACAACAACAACAACAACAACAACAACAACAAATATCATGTACTTACTTTCTCCTTCACATCGCACACCTGCATCTTTGTTATGTTGGCATGTTGACCAACTCTGTCCTTTACATCCCCAGGGAAGTCTGTAGCACTCCAATAGGGAATTCTCATTCCCGGTGGGACAGAAAACTCCATGGGTTTGCCAAACCGGTCCCGAGCCCTGTCCAAAATGAGCATTAACAAAGTGCGCTGAAGCCCTCGGGTAGCCGAGCTGTCTGCAAACTACGTGAGCTTCTTCTATACTCCAGCCATTCCAGTCACAAATCGTACCCCAGATCCCACCGCACTGTATCTCGACTCGTCCCTCTCTCTCGTTTGCTCCTCCAGCAAGTCTCACTGGAAATAATATATCTCAAAATTAACCCCATCAGAACGAAACAAAGTGTAAACAAAAGAAAACCAAGCAAAGAGTTTTATCACCTCCCTGAAATGGTTCAGAATCAGCGACTACACTTCATCATTCACTTTCCCCTTTTTCGCTGCGTTAATAACAGAGCATGCAAATAATTGTCATACTCATTTTTTAAACCAATTTATATTAAAGACATGAGCAACAGTATCCTCACGGCGGTGTCTATAATCACTGACGTCCAAATCTCTTCCAAATTTGAAGATGCATGTGCGGAAATGTGAGTGACAATTAGTGCGATCGTCGGTTTCTTAACTGACTACCGTGATGGTCAGTCACATAACCGATCAACATGTTTGTTTGAAACGTGCACGAATGAACATTGTTTTACTCTTTGTTACTATCACATTTTATTCACTTTAAACTGCTGACTTCCATTCGTGTCCCGTCCGTTGATGATTGTCATAGCGCACTTTAATGAAATGAAGTTCTTGCCCAGAAATTGTTCATAAGTTCGTCTCTAAAAGTCGAAACGTATATTTTGGAGCTACGCCAGTTTCCGGCGTGTTTTCTTACCGATTGAACCGTCGCAGACTTTCGTGCAGTGGGTGCCAACAGCTGGTGAGTAGTAATATTAGGATCACCGCTATGCAGCTGGAAAAGTCTGCTCTTTTGTCTTTATGAAAAATCCAGTAATATTTTCAGAACCGCATCGAAATGGTGATTGAATGCCACCTTTTAAAGGGAGCTACATGACAGAGTTAAAAGAAGATATATTTCGGTTTGTGAATAGTATTTACGAAGGAATACGAAATACCGTGATACGGGGAATTAACATCTCCCATACATGTTTTGAAATTTTACTTGGTTTCCGTCCTGGTCTGTGATATTTGATTCTTGATTATTTCTTTGATCGGAATAACCAACAAGTTTTAACTTATTGCCGAGGAGATATTGTCAGAAATTTAATCATTAATGTCAAAAAATTTTAAAGTGTTTATCTGAAGCAGAGAAAATAAAGTATAAGATTGCTGCGAGCAAGCCTTTATTCAGTAGACAACTATATCCACACTTATTTTAATTTGATATTCACGTGGACAGCCCCATAAGGCTCTCCTACGGGCTGAAATAGCAGAAAACCACCTAACATTTCAAGCATTGTTAGTGAAATATTAAACCTCATGAAGGGATGTAGCATTTTAGGGGAATGCATTTCTAAAATGGAAAGTCATCTTTTCGACATTCTCATAATACTCATCGAATTTAGGAACATTTTAATTTCAGACGGCCTCCCTACCCACTAGGCAGTCCGTTGACTCACACTGTGTGTTGTGTTCCCGTCTTATGCAAAACAATAGTCTTAAAAATGATTTTAAAAAAGCTATGATTCCCTTTTCTAAGCCATCAAGACACAAATCATGACGAATAATCAGCATGTCACATCCTTGTAAAGATAGGGAATGCAGAATGATTGATAAATATAAGTACGAGATTCTTTCGGAGTTAGAAAATAACCGCGACACGGATAATGAGGCGAAAGGTTACTAATGTCCTCCCCAAACAATAGAGCGTTATGTCTTCCCTAACGATGATTTAAATAGTATTTTGCAAGAATCCTGAGAGATTAATGGATTTTCAGCAACGATTTATTATTCTCCTAGCTAGTTAGATGAAAGTATCTCTCAAATTGAGCTTTCCTCGCTTAGTAGGTTTCATTAAATCAATGGAAATTCCGATAGAAGGAATATAATAAAGCTTTAGATTTTCGCTGTTCAGACACAGGTATACTTTGTACATTAAGCAGGGGCAGAAATTCAACCCACTCATTGATACTTTTACCCTTTCTTGTACCTCATTGAAACGCACGTTGTAGGAGATTAGTACGAGTTTGGGTTTTCTTAGGCTACTCACAGATTATCCTGATTTTTGAGATGAAAATCGGCCGGTGTTATTTAATGTCGGTTTTTCTACACTATATCCTTAGGCAGTCCATTGTCTCTGTGGTTGATTCTTCCTTCTGCCATGTTACGGTACCTGGAGTTACTCCTTGTAATGTTTTTCCTCCTGGAGCTGTTAAAAGTCCATGTAAGTGACCAATCCTTCAATAATTTTGCGCAAAATTTATGTATTGTCCATATCGCAACGGCTTGGTTGCAATACCTTCGCTATTTTCTCGAAAACGAGGAATCTTCACAGAGCAGCGAGCTGTTCGGTCGAGGTTCACTTCCGTCTCCTTGCGAAGCGATGTTAAAGGATACTAAAAATCATTATGAAACGTGTTTCAAAAGTGTTTTGTCCGCGGTATTGCCGTCGCAAGGTGTACAAATGTTGTCAAATAGATAGAAGTACACAATGTGCGATGGTGTTAACAGGTTTT